>OX402591.1:8134098-9382742 GCA_948098905.1 Tiliacea aurago
ATATTCGGCATCCCCAAAATGATTCTCACCGACCAGGGTACCAACTTCACGTCAGAACTCTTTAAGAAAACATTTGAATTCCTTAAAATAAAAAAATTGTGGTCCTCACCCTATCATCCACAAACCCAAGGTGCCCTGGAACGAAGCCATTCTACTCTTAAAGAATACCTCAAGTCTTATATTAACAAAGAACAATCAAATTGGCCTCGTTACATATACACAGCCATGCTCGCTTACAATACTGCCGTTCATTCTACGACTCACTTTACACCTTATGAACTAATGTTCGGTAGCAAACCATTCATCCCTAACTCTATTTATGATGAATCCCCAGGAGCTACTTACCCCGAGTATGTTCGTATGCTACAGAACCGTTTAAAATATTCACGTGAAAAAGCATTAGATTTCATGAGGAAATCCAAGGAATCCTCCAAGTCTTATTACGATAACCATACTCGCTCAGTCAGTTACAAAGTCGGTGAATTCGTATATCTCAAAAATCATTTGAGATTACGTAAAGCTCTCTCTCCACTCTGGAAAGGTCCTTATAAAATAGTAAAGGTTAATAGTAATAATACGCTTACCTTGCTTATTAATGGGCGTCATGTCACCCATCATTTTGATGAGGTGAAGCCAGCCGATGTAGGAAGTAACCCATAGTATCTTAAATAGCTATAGGTCTAGGCTTAAGTATTAATACATAAAGTAGGTATAGTTACTATATAAGTAATCATATATATTCCTTTAACGTAGCTATTAATTTGCAGAACTCCGAGTCAGGCTCGAAGCCAACAAGACTATTATGTCCAGCAGATAGAGTCAAGCCCTGGCCTCTATTTCGATTACCTCGGCACACTGAAAATCAGCAGTGGACAGTTGAACGTGTTGATGCTCTTAGATATTTCGCACAACGGACCTCATATTGAAAATATAAACTCCGCTCTTAATACTACCAAACGTCTATGTAAAAGAATTGGTCTGATAGAACATAGTTGTAATAACATAATAGAACCCTTATATGCTCGCTACAGCGACATGTATAGAGAGTTTTTGTCTATTTCACACATGTTAGAAAAACGATCAAAACGCGCTTGGGTAGGAGGACTAGGTACTGTGATTAAACAAATATTTGGTAATCTGGACGAAAACGATGGTCTCAGGTTTAATGATGCTATAAATGTACTACAGAATAATGAGAAGAAGTTGGTTTCATTACTGAAGGAGAATATTTTAGTAACCACATCAACAATTTCATCATATAATAACTCAATTAATAAAATTAAAATTAATGAAATCAACCTAAACAAAGCTATCGACAAACTCTCGACCAATTTAATAACTGTAACTAACGAAACAAATGAATTAATTCTACGATTAGAAATTGTTCATATACTTAATAATCTAGAAGTGTCAATCTTAACCATGTCATTCCAACTGGAAGACATAACAAATGCAGTCCTATTTAGTAACCAAAATATTATACACCCATCGATGATTACGTCACAGCAATTGTTTCGGGAGCTTGCCGATAATTATCAATACTTACCCAATGATTTGAAACTACCTGTTAATTTAGATTTAAGTTCTATTCATTTAATCTTGAATATATCTAGAGTAGTTAGTTATTATACTAGTAATAAGATATTTTTCGTGTTACAAATACCCTTAGTGTCCATCAAAGAATATGTATTATTTCATAACATCGCTCTGCCTACTCCTCATAATTTAAGTAAGCCTAATACTTTTAGTTTAATTTTACCCAGTTCTAAATACATTGCAATGACCAAAGACAAAACCCAATACAGCACTTTAAAAGATTTGGAAAATTGCATAATTATCACTGCGGGAAACTATGTGTGCGACATATCAACCGTGTATGCGTCAGACATCAGACCTATATGTGAAAGTGAATATATGTCAAAAGTGATCAGTGAAACTCCAAAATTTTGTGAAACTAAATTTATTTATGGTAATTTAGATATTTGGAAACCCATAGCAAATAATAAATGGATTTACATACAGTCAGTGTCTAATAGAGTTTCAATAGAATGCCGAAATTCAACATTATTAGAAATTAATATTTTAGGTACCGGAATACTTACAATCCCTCAAAATTGCATAGGTTACTGTAAGGGCACCACTTTGGTCCCAAAATATATAACGTTAAACATATCTATACCCATTGCCTATCCTGACTTTAACTTATTAAATGACACTTGCTGTAATGTAATGAGATTAAACCAATCAATTAACAATGTATCCCCTATTAGATTACTAAACACTGATCTAGACGACCTGAAGTTTAATAAGCATATCTTTCTAAAACAATTAAGTAATATAGACAACGTCCTTGACAGTCAACCACACATCTTAAAATATGGGATGCATTACTCTATTGTCACTGTGTTAATTACTATCCTTATAATAGCATATGTATGTTTTAAAGTTTATAAATGTATACGACCCGGCAGCAGAATCCCAATTAAAGTATCTTTCTCATCAAAACCGGAATCAATTTGTAAAATTAATACTGAAAACAGTAATTCCGATATTGAGGAAACCTCCCATCCAGCTATCAGAACCAAAGTTTAAAACACTTATTGCTTTGATTTTACACTTATATAATTAAATAACTTCATAGCGACCCCAAAGTTATTTCTTAAGGGTGTTATACCCTAACTTAGTAGGGGTTAATGCTAGATCAGCACCTCGTCGGCGCTGCCAGCTAGTAATCTACCTGACGGCTAGAGTCGCCATGTTTTTCAGAGCAGTTGAAGTTCAACCATCTTAGCGGTCGGTTCTGCCCATGGGTCTCTCGCGTACTTAACTTAAATATCCTGAATTGTAATATCCTGAAATATAACGTCCTGAAATCAATAATTCTTTTTTTTTAAAAACCAATTACGCGGAGACTTATAACAGTACGGCACGATTGAATCTCAGAGACATATATATATTGATTATGACTAAATACCCATTTTTTTTTAATTTTTATATTAATTTATTAAGTTAATCTATATGCTACATTATAATATTATCTTGCATGATTAACCTTCACATGCCATACTAAGGCTAAATAGAATATAGGACCAACTAATGTAACATGACGTGAAACCACCGATTGTACTTATTTATTATGGCACTCGAGCGACTAATTCACAGAAATTACTACAGTGAACTTATCACTTAAAGGTGTGCACAGCAATTACATAGTTTGCCTACCAGACATAAAGATAATTATAAAATCAAATAAGTTAATAATAATAATAAAATTAAATAAGTTTATAATAACAATAAAATCAAATTAATCAAAAATATTACAATAAAAAAAAATCAAATTAAATTGAATTATATTCTTTTACCAAAAATAATTGCTGTACTTACTCTATTTAAATGTGATAAATGAATATGAATATTAAACTTATTATTGTTGTGTTCTCTGGTTTTTTTTTTGGGGGCTGGAAAATCTTCATAGATGTGCTCCGCCCTGGGGCGGGTGGAGGGGTCTGTCAGACTCTTATATTTTCTAAAAACAACCCCCGTGTTCCTTCCCACACTAACTTGCACCGGGGATCCTACATATAGTGTATTATCTATGCCGGGGATCACGGGATCTAGTGCGACTTCTGCGGTCCCCGGCCTGCCTCTGCGGGCCACCTCAAATGTTCTCTTGCTAGGATATGATGTAAACGTACCCACGCGACACCAGCCGCTGGAACAACTAGATATGTAACTAATTTTAAACTGTCTTCAGTTCAACACAAACGATTTTAAATAGACGATTGTAGTAGCTTTTTGCTATTTCAATACTCAAATATTCATCTTCCAAACAAATTAATTAAGATACGATTCTTAATTCAAATTCAGTGCGAAATGTCAAAAGCTAGGCTCAGTTGAAAAAAAGAACTATTCAAAATTAGTCCTTCGTGGTAAACAGTTCAACCACAAAGGTCTGAATTATAAACGTTTTTCTGCTAATCCATTGTGAGAGGAATATGCAAGGGTTTTGTCTCAAGGGCGAGTCTTAATAGATTAGCGGGCGTGGTTGCTAGCGCTTAAGTAAGATATATGAATGATATGGGAGATTTACTAGCTATATTACTTGGTAGTTAGTTTATTGGTACTGTGTTTGGTTGTTGCGTATTGTAAACTATGGCTGTTAGTTTGGTATAGCAGTAAAGATTTTGACCTGCTACTAATTTACCATTATATTAATTTGTTGACTTACTTTAAATTAATTTACTCTTGAACTAAACATTTCACATCAATTTTAATTAGGCCTTTGAATGTATTTTTTCTGCATGTGGTAATTTTATTTAGTATGTAATGTCCAACACAATTTAAATTATTAATAAATTATTAAATTAAATAGAATGATTATTTTTATACTCATCATTCCATGACAAACCGACAAAAAAAACAAAGCGTTTGATTTAAAAAAAAACATGCAAACTAAATTGGAAACGACCACTAAACACACCATCATCTGCCTGCCTTTTCCCAACTATTTTAGGGTCAGCTTCCAATCTAACCAGATGCAGTTGAATACATGGAGCGACTACCTATCTGACCTCCACAACCCAGTTACTGGGTAACATGATATCCCTTCGTAAGACTGGTTGTCAGACTTTCGGGCTTCTGACGACCCGTGACAACTGTCAAAGATCTACGAATGACTGCCGGTACCAACGGTATACTGTGCTTTACGAGGCACGGAGGGGTCTTGGTATGTAAAGATGGTCACCTATCCACGGACCAACCGCGGCAAACGTAGCTTAACCTGATCAATCGACCCGTGCGGCAGTTATTACTTAGCTACAAGCCACTAATATGACCACTAAACCCACCAAGGGAACAAAATCATTTTTTTTAGGGTTCCGTACCCAAAGGGTAAAACGTGAACCCTATTACTAAGGCTCCGCCGTCTGTCTGTCTGTCCGTCTGTCGGCTGTATCTCATGAACCGTGATAGTAAAAGAAGAGAAAAAAGTAGATAGAAAAACAGAAGAAAATAAGTATTTAAAAGGGGCTCCCATACAACAAACGTGATTTTTTTGCTCGTTTTTGCTCGATATTGATAACGGTAACAGGTAGACACTTGAAATATTCACAGAATATTTAAATATATATTCACTTTAAAAATAAATAATTAAATTAAAATAAAACAAATATTTAAGGGGGCTCCCATACAACAAACGTGATTTTTTTGGCATTTTTATAGATAATGGTACGGAACCCTTCGTGCGCGAGTCCGACTCGTACTTGGCCGGTTTTTTTGTTTCGTTTTTTGCGTGGTCAATATTCTGAATAGCCACTGTAGGTCAAAAAGATACAACTGTGAAATACAGGCAGATTAAAATACGGCTTGGTTTACTAATAGGGTTTTATTAGGAATACTAACTTCAATAGAACACAAGAACTAGTCATTGAAATGGAGTATAAAGTGCAGTCCTAATTAAACGCGGAACATGTCTATAGTAAGCGCAAACTTTACTCGCTCAAAAGCGCGATCAAACACAATGATGTTGAATATCTGTTTATATTGATGTAATCCATGCATGACTTTATATTTGAACGACCGAAGTTAGTCGCGTTCGATTAGCGCGGTGCTTAAGATCGGCTTGTCGTGATGTGTCTCCTTCTTGATACATACATATAAAGAAGGAGACGCCTCACAGCTTTAGACTGTCTTTAATACGAAACTTTTATTTTAATTTCATATCAGCCGAAAGACGTCCACTGCTGGACATAGGCCTCCCCCAAGCACCGCCATCATCCACCTGTTCTGTGCTTCCAACATCCAGCGGATACCTGCGGCCTTCACAGTGTCATCGGTCCACCTTGTAGGAGGCATTCCAAAGCTACGTCTTCCGGTACGCGGTTGCCACTCCAGAACCTTTCAGCCCCATCGGCCTTCAGTTCTGCGAGCAATGTCTACCTGTAGCCCAAAGAATTGCCAAACTTAAGTGGCAGTCACTTAAGTTTGGCAATTCTTCAGGCTACAGGCAGGGCACATTTTATTTTAATGTCATTCATTTCAGGCGAAAGACGTCCACTGCTGGACATAGGCCTCCCCCAAGCACCGCCACATCCAACGGTTCTGTGTCTATCTTCCCGCATCCAGCGGATACCTGCGGCCTTCACAGTGTCATCGGTCCACCTTGTAGGAGGCATTCCAAAGCTACGTCTTCCGGTACGCGGTTTCCACTCCAGAACCTTTCGGCCCCATCGGCCATCACTTCTGTGAGCAATGTGCCCTGCCCACTGCCACTTAAGTTTGGCAATTCTTCGGGCTATGTCGGTTACCTTGGTTTGCCTGCGAATCTCTTCATGTCTGATTCGATCACGTAGGGAAACTCCAAGCATAGCCTTTGGGTGACTTTAAGTCTTCTGATAAACCCCATTGGGAGCGACCATGTTTCAGTGCCATAGGTCATGACGTGCAGCAGGTGTCTTATTGTAATCCTAACGCATTGTCGTAGCATGTAAATCCCTTTTAGTACAATTTGTACTTTTTATTTTCTAACTACGCATCTACTCAAAACATTACATTTGCATTTTTTCCCAATTTCATGATTATCAAAAACAATATGTACATTTTTTATGTATCTTTTAATTATCTATTATATGTTCTTCATAAACTTAATTGCAATATCAGACTTTTATTAAACTTATAATATCTTGACTAACTGTTTTGTAAATTAACTTGTCTTATCTAAGAGTGCCGAGTGATCTGTAACTCAGGACTCTTTTACTTCAGACACTTTTCTCTATTCAAGATTGTGCATTTCATTGCCACCAGTGCCTAATATGATGATGAAATGAATAAAGATTTATGATTACGAAGGAAACAGTTGAAAAGTGCCAGCTTTGATTTTTGGCGGCATTAGGGGCGGGACAAACAGAAAAGACGTAAGGCGAGGACGCGTCGCAGACGCGGCGCCCCTTCAATAGATTTTCATACAAAATGTATAGAAGCGTCGCGACACAAAATAAACAGAAAAGACAGGGCGCGGACGAGACGCGGTTACGGGCACATACGTCTGCGACGCGACCTCTTCTTACGTCTCTTCTGTCTGGCCTGCGCTTTACATTGCCACATGCGAACTACGCATCACACTGGCGCGGGCGTCACGCAAAAATCCTGAATCGCGTAAGCAGAGTTTACCACGCGACTAGCATATATACAACGTCACGACATCAATCGTCGGACAGTTTTCCACCAGACATAACACCCATCTGGTTGGAGGATCCTCCCTTTTCTATGGAGGATGAGTGAACTTTACACCCCACACATTGTCACTACATACGCCCCACACTTCACACACACCACACACACTCACACCCAAAAGCACTTAAACATTTTGTCATCAAAATCATCTCTCTACAACATAATAATTATTGTCAGTCAACTTTTTTATACATTTACACTGTACACACGGCTACACATCAAGCTATACATTTCCAGTATAAGCTGATCTCGCATTGAAAAGGATTTCCGTACAATGAGAGGTCAGCGTATACTGGAAATGTATAGTTTGATGTGTAGCCGTGTGTACTTATTATTTGAATTATTATTTTTACCTTGTTTATATATATACTTATTTTTTTTTTTCAAACTTTTCTGCACCTAAATTTATTTTTAAAAAAAATTGCATTACTTGGGAAGAGACTGGACCCCACAACACAGGGAATCCTAGTGTAGGGTTCAGGGCATTTGTGAAATCTAGCATGTATGGCTCATAAGTAACCTATTACTATTTTTGTTTTAATGATGTACCGTGTTTTTGAACTGAATAAAGATTTATTTATTTATTTGTTCCTCGTGCCTCTATAGATTTACTAAATGCATAACCTTTTCATTCCGCGATTCACCAATACTAAACCAGCCTTTCTTATTTGAATCCTAATTTAGTATCAGGCAATACCATGCAGTCGATAGTGGGCGAGCTTGCTAACATTTGCTAACAACTCTATTCAACATACACTGTTGATGTAACGCACCAGTGGGCGTTTATTTCCACTAATCCATCGACCCACGCGACACTCAAATGTAGGACCTAAGGGCCATCACATAGAGGCTTTGTTCTAAAACTTTTAATTTAAGCTGGCATCTTGTCAACTGCCTAATTTAAAAAAATATATGCTTCATAACTCACTATTTTGTTTTTTTTTATGTTTACCTATCTTAATTTAACTTTTGTTGTACTATGCTTTGTTATTAATAACTAAAATTATTTTTGCTACTAAAATAATCATTTTGTCACAACTCTGCTACTTTAAGTACATTCACAGAGAACGAGGAAAACTGTTCCACCGTAGCACAGTTTATACTAGTACGGGGAACAGAGTGAATCAGTTCCGTTCAACAATCTTAATAACAATGCTTATTAATTTGTAACTTACATGAATTGTGCAAGGTTGTTTTATTGATTTAGCAAATAAAGATCGTTTTTTTTTTTTTTTTTTTACATAGCAAGTCGCGTGGGAGCACGTCACATTCGCGTATCCTCGAATAGCGACCAAGCGAGTATCGGCAGCGCATCAAAATATGTAGGTGCAGTCACAAGCATGAATAACTTATCTACACTTAAAGCACTAACAAGAGGCAAATAATCGAAGTAGGCTTGTCTGCAAAAAAACAAAAAAAATCCAAATATAATTATATAAAATAAATAATAATAAATAAAAGTTATTCAAAAATATAAGATAGGTACAACGTTTACAGTTTTTCTTAAATCTTCGTCAAGCTCACGATGGTTTGTGCCTGAACTAGGAAGCGGAAGCGGATATAGTTTGTGGTAGTGGAAGAAATAAATGTTATTCTTGAACATATTTCTCAGAACTTGGTTGTTACCAAAACACGTTTAGAAAAATAATCCCGATACAAATTAACGGTAAACTAACCTTTTACTTTGAGTTCCAATCCAAAATATCTGTATTAAATAACAACGTACGGTTGATATTTAATTAATAATAAAAAAGTCTTGTAGGAATGCAGAACTTGGTGGTTTTTTATTTTCAATTACTCTACTCATTTTTGAGTAAATAGATAATTACTTCATATTTTGCAATCAATTACAACCGTTGTGTCATCGCGTTTCTCTTTCTTTTGTATGTAGTGTATCAGTGACCGCGCTTTAGCTGTCGTCAGCGTCTTAAGGGGGATGCGCTAAGGTAGCTCGAAAAAATCATAATGCATGAGATCTTATTTGTTATTGCTGTATTTTTATTTAATTAAAATAATAACATTGTGCAGTATAAAATTAATTGTTTACACACCATATAAAATGGTAGAATGTAAAGAGACCATTATAGTTTTAAGATCATACATTGTAAACCTACATTCTGGCAATGACATGGATTTGATTTAAAATTAAAATTTTCTTGCGTTTTATACAATTTGCAGCTCAGTGTCAATCAACATATTGATTAAAGTATGAGCGCGTTCTAACGTAACTGTCACAAAAAAAAATACGATGAAATTAAATTAAGGTACTTTAAGCTTTTGCGACGTACGGCATTTCATGCAAACTTTTAAGACCTTGTTTTTCGAAATGACTAAACCGATTTTCATGAAACTTCATACGCATAAGCAGGGTACAAAGGTCTAAAAAGGTAGTAAAGAAAATTTTCGAAATGTCTTATTTAAAAACAGATAACTGAAAATCTCTGTTTCTATGGAAAATTTAAAATCGGTCTAAGTCTGTAACACTATTTTTCAAAAAAAATCTTAACTTTTTAGACCTTTGTATCCTGCTTATGCGTATGAAGTTTCATTAAAATGGGTTCAGTCAAATTCAAACTCAAACCCCCTTATTACAAAACAAGGTTTATCTTCAACTCAGGTTTAAAACATGGAGCCATTATTGAATTTTGAACTTTATTCCGACTATGGTAAAGTTCCTAAACACAAAACTGACAACTTAGTACCGAACTAAGTTTTCAGTTTTGTTTATAGAACGGTATTACAATCACAGTTACGTTCTTATTACAAAAACTGGCTCCATGGTTTAAGCCATGTCAAAATATAGACCTTGTTTTGTAATAAGGCGGAAAGCATTTATTTCAAATAAACCTACTCGTATTACAGGCACTTTTGAACTGTCAAGGGGTCGGTCAGTCAGAGAGATAAAGTTGCCCATTCCAAAGCGTAGTAGGTTCCTATGTCATTCTAAATGTCATTTCGAAAAACAAGGGCTTGAAAGTTTGTATGAAATGCCGTACGTCGTAAACGCTCTTAGGGGCCTTAATTTATTTTAAGCGTTATTAGCAAATTGAAATCTATACTCGGTCCTTCTCGCCGTGATAAGACGTAGAGATGTAACGACTATCTTAACCCAGCAATGACATCTGCGGAATAATAAGTATCAAATTAAACTATCTTATGCCTCCCACGTTTTAATGACGCTTATTATTCTCCAAATTACTTTGAGCGTAAACACACAAATTGAATTAAAATCCTGATTTCAAAACATATTTTGCCACTTTGATTTCAAGGCAATGTGAGCGAACCCTTATCAAAATATTTACTCATGGATATTGCCAAAAGTATATCGTTTTAATATCTTACGTACACTTGGGATAAGCCATCGCCGATAACACTTATAAGTTTCATATTAACTATGAACGAGCCCCCAGCGTATCTAAAACGTTCTTCAGAAAATAAAGTATCAAAAGGTTTTTTACGTTTTCAGAAATTCCTCTTACCTATTGTTTATTTTACTTACAGCAAAATAATCTTGTAAATTGTTTTTTTCAATCCACGAGAGTATGCATTAATGAGCAGTTTTTAAGATGACCCTAGAGAGAAATAAAACTGTATATATCTCTACCTAAGTTGGAAAAATACACACTGTGGATTATAAATACGTACCGTCCGGGTAGTCCCTAGAGTCAATATCAATAATATTATAGTTTCAAGATTGTTTATTCCAGCACTATGCTTGTTCACACACTTCATCCATCTTTTCTTCAATTTTCATCCACATCCAAATCCATACATTTACGTTTATGTCTATACTAGCTGCGCTCCGCGGTTTCATCCTCGTAAGTCTCGATCCCATGGGAATATCGGGATAAAGAAAAAACCAGACTGTTTTATGTAACCCATTTGCGTTAAAAAAATATTAAACCTTAGCTTATGCCCGCGGCTTCGCTTGCGTGCGGTCGGAAATTTTCCCACGGGAACGTTTTACCGGGACTATGTCCTAACCCAGATCACGGTCTACCCATGTTCCAAATTTCATCCAAATCCGTTTAGCCGTTTTAGCGTGAAAGTGTAACAAACAATTGTTTGTTTGTTGTGTTGCTTTCACGCTAAAACGGCTAAACGCTCACTTTCGCATTTATAATACTAGCTGCGCCCCGCGGTTTCACCCGCGTAAGTCTCGATCCCGTGGGAATATCGGGATAAAAAGTAACCTATATGTTAATCCATAAAAAGTAACCCATATGTTAATCCAGGGTGTCAGCTACTCCATACAAAAATTTATCAAAATTGGTCCAGCCGTTTCAGCGTAAAGAAGTAACAAACACACTCACAAACTTTCGCCTTTATAATATTAGTGTGATTAGTTAGAATTTCTATATGGTTATCAAAATCAATATCACCACATGCAAATAATATGGTCTGTTCCAAAAGTATCTGATAAATATGTAAACAGGCCCTGTTCAGGTTAAATTCCAAAACTATTCACTTAAGAGTTGAATTAGTAACACATTCATCTGTATTTAGTAGTAATCAAACTTTCAACTTCTTATCTTACCACTATTTCTAGAATTTTTTGTTTGAATAACAATATTAAATCGTAATCGAAAACACGTCGAGAAAATCGAGTAAAAAGAGATAATCTCAATTGTCAAATAAAAGGCGATTTAAAATCAGAATTTCGGGTATTCAAATAATTTAACCAAAGCACTCTATTTGTAATTGCTACTACAAATTGGCATCCACAGGTATAATTTCTGATCAAATTGTTAAGATTTTAATCAGACCTTTTTGGAACAAACTGATGCTCAATTTCACACCTTCGACTATATTTTATTAGGACTCACCACGAGTTTTTATATTGTTTCGTCCAGCCCAAACAACAAATAAAGTTATAAAAAATGTATCAAAGTAAGATAAAATATATTTAGATGTAACTGGTCTCACCGTTTCACTCTAAAACGGTGAGACCAGGTACATTTAAATATATTTTTTATAAACTAGAACAAAAGTACAAAAATGTGCCATGGTCCCATATTCAAAGGTATTTTTGTATTACTGAATAAAAAATAGCAATCGTTTGAGATCGTTTTTCATGAATTTAACGTAGGTACGTTTAGAGGCGCCAGGCCCTCAGGCTAGGTGGAGCGACGATCTTCGCAGGGTGGCTGGTGGCAGCTGGATGAGAGTTGCCGAGAATCGAGCTGAATGGCGTGCAATTGGCGAGGCCTATGTCCAGCAGTGGACTGCTATGGGCTGACGATGATGATGATGATGACGTTTAGAGGTAATAGCATCGATTTAATGCTTTTAAAGTCTGGATTGAATAGACGTTACATAAAAAAAAAAAAAATTAAGACCTAAATTACACAACGTATGTCTGCGTAAAATGAAAAATGTTATACATTATTTAGGTATTCACTCTTATGATGAGAATTGGACGTACACATACGATATTTAAATACTTACAATCCATTTACATATTAAAATAAAGTATTTAACGTGAAAACCCTTGTTAAAAATGCACTTTGAGCTGAGTTTCAACATAAAATGTGTAGCCAAGTACAAAGGACATTAAGCGCTAATTGACACTCATAAATCTGATGGCAATGCGTCACACACTGTTCGAATAATATGTGCGAAATTCGATACAGCCGCAGTCAGTTTTATTGAATTTAAACGCAATTTTAAAATTATCAGGTACGCGGTTGGCCACTAACATTTCGTAAAAGCGGAAATATGAAATACTAAAATTACTTTACCGCGACGGTATTTAATGCGGCTATACAAAATAAAGTCGTCTGTCACGCTCCGAGTCAATAAAACGCAATAATATTTCCACAGTAGCTTATGTTCGATGAAATTGTGTAAATTGGAGGCTTTAAAATAACAATAGCATCTTAGTAGTCAATTAATTTTAATTATATTGTCAAATGTATCGACATTTTAATAAAATCTAAGCTGAATGCAAATAATACAGCATGTAGGTACGTTTATATTACGTGGCACTACGCCATTTCAACTGAAAACCAAAAATACCAACTAAGATGTTTAGTAAAAATCCAGCAATAGATTTTCCACGCTTAAAGGATTTTTGTTGAATTTATAGAATTGGTTGTCATTTCGACGGACGGACACATTCGATATTTTTATTATAATGCATAGATTTCTATTTTGTAAGGTAAACATATAAATTGATAAAGCGACCGTGTGACAAGGGTAAAAGTCCAAATGTTGACACCGCGTGCGCCATGACAGTTACTTTTGACAGGTGACAGTTGGCACCAATAAGGTGGGCAATCGCCTTAGATGTTTATTAATTTATGGTGATTTTAATATTTGCCGCTAAAATTAACTACCAACATTTAAATATTCTGTCCGATTTATTTATTGTAGGAATCAGTCCCAATAGAGAATCACCTCCATAGGGAACTGATTTAAACAAACATAAACATATTTTAAAACATGAAGTTGTGATCGCAGAAAAATGCTAGGTGAAAGAGAGATTCCGTTGCGTAACGGCCTAACAGAATCCCTGAGTTGCTTTTGACGATATACCAAGCTATAAAAGTCGACCTGAAACCCACGGTTATGATTAAACTAAATCTTCAATATCAAGCAAAATTTAAAATAGGCAATATGTTCGGTGTACGTGGGTGTACGTACATGGTTTTAAAATATGAAAATATGTATTTTGATGCAATAAGTTAATTATTAGGCTCGCGTAATTGCACTTTGATCGCGACCTACATTTGGGAGCGCATCTACATACGTCGGAGCCTAGATGATGCATTTTTGTACATAATTTAATTAGTGTTCAATTAGACGTGGTTTGAGTCGGACAATTTGCATCATACCCGTTGAGCATTCATTGACATACACATGACATTCATTGACATACTTTACTGTTTGGTTAACACACCGAACATATCTTTTTTTGGTCCTTCGAGCCGGATATTCTTAAAGACGTACAATATCGTTAGTTTAAAACAAGTGAATATATACGACGCCATTCCTGTATAGCGGGGCCTCATTTAGGTGCAAGTTTGCTCAAATATGGGCAAACTTTGGCAAACTCCGACAGTACACTACTCTACGAAAATATGGACTAAACGTTGTAGGTACATTACCGAAGTAATTACTTACATCACTGTAATATGTAGAACTTGTACTAAGAAAGTGCCCTTTAACATCAGAATAATATTCTTTATGTCATCATCAGCTTGAGGGGCTTTTAGGTGAAAAAACACTTCCTCTCTCCTTAAACATCATTACATAATACAGTTCCCTGCTCTTGTTTCATGTGCATTCTTTTATATCCTTTATATTTATTAGGTAAACGTATGCTTTGTGTATGTATGTATTTATTGTATATGTAAATGGTACACCACTGGTTACCTGCAATATTGTCTCTCCTGCTCCCTTTAATCCATCCAAAGGTTGTCTGTAAAAGATCGCTTTTAGCGATAAGACCGCCCAACTAATACTGCCAAACAATTTTCTGTAAACTATTACTAAGTTTTTTGAGAAATAAAAATTTATTAACAAAAAAAAAAAAAATGTGGCGCGGTATGTAAAATTTTAACATTTATATCTGTAACTTTATGGTGTACATAATAAAGAGTATTCTATTCTATTCTTATGGCTCAGTAATAACAGCTGCACGGATCGATCGATCAGGTTAAGCAACGCTTGCCGCGGTTGGTCTTCTTGATCTTTACATGCCAAGACTCTTCCGTGCCTCGGCAAGCACGTTAAGCCGTTGGTCCCGGTTGTTAATAGTAGATCTTTGGCAGTCGTTACGGGTCGCCAGGCGCACGAGTCTGACAAGCAGTCTTACCAAGGGGTATCGTGTTACCCAGTTACTGGGTTGTGGAGGTCAGATAGGCAGTCGCTCCATGTAAAATACTGGTATTCAGCTCCATCCGGTTAGACAAGAAACTGACCCCAATATAGTTGGGAAAAGGCTGGGCAGATGGTGATATCATCATTTTATGTGATACTTTAATTTAAAGTAAAAAAATAAAAACTAATGCTGTCACTTTCTGATACGTTCCGTTAGATAAAGACAGCATTACTTTGAATGGGTAATTAAATTTAATAGACTTACGTGCAACTGGTGGTTAGAATTTTGAAAGAAGTGTGCCCCTTTGGCCATCGGCAAAAATTACGTACTTCCATACAAATTTTCACCCCTTGTAGTGGTGAATTTTTAAAAATCAAACACACCTACGTCATATATGAAACTTTTGTGCAAAATTCCATGCTTTCAGACCCTGCAGCTTAGGCTGTGCGTTGTGTGCCAGTGAATTTATGATTTTTATTAATTACATTTTATGTGATAACAACGCAAACTATTCGATGGTAAGTACTAAGTAGTTACAGTTGCAATGCCAAATGTGAAGTTTGCCGATACGTTGCCAACACAACCTTAAAGATATAATAATAATGTAATAATAAATCCATTTATTTTCAAGCAACACAGGCCCGTAGATAAATACCTTAACTTACACGTACATAAATAAAGAATCAAGTTGAAAAAGTATCCTTTAATATTCTACCTTCCAAATAGTAGCAATAGGCATGATGGAAGATATTTTTCCGTTCAAGCCCCTTTACAAGGAGCAACTACTACAGCAGTTTTTTTTATTTCCAACGTTTCGGTTTGATTAAACCGGCCGTAATTACGGTTAGTCTCTCGAAATAGACTCGTCTCTGATTTCTATGTAAACGAATCCCGAAGGCTAAATATATTCATCACCATTGTACGGTGGTATCTACAGGACTTGTAGTAAACAATATGGTCATTAGGAAAAAAATTACATTAAGTCAATGATATTACAAGCAATGGCGTATTTTAAGATTTGGCTCCCCGGGTCAATATGGTTTTCCGCCCCGTAATTTAACAAAAAATAGCACCACCTCGAATAGATTAGATTTGGATTGTTACCATTCATACAGGTTATATTGAAACTATTTTTCGACTTATACATAAAAGCTTCAACACAATGAACAGCGTTTACGCCGTACGGCATTTCATACAAACCTTACAGATTAGAAGTTAGGACGAATAGAAGATTCATGCCAGGGTTGGGAGTTTGTCTGGTAAGGATATCGTGGCCCTGGCAAACAGGCAACTGAAGGAACACGAGTGAGTTTTAGTCGGTAAAAGTCTGACACGCCCTCCCGCTCCGCCCAGAGCGTGAGAAGTTATTTGATAATTTCCCACCCAAGAAAAAAAAACCGGTCAAGAGCGAGTCGGACTCGCGCACCGAGGGTTCCGTACGTATATATGATGTTGATGATTTCTGAAAAACTGTGTTATTTAGAGACATCGTTTTATTATGTCTGAAATCTTTACATACACTTCTATCACATAGAATAATTTCAGATTTTTATCTATGCAAACTTCAGAGATAAGGGGGGGAACGGTATTTTTTTTTACATTTTTCATCATTTAAGTCGGAAAATATGCTGACTAAAATAAAAATGTTGGAGAATGTGCAAACAGCGCTCTTTCATATGATATCCCACATGCCCTAGTAGCCTCACTTCAATATTTTAAGACCCCCTTTCAGTCCCTTTTGCAAAAAAGATATTTTTTTTTTAATTTCTTTCTTATTTGCAAAGTAGTTGGGCAAACGTCATCTAAAACTTTTCTAAATTTCAAGTTGATAGCATTAGTAGTTCTTAAGATATCCAGGTGTGACAGACAGACAGACTTAGTCTCATAGGGTTCCTTTTTACCATTTTGGTACGGAACCCTAAAAAGGGCGGCTAGAAGTTATGTAGTGCTTGAATCAAGAATATCAGGCTAACTGCAAGGAGCGCCTTGCGCTGCCATGGCCCTCTTCGCCTAAGGGTAAATACCTGACGATAAGTAGAAAGAGGTATCTACCTCTTTCTACTTATGATCAGTGGTTACTTACCCAAAATTCGATCTTCAAAAACGGCACCATGTCACACTAATATTTATCGGGAGCGAAAACGAGACAACCCAAAGAAAACGTGGCTAATTAGCCAAGTTTTAAGGTGTCACTTCCGGAGCGCGTATAACCTGTCAACCACTGATTACATTAAGTGATTGATAAGGACAAAAGAGAAATTGATTGTAAAAGATTTGATTTTTCATGTCAGTTCAATTGTGTTTTCTGATAATGCCCTGTGGCTAAGAAATTGATTTGGATTTCTATTTAAAAAAGATAAAGAAGAATGTTTTTCTTGTTATCAGACCTCGAATTTAAACGCTTTTGTTGATTTTATTCTAGTTTTGGTCTACTTGTAGCCCTAGGCGCCCTGAGGGGTTACAATAATAAAATGTCTTACTGATGACTGACTTTGATTTTAAATGTAACACATTATTATTATTACAGTCCGCGACGCCTAAGCTGAACTTTGCATTTGTGTGAGTGATTACAGTACAAGAGGTGAATTGAGAAAGGTGCGCGGTGGAGTTGCTACGCGCGAGGGATGCACCGTGCCTCAGGCCGATTGTATAAACCGGTTTAAACCAAGCAAAGGACGCGTCGCGCTCTAGACCGACGTCACACCTACACTATCTATGTGCACTCACACAAATGCAAAGCTCAGCTTAGGTCTCGCGGACTGTACTATATTCCGTTGGTTTAGGTAGTTAAATAAAGGTAAACAAAAAAAAACACGTGACGAGAGAGCTGTCAAGTAACTGACTAAACGTAATACCCGTCACTTCAGTTGTAATTCTACGTCACAGTTGTACTCTTCAATTTAGCAACGTTATAATTCGTTAACGTTTAGAGAACCTGTCTTTTTGGGCTCTTTACAATAGACATAATACAAAATATTATAGTATTTTTTGGTCCGTTGATGACCTACCGTCCATCAGATATCAAATTTAAGTAAAAACCTTTTTAAAAACAAGCTTTTAATTAACAAAAAAGTACTAAAATGCATTGTCTTGGAAACTGAACCAACATGTAAGATGTCAACTTCTTAGGATAAGAGGATGTGGTTTTAATTCAGCTTGCAATATTTGACGCATACATCAGAGACAAACTAACAAGACAAGTTAAATAAAAGCTTGTAAAAATGATATTACGAGTTATTTTATTTGAGTTTAATTATTGAATTTGCGGAATTGTTTTTATTTAATCAGTTACGTAATATTTATGTAAAAATAACATTTCATCAGTAAATATTTACCTTGAAACGACTGCAATGTTACACAGACTAAAAATAAAAGCTTTCATTGATTAATTCCACCAAGTTTTACTGTTTTCTTAATGATATGAAAATGCGAGAGTGAGCTTAACTAGTTACCATCCGCTACTTGGCTACAGAATTGTTCTGTGTGTTAAATCTGATATTAAGACGCAGATATATGCCAGTGACCTTGAGTGGTTAGCTTGCGTGTTCTGTACTGAGCTCACGCAACGCGTCGTACGTTCAGCCAGCCAAGGAGCGCTGTCTCCAATTTGACGCATTATTAATTTATTATACACAAAACAAAAGGTATTTTAATAAAACGCGTACACTAAAAGATCAATAATAAAATTATCTTTAAATTGGTGAAGTTTTTAGAAAAATATGCTCGGTAGATTTTGCGCCATTCTCAGCTTTACAAATTAATTTCACTATGTAATATAAACATAATCTTATATATTCACATATTAAGTTATTGAGAAAATGCTCTAATTTAACACATATTTTTTTCAAATTATTAACACTACTCTACGTTTAGACGTGATCTTCAGTATAAAATCATTAAAAGTCAGTTATCGTCCCCTTAAAGCTTGAATACACTAATTAAGTGTACACAAGCCTTCTTACGTCTCCTAGTCTCTTAACGGACAACCTTGTGTTCTTGTTATAATAAGATAGGGCTGAGCTGAATATTCGATAAAAAAATATTATATTCGCGTATAACCGTGTGTAAATATGATTATCGCAGAACCTACTTATAGAAAGTCTTTGATAGGACATCATCGCCTTGACTACCAAAGGTGAATAAAGGTTTATCTTAGTAGTTTGCATAGTGACAAGACGTGTTCCATTGTGCTCTAAAATAGAACATAATTTGCTGGAATTAACCCGTATTTTATCTATCTGTACATTTTTATCATTTCATTTAACTGCTTATCATTTTATATATCTGCTCTGGAGACATCCACGTTGCTTCAATCCCGGACACCTAAATCGAGCAACCCTGCATAACTTTTTTTTAAGGTATCTTTATCTTTAAAAAAAATGGAAGGACAAAAAAAGTGGGTTTGAGACCAGGCAGTCAATATCATTTTCGTTTATCATTGTTACAAACATTCTAATCGGAAAACTTAAAAAAAAAATGCAATAGGTCGTCTTTTTGAGTTGCTCAGTAGCAAAATTAGTGAGGAATTTTATAAGAAAACAATGGATCACATGAGAAAACTTATACTTAGTAACGTGGTTCGGCATGGAATTAATTAATGCCACTAAGAGGTGCTGTGGAATGTTCTCCCATGCTTCCAAGATGGCAGTTTTCAGCTCCTGCAAAGTTTCCGGAGCTGGTTGGTTAATTCGAACACGCCTCTTTAGCTCATCCCATAAGTGCTCAATTGGATTCATATCAGGGCTTCTTGCTGGCTATTCCATTACTGCGATGCTAACGTCATGCAGTTTCATTCTCGAACAGCTCTACCCGCAGTGTGCGCCTTTGCATGATTATGCATAAAAATGCCATCCTGGCCCAAAAACTCATCATGAGGCACCACGTGAGCCTCTAGGCATTGACGAATGTATCGTTCGCTATTTAGTAGTGGTAACCGTGGTCCCGTCACAACCTCAAGGTCAGTTTTTTCTTCTGTGGGAATTCCGCCCCAGACGGACCATGACGCACCACCATAACTGAACTTCTCGTCAATGTAACATTGCTGAAAACATTCTCCCTGTCTTCTCCAGACTTTCCTACGAACATCATTGCCATACAGCATAATATTGGTTCCATCCGTAAAAAGAACCTGGCTCCATTGACGTTGAGTACAATGAAAATGTTCGCGTGCAAACTTTAGGCTCGCCATTCTGTGAGCTCGTGTCAGTTGGGGACCATTGGCTGGCTTATGAGGTCAGGCCACATTTTTCGAGTCCACTTCTTACAGTTCGATCGCAAAAAGTCAGTCCATGAAAGTCTCGATGGTGTTCTTGGACCTTTACTGAGGTCAGGTGACGATTACGCAAGCTGGTGGTAAAGATAAGCCGATCTTGTTGAGCTGTAGTAACCCGGTTTCGTGGTCCGCCTGTCTCCAGGTATCGATAGTAAATTCTTTCAACGGTAGAATAACTTACATATATTGTGCACGTATATTTTGCGGGAAGCACAGAACCGGTCGAAGCGGAGGTGCTTGGGGGAGGCCTATGTCCAGCAGTGGATGTCGTTCGGCTGAAATGATGATGAATGATGATATTTTGCTGACTACTAGACCCAGACTCAAGAAGTGCAGAGCTTGCGCTGCTACTTCAGGTGCAGTATCCATAATTTGAACGTCAGAATGAATAAAAAAATAAGGAAAAACAATTACGATACCCTTTTTATGCAAAACAAAAAGTTATTTTACTTGTTGCTTCTTTAAGAGCGACCTAATTCCGATTTTCTTCTCATTTTTAAATTCGTGAATTCGAATTTGGAACAATGGTGATAACGAAATGAAGGCCTGTATGTTAGCTTCAAAACTGCGTAAAAACTTTTTCTCTGACTAATAATTATTTTGATGATTTAGGCCTTTATACATAAAAATACACGGTTGGTGGCTCGATTTAGGAGTCCGGGAGTATAGTTTTAACAATAGTCATACCTAATACTTGTAACACTAGATGCAATGTTTAGAAATCCTAACTGTACGCAATGGGGCTTACAGCTTAGTATGGCCGCTATCGCAACCGCGTACAATGTGGCTATGTCTGAGACAATTGAGTCTAGTACCTATCAGTTACCTAAGACCCTACTGACCGTAAACCTAGCCCTGCAGTAATTACTTAGGACCCTAATAGTTACCCTAACGCCCTAACCTACCATACAAAGCCATACCAAACGTAAGTTACGTTGGTTTTACGTGCGGGAAGTCTGTTACAAGGAGACCTACGGTAACAGACGGAATTTGGGTAGGAATAGGGTTTTGTGTACGTCGTGCAATGTACACAGGAAATGGTTTTCTCACTGTCAATCCCACAGACTCATAGGATCGATGACGGCTAAAGGTGTCTTGGCCACAGTGAGAGGAGTTACTGTTGACACAGTAACTCCTCTCACTGTGAAATATTATAATGCGAAAGTGACTTTGTTTGTTTCGCTTTCACGCTAAAACGGCAGAATGGATTTGAATAAAATTTGGCACACTGATAGTCCATGACCTAGGTAAGGACATAGGCTACTTTTCATCCTGGATCGTAGACGAAATAGCGGGCAACAGCTACTGAAATATCATCATCATTCAGCAGAAAGAAATCCACTGCTGGACATAGCCCTCCCCAAACGGGGGTTTGCCATAATCGCGACGCTTGGCAGGCGTGTTGGCGATCGCAGTATGGTCTTAAAATGCATAGAGAACGCTGCTGCCCATTATCTAGTGACTCCCTAGTCGCCTTTTACGACACCCATGGGAAGAATTATAAAGGGTAGTGCTATTGTTTACGTCCGGCCCCAGATCATAGTGAAATATAACGGTTATAAAATACCATAATGAAGCTGAGATCACTGTCTTGTTCTTCGCATCAATAATATCATTTTTATTGTACTGGACCATACCTGGAAACTTGATGGCAAGGTTCCAACTTTTTGTCAATTTTTTACGAAAAAACGTTTTAAATGTTATAACATAACTTTTATACCTCGACGACCTCTGTACCGTTGCATCAAATAAGCAAAATCTTTTGTGAGTAGAGCGCTACCGCTAACAACGATTTTTCACATTAAAAATAAAAGTCGTTTCCCAACAAATATTCTCTTGCATTGTTTGATGTACAGAATGCGTATTTGACGGCTATGTGACGGATCTTATTACACCCGGTAGGCAAGTACTTCGGAAACCCAGGTACCCTCCGTGAAATCGCCAGTAATACCAACGCATTGCTGGCAGCCGGGGTGGATGGAATGATCGATTTTCCCACCCGTACGCAAAATACTCGCTTGAACGTGAAGTTGTGGAGTCCAACCCGTTATAAAAAACAAAACTATACAATACACCCTGTGGTACTTACAGTGGCTCTTTGACAGTAGTTACGGGTTGTCAGGCCAGAAAGTCTGACAAACAGTCTTGCCAAGGGTTATCGTATTACTCAGAAACTGGATTGTGGAAGTCAGATAGGCAGTCGCTCCATGTAAAATACTGAACTGAAAAAAATGCGAGCTAACTAAGATACATTTTCTCTTAGTTGGCATTAAAATGTTTGGAATCACTATTTATTTATTTACTATAAACAAGATAGCATATTTGCCAGAACAAATTCATTTTATTTATATCGACAATGTGTCATGTACAGAATAATGACCGGACTTTGTTACATCATACATGGTTTGTTTGATTTTACTTCATCACTTTTTTAAATCAAATAATCATTTTAGTTGATGGTAACAAGCAACTTGTTAGCATTACATCATTTTTAAACTGACCAACATTTGAGTTAAATTAAATAACTACCCGTAATTAAACTAACTAATTACTTAGTTAGCTCCTAGCTTCAGAAGTCAAGATCTTATTAGGCTCGTATGGAGTCAAGATGCGTGATCACATTAAACAAGATGTTTGTTAAAGCAAACACTCTTTTTTTTCAGTGTGGTATACAGCTGCATACGGTAAGTCTGGAAGCTGACCCCAACATAGTTGGGAAAAAGTTAGCCAGAGGAGGTGCTTACTCACAGTCAACCGCGCGTCAGTGGTAAGGCTGAGCTGTCCTAACGTAGTACCTACGGAGCTCCAACGGAATACGAGGCCAGCTTACACTGAATGTATTACCACTATAGAGGTATGAGGAACAATGTATAAGTTCACTCATCCTCTATTAGAAAAGGGAGCATCCTCCGACCACACGTGTGTAGTGTCTTGTGGGCTACTGGCTGACGGTTGATGTCGGGACGTTGTATATATGCCAGTCGCGCGATAAACTCTGCTTGCGCGATGCAGGATTTGTATGACGTCAGGTTGTTGATGTGCATATATGTGGCGTTAAAAACATGTGAACTGTGTAGACGTTGTAGACGTGTAGAACGTTGTAGACGTGCGAACTGTACTGTTATCGAATTCCGGTCCTGCTCAAACCAGCTCGACTTTGTAACACCATTCAATCATTCTTAAAATCAATGATATAGTATTTTAGTAGTTAATTGTTATGAAATTGTTTAGCTAAATGTTTGATTTATTCTTGGTGATTTAAAATAATCAGAAATGTTGAATATCCAATATGGCGCCATCAGTTTTTCAGCTTCCGGCGCGCCAAGTATTAAGTTTAAATTGATGGTTGCGCTTAATGATTTATATACTTAATTAAATTCATTAATTCCTTTGTTAATAATTGTTATTCAATTTTACTCGTTATAGTAAGTAATGCAATCTTAATATTCAGTTATTAGTGAAATCCATAAATGCGGATGTGTTAGGCAGTTCGAATCAGTCGTTTTGTAACCGTCACCAAGTGCCAGACCCTTAAGTGGAAACTCTGTCCGATTTTTAAATAATAAACGAAATATAGTGCAAGTACATCATTTGTTGTGACCATCCTGGCAGTCCATTGTTTCACAGTACCTATAATAAAACAATGAGTAGCATAAGGCAGACAGTGCAGTGCACAACTTTATCATTTATTCCACAAACTCTATTTTACCTTACCACAGAAGCAAGCCAAAAAATAATCCTAAAATTCGGCAGCAAGTCGAGTTACCGCCACGAATAAAACGACAGCTGATTTCGTAGGCACATTTAAAAGTTAAACAGTAGATTACAATCTCTTCCAAAAACAAGGAAGTTTTCCACCCGACCACCCTGCGTAAGAATGTTTAAAGTAAGCCGCATTAAGTCAAAAGTACAATAAAGTCAGTCTTAGCCCGTTCCGTGCCGGATCGTCGCGTGCCTCCGTCACGACCGGCCTGTCCTTTGATATGACAGCGGATTGCGTCCGAGTATTCCCGAGCGTGCAAATGGGCTACGATTTTAGGCATAAGCGCAGTAGGGTATTAAATGTGTTGATTTGATTTATGGGTTCACACTTTTATTTGACAGTGACTTTATGAAAAGAAGTTACCAATAGAATGAGCTATGTTGAGATAAAATAAAAACTAACCGAATGGTAACAGAAAAATACGTCAGTTCAACATAGAGCGCGTATAGCCCCGAAATAGCAAAGTTTTCGTCTTGCCATGTCTTCTGTTGCACGTTTTAGTAACATACTCTGACACTTTCTTTCATTCTGGCTCCCCTGGTACCAGACATCCTGTGAAGGTACCAATACTTACATACATAGATGAAGCCAATTACGGTATGAGGTAAAATAAAAACTAACCAAATGGTAACAGAAAAATACGTCAGTTCAACATAGAGCGCTTGTCGCCCCGAAAGACCAACTTTTCGTCTTGCCATGTCTTCTGTTAAGCACATTTTAGTAACATATTCTGACACTTTCTTTCATTCTGGCTCTCCTGGTACCAGATATCCTGTGAAGGTATACAATACTTACATACATAGATGAAGCCAATTACGGCAAAAACTTAACAAAACTAGTTTTACGAAACGTCACAAAATCACTCGTCACAATATACACATTGACATTGATGAATTTTATATAAGTATACAATGCCATGAATGTTTACTTGTAAAGTATTATATTACATTATTTGAATTAGGTGACACAATGCACCACGCACCGCCGCGGTAGGCGGTGAAGCGGATCTCATGTCGCATTGGCCTCTTATAAATCCGTTGATGCCTAACACACGTACACCACCCGACGCGACGGCGCGGTCGAGCGGTGCTCTCACCATCTCTCACCGCAGCGGTGCGCGGTGTCGTTTGTTTATCGCCTTATTGTGAATGTGAAGACTGTGTGGGTAATTTAAGAGAAGACATTTTCAGTAACTTATGCGGTCTACCTAAATGTCCTTTCTTTGGTATTGTTCGTCGCGTCGTTGAGCTCCTTAAGTTCTAAGTTGAGCTGCACGATTACTGACATTTGCGTGCACTGACTGGTCAAGCCCACTGAATCAGTGTGGTTCTTTCCTCAAAAGACCATTTCAGACACCAATCTACATGGCCTTCACATCATCTGACCAAGATTATGTCTGGACTTTAAAAGAGACTGACCTCTGAGTTTGTGTCGGCCTTTCTTCTCAGAGTAATCAGATCGGAAACGCCGACCTAATCTATATAGTTTTTAAAATATGATTGACGTGTAAAAGTGTTACGCTACTGCTGAGCATGAGGTCCTGGGTTCGATTCCCAGGTCGGGCAAAGTGTTATTGGGATTTTCCATTAGGATTTTTTCAGTAGCAGTTCGGAGTCTGGATTTGTGCCCGGTTGATGGCAATAGGCTCGCCCCCTATTACATGGGACTTAAACATACCTGGCGAAATGTGGGTGTACTATAGGTACACCTCTGCCTAACCCTTTGGGGATTGTAGGCGTGATGTTACGTGTGTAAAAGTAGTTATGTGTGTACTTACAGAAATAAAAATTATTTATCATTTATCACTCAACCAAGCCCACTGTATTTTTCATTTATGAAAACAGCACAAAAATAGTCAAAGTCAGACGGAAAAAAAACCTTAGTTAAAAATCTCCCGCGTATATCCAACGTTGCAGCAGCTAAGAGTTCGATACCTCTTAATCCTGCCACATTAACAGCTACCCTCGCCACCCGGGATTAGCTAGCACCGTATTAAAAAAACCTCGTTTAAATTCAACTTAGCACAAAGTTTTAGCAAATAGATTTAACGGGGTTGCGGCTTAGAGGTCCCTATAAACATAAGCCGTATGTATGTTGCTGTCTGTACCTACTGAGTTTTATTTTTGTTTCAGTATGGCTAATTTGTTAAAATAGTTTTTCATGTTAGGAATATTCTAGATTTTAACCTGTAGTGTATTATAGATTTTATTGTTTAAGGTTTGGGCAGTACGTAACAGTTTTAAAACTAATATTTTAATTCAAAAAGGAGACTTTGATCTCTCTCCTCTAAGCAATGTTCAGGATTTTCCTTTGTTTATTTATTATATATTTATTTAATTTTTATGCGTAAGTAAAACAAATACTGTACAAAGGCAGACTTAATGCCTGAAGTTTTCTTCCAGTCAACCTTAATCCCTTAAAGCCAATCTTGTTTTGTTAATTTTAGTATGATACGTCATGTAATCCTTATTTTCCAGCACCTGGGGGCCTACTCCGAAGCGTTAATCCGAAGTATTGGCCGTTTCTTGACTTCCAAAGTTTCCTTATTTGACTTTGAATCCTTAGCCTACTTCTTTTGACTTTGACTTATCTCTTTGATCGTCTTTTTTTTTTCTTTAGCCATTGTCAGCCATAGTCAGCCGTAGTCAGGAAACGGCCGAACATTCGGCCGATACTTCGGATTTATCTTTGGAGGAGACCCCTTGGGTTGTGGAGGTCAGATAGGCAATCTTTTCATGAAAAAAAAAACAACCGACTTCCAAAAAAAAAACACTAGGTACAAAGTGAAAAATAACCTTAATTTCGGAAGTCGGTGTGTTTAGATTTATTTTAGTTTTTTGCCACCGACATCCGAAATTAAGGTTTTTTTTTTACTTTGTAGTGTTTTTGTTTGGAAGTCGGTTGTTTTTTTTTGTAAAAGATTTTTATTTTTCACTTTTTAGTGGGTCAGTTTGCAATTTAACTAAGTTACAATAGCCTAATGACAACTGCTCATCATGTTTTACAAAATATTGCTTTTCCGTTGCAGGGGCGTTAATAATTGAGGAGTTCTCCTTGTAAGAATCAGGAGAACTGGAACTGATGGTGACTTCACCATATGCATTGTGACGAGCATAAATTGCTTAGTAATCATATTAATGCCTAATCGAATCGAAATAGTGAAATACTTATTATTAAGTAGTTCCGGTGGCCATCTGTGGTGTTCATAATCAGTTCCACTTCACCAAATGGTGCTTTTGGAGTGCAAACGCATGAGTTACTACAAAAAAACTGAAATAGATATAGGTGTGCCTATAAAATTTGAGGATTGCCCTCGATTTCCATGGGATCCCCTCATCAGATTCTGACTTGGTGACAATGGGACCACCTAGGGAACATACTCTTTCAAAAAAAATAAAAATATCATAATCGGTCCACAATTGACGGAGCAATCGGTGAAACAAACATTTTAAAAAATACAGCTGAACATTATAACCTCCTCCTTTTTGGAAGTCGGTTAAAAAATGCTGGTATTTAGTTGAATCCGGTTAGACTGGAAGCAGAACCCAACATGGTTGGAAAACGGCTAGGCAGATGATGATGACGTAATAGGCAGTCTTCTACGATACTGTGGCTAAGAGAAACCTTAATTTCTTCTTAGTCCTACACAAGAAAGAAACTTAACCCTTTATTCAGAAGGATGAGATGAAAATACAGTAGGAGTTAAATTAGAACAATAACATACATTAAAATAATAAAATGGTAAAAAATTATAAAGTAAAAAAAAATAATAGTAAAAATTAATACAACGTGTTTTTTTTGATATCCTATAACTCTAGGGTATGATTGAGGCCATATCAAAGAATCAACTGGCATATGAGTTATGTTCCAATCCTTCGTTATTTTTATTTTTCATTTTTCATACAAAATAATTCGGCAAAGTCACGATTATTAATGTAAAACACCCTTACGTGAAATATGACAACGTCGACAAGGTAGCTTTTCCTTCACTAGCTGCCGCCGGGAAGCCCCGATACCAACATACCTACATATTTTATTTTACTATTTATTTTACTACACTACTGCGAAGTTTGGCAACCTTACAAACAAACGCGCGAATACGTGTGATATGTGTGAGTATGGGTGAGACTGTGAAGAGTGAGGGTGTGTAGTGTGTGTGAGTGTAATTAATATCCTGGCAATATTATAAATACAAAAGTGTGTTTGTTTTTTTGTTAATTTATTTGCAGAAAAGCCGGAACAAACAGGCAAATTTTTATCTTATATACTTTCATATGCATTTAGTAAGAAGCTGTTATTTTGACATTATTATCCCTAGACAGATAACCATATTGCGAGAGACGTAAAAGATAACCATGCGTTTCAGAGGCGCCAGATTTTCAAATGCGTCTATATCTCAAATAAAAAGTTAGGTATATTTTAAGTAACTACATCGTTTTAAAGGTTATAGGTACTATAGCCTTCGAAATAAAAATACAGTTATAGTTCACTTTGTTTATTAAAAGTAATTTATAACTAAATAAGCAGATCGACAAAATTGTGTATAGGAACAATTTCCTTAAACTATTATCTAAATTAGTGTTTTTTTGTTTTGTGTAAATTGTAGTTAATTATAATATAATCAGTCTGAAAATAATAATCATCACCGTAAGAGTTAGCCTTATGACAAACGTCATTCTTGTGCTCACCACAAACTGATCTCAAAACTCATCGTAACTACTAAAGTATTATACTTACCGCAGAGAAACAGTCGTCCCGCGGTAGAGTACACCGATGACTGAGTTGGCTTAGAAACAAAAGTTGATACACGCGTCGGATAAAAAGAGTCAGCAATATATTTTTCTCGCGGGCGCCTCTGCGGCATAGGTTATCTTTCTAGGAACAAGATACTTCAATTTTATTTATTTGTATAGATTTTTATTAGTCCATATTATCTAGAAATCCAGGTTATTTATTTAATCACAAGATGTAAGAAAGCTATGCAGTGCATGAAGGTAACCGTTCTACACAGATAGAAATAAAGACAAAAAAAATACTTTCATTCGTATAATTTTTAGTTCAATTGCATTTTCTTTGAATAAAACTTCGGTCAGTTTCGTACGTCCTTGATTTTCTGTGTTCTCATCCCGCCCCGCATTCGAACAAATAAAATGGCATCTCATTTGACAGAACGGGTCCGATATACGACTTTTCTGGAAGGGTTATTTGTGATCTATACTTAAATATACTGAATAAACTTGCCAATTTTTCTCGTCTCGTTGATGTACGCAAACACTAGCCCGTATTTCCAGATGAATTGTTCGATCTGTTAAAATAGGGACCTCAAAATATTTTACATGCTATTTACATTCCTTCTCACAGTCCTAAGCACAAAAACGAACCTATTTTAATTTTATCTTTCAATAGTAATGTTATCATTAATCACTACAAAATCACAAAGCACGTATTTTTTGCATAGTACCAAAACAGTGCAGAAATGTTTTTATTTAGATATAAATTTACCATAGAGGTTTAATTTCTCCCGTGCAGCCTCTGGACGAGCTGTACGCAGAAAGCCATCAATGATCTTCGCGTCCAATACAACAATGCATTCAGGATGCTGCTGGGGCTGCCACGCTTCTGCAGTGCGTCGGGAATGTTTGCTGATGCGCACACTGATGGCTTCGCAGCGATCAGAAGGCCAATTCTCGTAATTTAAAACGTTCAAAATCTAGTCGCAATCTCATCTTGGCGACAAACAAACGTCAAAAAATTGTCAAAATGGAGGGATATAAGAGGTATTTTTGACAGATTGAGACTGAGATCAGACTGTGAACGTTCTTAAAATTAGCAGAATTGCCCCTCTGACGTAAGCGTGCCGCGTCGCTGCTGCAGAGGTTTCGGGGCAGCCCGAACAGTCTCCTGAGTGTCATTGCGGAAAAATTTGATTGCCCGCTCGTCCGTTATTTGTCCAACCTGCATGTTTACTAATATAATTGTTAAGATTAATGTGTACTAACGAAATATGGTTGTTTCTGAAATAAAATGTTTATTATATTATTAAGTTCAATATAAAATGTATGCATTCGATCAAAAAGATACTGGCTGAAAATAAAAATCGGCTGAATAAAACCGACTTGGTGAGAAACTTTGTTTTCATTAACTTGAGTTTTTATTTTGAGTAGGTATATTATTATTTATCACGGTAGGTTAGATTGGTAGTTAAAAGAAAAGTAGATTACAACATAACACTCGTGCATTAATAACTCACTTTGCGCTCGGTGCAATAATCTACTATTAACATAACACATAACATCACGCCTGTAATCTCCGAAGGGTTAGGCAGAGGTGTACTTATAGTACACCCAGATTTCATTTTCGTTTTTAGGGTTCCGTAGTCAACAAGGGACCCTTCGTTCGTTTAGTTCGCCATGTCTGTTTGTCTGTCTGTCCGCAGCTTAGCTCAGAGACTCTATGTACTACAAAGCTGTAATTTAGCATGGGTATACAATACATATTAATCTCGCCGATAAAGTGGTAAAATAAAATTGCTGGGTACCTCCCTTACACGTAAAGTGTGGGTGATATTTTAATTTCTCGTCTATCCCGTGGTGTGGAGTATCATTGGATAGGCCGTTCAAAAATATTGCGGGTCTTTGAAAACCATTTTTCTTTTCATGGATCCGGTTGCGTAATATTAAGCTTTAACAAATTTTTGTTAGAGTCAAGTGTAAGCCCCCCCCCCCCCCCCCGGCCAGCTAAATGGTAGTTTTTGGATATGTGAAAAAAATCATGGCAGTAGTATATAAAACGAAGTTAAAAGCAAAAGTATCACAGCTAAGTAGACTTCACAAGTTAACAAGTAATAGTCGACCAACTTACAATTTGGAGAATTGACGGTGACGTATATCGATGTATGGGAGAACATGTTTATCAACTACAATGTTATGTTTGTTCTTGGGATAAATTCATTCCAATTACGGAACCCTTCATTGTGCGTCGTCAGACACGCGCTTGGCCGGTGTTTATAAGAGGTATTTAATAAAAATCTTTATCTATATATATAAAGGAGAAGTCCACTCACTGACCACTCATCACGAAATCTCGGAAACTACTGGGCCGTGAGGTCTAAAATTTGGCACAAGCACTCTCTATGGGGTGCAGGCGCGCACTAAGAAAGGATTTTTATAAATTCGCACCTTAAGCGGTTGAAAAGGGGTGTCAAAGTTTGTATGAAACTCCTATGTTTTTAAAGTTAGAGACATGAATGTTGGCCTGATTGTTCCTTTCGACTTCTAGGTGCTCACTAAGAAAGGATTTGACGAAATTCGGCGCTTAAGGGTGAAAATAAGGGTTTTTTAATGTTTGTATGAAAAATGTACCAAATGCAGTTAAGATCCAAATTGAATCTTACGGCAACGAGTTATTGCAGACTTTTTTTTTTTTTTTTTATATTTAGTTTTTTTTCTAGGTGGCCAGTATGTTTCAGTGCAGGCGTGATAACGTTCTAAAGTATTTATGCCAGTTCTAGGTGGCCAGTATTTTTCAGTATGCAGACATCTGCTAAAAGATAATGAAATGAGGTTCTAATTGGTATTAAGGTAATTTGAACGTTGCATTTATAGCATTAAAGTCGAGAATGCCAAGGGGAAAACTTCACAGTGTTTAACCTTAATCGCGGCTTGCAAGCCGATCGTATCAAAAAACGAAGTCATGTATCAATCACAGAATACAAACCTAAGCGATACACGTTCAAGCTATAGTTACCGAAATTTCTGTTCTGCGATATTTTGTTATTACTTACTACTAATTTGCTTTGAAATATTTTTCATCGTCGTTATTTGATTTTCGTTTTGGTTTGTTTCGCTTCCTAATTTTAAATTGGAGGATAATACATGTGTTTTTACCTATTGCCGGGTTGGAATTTTGTTATTTCTATTTCTTTGCGAATTACTTATTGTGTAGGTATTTCACACTGTGGTATTACTATAATAGTTTTTAGTATTAGTCGTTCTTACTAGAAAAAGTGTCCTTGAATACCTACGTTCGTATTTTAATTTTATTGCTTAGTATCTTTGGTTTATATATTTATCATTTTAAATGGATGTCAGCACCAACTGACGGGGTCCGAATGGGCCAATGCCTGCCAGGGTTATGAGCCTGTCTGAAAGGGATATCGTGGCCCTGGCACACACAGGCATTTGAAGGAACACGGGTGGGTTTTAGTCAGTAAAAGTCTGACACGCGTCAAAATGACCTTCATTGAAATTTCCTGAGAGTCAGATTATTTTTACTCCCTGTTGTGCGTCCCTAAAACCAGCAATAAAAATACCATCTTGAAACACCTGGAACTCAAATGGAAATAGTTCTCCCGCTGCCATGAGTTCACAGGTGGTTCCGTAGGTGCCATTACAAGACATTTCAGCGACGTATTCACGCTTTGAATCATAAACAGCTCCTCCTGACCGATCCTGGGTGAAAGGTTGGAATATTTCCCAGTTTTTAGACACGTGGCGCACAATGCTGTCTCGAATTTGAGAAGACAATGACATGGCCACGTTACTGTTCACCAAACAGAAGAGAGATGAAAATAAGCATGCGCCATCGCCAGGGATATTTACTATTTGGCAAAGAATTTGCATGCCACAATTGTGGCAATAAATACCCTCTATGAGGAGTGGCTAGAGAGGCGCCACGGCGTCCTCACCTTCCGCCTGACGCACGTCCTCATCGGACACGGTTGTTTCGGGAGGTTCCTATTCAGAATAAAGCGGGAGGAAACGCCCGGGTGTCACCACTATGTGGATCGCCCGGAGGACACGGTGCAGCATACGGTTGAGGTCTTCTCTGCTTGGGCGGAGCACCGCCATGTCCTCACGGAGGCGATCGGCGGCGGCGATCTCTCGCATCTGGCCCTGGTTCAGGCCATGGTTCGGAGCGAGAGTGCACGGGAGGCCGTCACCTCCTTCTGCAAAGCAGTAATGCATGCGAAGAAGAAGGCGGAACGCGTGAGGGTGAGGCAGGGTTCGCGCCCTCCCTTTAGTCACGTCACCGCAGGAGACGCCCCGGGCGTCGGGAATCTCAGGCCGATTGCCGGCCACCGTGGGCGCGGGCTTGCGGACGGTGAGCGATGGGTAGCTCGCCGTCCGATAAGGACCAGGCCCGGGTCGACGGCGCGTTGTGTTCCACGCGCGCCTCAAAGAGATGTCAGCACCAATTGACGGGGTCCGAAAGGGCTAATGCCTGCCAGGGTTACGAGCCTGTCCGAAAGGGATATCATGGCCCTGGCACACAGGCATTTGAAGGGACACGGGTGGGTTTTAGTCAGTAACAGTCTGACACGCCCTCCCCGCTCCGGCCAGAGCGGGAGAAGTTATTTGATAATTTACCACCCAAAAAAAAAAAATGGCAGCGCCAGAACTATTCTCATTTGAGTTCCAGGTGTTTCAGGATGGTATTTTTATTGCTGGTTTTGGGGAAGCACGGCAGGGAGTCAAAATAATCCGATTCTCAGGAAACTCTATTGAAGGTCAGTTTGATGTTTTAATTCCGTTGGCTAATTTAAATAATAAAAAAACCGGCCAAGTGCGAGTCGGACTCGCCCACGAAGGGTTCCGTACCATTATCTATAAAAATGGCAAAAAAATCACGTATGTTGTATGGGAGCCCCCCTTAAATATTTGGTTTATTTTAATATAATTATTTATTTTTAAAGTGAATATATAACCTAATATTCTGTGAATATTTCAAGCGTCTACCTGTTGCCGTTATCAATATCTAGCAAAAACGAGCAAAAAAATTCACGTTTGTTGTATGGGAGCCCCCTTAAATATTTTTTTTATTCTGTTCTTTAGTATTAGTTGTTATACCGGCAATAGAAATACATCATATGTGAAAATTTCAACTGTCTAACTATCACGGTTCATGAGATACAGCCTGGTGACAGACGGACAAACGGCGGAGCCTTAGTAATAGGGTTCCCGTTTTACCCTTTGGGTACGGAACTCTAAAAATATCTTTTGACCCCTCACGCCGGCAAAATTGAAGAATCACTGACCGTCACCGACTCAGCGGTAAATGTGCAGTTGAATTCACAATCCCAGTCCCAATTCACTGCTATTAATTTTATCGAGAAGTCGCTTGCCTATAGTGAGCACACGGAATGCGAGTCATTTTTTTTTAAGGATATTGCTAAACCGTTGCTTCATCTACTTATATTAATATTTTATAGTTTGTGAGGTTGTAGGGGTAATCTCTGGATCTACTGAACCGACTTTGAAAAATCTTTTACCCATTGAAAGCCACATTATTATTTTGTGAGTGTCATAACATAAGGCCATAATTTAATCCGAAAAATGAAAAGACGGTAAAATGTTTACCGCCCAACGAAGTGGGCACGGGTCAGCTAGTTAATTTATAAATCGCAAGTCACAAATCCCAGCATTCTCACTACATCAATACTCTATTTAGACACGGGTAAATCTCACCAACTCAGCTAGACGTGTTATCACGTAATGTCTGGTGGTCCAGACTCCAGACTCCAAACGTGTTAACAGAGACTAAATATCTCAGGATACAAGCGAAATCTTGAGCCAAAATGTTCACAAACAATATTACACTGACGTACGAAGGTAAATGGCCTGGACGACGCAACGTTGATATAAGTAGGTACAAGGGAATATATTAGCATGAAAATACCTTGTACGTTCTTTGTTTCAAAGGTTTCAGTAGATTTACTGCTGAAATTACTATGTCGTTGGCTTAATTTGGGCCTTGTATTCGTAGACGTAACATTAAGAGCGTTTACACCTTACGGCTTTACATACAAACTTTCAAGCCCTTGTTTTTCAAAATGACTGAACCGATTTTAATGAAACTTCATTACGCATAGGCAGGATACAAAGGTCTAAAAAGTTAGTTAAGAACCTTTTCAAAAAATAGTCTTACAGCCAAATTAGACCGATTTTAAATTTTCCATAGAAACAGAGATTTCCAGTTACGAGTATCTGTTTTTAAATAAGACATTTCGAAAATGTTCTTTACTAACTTTTTAGACCTTTGTATTCTGTTTATGCGTATGAAGCTTCATTAAAATCCGTTCAGTCATTTCGAAAAACAAGGGCTTGAAAGTTCGTTTGAAATGCCGTAAGGTGTAAACGCTCCTAAGGCACGCCATTAAACATCTTATTCGGTTTGTCGTCAAGTCTGTTTTCTTTTGGAGCACATTTGTTACACGCCATTTGCTTGTCTCCCGGGAGCAGTGAAAATCACTGGTCATTAAGTCGAAAAAAAAACCAGCCAAGTGAGTGTCAGACCACGCACAATAAATGGTTCCGTAGTTGGGATGGATTTATCCTAAAAACAAATTTAACATTGTAGTTAAAAAACATGTTCTCCCATACATCGTTATACGAGTACGCCACGGTAAATTTTCCAACAGCAAATGTAAGTTATAGTAACCCCAAAAAAAGTTTTTTTTTACAAATTAACGATTTTCGGACTATTTCCTTTACTTGTGCCGTGAGACCTTGTTTCTTGCCAAATTTCATGATTCTAGATCAACGGGAAGTACCCGGTTTGAAGTACCCGGAAGTACCCGGGTTTCAATTTATTTGCAAGTGTCAAAATATGTCGCATAAACCGCCGTATTTTTTTATTGCATTGACTAAGAAGTTTGATTTTTATAGGATTCCAAGAAACGTTAGACCTTATTTGATATTCATTTCTACTTATACCTCCACGCGTTCCTGAGAAAAAGGGTCTTGTTAGACTGACCGACAGACAGGTCTGTCTGTCTGTTAGTGAGGTCTGTCTGTCTGTCAGTCAGTCTATCAAGACCCTTGATGGATCTATCATGACCCTACCAAGACAGACGGACAACGACGAGATCCTATTAGAGCTCCATTTTAATTTATTCCTTTTGAGATACGGAACCCTAAAAACAATGCCAATTAGATTAACACATACCCAACGAGCTATATCGGGAAGTGTGCTACTACATGTGACTGATGACACTGCAGGGTCTGCAGCTAAGTAAAGTAACCGTATTTGCAAGGCATAAACAGTTGTCGAGAACAGAATGATTACCTAATGATCCACCACGGTCGTACTTGTGCCTCGTACTTCCAATTACCTGGTTCTGGCTTAGGCTGGGATAAATCACTCCTAAATCTGTTTACAACCTTACCTACTCATTTATTTGTCTAACTATAGTTACCATAAAAAAACCGTCCAAGTGCATGTCGGACCACGCGCAATGAAGGGTGCCGTAGTTGGGATGAATTTATCCCAAGAACAAAGTTTACATTGTAGTTAAAAAACATAATCCCCCATACATCCAACTGTAAATGTAAGTATGAATGCACAATATTTAGTGATTTACCATGTTATTTTAAGATTACAGACTTCTTATAGGTTTTCCTGTAATCTATAAGTAAAGAACAATTTTCTGTATTTTTTTCAACATTTTAGTCTGAGCAGTTTCGGAGATAAGGATGGTAATTTTTCATCTAACCTCTTAAATAATTTCAAAATAATTTATTTTAAAATTATAAAAAAATATTTATAAAATCCTTGAAACAAGCCCTTTCATTTGATATGTCACACAGTCAGCAAAACTTTTTTTTTCATTATGTAATTTTCCCCCAAAAGTCACCTACATATTCAAAATTAATTTATCAACGTAACACGTCCGTGTTTGGATCACAGAAGTTCATATGTATGCCAAAAGATTCGGAGCAAATCAGCTGTGACAGACGGACAGACAGACACACGAGTGATCCTATAAGGGTTCCCTTTTACCTTTTGAGGTACGGAACCCAAAAAGACGCACTTTTCGCAAACGTGCTGAAGTCATTAGCTTAGTCAAATAACTAACAACTTCTCTCACTAACTGCATGCAGCGCAAGCTGTACCAATCCCCTCTAAATCACAGTCACTTTAAATTCCGCTTTATCCTAGTTCCGGAAAAACTCATTATACATCCCGAACTCAGTCCAGCAAAACCAATTATTTCTCCATCTATGTGCGTACCAGCACTGTTCTCTAAATTCCTGAACATTTCACTAGAAATAAACGAGCAACTGTTAACAATATTGAAATGCTTAAATTCAAGTCATTAGAGCTATAAGCAGGGCCGTAACGTGAGTTTTCTATGTCTACCCACACATGGAACCTCGCCAAAATGAAACGGCGGTGCGCCGAACCACTTTAAACATCCAACTAACAGGCTTTATGAGACAATTTGCTTGGCATTTACATACTTGTTGAAGACATGATATGTCCGTACAATTTTATCGTTGTGGCTGAAAGGACCTTATAGCTACTGCCTAAAGCTATACTGTGGGGTCATCGCGAGCCATTTTGAGCAAGCAACGGGTTTGTTGAATGACATGAGCACAAAGCTACCCCAAATGTTACCCCAAGTGGTGTCGTAGTCCTAGCATATACATAAACTGGGCCTTTTTGTCCACGTCCACGTGTCCGAGCAGGCTTTTGCATTAACCTACGCTGTCTTACCTATTCATCATTTTGCAGTCTTATCATACATGCGAACTACGCACATGCATCACACTGACGTCACACAAAATCCTGCATCGCGCAAGCAGAGTTTACCGCGTGACTAGCATATACAACATTAGTATTTGTTTACCCTAAACCCGAAAAGGGGTCATTGTACTCATCATTTTCAACAACTTTTTTTATGGGACCAACCTTGAAATCACGAAAAAAAACTCAGCTGTTCCATACATTTGTGTTCACTTAAATCGACAAAAGGTATGGAACAGCTAATTTTTTTTTTCGTGATTTCAAGGTTGGTCCCATAGAAAAAGTTTTGAAAATGATGAGTACAATAACCCCTTTTTAGGTTTAGGCTAAACAAAAACGAATGTTGTATACAACGTCTCGACATCAATAGTCAGTCAGTTGCCTACCAGACACAACACCCGTCTGGTCGGAGGATCCTGCCTTTTCTATAGAGGATCTTTACACCCTGTTCCGCATGCCTCTATATATTAGGTATTATGAAATTCAGTATAACGGCTCGTACAGACTGGTGCGCTATCGCGGGCGCGACAGGCACCGACAAACAAATTGTGCTACAAGAGTCGCGTCCCGCCGCGATATCGCACGAGTCTGTACGAGCCTCAAAAGAAAGCTCCACTCTGATAGGTCAGAATAAAACAAATGGCCGTTGCATTATGTAATAGAAGTAATGTTCGATGTTTAAAGAAAGGTCGCTTCACACGTGACGAGAACAAAGGGGACATATTATGAAAGTTTAATAGACTGTAAATAAGGTATCTGTTGGCGGATTTTGTATTGATTTTATATTTATGTTTTCTGAGCATTTGATTGCAAAAAGTACAAGCCAGCCAATGCACAAAGCCAAGCCATGACATAGCCCGAAGAATTGTCAAACTTAAGTGGCAGTGGGTGGGGCAAATTGCTCGCAAAACAGATGGCCGATGGGGCCGAAAGTGGGGCGAATTTGGGGTGGTGACAGCGTACCGAAAGACATAGTGTTGGAAGGCCTCCTACAAGGTGGACCGATGATGGCCGCTGGTATCGGCTGGATGCGGGAAGCACAGAACCGGTCGAAGTGGCGGTGCTTGAAGGAGGCCCATGTCCAGCAGTGGGTCTTTCGGCTGGAATGAGGATGATGATGATTCAATGCAAGGAATTATGTTCGTGAGTCGAGTTCAGCTTTCATCACCGACTAAATAAATGTTAGTTACATGGTTTTTTATGTGTAACATCTATCCTCTCACATCCTGTGAGACTGATTTCGTGAAAAGGGATGGAAGTGTGTAACACGAAATGACAGTTTGAGCATGGAATAAGTAAGTACTTTATAATAGCATGGAATTAGTGTACTTATGGAATGGAAAGTAAGTAGTATATAGATTGTGAGAAGAGGGGGTGGGTGACCACTAGTATAATGAATAATTATTCGAATAAATATATCAGTGTTTAGCTTATTTTTTAATTAAAGGTTAATTTCTGTCGATGCTCAGTTGCATATTACCAAGGTGAGATGTCAGATGTTACACATCATATGCGACTACTGTAAAGGCTCACTTGGTTTTTTTTTTTAATAATGGTGAACAATCAAGCCTTCTTTTCGTTTTGGAATTTAAAACTATAGAAAATGTTTAAGGCCCGTATTTATAGAGCGTTACTCAGTACTCAAGCATTACTTAAGACTAGATTCAAGCCATTGGATTGGTTGAAACTAGTCTTAAGTAATGCTTGAGTACTGAGTAACGCTCTTTACGACACCCACGGGAAGAAGTAGGATGGTGCTATTCTTTACGTCCGGCACCACACGGAACTAAATCTAATGTTGCTGTATTAAGATTTTATTTTACATTTATAGTCTACCATACTAAAAATACGGGCCTAAGATTAAAACCAGCGCTGGGGCTCTGTCTTGCATAGGGTCGCAGTATAATGCTGAGCGATAGCCGTTTTGCGTGGATGTGACGCATGTTTCCCCCAACCTTTTCTTATTTTTGTGTTTATGTTCTTTGTTGCGTCATGTTTACCGCAAATAAACGTATTTTCTTTCTTTTCTTTTCTTTCTTTCTTATTACAAGTAAATTATATTTATAATTTTAGAGCAGAGCAAAAGGACCCATGTTCAAGTAATTTATATACTACAATAAACTAGATAACTTGTTATCGCCGCATCTCGTCTCAAAATCTACTTAGAACAATTACCCACCCTACACTAAACTACACTACTTTTCATAGAATAAAAAGCACCCGATAAGTATCTAGACACATCGGATTGTTTTAGTTCAGTTACAGTCCTTTTTCCACGATATGTTCAAACAAGAGCACAAAACAAACTACGACCGACACGGAGCTCGCAAAATATCACGAAACGAGATCTTATAGCCTGGAACAACAAAGGCATAACTCACAAACAACAGCTTTGCATAACAGCGAAAATCTTTTACTTTTTTAGTAAGTTTTTCAGTACGTTGAAGTTTTGATATTAAAGCTTTAGTTCCGACGTTGAGATATCAAAATTGTTATATATTTTGTTTCTATTTTATACCTATGTCTGTTCGACTAAATACAATCGTTAAATTGCCAACAGTGCTGATGATCCTAAGACTGTTTTTTTTTTTTTTGCAAAACACAATAATGACATGATTGCGATGTTAGGTCTTTGTGGAGCAAAATGAAAGATGAGTGGACTGTATAACATGTAATATAATGAACTAGGGAAATATGAAAATAACAACTGTGTCGGTTGACAAGCAAACAAGAATAAGTTTAAGGACGTGAAAAACGCGTAAGTGCAACAGTATACTTGAAGGCGCGCAACAGCTGACTGATGTGGTGCAGGAGCCTGCATCTGGCCGTGTGGCTGTCTTGATCGCCGCTGCCCCCGCACCCTTCGTTCACTGCTGCCAGCGCGCGGCGATGTTGAGGAAGGCTAGTCTCAACAGACACGTTCACTACTTCGGAAGATGTTTGCATGCACTACTCGTACAACTAATTTCATTTGTTTTCACAGCAGTCGCTGTTGCAAGATGTGTGTCGCTTGAGCGTGTAGGTCGCAATGATGTATTACCTTTATATGCGTTACCTGCGTTCAAGAATGGCCAGTAAATGCCAGGCAATTGCCTGACATTTACAATAATGATTATTATTATTACGTACGCGCCAATGAACATGCAGCAGCTAGTGACGTAACTAAATATGTATGTTCATCTCTTTCTAACAACAGATATCAGTATAGGTTCCTTTTCTTCACGCGCTGTATGATTGTATGCAAGTATGTAGCTACAATCATGGCTTACGCTGTTTTTGAGTGCACTAATGTTCGTGTATGACGTGTCTATTTATAATACGTCATTGGTAGGTCGTGTGCAAAGGCTCCTTTAACATAGCAAGTAAAGACATGGGTCCAATTACACCAATATAATTTTCAGCTTGTTATAACCGGGGGTTCTACTCCGTAGATATTATATCCGAAGTATCGGCCGAATGTTCGGCCGTTTCCTGACTACGGTAACTATGGCTGACAAAGACGAAAAATAAATAAAATAACGACAGTCAAAGAGACGTCAAAGTCAAAAATATGACTTAAAGTCGAGTAAGGACTCAAAGTCAAAAAAGGAAACTTTGGAAGACAAGAAACGGCCGAACATTCGGCCGATACGTCCGATTATTGCTTCGGAGTAGACCCCTTCAGGACCTTGGACAAAATGACAAACGGTTTCGGCGGACAGTGCTGCATGTCATCTAACTAGTCAGCTTTGCGCCGCTCCTCATTACTCGAAGCTATCTATGGCGTGAACCAACAAGCCAATTACGCGTCAGGAATTTCCTACAAGCCAAAGGATTTTGTAAGAAATCCCTCATGCATTGCTTCATATGCTTGAAAAATTCGTCTGCTCAACAACGTAAATAATACCATGAACTTTCAAAATGAAAAGCATTGTCATTGTAAGTGCCAATTTGACCAAAGAAACTGAACGCGATCAGCACATCTAAACTGCGTTCAAGAGCCGTCAGTGTCAATATTTCACAACAATGATAACACTGACAGCTATGAACGCAGTTTAAATGTGCTGATCGAGTTGGTGAAATTGGCCCTTAGTGTGTTAGGGCCCGTTCCCACTTATACGGATCGTCTGGTTTCTCGGTCCGTCTAAAGAGACGGATATGCCAGTACAATTTATTTATATGACAATGTTCACATTTAGACGGATCACTCAATGTTCACATTTAGACGGACCACTAAGACGGTCCGTCTAAGTGGGAACGGGCCCTTACGCAATTATTTCGCAAATCCGGATAACAGTCGCCTCTAACACAAGATGCTTTTGTCAGTTTAAATGTTGTTTAAATAGTACGGTTAGTGCTCTGCATTACCTGACCCCTCTTACAAAGAAGAAGAGAGGAAAAAGGGTCAGGTTATGCAGGTCACTGACTGTACTACCAACATTAACTAAATGATAAATGATTTTTATTTCTTTAAGTAGGTTTGTACAAACACTTTTACACGTTAATCATATTTTAAAAAAACCGGCCAAGTGCGAGTCGGACTCGCGTACGAAGGGTTCCGTACCATTATCTATAAAAATGGCAAAAAAACACGTTTGTTGTATGGGAGCCCCCCCTTAAATATATGTTTTATTTTAATTGAATTATTTATTTTTAAAGTCAATATATATCTGAAGGCAGAGGGTCCAACATCTTAAATGAAAGTAAGAGATATAGCAGAAGTCAGCTTTTATTTCCACAACTTATTAATTCACTGTAATAATAGTTTAATTCAGACTACAGTATCTAAGCGCTACAACATGTGCACCGGGCCGAGCCTGCGACAAGAATGATCCCCTCCTTGCTGCGCGCTCGGTTATGTAGAGCGGCTCGAGTAGTGGGGAGAGTGGGGAGGCCTAAGTGACACATTGCAGTGCGTAACTCGGCCCGTTGCACGTGCTGTTTACAATGGTGACGCCGACACGGCCATACTGACGTGCGAACGTCCTCGTACGCATAGTCTCATCAAACAGTGTCTAAAAAGACAACTAAGCTATTAATGTTCGTTCATCCTGACTAGCAATCTGGTCCGGTTCATCCTTTCAGGGTTTGCATAGAATTCTGGACCGCTCAACATTGAGCCTTACTAGCTTACTGATCCGGTTCATCCCTTCAGTGCTACTTAGTCTGGACCGCTCGTTACTGAGCCTTCAGAACTTATCTTATATTTTTTTCTCATTTTTTTTCCTTATTATTTTTTTTCTTTTTATTTTTTTTTTTCATTTTTTTTTTTCTCTTTTTTTTTTTGTTCTTATCATATTTTGTTTTTGTTTTATTTTATTGGTCCGGCCATTAACACTTAATGACCCTGCAAAACTATTATCCCCTGGACCAGTCATTGCCGACTAAATCAAAAGTCATTTATTCAAACTAGGCTGAGCATCTGCACTTTTACATGAGACAGTCCCCCAAAAACGCCCACCCGTCACCACTTCCTAGTGCTTTAGCTGGGAAGAAGAAGTGGCGCAACAAACTCCCCAGCAGCACAGCTGTCTGTTCACATATAATACTTGAATTTATACAATACTACTTATATAAGAATTTATATAAGTCTACACAGGATCACCTCTTTTGCTAATTATTATGACTGCTTTAGTAATAATAGCAATTCACAGACATTGTATCACTAATAATCGACATAGGATTGCTATTCACTGACATTGTATCACTATTAATCGATGTAGGATTGCTATTCACAGACAGACATTATTAATCGATACAGGATTGCTATCCACAGACATGGTATCACTAATTGCCAAAGTTATATTGCTGTTAGGCATGGCATTATTCTCGTGACTTGTTTCGTGAATAAGGATATCATCATCATTACTGCCCGCCGTCACGTCATAGTAATTTTCCATGATATGATATCTACCAGGTTTTGTTTGACCACAATTTACTTTACGTAAATTTTTGTCAGAATATTTATAGACTTTATTTCTCCCATTAATATTTCAAAAAAACGTTCCGGCTATGTTCTTACACGGTACAAAAAAAAAATCTTAAAAGCAGGATTTTCATACGATAGCCCGTGATCAGTCATTATTCATTTCGGGACACCAAACAAATGAACTGGATTTTAACTGCCTCAAAAATCCGAAATTTGTATAACGCTTGTAAACACCCGACTAGTCTAACTTTAAGGTAGTTTTTATCATAGCTATTGTACGAACGACAACCCTTAACCCCTTATGCTACGCGTTTTTAACGCGATTATCTTAATCGGGCATGGCGCACTAACGCCACCACCAACATGAATTTTAGCCAACATGATCGCCTGTGGTACCAAGTAATAGTGGTTTATTTAATTTAGAAAAACTTGGATATAAATTTATCCTGTAATATATCCGGTTTTCTTCCGGCAATACAACATGAATTATTTCAAGCTTGTGGTTTTGTACCATGGTTGGACATTTAATTTGTAATGAGCACACTACGTTCCCCATATCTATACCTTTAAAGATCACTTGTTCATGAAATTTCTCATCATTAACAAGATTTCAATTACTATGCTCTATCTGGCATTCTGATCCCGAGTCAAATATAACAGGGAAATCTGTACCTCCTATGTGTCACACTCCACCAGCTGCTCTGGAGCACAGGTTCACTTGATTGGTGCTGGTGCTCGGTGTGGAGCCTTCGTTCTTTCAGCGCTTGGGGCAGGCGTTGGCCATATATTCGTGCTTACTGCAAACATAGCACGTTACGGCTGATTTCAGTTGTTCAGTTTTGAGTCGAATTTTATCATCACATTGAGATTTGAAAACTGAAATGGTAAATCCCGTCACCATTTTTCTGACCAATTTGCTTCTGGAATTTTCTAAATGGGTTGCCATAGACACATACCCGCTCCAGCTGCAGTTTTCTTATTATCAATCTGAAATTTGATAACCTGGTAAAAATCATCTTGCATCATCATGGGTTTATAGAATTTTTGGTCCAATCTGATATCGTCGCGGTGAGTAGGTAGGGGTCTTAAGTGTGGTAAAGCCCCCGGCTTAGACGAAATCTCAGTCGAGCAAATCAAACAGCTTGGCCCAGCCGCTGAGTCGTGGTGGCTGCAACTATACAACAACTGTCTGGAATCAGCTTCAATACCCCGTCTCTGAAGAACATTAAAGGTCGTAGCCAATCCGAAGCCAGGTAAAGCACCAGACGATCCAAAAACTTTTCGTCCAATATTACTCATTCTTCCATACTCGCTCTCCATACATTCAAACTGTTTGAGAGACAGTTGCTAGACCAACTAACGAGTGTTATTGGCCCGAAGTTAATCCCGGAGCAAGTTGGTTTCAGACCGTCAAATTTTGCTGCAGACCCTCAAACTCGTTCAACACATTGAGGATGGTTTCGGGACAAGGAACGGTCACAGGCGCTGTTGTAGAACTGTCAGCTGCATACGATATAGTCAACCTCACACGGTTGCTGTGTAAGGTGGAGACATTGATCAGCGATCAGAATTTTGTTCGAATACTTCAAGAATTTCTCCACAACCGCCGTTTTCTGGGCCACCTTCTCTCACAAAAAAAAAGGAAAACGGCCAACCTCAAGGTAGTGCCCTGACACCTCCTTTTTTTTAAATATCCATACCAACAACCAGTTATCCAGCCCGAACATATCACGCTTCCTCTATGCAGGCGACCTTGTCACAATTTGAGGAAGTTGAGGTTCGTATTACCTCGCTAACTGACTCGGGCCCAATCTGAGCCAAACCCAGTCTTACTTAATTCATCTCCGCAATAGAGACTCGTGCCGCAAACTGAAAACCGTTTGAGATGGTGTGTCCATCGAGCTCAGCAACGAACAACAGTATTCTTCAGCGACTCATCTGATCAAAATGGGGTTGTTTGCCTAGGTGCCTACCATTATGCGGACCACTGGCTGGTACTATCTTTTCCTGCGGGTGAATTCGCGTGGCCCGTGTGGAGTCGTTCTGCCCATGCAAAATCAGTGGACACAGCTTTGAATGAAACGTCATGTCGACGATCATCACTGGTTACCTAAAACCAACTCAGCAGGAATAGTGGCACTAATAGTTCGCAGAGTGGTGGCAAGCTCTAGCGGAAGAGCCAATTTGGTATCGAACACACGACACCCTTTGCACGACAACATCCTCGTGCCACAAAGGCCATGCACTCTCGCTCCGAACCATGGCCTGAACCAGGGCCGGATGCGAGAGATCGCCGCCACCGATCGCCTCCGTGAGGACACGGCAGTGCCCCGCCCAAGCCGGGCAGACCTCCACCGTATGCTCCACCGTGTCCTCCGGGCGATCCACACAGTGGTGACATCCGGGCGTTTCCTCCCGCTTTATCCTGAACAGGAACCTCCCAAAACAACCATGTCCGGTGAAGACCTGCGTCAGGCGGAAGGATAGGACGCCGTGGCGCCTCTCTAGTCACTCCTCAAAGAGGGGACTATCGCCACAATTGTGGCGTGCCCAGCGCTGGGTTGCGACAATCGCACTCTCCATGCCGCCATGAGATCCCGTCGCAGCTCTGTCCGCTGTGCCGTGATTTCTCGCGGTAGCGGAGTTTCACCCCGGCATTTCGCCTCCTCGCGCCACCCCCCCATGCTTGGAGTAGCTTGACAACTAATCATGGCATCCGCAATTTATTTTTAATATAGCGTCCATGCCAGCAAAAAGCAATGAAATTTGGTCTTGTATTAAATTACTGTGGCTATCATTAGTGGAAGGTAGAACGTATCCCACTTCTGATGAAGGCAGAGGGTCCAACATCTTAAATGAAAGTAAGAGATATAGCAGAAGTCAGCTTTTATTTCCACAACTTATTAATTCACTGTAATAATAGTTTAATTCAGACTACAGTATCTAAGCGCTACAACATGTGCACCGGGCCGAGCCTGCGACAAGAATGATCCCCTCCTTGCAGCGCGCTCGGTTATGTAGAGCGGCTCGAGTAGTGGGGAGAGTGGGGAGGCCTAAGTGACACATTGCAGTGCGTAACTCGGCCCGTTGCACGTGCTGTTTACAATGGTGACGCCGACATATCTACATATTCTGTGAATATTACAAGCGTCTACCTGTTGCCGTTATCAATATAGAGAAAAAACGAGCAAAAAAATCACGTTTGTTGTATGTTAGCCCCCTTAAATATTTATTTTATTCTATTTTTTAGTATTTGTTGCTACAGCGGCAACAGAAATACATCATCTGTGAAAATTTCAACTGTCTCACTATCACGGTTCATGAGATACAGCCTGACAGACGGACAGACAAACAGACAGACGGCGGAGCCTTAGTAATAGGGTTGCCGTTTTAACCTTCGGGTACGGAACCCTAAAAACAGTAAAATACTCTATTAGCTCGAGGAACATATTAGTAAATATTCGGTGGTCTGGAAATCAAGTTACTGTTGATCTTTGTAACAATCTTACATTGTGAAAAGATAATGAACCTTGAACCAAGTCAAACTATTAACAGCTGTTTTATTTCTCTTCCGATGGATTACTTCCCAATTTGTTTCCCGATTCAGACATGATTGTGAACTTTGAATAAAACATTTTTACTAGGAACACAGCAAGTGACATTAGTTGAGAAAGATGGCCGCGCCTCGAGGATATGTGTTGAGAATCCGAAGTTCTATAAATGGTTGCCTACGACTTTACAATGTCATGAAAATAATGCGCTATTTAGTTAATAAAACACACCATAACATCACGCCTTGTTTCCCCGAAGGGTTGGGCAGAGGTGTACTTGTATTATACAGGAAAACTTTTTATCCACTGCGCAAATTTTGATAAATTAAACTTAAACGAATTTTATTAAACATATATTTTTTATTTTGATACGTCTTAGTACAAAAAACAAAAAATATCGTTAACGAAACATGTTTATTTTAAAAGTGGACGCGCTAAAGTACCTACCTATCAGCTGTGCGCTCGCTCGATTCACCGGCGTAGGTATTTACGTGGGTTACAATGTACTGATCGCTAATTTTATCAGGTTCGAACTAGACTTTTTTATGTTTAGACCGTGACCTGAAGTTATTTGCAGAGTAATTCCAAATTTTCCTTCATACTTTAACGGGCTTAGGATGGCTTCTTCGATTTCGATCGCCAGTCGGGGTCTGCCAGACCCTCGTGCATGATTCGGGGTTCTGAACTGTCCGTGATCAAGCAGCCTTTGAGTGGCCGCTAAAATAGTCCTTTCATTAGGGACCGCGGGGTTAAGGATTCCATGGGCTCGCATTCGAGGTATGCTCTCCGTCGCATACATTCGGCGAGCTGCTCGCAAACTTTCACCACTCAGTACATACACTCGCACCATCTCGGTTACTGAAGTCCGACATCGTGACCGGTAGGTACAAGCACGACACACGTGCAGCGCGGCGCGGGAAAGCAATTAGACGCGACGTCACATGACAGCGCGTGCGATGAGTGAACTGACTGTCGGCCACAGCGCCCGGCGCGCCCTGCCGCCCCCTGCCGCCCCCTGCCGCCCGGGAGCCGTGCAACACCGCCGCTTGCGCCGGCCGCCGCGCGCGCCCATTGATATTATTACGAATAGATTGTGTCCATATTTTGCTGATTTAAAGTAGGATAAAAAAAAAAAAAAGTATTGAATAAATAATGGAAATGTGTTCTGTTACTGATATTGAACCACCAAAAAAAATTTGCGCACTGTTTAAAAACTTTTCCTGTATAGTTATTCACTTTAAAAATAAATTAAAATAAAAAAATCTTTAAGGGGGCTCCCATACAACAAACGTGATTTTTTTGCCGTTATTATAGAGGACGGTACGGAACCCTCCGGGCGCGAGTCTGGCTCGCACTTGGCCGGTTTTTTTTTTTATTTTGATATTTCGAAACCAACAAAAAAAATTAAGCCACAGTAAAAAAATATGTTTAAATATCTCAAAAAAGCCGAAGTTGTATGCGTTTTAATGTCTATTATAGACAGAGACAGCACTGCTGCGATCTGACGTCACAACACAGGAACGCCATAGTAACTTTGCGCCATTCAGTACAATGATCGTTTTGCGTGACAAGGATAGAAAGAAAGAAAAATAATTTTAATTGTCACAGAAAAAACGTGCGTACGAAAACATATTATGTAATAAACTCGAAGGCTACATAAAACAGATCTAAGTACTATCACAAACAAACAAATAGTCGGAAGCTGCACGTCATGACATGAGATGACGTGCCGTAATGTCATGTCGTGAGGATAGTTGAATAATTTGACATAATACAAAGGTACTGCTTATTTCTTAAGAAATTTCTTCCAGCAGACCTGCGAAAGGAGATATGAAAAACAAATGTAGACAATAGTGTGTGAGAACAAGAAGAGAAAAATATGAATAACCGAAGTGTTAAACTAAAATATCAAAAATAAATAAATATCAATAAATAATTAATATTTAAACATATTATCATGGAACATCATTGCAAGTTTTGCATTATCCTCGTTGTTAGCTCTCTTACTCAATGAATCAATAAACAGAGCAATTATGAATGTACACGTTGCTAGTACAAATATGAAGAGACGCCGATGAAAGGAGTCTGCGTCGAGTTCGCGTCATTTGCATAAAGTAGATAAATAGTCAGAACTCTTCCGTATTTTTTTTTCGTTTTCAGTCCCAGTTCTGACATCAAAAGTAAGGTAGTTTTCAAAGATTTAGGTAAATGTGATACTTTGCTCCTTTTCTCACATCTATGTATTATAAATTAATGTCGCTTTTCGTGTATGTCTGTGTGACCGTGTTTTTCTTCTAAACTACGCAACGGATTTTGATGCAGTTTTCAACGTCATTTAGATCATTTATTCCGGAAGGATTATGTGAAAAAAAATAAACAATAAATAAACAAAAAATTGAGCAGTGGTGGCCCAGTGGTAACGGCCTCGACTTACGAGTAGTACGCGGGTTCGAACCCAGACAGGCGCTTTACTTTGTGTAAATTATTTCATCACCACTGCTCTCAAAACAGTGAAGGAAAACATCGTGAGGAAACCGGTATGTCCTCGAACTAAAAATTCGAAGACATGTGACATCCACCAACCCGCACTGGGCCCGCGTGGTGGATTACGGCCCACTCCCTCTCACAGAAAGAGGAGGTCTGTGTCCCAACAGTGGGAACATTATCGGCTGATTATGGGTAAACAAAAAATTATAAACAAACAAACAATAAACATCATAACAACATTAATATTAAACTTACAATTATACTCACATGCACACACACACTCACACACACTATTTTAGGATAAATCTCTAAATTAATTTTTCTTTTATTTAGTTATACATAGTTCAAGTCTTTTCTTGTTTAGTTTGAGACTTTACTTGTAATTTTTTTTTTTTGTTTAATTATATTTACTTTAGGCACACCACTTTTACAATTTTATAATCTTGACATTGGAGAGCGGGATCTCCTAGCATCTTTTATTAAAAGGGGGACCGTTACTGTAAAAGATGTACAAGTTTCTGCAATCTTTTTTTTATTATTATAAGAAATCTTGTATTTTGTGAAGTCGAAAAAACCGTGCGAAGCTGGGGTGAGTCGCTAGTTCATCTATTAACTCTTTTTATATTTATATTATTAGAAGAAAAGTTGAAAAATAAGTGAGTAGTCAAGAGAATTTCGCAGCTGTATTTTCTGCGTTGCATGCAGCTTATTACACATTTTATCATACTTGAAAGTTCTAAAAATTTCACGCTCTTTTCAATACACTATCAAAGGGAAAATTTCTTGAAAATTCGCCAAATGTAAAGTAGAAATACATTCGGTTTGGAGCTCATAAATATTGCTAATGGTTTAACAGTACGGAATAGAATTTCGTGAAATAAATCCAATTTAGCAGTGAAGTAAATCTAAGAAAATACGCCAAATTCTGACTAATGAATTCAATCGCGTAAACCTTGGTTTTGTATAAGCGGTTAATTTTAATTTCTATATTCATTTAGAAAATAATGAACATGATAAGTCTCAAACTCTTTGGTGTAGAAACTGTATTGGTAATCATTTTTTTGCTTGACATTCTAATATTTTCTCAACTATAGCATTAGAAAAATAATAGCAAAACAACGAGTTATTGTGTAATATTATTGAAATTACTGCACTTTAGAATTACGTTTTCATGTAAAAGGTAAATAGATTACATCCCTACAAAATGGTTGAGCTGGATGGTGCTGATCCACGCGTCATGTTCATGAACGGGCGCCGTCAGTTGAGACTGGTCATCTATAAACTGCCAGGGCATATTTGTAATCTTTTAATCTTATATTTTTAATTGTTTCTAAATATTTTTATTTTTTACATTGTTCACACACACATACAGAAGCGACAAGAATAATGTACCCAGGATTTTGTATTATCTTGATTTAAAAGAGTGTCGTTGGAGTTTCTTGCCTGTTCTTCTCCATAAAGATCTACGTTTTGGAATGTGCAAAAAGCTTCAACTTTCTGACTAACTGACCGACTCTTTGACAATTCAAAAGTGCCTGTAATTAGTTTAATTGAATATTTTTTTTTAGTTTGAGTTTGAGTTGCTTTGTATATAGCGTGAAATAACAGAGTTTATTAGACGTTTATATCGGAATAACGAAAGGGTGACAACCGTTATTTTTCTAATGGGGTGTAGGTACCTTCACTCTTGACCTAGCGGGTGTGAATTACGCGGGAATTCTAGGAACAGTGGGCCAATACATTCCATCCATATGCACGCGTGCCGCTTACGTAACTGCGCATGACTCCGGAAATCCTTGAGGTGCCTTGTAGAGGCCAGTACACGTCTGTAATGATATTATGTACCCGTTTATTTCCCGGGAACTTCGCCTGTTCTGGATATTAAGCAAGATCGTTTGTTCACCTCATAGACATCCACAATAATTGGTTTCTACGAGCACACCTAATAGAAGTAACAAAAACCTGACTAAAACTATGGTCATCATCATCATTCCAGCCGAAAGACGTCCACTGCTGGACATAGGCCTCCCCCAAAGGCCCCCGGGGATTGCCATAATTGCCACGCTTGGCAGGCGGGTTGGCGATCGCAGTATGGTGTTAAAACGCATAGAGAACGCTGCTGCCCATTCTCTAGTAAGTCCCTTAGTCGCCTTTTACGACACCCATGGGAAGAAATAGGGAGGTGCTATTCTTTATGTCCGGTAGCATACGGACGAAATTATGGTCACACAATGAGAAATAATTTTTGACCAAAACTACATTTCTTAATCATGGGTACGCCACCACAGAAAAATCGATAAATACAAAGATAAAACGTAACTACTTTAACCAAAGTACAAAATTTGCTCATAAAACGAAACTCCAAAACTAAACCGCAGCGCAAAGTTGTCAAATAAACGAAGCAGATTAATTTAAACCGCATAATATCGTCTACATTATATTAAAACTAAAACATACTCGTACGCCAAAAATACCTCGACATTTGACGTCACGACAAAATCCCCAGAAATATTATGGAGCACACACGAGAAAATTGTCAACACACAAACTTCTTATTTAGTTATACGCAAATTCTCAAACTACTGAGATTTGCAAGTAAATAGGGGTGCCACCCACAAAGCTTTTTGGACCAAGTTATTAAATCAGACGGAAATGAGTTGCAAAACGGAAAAATATCAGGTCATAGATCCAATTTGCCGGTAGGTGACACGAACTTTTTGTGTGGGTCATCTGATTGCTGATGTTGGTTTTTAGGTCGCTACAATTAATATGTTGAGTGTGTATGAGGTAGGGTTATTAAAATGCTTTATTTTAGGTACGAAATTCGTGTCGTGTTTTTTTTTTTTCTAAAAGTTTATTTTATGGTCTTTAAGCAGGGGGTTATCGGTTCTCGCACCTACTCATTTAGGAGTATTGATGTACAGTGCTACAAAGATCTGTTGGCGCTCGATTGGCGTTGACAGCGGGGCGCAGTTGGTAAACATTTTTTCGAGCAAAAAGAGTTCAGTAGTGGGGTATTGAGTTAAGACTAGATTCGATATCTAGAATAGTCAATAGATAATAAGGATTGAAAAGTATTCAAAAACTGGCACATTTTTTTTATCAGATATTGGTAGTTGGTGTCTTTGGATGTGTTTTTTAGTTTTTTGCCATCGAATTAAAGTTATTTTTCACTTTTTAGTGTTTTTGTTGGAAGTTGGTTGTTTTTTTTTGTAATAAATGTTTCTATTTTTCACTTTTTAGTGGTACCTACCCCACACCAATTCGTATGCTAACAACATTGCTTAATTGCTATGAAAACAACAGTGACAGGAAGTTTTATAACATCATCAACATACACCGAGTGGATTAAATACGTATTATTGAAGAGTTAGCTGTAGATGTGTAATGTATAGGAGACCGCGCAAGCTTCCTCTACCAAATAAAATAATTATAAAAATCAGTTCATAAACAAATAAGTTATGCCTGAACATATATAATACTAGCTTTTGCCCGTGGCTTCACCCGCGTGGATGTCAGAAAAAATCTCACGGGAACCGGAATTAAAAGTACCTACCCTACATAAAAGGAACCTAAGTATTCGTCCAAGTTTCAAGTTTATTAACTCTAGGAATAAGATTTTTCATGCACACAAAACCCCCCGTTTCCCCATCATTAAAGGTCAAATTTGCAAAAACCCCTTCTTAGCGGATGGCTTTTTTTTTTGCCTACGTGTCAAATTTCAGCCCCATCTGTTCAGTGGTTTGAGCTGTGTTGATAGACCAATCAGTCGCGGTTTCCATGTATAGGTAGCTAGATTTATAATATATGGATAGATATATATATATATATATATATTATATTGAGAACCTCCTCTTTTTTTGAAGTCAGTTAAAAATCATTTATAGCCAGAGTGCATTTCATGACAATTCCAATGAGACCAAACACGGGTAGAATACATTGTTTTATTACGGAGTTCCAGTGCCTACTTTCCGGCTTCATCATCAGATCAGTTTGATGGTACCATTTTGATCAAAACTATTTATTTAAATTTGCTTCGCTTAACTATCTTAATCCAGATATCTCATCGCCACCCGTGAAATACTTATCATTGAGAACTTCTGGTGGCCATCTGTGGCCTTCGATTGACTTGTTGATGAAAATATAAAAATCGCTATATGTATGCCTATAATATTTGAGGAGTTCCCTCAATTACTCATGGATCCCAACATCGGAACTGAATTTTAATAAAAATGGGACCAATTTGGAAGTATATTCATTCAAATAAAAAAAGAATTTTCCAAATCGGTTCATAAACGACGGAGTTCTGAGGTAACAAACATTAAAAAAAAAAAAAAAATACAGACGACTTGAGAACCTTTTCCTTTTTGTAAAGTCGGTTAAAAAGGTTGATTTGAGAAAAACTATTATGAACTTCGTTTGGCCGTGGTGCCAGACGTAAAGAATAGCACCATCCTATTTCTTCCCATGGGTGTCGTATAAGGCGACTAAGCTACTTACTAAAGAATGGGCAGCAACGTTCTCTATGCATTTTAACACCATACTGCGATTCCCAACCGAAACCGGAATGGCGGAAACCGGAAAACGGATACCAGATGGCAGCCGGAACCTTTGGAGAGGCCTATGTCCAGCAGTGGACGTCTTTCGGCTGCAATGATGATGTTAAGGATATGAACTTTTAGGTAATTGAGCATTACTTATTTAATAATCAATTAAAATCGCGAGATGCAATTTTTTCACCCAACTTTACAAAATTGCGTATATCTCGGAAACTAAATGCCGAGAACCCTTTTTGCTTCGACGACATTTGTGAAATTGTCAGTCTTTTTTTTTTTTTTTTTGGGTGGGAAATTATCAAATAACTTCTCCCGCTCTGGGCGGAGCGGGAGGGCGTGTCAGACTTTTACTGACTAAAACCCACCCGTATTCCTTCATTTGCCTGTATGCCAGGGCCACGATATCCCTTTCGGACAAACTCGCAACCCTGGCAGGCATTGGCCCTAGCGGACCCCGTCAGTTGGTGCTGACAACTCTTTGAGGCGCGCGTGGAATACGACGCGCCGTCGACCCCGGCCTGGTCGTTATCGGATGGTGAGCTACCCATCGCTCACCGTCCGCAGGCCCACGCCTATGGTGGCCGGAAATCGGCTTGTGACTCCCGACGCCCGGGGCGTCTCCTGCGGCGACTAGGGGCGCGAGGGCGTGAACCTTGCCTCTCCCTCACGCGTTCCGCCTCCTCCTTCGCAAGCATTACTAATTCGCAGAAGGAGGTGACGGCCTCCCATGCACTCTCGCTCCGAACCATGGCCTGAACCAGGGCCGGACGCGAGAGATCGCCGCCGCCGATCGCCTCCGTGAGGACATGGCGGTGCTCCGCCCAAGCTGGGCAGACCTCCAGCGTATGCTCCACCGTGTCCTCCGGGCGATCCACACAGTGGTGACACCCGGGCGTTTCCTCCCGCTTTATCCTGAACAGGAACCTCCCAAAACAACCATGTCCGGTGAGGACCTGTGTCAGGCGGAAAGTGAGGATGCCGTGGCGCCTCTCTAGCCACTCCTCAAAGAGGAGAGAGGACTTATCGCCACAATTGTGGCGTGCCCAGCGCTGGGTTGCGACAATCGCACTCTCCATGCCGCCATAAGATCGCGCCGGAGCTCTGTCCGCTGTGCCGTGATTTCTCGCGTTAGCAGAGTTTCACCCCGGCGTCTCGCCTCCTCGCGCCACTCCCAGACGTGCGCGAGGACTTTTGCCTCCAGATCCCATGGCGGTAGTCCGGCAAGGAAGCTCGCCGCCTCACGGGAGACCGTGCGGTATCCTCGGACCAGCCTGATGGCAAATTGTCAAAGTCTAAGATTTATTTGCAAACTAAGTGTACGTTTTGGTGTTATTTTGTATTAATGTATGTACTTACAACTTAGCGGCCTTTTCCAGGCATCGCATTATGTGAAATGTATTGAAAAAACAAGATGGCGGCTTTAGTTCCGATTTTGGACGCCAAAACAATCGTGTAGTGCTTTAAGTTTGCTGCTTTAAAAACCGAATTTCAGTCATAAAAAAACAGTTTTGAATTCAGAACAATATCATCTAGGTATTATATTTTTTTTATTACTCCACCAGGATTAGTACCTAATGTTTAAGTTTACAGGAGTGTACATAGTTTCAAAACAACTTTCGTAATGCAAACTCGCTGAAAGCCAAAGAATCGCAAGTAAAGTTGCTCTTTCATCTTTTCATTGAATTAGATAAGTTGGAATCTGACCGCAGTCTACGTCTGGCTCGATGTACACACGGCTACTTAACAAGCTATACATTTCCAGTATATGCTGATCTCGCATTGTATAGGATTTCCGTACAATGAGAGTTCAGCTTATACTTAAAATGTATAGCTTTATATGTGGCCGTTTGTACTCACGGTGATGTGGTTTATTCAGATTATGATACATTTGCTCACAAGTTTGCGGTTAAAGTTTATTTCGAAGCTTCTAGGAATTTATAAGCGCAGTAGTGGAAGAGCGAGTGGATTCTCGAGTCCCGTAGGAAGGAACTTATTATTATTTGTAACGAATTCGATAAAATCACTAACATTTATGACGACATGGAGGCGCGCTGCTAGAATAAAATATAACCCTACACCAATTAATGCCTGCACCATTCCTAACCTAACGCATACACCCTGATTCATTTGTGTTCATCATAATCATCATTGCTGCCGAAAGACGTCCACTGCTGGAAATAGGCCTCCCGAAAAGGAGGGGTTTGCTATAATCGCCACGCTTGGCAGGCGGGTTAGCGATCACAGTACGGTGTTAAAATGCATAGAGAACGCTGTTGCATTCTCTAGTAAGTCCTTTTACGACAACCGTTTACCTTACTATAACTTAAATTAGTATTTAAATTGTTGTGGTTGTTGCACGTTTTTAAAATAAATGTTTAAATGGTAAACCCTCCATATTGGTTCCCAAGATACAGGCTTGCCTAGTTTGGGGCCAATGTACCCCCATGTGTGTGTGTGTGTGTGTGTTGGGACCTTTGTAATATTTTTAGCAATAAAGTTTTATTATTATTTATTATTATTAAATAGGTTATTGGTATTCTTTACGTCCGGCTCCACACGGGATTCGTGTTCACATTCACACATATTCACACACATTCACACATGACCTCACTCTCACTCATACCCTCGCATGCCTGCCTGCGTGCTAGTAATGGCGATTATTGCTATTTCGAATTAATTTCATTAGCGTGTGAACTCTAGAGTCTTAGCGTGTTAACTGCTATTGCTATGCTATTTGCTAATGACGATAATTGATAATAATGAAGTATGTCAATTTTGTTATTAAACGAATTAAAAATCGCGTTCGCGTTCAGTTTACTCGCCGACTCGCCGATGATTAAATATATTTATAGCACACCACGCTACCGCGCTGCACGCGCATGCGCGATTGCTCGACGCTCTTACTATTTAGAAAAGCACATCGCTTAGCATTTCACAGAATTTCGCGACTACATTTAATTTGCTAATTGCTAAATGATCATTCACACGCTAACAATGAATGCTAATGCTAATTAATCCATCACTACTGCGTGCAGCATATTTAGTATGTTTAGCTTTAATTCTCTCTCTTTTTATTATTTTGTCCTTTAGTACCTTCCTACCTTAAGTTACTATATAAATACCCAAGTCGCTATAGGTGTGCCTAAATATAAATATGACGATTTTCCTCGATTCAAAGACAAATTGTTTATTTAAAATAGGCACATTTAAGGCACTTTTGAACGTCAATATTTACAAAAAAATAGAATTGAGTCGCCCCTTCCAAAAGGCAGTTTCGTATGGAGAAGAATGGGCAAGAAATTCCACCGTTACTCTTTTAAAATCTTGTACAATATTTTATATAGGTACATTAATTATATAATTATAAGTGAAGACGATGCACCTAGAATAAAACTACTATACCACAATAGGTAATAAAAAGAGTTAAGAATGAAGCAATGACAGATAAATTAATTATGTGATAGATACATGGTGCTCACATATTTACAAAAACTGTAAAAGAAAAAAAAGGTTTTCCTAAAAATATCAGTGTGAGTCAGCGAAATTCTGTGATTACCTTAATCACAGAATTTAAAATAAATGTCATAATAATAATAAATTATACAAATAAAATAGCAGCCTGTTTGATTTTGTCTAGACTCTAGATTTCCATGGGATCCTCCTCACCAGATTCTGACTTGGTGACAATGGGACCACCTCCCTTTCAAACAGAAAATAATTTTCAATATCGGTCCACAATTGTAGGAGAAATCGGTGAACATACATAAAAAAACATACAGACGAACATATAACATCCACCTTTTTGGAAGTCTGTTAAAAAGGAGGCTCCTATCACTAGTTGTTAGGGTTTACTTCTTAAAATAATAAACCATTTTTTTTTTCATTATGGCTTGTGAGATATTATGAAGTCAAATGTATAAGCTGCTACAATATTCAATAAGGCGCGAATTACACAGAAACGGCGTACGGTGAAGACGCGGCGCAGGCGCAGTGCAGGCGTGGAACAGATAAGGCACGGAAACGATTTAAATTACATCAAAGAGGCGAGACGCCGCAACTAGTATTATACAGGCTGACTTTTTCGTGATAGCATGTCTTCCTCTTCAGATGACGAAGATGCGCTTGCTTTGCTGCAACTCATTAATGTGCAAAGACCCCGAAGATATTGGGTGCACCCTGTGTGGAAAATGTCACAAGAGTATAGATATTTTAAAATAATGGAAAAATTATGCGAATATCCTGATCGTTTTCCTACAGTATATAAAATGTCACTAGAATGTTTCCACATTCTATTGTCGAAAGTAAAACACGGTCTTCAGAATTAGCATAAAAATTGGTATAGTCGTTGTTGGGAATCGAACCCAACACACCATCTTGCGCGCGGTCTGCATGCGCAGGCAGCGTGATCAACGCGTCATCGGTACGCTGAGGTGCGGCGCGGCGGCGACACGGCTCGGCCCGACGAGCTTCCACGGACTCCACCGCGACGGACGATTCTCCTCCATTCATAGTTATTATTTATTGTTTGTCCGGGACACTTTATAATTGTTAATGAGCACGGCAATAAACCATTGCCTTTAAAAATACAGTCCACTCTTTTATTGCTCCCCGCGCTAACATTGGTCCTTCAAGGATCTCGCCGTCTTAGTTTCGAAAAGTAACGGTCTCGGAAAATCTTCAAACTCGTAGCTCTTCAGTTGCGGTCTTCAGCAGCGATAGTTCCTCCAGGAGTCATCAAGGTCCTGTCCAAGAAACTTCGCATGGTACCCGCACACGCCCAGAGGAAGAAGTCATCCAGAGGTCGACCGGCGTTGGACTTCGGACCCGTCGAATGTTCGAGTCATCATCACAGCCAAAGAAGAACGAAAACCTGCAGATCATCGTTTATCCAGTGGATGGTTTAGACATTTTGTGAGTTCGTTCCAATTTATTCCTATTCTTTGTCTTGTTCCCTAAGTTTAAATAGCCATATTTGTGCATTCATTTAATTTCGATTTAAGTTGTTTAATACCAATCTTCTTGTTCATAGCCTTACATTTCTCTGAAATCACTTTTCAACTTACAAATACATTTATATTTCCCATCTGTTTACGCAAAAACAATGCTTCTTATCTATAACGGCTGATCGCTCGGCGACGTACCTACGAGTATTACCATTGCAACAGCTGTTCTTTTGTTCGCACCGTCACCGTCGAGTCATTCATAACTTATTAAGGCTTCTACATACCAGCGCGACTTCTCGCGCGACGCGACACGGCACAAAGGCCCCGCGCGTCGCGGGACGAGCGGTGCCTTTGTGTCGCGTCGCGTAGCGCGACAAGGCGCCCCGGTATGTAGAAGCCTTTACTTACCGATACCTACATATTTTATACTTTTACTACTATACTTTTTGTAAACTGGTTTGTAATATCTCATTAGTTCATTTGCTAGTTTGTTACTGGTGTTTTGATCGCTATGGCTGACGAAAAGGTTGAAAAACTAATTAAGAAACGCAGCTGTATGAAATCGAAGCTTACAATTTTTACCAACTACCTCCACATGCTTAAAAGTTGCACCGAACTTAGCACCTTACAACTTCTTGATTTAGAAACCAGATATAATAAATTTGATAGCTTATATGTGGATTTCGACAAATTACAGTGTGACATCGAGGTGTTGTTGGACAACCCCGATGACGAGAGCGAGGAGCGTGAGCAGTTCGAGAACCAGTACTATAAGCTGGTGGCGACGGCGCGGAGTCTGCTTGGTGCTCGTCCCCCCCAGTCTTGCAGTCTTCGAGATGGTTCCGTGACGGGTTTCGAGGATGTACAGGCAGGTGGCTTAAAATATAATTGTGTAAGGTTGCCAAAAATAAATTTACCGGTTTTCCAAGGTCACTACCAACACTGGCTAGAATTTAGAGACACTTACATTTCACTTATTCATTCACGGTCGGACATTGACAACATAAATAAGTTGCACTACCTCCGTGCTTCTCTTAAAGATAGTGCGCTACTAGTCATTGATAATTTAGATTTTAGAGCTCATAATTATGAGTCCGCTTGGAATTTATTGTGTAGTAGGTATGACAACAAAAGATTGCTCATAAATAATCATGTCCATGCATTATTTAACGTTGAACGTATGGAATGTGAATCGTGTTCTTCTATTCGTAATCTCATAGATGTCACAAATAAAAATCTTCGTGCATTGAAGACCTTAGGCCAGCCAACTGAATATTGGGATACCCTCATTATTCATATGTTGGCAGAAAAACTCGACAATATCACACGAAGGGAATGGGAAGAACATAGAAACACCCTTAGCGATCCACCTTCTTTAGATATTTTAATGAACTTTCTTAGCAACAGAGCTGACTTACTGGAAACTTTGCAAGAACATAAAATACAGAGCAATAATATACAAAAATCAGACACTATCAAACATAACTCAAATCTTCTTACAGCTACAAAATTTAATGAAAACAAAAATGATAGTAACATTCCAAATAAATTTAATAATAATCATAAAAAACTATTTACATGTTCTATGTGCAACCAGTCTCATTTTTTATTCAACTGTGAAGCTTTTAGAGCCCTGACTGTCGCAGATCGTCTTCAAAAGGCCAAAGAAGCAAAGGTCTGTCTTAATTGTCTTCGACCAGGGCACGTAGAATCTAGGTGCAATCTTGTTCCTTGCAAACATTGCAAGAAAAGGCACAGTACTCTGCTTCATTCGCATGAGCACACAACCCCTACCATTGAGCCAGTTACCTCTGTCAATAACTTTGCCGGTACAACTAATGTTCTGCAGCAGTTTACTACTCCACCGAATGTTTTGCTTTCCACAGCGCTGGTGAGAGTGGTTGACAGCAAGGGAAACGTTCACACTGCCCGAGTATTGCTCGACAACGGCAGCACGGGTAACTTCGTGGCCGAGTCATTTTGCGGTAAGCTGGGTTTGTCGCGACGTAGTGCGCGTGCCACCGTGACAGGTATAAATAATAATACTTCTTGTAGTACACAGTCTTGTAGCATTACTATTATGTCCACATGTGATGACCTAGATGGCTAGTGTCAGGGTACGTCGCCCGTCATAAGTTACACTCTTCTTCTCCCGTTTGTCATTTTTTAAACGTGGACGCTAATCCTGTCTTATCTCCTTTCAAGGTATCAGATACCATCGCAGCTAAGCACTCCCTACCTCCTGAGAAGCGTTCCTGTAAGCAGAAGTTTAAGAAATACAACTCACTTAAGGACGACAGACGCTTTGTGGTAACCATGCCACTGAAGGACAATCCATCAGTCTTAGGCAGTTCACTTCAAAACACAAAGTGTCGGTTCATGTCACTCGAGCAATTTCTTAAAGGTTCTGTCTTCAAATATAGGCTCAAAAATAGGGAGTCTTCGCCTAGCTGTCTTCATAATCATAGTCATTAACACTAAGTAGTATTTATACCTATCACGCGTGTACCTACCGTAGTCGTCAGACAATCCGGCGGGTCTTGTTTCCCGCGGGCTGAAGGCTGATTCCATCAGTTGTTTATCCTTGTCGTGGACTGATTCCACTTTGCCCACAATGCCCAATCATAACGAGAGACACGATCTACCTGGACTGGTTTCTTGTTCTGTTGTACCTACATACTAACAGTAACTCGTAAGTAGATTCTATTGGTAGTGTAGTTAACCATAGGTCTTAGTTTAATATTTCATAGTTTATTAATTTATATTTTATTTCCTTGTCTCTATTTTTATCCACTCTTTTATTGCTCCCCGCGCTAACAGTCGTAAAGAGCTGGATATTGTTCAATTATCTCGCAGAACTCTACATTAAACTCACTATACTATCGTCACGCATTTTTCTGCACCTACTGTATAAGCAAAAGTCGTGATGCTTGCGCGCCTCTCCAGTCGCGACTGCTAGCGACGCGGAACAGGCGACGAAACGACGTGCCTGCGCCACGCCGCGCGCCGCTTGAGTATAATTCACATCGTGTCGCCTACCTACATTTTGTATTGAAACGTTTTGAAGCGGCAAGATGCCTGCGCCACGCCTTCACCATACGCCGTTTCTGTGTAATTCGCGCCTAAGCTCTCCAGTATACAATACAGATCCATACCAGATAACTTTTTATCAAAAAACGGCACAAAGTAAAACACAATTGCCGAGAAAATTAACAGTTCCCAATTGATATATTTAGAGCTACCCTCGCCGGAAAACCCGCCGTCATAACCTTCAACAAATCTCGACACAAATGAAGGTCCCGATATTCCGGGAAAACGCTAACCCAAGCCAAAGATATAATGGAGCATTTTTTATGCACGCTCGTAATTCAGGCCATCGACCCAAAAATTCGAGAGGGTTATCAACTCGTCAAAATGAAACGTTGTCACGACTTTTGGAAATTTACATGTTTTCCGTTCACGAATGGATACCAGAAACCCGAGCTCTTCGTAAGTGCATTCGTTCACTTTTGTGTCGAGTGCCAGTTTCAGGCGTCATTTTTACCTTGATACGAGTATCATCCTCACTTTTCTTACTAAACTGTCGACCGATCTTTGAGGAGGATTCATAAACAATTGGGAAATAAAAACGCCAAACTATTTCTTTGATATTTATTTGCAGATCATGATAACTATGTCTATCGATCCACCAGGGGGTTGGTCCGTGGATGAGTGACCATCTTTACCCCTCCGTGTCTCGGAAAGAACGTTAAGCCGTTGGTCCCGGCTGTTATTCGGGGATCTTTGACAGTCGTTACGGGTCGTCAAATGCCCGAAAGTCTGACAACCAGTCTTACCAAGGGGTATCGTGTTACCCAGTTACTGGGTTGTGGAGGTCAGATAGGCAGTTGCTCCATGTAAAATACTGGTAATCGGCTGTATCCGGTTAGACTGGAAGCCGACCCCAACAAAGCACCCATAAATTGGGAAAAGGCAGATTGATTTTGATCTAAGCATACATTTTGCAGAAACGTGTTTTTCGACAGCCTTCGAAAAACGTACGCGATACACGGCGACTTTACATTGTTATTTTTTTTTTCTTTTTTTGATGGGTTTGCTCTTGACCTTAGTCTAGGGCAGAGGTGACAGAGACTAAGGCCCGTATTAATAGAGCGCTACTCAGTACTCAAGCATTACTTAAGACTAGATTCAAGCCATTTGATTGGTTGAAACTAGTCCTAAGTAGTGCTTGAGTACTGAGTAACGCTCTATTAATACGGGCCTAAGTCGACGATGGAGTGAGCTTACCCAGAAGAAGCCTGTTTACTCTAACTTTGAAGAGATTAGGGTTGTATGCGTTCGGAAACACAGACGCAGGTAGAGAGTTCCACTCTTTTGCTGTGCGCATTATTATAAAGGACATTTGGAAACGCTTAGTAAGAATTGGTGGAATAGCAACAAGGAAGGGATGGTAACCTGCAGTGCGTCTAGATGTCAGATAATAGAAGGGGGCTGGTGGAATTAAGTCGTGGAGTTCTTGGGTACACCCCAACGTAGTTGGGAAAAAGCAGGCAGACTGGTTGATAACCATGTCTGTCATGTGTTAAATGTAAAATAAGATAATAATGTATAATCTGACTAAGTAGAATTGTTATTAGTTTTATTATCAGTGTTCCCGAAGGTAATGCGGTATGTAAATTAAAAATTAACCTATGCCGATTCCAAAACCATTTCGAGATTTTAAGCTTCTAAGACTTATTTTTCTATTAATAGGTCTTAAAATTATAAGATCGTATTTATTTTCACAAAAATACTTAAAATCACTTGACTTTTATTTGACCTCTAAATGCCGTCACAAAGCAGCCTGAATTGGAAACTTTCAGTGCCTCTTGTAATTAAGTTGTTCTTTATGTGTCAAGTGTCATGTCAACGTCAAATTTACATGAAGCACTTATTATTATTCTATTCAGTTATGTAAATAGTGTAGTTTTTCACCAGCGGCGGACAGTATAAGTCGAATCACATCGATGTATCGCCTCAGGAAAACTTAACTTACGTTAAAATGATCTTCACAATAAAACAGTCGCCGCCCAAACTTGTACTAAACATTTACTTCCTCGCACCATTTCCTTTTTAAGGTTTCTTTTAGTAACAATCAATTTGTGTCGGCTATTTGTTGTGGTGTTTATACTTGACGGTATGAAGAACTTAGCAGAAGTAGTTTTTGAATCCATTAATTTTATTAATATGCCATAACTTTAAACTAAAGTACGGAAATCGCTAAAGTATGTAATGTAAAAAAATTAATTGTCAAATTTGACAGTTTGACTTTACTGAATTTTGGTTTAAAATAAATGTTAAACGTGGCAAAGATCCTAAGCTATACAGCGTCTATAGACGTCACTACGAACAATACTTTAAAAAAATATATAAAAATAACTACAGCTTGTAAAAACAAAAAGATGAAATTATGTGATTCAAATACACTTATCACTAAAATAAAAATGTAAAAAACATACCTGAAAAATACTTTACATGGCAAACCCCCCCTTTGGGGGAGGCCTATGTCCTGCAGTGGTCGTCTTTCGGCTGAAATGATGATTAATGATGATGATAAATTAGTTGCCTCATACGTAAACAAACTCCAAAAGAACACATTATAAGCCATAAGTCCATAACATAGATCTTCACATTATTTTTTTTGACTATTTTATAAAATTTAATTTAATGAAATCAATTTTAATATATTTTATTTTAATGGTCTAATGGATTTAATAGTACATTACTGCAGCGGCCTGCAACAGGGGCAGGGGCATTGATGGACGAACGTGAAAATGTGGGGCAAGGCGAAGCCGAACGGCGAGGCACTCATACGTGAGTCCATCAATGCCTGGTTGCGGCCATGGCTTGTATAGTGTTTTTTCTCAAATAATGTGCGGAAATTCAAACATAGTAAATTATTTATAAATCCCAGATTTAATGACGAACAACAATAATTTTTAACGCGCCAATGTGTTTATTTGTTTTTTTTTTCAATAAACCGCTTTTTTATTTGCAAGCTAGTTCGAAATTTAAATAAAACATTTGATAAGTTACCTCCTTGGTTGCCATGTTTCGGAGTAAAAGATCGTTCCCGTTTTAAATTAGGTATGTAATTTATTTGGCCGCTAAACCACGACACATAGGGATTATCATAAAACTTTTGGTGGCCGCTGCTCGCATGTACTTGGCCAGCACAGCAATTTCGATTTATCTCGAATAAGGTTGTCAAAATAATGCTCGAATTTCCAAGCATGTTTGAAAAAATGTATTTTATTTTAATGGTGATGTAATTAATTTAATGTATTTGCGATTGGTATATAGGGACTATAAATAACTACTTAGCTTTCGACGGTAACACTGAAGTTTTCAAACAGCCCTCTAGCCTTCTGTAGTGAACGACCAATCAGTTTTAGGGTAATTCTCACTAAGCCGAGCCACCGAAAACTACCAATAGGTTTCTAATAACAATGGCTCACACCCACTAGAAGTAGTTATACCACTCACCTACTTTAATTAATTAATTTAAGTGAACCAGTACCTAGTTGCTTACTGTTATCCTGCGTCAGTTAGGACAAGATGATAATCTAGGTTTATATACCTTATATATAGGTATATAAGGTATCATTCTCCTCAAATAAGTCGTGAAAGCCACGATCCTAATCCGTTCCCTCTTTTATAAAAGACGTTTAATTAATTATGAAGTTTTTGCTCCCTAACTGAGATTAAGTAGAACGAGAAGGTTCTAATGCCGCGTCAAATTAGCATTTAAACTATGCTAAGTTGAGAGTTTTAGACATTCTGCTGTGATCTTGAACTTGATGAAAAATGTAGCTCTTTTTTTTTCTTGTAGGGCAAATTTGCAATTAAATTAAAGTCTTTGGGAATAATGAAGGGTTAGGTCGAACTCTTACTGACTATTAAGCTCAACACACAGGCAGCGGGTGTGGGTCGGGCGCGGGCCGGGCGTGGTTCAGGACGGTAGTACGGCGGGCAGTTGAATTCTCTGTATTTATTTATATAACGACACCACACGAAACGCGTGGTTACTACCGTACTGCCGTACTGAATCGCGCCCGACCCGCACCCGCGTTCTGTGTGTGTTGAGCTTTAAAGCCACGTAGTTTTCCTTCTTTCCACATTATGCCAAAGACCCGGGTATGATAAATGATTTATTTCTGTTGCTAGGTTTGTACAAACACTTTTGCACGTCAATCATATTTTTAAAACAACGAGATGAGGTCGGCGTTTCGTATCTGACTACTCTGAGATGAAAGGCCGAAACAAACTAGAGGTCACAGTCTCTTTTAAAGTCCAGACATAATCTTGGTCAGATCATGTGAAGACCATTCCATATGGCTGTCAGGATCGCCTAATACTTAGACGGTTATAGCCCACCATTCCTTGCTTCTGCCTGTTCGCAGCTATCATGAACGAATAGCAAATTTTCAAACTAAAAAAAAAAAAAACTGTAAGTATGTAAATGCTTTAATTTTTTTTTATGCATGCTTAGCCATTGCTGCAAATTCGTTATATTGACTGTGCAATAGGTAAGTATAGTCTACACCCTGTGTACGCCCTAATTTACCGATCCCAAATTGCCATTATTTTTCTCGAGGATTCTTTGCCGTACCGAAACAATAAAGTTATAGATAAAAGTGGAGGCAACACTCTAAATACCTTAGTAAAGACGACTGTGGTCGGACTCTCTCTTTTTAAATACACACATAAGAACGAGACAGTGATATGTGCCTTTATCTTATGTATGTATTCAGAAAGAGAGAGTCCGACCACAGTCGTCTTCACTTATACTCCATTTGAAATACGATTAGACATTTAAATAAACCTTTTTTACAGTCCGTTCAATCGATTTTGACTTCTATTGCGTTGGTGGCATGACAAATGGCAGCTGTAATAAACAGTTGGTATTGTAACCACGTTTATGCTTTTAATGCCATCCTTTTGCCTACGGAATAAAAGTCAAAATCGGTTGAACGGACTGTAAACAAGTTTATTTTAATGTCTAATCTTATTTCAAATGGAGTATAAGTGAAGACGACTATGGTCGGACTCTCTTTTTCTAAATACACACTTAAGAACGAAACAGTGATATGTGTTTTCTTTATCTTATATAAGTATTCAGAAAGAGAGAGTCCGACCATAGTCGTCTTCACTTAGGTATTTAGAGAGTTGCCTCCACTTTTATCTTTATGCTTCTTGATCGAAAGATTCGTTAGATTCGCTCGACCACGTCAAAAGATGGTCACGTTTGACATTGACAGTTACATTTGAATGGTATTGTCTCGCTCACTTTTCTCAGTAGGTATGGACACTTTCGCAAGACGACCAATCTAAAGACCGCCCTATACGTTACGTTACGTTACGTTTTGATCAAACAGGCTGTTTCAAACAGTTTGATCAAATTGGCATGAATATCTGTGGCAAAATTTGATCACATTAATGAGTAACGATAGAAGATTTGATTACTATTTATTACCATTTGGGTAAAAGCCGCCATAGACGTTCAAATAATTTGATCAAACAGGCTGGTTCAAACAGTTCGATCAAATTGGCATGAATGTCTGTGGAAAAATTTGATCACATTTAATGAGTAATCAAAGGGTAATAAATAGTAATCAAATCATGCCAATTTGATCAAATTGTTTTAACCAGCCTGTTTGATCAAATTACTTGAATGTCTATGGCGGCCATAACTATTTAAATCTTTGGTAATAATAGGCCCAGTGTACGGTGTTGGCTTTTACTGAACCCAAAAATATACATTACAAAAAACGTGGGATCACTCCAACAAACTAATACAAATACAAATATCTTATTAATACAAAAATATATTAACATTTTTGTGTACATTAATACTGCGTTAATTTAGTAACTGTGTCGCAGTTATTAACGCCCACCCAAGGAGTGTTCCGTTTGGTGCCGAACGTAAAGAATAGCACTATCCCATTTTTTCCCGTGGGTGTCGTAAAAGGCGACTAAGGGACTTACTAGAGAATGGTTTTCTATGCATGTTTAAAACCATACTGCGATCGTCAACCCGCCTGCCAAGCGTGGCGATTATGGCAAATCCTCCCCTCCCCCTCCCTTTTTGGGGGAGGCCTATGTCCAGCAGTGGACGTCTTTCGGCTGAAATGATGATGAAACCCAAGGAGCGAAAGACAACTGAGTTCCATAACAACAATTTATACTTATAGGTAGAAAATAGACATAAAGATTTAATAATAATAGAACTAGACATTTATTAATAATACTTAGTTATCGTAGTATAAGTGGGTGTGTGTCAGTGTGTGCGTGAGTGATTGTGTGTGAGGGAGGGTATGGAGGTTCGTGCGTCTGTATGTGTATGCAGAGGATGCAATATTAATGTACTTTAAGTTTATATGAGGCTCTGTGTTTCCTCCTAAGTCAGGTTTTGGAGCCATTATTCAATTTCCAGTTTACACTCTCGTAACGAGAGCGTAAACTATCGTAATATAAGCAATTAATCAAAACGAGTTCTCCCAATCAACGAACAATGTTTGAAATACAGCAACACAACAGACACATAAATAAAACCGATAGTAACTCGTTTAATACGAAGCCTATTGTTTGCTGCATCAATAGTCACATACCGTCAGTAATTAAAATATTATCACGAACTTAATAAAATATGATTGTTAATGTTGATGTTATCTATATCAATGTTTGTAATTGATTTTCATATTGCCAATTGAATATTTTTTTTTTATATGGTGGGGTTTATGGTGGAATATACAGGGTTAAATTAAATTCCTCACCTTCCACCTGACGCAGGTCCTCACCGGACATGGTTGTTTCGGTAGGGTTCCTGTTCAGGATAAAGTGGGAGGAACCGCCCGGGTGTCACCACTGTGTGGATCGCCCGGAGGACACGGTGGAGCATACAGTGGAGGTCTGCCCGGCTTGGGCGGAGCACCGCCGTGTCCTCACGGAGGCGATCGGTGGCGGCGATCTCTCGCGTCCGGCCCTGGTTCAGGCCATGGTTCGGAGCGACAATCCATGGGAGGCCGTCACCTCCTTCTGCGAAGCAGTAATGCTTGCGAAGGAGGAGGTGGAACGCATGAGGGAGGGGCAAGGTTCGCGGCCTCGCGCCCCTAGTCGCCGCAGGAGACGCCCCGGGCGTCGGGAGTCGCAAGCCGATTTCCTGACACCGTAGGCGCGGGCCTGCGGACGGTGAGCGATGGGTAGCTCACCGTCCGATAAGGACCAGGCCCGGGTCAACGGCGCGTCGTATTCCACGCGCGCCTCAAAGAGTTGTCAGCACCAACTGACGGGGTCCGATAGGGCCAATGCCTGCCAGGGTTGCGAGTTTGTCCGAAAGGGATATCGTGGCCCTGGCACACAGGCAAATGAAGGAATACGGGTGGGTTTTAGTCAGTAAAAGTCTGACACGCCCTCCCGCTCCGCCCAGAGCGGGAGAAGTTATTTGATAATTTCCCACCCAATAAAAAAGAGGCGCGATGGGCACTAATATTTAAACATGATAAAAACAAAAGTAAACAGATTTCATCAACTCTTACTTCAAGTAACAACAAACAGGTAGCGGTCCGTTGACCCCAAAAAAAAAGCGTCGAACCTTTTTTATTTTATTTTGACGTGTTTAGATATCGATACCCATCACGTCTGCGGAGTTTCGCTAGCTAATTTAATTTGGCCCTGTAGTATCAGTGTTGCAATGTCTCTGATGCTTTTATACGTTTTATATATATTATTATTTTGTATTTATTTTTGTATATTATATCCGCAAAATTTCAAGTAGAAGCCTTCATCTCCTCGGTCCACAGTACTGTAGGTACTGATAAATTAACCAGGAACATTTTATCTTCCTCACTGGTCGATTTTGAGGTACCGTATTTGACCGACGCTTTGAACGCTTGGAAAATGGCTTGTCCCAATACGGATTTGTCCAACAAGCCGTTCTCCCGTAGACGGTGGGACGGGCCGCTCTGCAGTGTTATTCGGATTACCCTGATAACACGTCACTTAATACTGCTGAGCGTGCCCGTCTGCTGGCTGTGGGAAAATGGGAGTCAGGTTTGTGGCTTCAGGCTCTACCGTCATCTACCATAGGCACTATGATGGATGGCTCAACGTTTCGGCTCGCTACGTGTCTTCGCTTGGACACACCTTGTGGTGCTCCGCATCGGTGTCACTGCGGTGAAGCTGTCGACAGTCTCGGACACCATGGCCAGTCCTGCTGCAGGAGCGCAGGTCGCATAGCACGGCACGCCAGCATCAACTACAGTATATTATTCGTCGAGCCCTTGTCACCGCCGACGTACCAGCGGTGTTAGAACCAAACGGCTTGGTACGTGACGATGGGAAGAGAAATAATCTTTAAAAAATAATTGGCTATTACAATTTACAATGTTTTCAAATTACTGTGTTAATTGGTATGAGAGGACAGTGTAGAAAAAAGTATCTATACAGATCCTTTTTTAAGAAAATTAATATTCTTTATTTAAACTTCGTTTGGATGTTGGCTGTTGGCCGGGGCACCGTTTATTAAAGGTAAAAAGTTTATTAAAGCTCTAAAACTTTGAGTACTTATGATTAAACAGCGGCGACTGCAACGTTGATTACACCCAACCCTAAATTTGCTCAACCTAACTGTCAAAAACCCTTTCATTCGTATCTTCCACACCATATAAAAACACAAACCTTCCCCCGAACGCCAAAAACACTATTTTCTTTCTCGTAATGCCCATAAAGTTGATAAATCCATACTGACATAGCCATTTATTCGACGACTCTTGATTAAAGCTATCAATAAGGCGCTTGCGAAGTCAAAGACCTTTCCAATCCTTCCATATTTCACGGATGTTAGGTGCACTTTACTTATTTGTTTTTGTACCCAGTAGGTTACATTTATGTAGGTAGTCAGCAAATCAGGTTATACCAAACTGTAAAATTTCTCCAAATGATTTTAAATCTTAAAATGTTGTTGGTTAAATTCAAAATTGAATAAGAAAATTTTACAGTTTGTGGTAACTTGTCGTGCTGGTGAGTGTACTTACAATGAATGAAAGAAAATACGTTTATTTGCGGTCTACATAACGCAAAAAATTAACACAAACACGAAAGAATAAGTTGGGAGAAAATTTGCGTCACATCCACGTAAAAGGACATCGCTCAGCATAATGCTGCAACCCTATATATGCGAGACAGAGCCCCAGCGCTGGTTTTCAGCGACAGCCGGCGTTGACGTGATAACGTCAACCGGTGCAGCATTTAGTGTGATAAAAATAACAAAATAAGAAATGAAAAAAATCAATTCTTAGTTCTAAATGTTTCATAATTTCAGCAGAAAGACGTCCTCTGCTGGACAGAGGCTTCCCCCAAGCACCGCCTCTTCGACCGGTTGTGTGCTTCCGGCATCCAGCGGATACCTGCGGTCTTCACAAGGTCATCGGTCTACCTTGTAGGAGGCCTTCCAACGCTACGTCTTCCGATACGCGGTCGCCACTCTAGAAACTTTCGGCCCTATCGGCCATCAGTTCTGCGAGCAATGTACCCTTAAATATAATATTTAAAATTTACCTACTGTACTTATGCTGTCTTAAGAAAGGTTTAATACCTCAAATACCTACCGCTAATTAATATATCGTCTGTGTGGTGCCGGACGTAAAGAATAGCACTCCCCTATTTCTTCCCGTGGGTGTCGTAAATGGCGACTAAGGGACCTTACTAGAGAATGGGCAGCAGCGTTCTCTACGCATTTTGACACTATACTGCGATCGCGAACCCGCCTGCCAAGCGAGGCGATTATGGCAAACTCCCCCTTTAGGGGAGGCCTATGTCCAGCAATGGACGTTTTTCGGCTGAAATGATGATGATTTAATATATTGTTCTCGGAACCTTATCGGTGCCGGCCGGGCTTGACAAGAAAGATGACATAGGTAACTTAACTTGGGAGATCTCGTCCGCTCACTCGGCCCGCAGCAGGCGCACTGGGCGTCGGCAGAGGGCAGACAACGCCCTCTTCCGGCCACCATAAATGGATCCAGGGATGGCGGACTTGGGGACGTCCGCCGCCCCCTATCACACTGGACCCGAGCTGGCGGCGCGTAGTGTTCCACGCGCACCCCTTCGAGACGTCACGTTGGGGGTCAAACACCTCACCCCCCCCAGACTTGAGGTGATCCGCAGAGGCGGGCCGGTACTAGCCGGGGATTGCGGAAGTAATAATAGATCCCAAAATCCCCGGTGCAAGTGTGGGAAGGGAATACTGGGGTGGTTTTTAGTCAGTAAGAGTCTGACAGACCCCGCCGCCCGCCCCAGGGTGGAAGACATCCATGAGGATTTTCCAACACCGTGAACAAAAAAAAAAGGTAACTTAACTTACACTATACAGCAATAGATCGATTCTCAGGTCGAGCAATGTTTTATTGGGGTTTTCCACCAAAGAGTATTCTATTCTATTCCACCAGGAATTTCTCAGTAGCAGCCCGGAGTCTGGATATAGGGCCCGGTTTATGGCAATAGGCTCGCCCCCTATTACATGGGACTTGAACATAACTGGTGAAATGTGGGTACACGTCTGCCTAACCGTCCGGGGAATACAGGTATGAGGCCACTAATAGTTTTGTTCCAACAATTACCCATTGAAAAATAATTACGCAGTCCATTTTCCAATTCTGTTTCTGAGTCTGGTTTTTATTACAATTCGTTTAAAAAAATACTGTACGAAAATACTCTGAAATACTAATAAAAATAAGCATTTCACATGCAAAATGCTGTACATGACCAAATAAAAGTGGAAAAATATACCGATTAATCAGGGAATAACGAAATTCATCAAATTTAAATAACCAAGCGAGTAACTGTTATTCCAATGTTACATTTTTATTTTTAAACTATTCCCGCGCTGAATTGTTTTTAGAGCATACAGATCGATTGCATTTCTATTTGAATAAAATATACTTCGACCTACCCCGTTTTTATAAAATATATAAGTACCAATTTTAAAAGCCCGCCGAACGTCTTACCAAATAGAAAAGTGCCCACAAAAAAGCTACGTGTGTTATTTGCAAAATCGTTCGGCATTCTTGTCTCGAAAACAAAATCGACGATCGATAGACACATAAAAGTTCAACAGCAAAGTAATATTTTTTAAGTGAAACAATATACATTTTTTATACGAGATGAATTTATATTGTGTTTATAGATGTCATGTACCACGATTTAGTATAAAATTTCTGCCTACGTTGTATCACTGTATCGCAAGGTCAAAATTGCTTCTCTTAGCATTCCGAGCAAGTAAAGACGCAAGCAAAAACTAGCGTGAAATAAATCTAACTCTATGGTACGAGCAACGAGCGAATAAGTTTCAAATATGGTAGTTTATTTATTTTATTTATTTAACAGTTTATTTACACACATACGTATATACCGACAAGCTGAAAGAAATAGAAAAATACATACCAAGGTGATGCTTATTTAAAAAATACAATATGAGAATATTCAATACACATACATACAACTAAAATAAATATCACTAAAATATATATAATTATAATGTAGTATAAAATAATAAATACATAATAATAATACGCAACTATGACGAAGTGGAAAGATAGTGTTCTTTCACTCTTCTTTTAAAACTAAAAAAGGCAGTTTGTTTCAATTATGAATAGGCCTATAGAAATATATTTTATTCTAAACATTGAATTACCTAAGTATGTGAGTAACTGTTTATATAAACAAAAATAAATTATTAATTAATTTGTGTTTGTTGAATTTCACCCAAAATGAATACAAGTGATTCCTGAAAATATAACATTATCAGAAATCAGTTGTACCTATTTATTTTATTAAACGTATAAAAACAAATGATTATTCACGCATCAATAAAAGTACCTAATGAGATTTATTTTCTATCTCAGCATTTATTTTCAAGTTGTAATCCTATCATCCTGTTATCCTCCACTTCCGAGCACAGTCCTCCAATCTATTCAGCATAAAAACGATTTCCATACAATAACACTTAAAACAGCTTAATCAAAAAACGCTCTCTCTTTTCAACTCTCTCTTAACTCACACCGCAATATAAAGAAACATTCTAGAGGCGTCAAAGAAAAATCGTAACAATTTATTTGGCGGGGTCGCCTCTGAAAGTCTGAATAGAGAAAGATTTCGCTGCCCCACCATTACGTGGCTTTTCACTCACGACGCTGTATTATGTAATCTCCATCATTAATTTGTTTCATTTTAAAATTTGAGCCTCAACTTCAGACAACTTTTAAACTTTGTGGTCAGTAATAAAAGTTAAACAGTCTTTTTGCGAAATGGCTCGTTTATTTTAAGGGATGCCTCGCTTTGTGAACTGGAGATACTATATATACTATACTATACTTATTTTTTTTTTACTGTACAATTGTACAGTACGCGGCTATTAATATGCCACATAGGGTTTCAGAAAAATACATTCATAAACTCATCGCCGTCTTCCCTTGGGGGTAGGCAGTAACTACCGAATGCCACCTGCTACGATCCTTACATACTCCGTTTACTTCGTTTACGTTCATACATTTGGTCATACCACTTGCATCCCGGTTGCGAGCGCTACGCACCTGAACTTTCTAAGCACAGTCACCAATAAGTTCACTACAGGGTTATTTTTAAAACGTCAATAACCTCTTAAGGGGTCATTGTACTCATCATTATGAACAACTTTTACTATGGGACTAAACCAGAAATCGCGAAAAAAAATCAGCTGTTCCCTAAATTTTAACGAATTATTTGACCATAAATGTAGGGAACAGCTGGCTTTTTTTTCGCGATTTCAGTTTACAAAAAATTAAATTAAAAACAACAAAAAAATTGCAAAATCAACCTAATTTAGTACCTACTAACTTAGTAATTAAAGCATAGAAACAAGCAAAATAATTTTGATTCTAAACGATTGCTATTTTAAATTAGTAGGTACTAAATTAGGTTGAGTTTGAAATATTTTTTTTATGTTTTTATTTTTAATTTGATTTTTTTTTCCTGGGTTCCTTTATCGATACTGAAGACTGACTGACTAGACTACTGAAGGGAGAAATTGCGTGACATAGCTTAGGGGTAGGCCCCTAAGCTATGGCACGCAATTTCTCTAACACTCTATATATTTCATTTTATTTATTCGGGAAAATAAACAGTTACACATTATATTATTACATGAAATTTGAGCTGTAGAGTAATTAAATGTACCCACGACATTTTCCAAATATTATAAAAACAACTTATAAAAACTAATGCGATGTGCGCTTACAATTAGGTACGTACAATTAAATTATGCTGTTAATGATAAAACTAAACACTTAAAAGTCATGCAAATAAAAAAGAAAAACAAGAAATTACGAAGATATAGACTAAAATTTAAAAAAAAAATATATATATATAAAAATATTACGGAGCAATATCCAACATAGTTCCACGAACAATGCCTCTAAATTTATCAGTTGGCAAAGCGAAAATGTCAATATTGTAAGTAAGTAAAGTAAAGTAACGTAAACATTTATTTGCATTATATTGTAGGTACAGTAACTAAGATGTTACAGAGCATTATGTCTGTGTGACAATCAATCAATCTGCTTAACCCTTTCCCAACTACGTTGCGGTCAGCTTCCAGCTTAACCGGATGTAGCTGAATACCATTTTACATGGAGCGACTGCCTATCTGACCTGCACAACCCGGTAACCGGGTAATACGATACTCCTTGGTTAGACTTTCGGGCTTCTGAAGACCCGTAACGACTGTCAAATATCCACGAATGACAGCCGGGACCAACGGTGTAACGTGTTTTCCGAGGCTCGGAGTAGTCTCGGTATTTAAAGATGGTCCTTCATCCACGAACGAACCCCGGCAAACATAGTTTACCCTGATGAATCGATAGATATAGTTATCATGATCTGCAAATAAATTGTTTGGCGTTTTTATTTCCCAATTGTTTATGAATCCTCCTCAAAGATCGGTCGACAGTTTAGTACGAAAAGTGAGGATGATATCAAGGAAAAAATAACGCCTGAAAGTGGCACTCGACACAAAAGTGAACGAATGCACTTACGAAGATCTCGGGTTTCTGGAATGAGGCACAGAGGAGTTTCGGTAAGTAAAGATGGTCACCCATCCACGGACTAACCCCGGCAAGCGTAGCCTAACCTGATGGATCAACCCACGTAACTGTTATTACTTAGCCACGAGCTCCTCTTATGTCTGTGTGACAATGTCTTGCTAAAATTCAATATTCCATTTTAGTCCGGATACTGTACCTACAAGGAGTTTTTGTGTCGATTTTCGCGAGGCCTAGATAACTTAGGCACTCTAATGAGTACCTAGGTACTTAATAGTGTAAGGTTATCAACTAAGACGGTTTCAGACACGTTTTCTGAGGCTTAGACGAGATGACGTGTAGAAATATTACGTAAATTTTAAATAAACAGGTCTTGTAGCGTCAGCACGGTGATAACAGTATTATGTAAAGACTGGAAGCTCGTAAAGGGCTCAAGCTCTTTACCTTGCTAGCTGTACAGTATTTTTCGTTAGCAATATTTTTCTCAAAAGCCACTTATCTCGACAGACGAAGAAGGTAAAAATCAATTACTAAAACACTCGAGAACCTTCTTTTTAGGGTTCCGTAGTCAACAAAGAACCCTTTATTGTAGCATTTAATTTGGCATGAACATACATATTAATTACGCCCACCAAGTGGTAATTATGTTACCACATTGTGTTTTATTTAGGGTACCTCTCTTGCACGTAAACTGGGGATTATATTAATTAACTATTTTTCATATTTTATTCTCTAATTCATTATTATTCATAATTATAAATAGGTTAGTAAATTATGGGTTTTTTTTGTATAGAAATATTTGCACGCCATGCTATGGCAGGGTATGCTGGAACCAATGTTGTAACATCTGTTCCAGCATACCCTATTTAAAAACGAAAATGTAGAGACTTTAGAAGATGACATAAATAATAACCTAACTGACATAATAACCTGGCTCACTGAAAATAATCTTAAAATAAATCTGGAAGAAACAAAGAACAAATAATCAAAAACTAGATATTCGATATGGTAATAAATATATTCAGGAGACGGACAATACAAAATTTCTAGGTATTTGGATCGATAAAAAGATGGACTGGAAAATACATACCGAAAATGTATGTAAAAAACTTAGCCAATGCTCATATGCCCTATATAATTTAAGGAAAGTTACAAATCAGTCAACATTATTAATCGCGTACCACGGATATGTTGCATCAACACTGCGATACGGACTCATATTTTGGGGGAACTCGTCCGATAGAGAAATCGTGTTCAAAGCACAGAAGAAATGTATAAGGGCAATATGTGGCATTCAAAGCACAGACAGTTGTAAACCACATTTCCAAAAGCTTCAGTTACTTACATTTCCATGTCTCTACATATACGAAGTGGCAAGCTATGTTAAGTCAAATATACACATATATAATCACCCAAAGAGTTTGCGGCACAAGATTGAAATATGCGCAATACCACATAAAAAAGCAATATTTAATAAAAGTTTTCTTGGTATGGAACCCAAAATATATAACAAGCTACCTAAAAACCTAATTGAAATTAAAAGTATAGATCAATTTAAAAAAAAGCTTCACGAATTTCTAGTTGCGAAATGCTATTATAATATCAATGATTATTTAAATGATAGATGCTAGGCCTACTATATCCGATTTAACACATGAGGGTTTAAAATTATTAAGAATAAAGTTTTGTAAGATCCAATATTGTTACTAAATTAATTTATATTTCTATTTGTTATTAATTGTTTAATGCTCTGACATATAAATATTATTTATTATAATTTATAACTGTGATTGAAAAGGCTGACATAATTAATTAATTTACTGTTTTAGAATAGAATATTTGCATACCCATGTGATGGTTAAACATGGAGAACTCTAGTATTTAAAGAAAACATCAATGTATATTCCTACCCATGTTTGCAAATAAATATATGATTTATGATTTATGATCTATTGTACCATATCCTAACAAATAAACATTTTTGATTTGATTTGATTTAGATTCTATGTTTTTTTTCTCGTCTATCCCATGGTGTGGGGTATCGTTGGATAGGCCGTTCAAAAACATTGTGGGTTTGTGAAACCCATTTTCCGATTCTGGAATCCGTGTGTCCCCCCCCTGCCAGCTAAATAGTTGTTTTTGGATATATGAAAAAATCATGGCAGTAATATAGATAACGAGATTAAAAGGAAAACTATCACAGCTAAGTAGGCTTTACAATTTAACGAGTAATAGTCGACCAACTTACATTTGCAGTTATTTTGTTTGCGTATATCGATGTATGAGGGAATATGTTTTTTAACTACTTGGGTATATAGTGTAGTTTTTCTTTTGGGTAAACTCATCCCAACTACGGAACTCTTCATTGTGCGTGGTCCAACACGCACTTGGCCGGTATTTTTTTATATTGAGAACCTATTCATATAGAATTCTGTTTGTAAACATCGTGGCGTCGTATATGGAAATATTTCATAGGTATGCCACCCCTCAATGGATATCTGAGTCAGCGATCATTTTGAATGTATATCGCACCATTTGACATTGCCGTAGACAATATTTTTTCAAGTAGACGAGTCAGCCATTTTGTCCTTACCATAACGTTTGATCAAAATATTGCTTACTTTATTTCAAGTATGTTCTTAGTTAAGTGTGTTTAAATAAAGACGACTAGACAGTTACGTAAATAAAGAAAACGTTTTTTCTGTCATTAGAGAATTTTTATTAAAGAAATGGTATCATAGGCCTTGCACAAGTCCGAGGCCATGTGTTTTTATGGTCCTCGGAACGCGCCACTATCGAGTTCCCATATAACGGCGGGAGGAGTTTTCATCGGTGTCGAGTCGACGATGAAGTACTTAGGACTCGTCCTCGATAGCCGGTGGAACTTCGTGGAGCACTTCCGACGTTTGGTTCCCAGACTGGAGAGGGCTAGGGCTGCTTTGAAGCGGCTTCTGCCCAATCTAGGGGGTCCAAACGCCTCCTACCGGAGGTTCTACGCGGGGATCGTGCGGTCCATGGCCCTTTACGGGGCACCGGTGTGGGCGCGTTCTCTGAGGCTGCGACCAGCCCAGCGGTTGAACGCGTCCCAAAGGGTCATGGCCATCAGGCTGGTACGGGGTTACCGTACGGTCTCCCGTGAGGCGGCGAGCCTCCTTGCCGGACTGCCGCCGTGGGATCTGGAGGCAAAAGTCCCCGCGCACATCTGGGATTGGCGAGAGGAGGCGAAACGCCGCGGTGAAACTCCGCTGCCGCGAGAAATCACGGCACAGCGGACGGAACTCCGGCGGGATCTCATGGCGGCATGGAGTGTGCGATTGTCGCAACCTAGCGCTGGGCACGCTACAATTGTGGCGATAAGTCCCCTCTTTGAGGAGTGGCTAGAGAGGCGCCACGGCGTCCTCACCTTCCGCCTGACACAGGTACTCATCGGACACGGTTGTTTCGGGAGGTTCCTGTTCAGGATAAAGCGGGAGGAAACGCCCGGGTGTCACCACTGTGTGGATCGCCCGGAGGACACAGTGGGGCATACGGTGGAGGTCTGCCCAGCTTGGGCGGAGCACCGCCCTATCCTCACGGAGGCGATCGGCGGCGGCGATCTCTCGCGTCCGGCACTGGTTCAGGCCATGGTTCGGAGCGAGAGTGCATGGGAGGCCGTCACCTCCTTCTGCGAAGCAGTAATGCTCGCGAAGGAGGAGGCGGAACGCCTGAGGGAGAGGCAAGGTTCGCGCCCTCGCGCCTCTAGTCACCGCAGGAGACGCCCCGGGCGTCGGGAGTTGCAAGCCGATTTCCGGCCACCGTAGGCTTGGGCTTGCGGACGGAGAGCGCTGGGTAGCTCGCCGTACGATAAGGACCAGGCCCGGGTCGACGGCGCGTTGTGTTCCACGCGCGCCTCAAAGAGATGTCAGCACCTACTGACGGGGTCTGGTAGGACCAATGCCTGCCAGGGTTGCGAGTTTGTCCGAAAGGGATATCGTGGCCCTGGCACACAGGCAAATGAAGGAACACGGGTGGGTTTTAGTCAGTAAAAGTCTGACACGCCCTCCCGCTCCGCCCAGAGCGGGAGAAATTATTTGATAATTTCGCAACCAAAAAAAAAAAAAAAAAGGCACCTACTATGTTTGTTGTTCTAAAGATACCTTTATGTTTTTCTGGGGAATTCCTCATGGATACCCTCCGCCTGGGAAGGACGGATGGTTATGTCGGACTCCTACCGACTAAAAGCCCACCGTTCCTTCTAGCACCATGAGTCGGAGCCCCGGAAGATACTTGTACATTCGCCGCACCCACGACGACTTGTATCAGCCCGCCATCGCGCCATGCCTAGCAGGCCCCATCACCGAATGTGGCCGATCGCACGATCGCACGTCCTCACATTAAGGCGACGATAACCGACTTTTAATGATTTTATACTGAAGATCACGTATACACGAATAGTGTTAATGATTTGAAAAAAATATATGTTAAATTAAAGCATTTTCTCAATAACTTAATATGTGAATATTTTAGATTATTTTTATATTACATAGTGAAATTAATTTGTAAAGTTATGTCTAACGCGGATAAAAAAACTGAGAATGGCGCAAAATCTACAAAGCGTATTTTTCTGCGACTTTCACCAATTTAAAGATAATTTAATTATTGATCTTTTAGTATACGCGTTTTATTAAAATACCTTTTGTTCTGTGTATAATAAATTAATAATGCGTCAAATTGGGGACAGCGCTCCTTGATGGGCGAGTCCTATTACTGGCTGAACGTATGAAGCGTTGCGTGCGCTCAGTACAGAACACGCAAGCTAACCACTCGAGGTCACTGGCATATATCTGCGTCTTAAGGCACGCATATAATTAGTTGGTATTAGATCAATCGCTACAGATTTAGATATCTGTAATGCGAGAGCAATTTGATTATAGTACCTACCTATACTTTTAAACATTAGACGAACACAAAAATAAATAGCAGTAGAATCAATCAAATATGTAGGTATAATATCTTACAAACGCGGTTTCGGTTAAGTACCTACTAGAAAATAAAATTCAATCAAATAAAACTCAATTCAAAAATTTAAAACAAAATTTTTACGTAAAAGGAACTAACAATGGCAAGCAAAATAAATTCGACCGAAAAGTCTAGTTTTCTTAATGAGTACCAGATGGTTCTTCCAATACAATTAATTACGCCCTTAGCCGCCCACAGGATGAATGAGTCAAAAGAGATCTATTTTTAGCAAGACAAAATTAACGAGAACCTTTCTCCTATCACAAGTACCAATTCTTAAGACTCGTTTTTCAGTACACAAATTATGAACTTAGACATAAATAGTCAGATAGAAAAAAACATAATATAGTAGTAGATAATTTTTCCGTAGTCTGAAATTAAATAATCATATAACCTTACAATCAGCCTATAATGTGCTGAAACAGGCCTCTCAAAGCGGGCTTAGTCAGTATATAATATTTGTAAAAAAATGTTAAATAAAGTACTTAGAACATACAAAAATCAACATTTCCTTTTTAACGTTTTGCAGTTCAGTTTTACAAACATAAAAGTAGAAAATGGAGTGAACGTAAATAACTATTCTCTGTCGCTTATTAAAACAATTTGGGCTGACGGTCTTAGCCGTCAGCCCAAATTGATTAAAGATTGCCTAGATTAAACTAAAAGCATGAAAAAACCCTAACATCGTAAACGTTTTACCCGCCCACTGTATTTTCGTTTGTGGAAGTGTCGTATCTACTTGCATATTTACCCAGTCTTTTTAAAGTTTTGTAACTGAGAGCTTTATAATGTTTTATGTCTAACCATAAGTTTTACGTCTGGCCATAAACTTTATCCTTCCTGAGTGTGATTTATTATCTTGGTTTTCATCAACATCATCATTAGCCTACTGCAGTCCACTGCAAACTCAAACTCAAAGCATTTATTTCAATTAAACCATTTACAGGCACTTTTTAACAGTCAAGAAGTCGGTCAGTTAGAAATATGAAGCTAGTTGCCCATTCCAACGACTAGTAGGTTCCTATGGAGAAGAACGGGCAAGAAACTTCACGGACACTCTTTTAAATTAAAATTTTGTTACAAAGTATTGGTTACATCATTCATTTTTAAATTATTCTTGTGAGAACGGTGCAAAACTTCAGAAGCGTCCGTGATAAAAAGATTAAAAATAAAAAACAATTCAAAACTAACATAATTAAAATAAGCCGTGGGATCTAAGAGATGACCAGTCCCAACTGTTGAGGACAGAGGACTAGCTGGTATATCGCACCATCAGAATAGTAGTAAAAGCATGTTTTTGGAAAAACGAAAATGAAGTTTTGAAACTGCAAACTTTCAACTTTGAACTGATTTAATTAATTAATGTTGTATGAAAACATAACAATTATTTGATTTCTGTATTAAGATGAGTTTATCTTTTGTGATATATGAGCAAAAAAAAAATTATATATTGCTTATTTTTTATTAAAATTAAGAGAAACGTGTGACGTCGGGTAGTGCTTCTCTGATGGCCGATCGTTCGCGAGCAGCGGCAGTGGTGACACGCTCCTCGCCCGTGTCTGTGTAGGGGAGCGAGTCTGTCTCCTGCGGCCAGGCATTTTCGTCGTCGTACAGGAACGCAGGGCCGATGTACCAGCGGTGGCTCGCAGTGAAGAGAGTCGGTGTATCACGAGTCGAGTCGTCGGCGACATTGTGAGCGATGGGGACCCAGCGCCATTCGCTTCGCTGGGTGGTTTCTTCTAGTTCCGCTACTCAGTGCGCGACGAACGGTTTAAAGGTGCGCGCGCCGGCGCGCAGCCACGCCAGCACGGTGCGCGAGTCGGACCAGAAGACTCGGCGGTCGGCGCGACGGTCGTGCTTTTCTTCCACGCAGCGTGCCAGTCGCCCGCCGAGAACGGCAGTCTGTAATTCAAGTCTAGGTATAGATGTGACCTTAAGGGGCGCGACGCGCCCTTTCGCTGCCGCGAGCGACACATTAACTTGACCTATGCCATTCACTGAACGCCAATATGCTGCTGTGGCATAGGCCCGTTCGCTCGCGTCTACGAATACGTGCAATTCTACTCTAGTCGAGTCATTATATCCCGGATAACAACGTGGCATACGAACTCCTTTCAGAATTTGCAGAGCAATTAACCAACTTTTAGGTAGGCGCTCATCCCATTGCAATATGCACTTTGCTTGTGTCGTAAACGGCGCGGCTAGTCCCAATGGGTCATACAAAGACATTGCTGTTTTCAATAACTGACGTTTCGTAACCTGTTTATCTAAATAAGAAGGGTCTACGGTTTTCAGTGCCTTGTAGTCGACTCAGTGCAGAGGCGTGGTTATCTGGAAAACACCTACCTTCATTCTTCCCTAATAAGCCTGTTTCGTAGCTTCAGGCAGAGCGCGCGTAGTTTCCTTTAATATTTTCAACGCTCTCATCTCTGGGTCCGCTTGCGGGCGACGTGGCTGCACTCCTAGTGACTCCAGGCTAAAATGTTCTTGCATAAGCTTTTCAATAGACTCATCTGTACTTACATGGCTGCAGCTTTCTCCGATCTGTGGTACTACATGTACTTTTGTCAGACTGCAGGTTCGACCATGTAAAACCCAGCCAAGTGGTGTACGTGATGCTACCGGTTGACTCTTTGTACCTACACGCACTTCAGAGGTGAGCAGGAGCGACCAGTTGTCCTGGCCTATCAAGACAGTTGGCACGCCTGCGTCATATGAGATGTCATTTGCGGATATCGACTGGCTTGATAATTCGAGGTTCTGGCTTCGATATCTATGCCTTCAGTCGTGTACTTACCTCGTATATTTACCTTGACTCGGCACGAGTTCGTAGCGCCAATACGCGTGCCCGCTACGGCCTCAATGTAAAATGGGTCGTTTCGGCCTTCTGCGCCTATTCGCTGCGCGACGTCAGTATTAAGTAGCGTTATTGTCGATCCATCGTCCAACAAAGCAAATGAATCTACTTTACCGTTTGGTCCCGATAGTGTCACCGGTACTACTTTCAGCAAAACCTGGTTGTACGTGCGCGGCGTGCTCGTGCTGCTGATAACGGCGTGCTGCACGATGTCAGCGCGCGGCGCCGCCACCCTGTCGTTGGTACGCGTCCCGCGCCTACTATCACTGTGCAGTAGGCCGTGATGATAATGCTCGCAGTCCTGCTCTTCACACTGCTTACTTTTGCATTTGTGATTCCAAGTCCGTCGCTTTAGGCACCTGAAACAAAATTTATTTTTACGTGCAGTTTCCCATCTATCCGTTATCGACGTTTTCTTAAATTTTGTACAGACAGCTACGCTGTCACAATTGTTGTTGCATATCACACACGGTGTTTTGTTGGTCTTTACCATTTCAAATATCTTGTGAGCCGGTCGTTGTGGATGTTGTCGTTTATATTCCACCTCTGCCAAAGCGTGACGCGCATTGATATCGGCCTCTCTATCCAGAAATCGTCCCAACAATATTAGGCCGGGCTCTGTGTCATCGGCAGCCATCTCATAATCGTACCACCGGCTCCTAGGCGTAACTGATAACTTTTCTGAAATTACGGAAATCATTTCCGGGCTATGTAAATATTCAGTTCTTTTCAGAGCTTGAACTGCGGCAATGGCATTAGTGACTGTTGATGCAAACACACATATATCTGTAGGGTTATCTGATAATTTAGGTAACTGACACAATTTATTTAGTTCATAAGTTATTAATGCGTTTGGTCGTCCAAACCGAGATTCTAACCTTTGCATAATTTGAACGGCCGTGGATCCTAAAAATAGGCATTTGACTGCCTCCATCGCGGCAAAGATTTTCTGAGGCGGGCTAAATTTCCTGCCTCTGTGTGAGTCGACGCAGACTCATAATATGCTGCTTTAAAATGCAGCCATTCGCCCGAGTGGCCACTAAAGATAGGTAAATCTATTCCATACCTGCTGGCAACGGGGTTACCCCGTGCTACCTCTAGCAATGCCTGAGTGAGTTCCTTCAGCAGATTCCCATCGTCACCGCGTGGCGGCGAGGACAGCAGCACGTCGTGCGGCAGCGCGTCGTGCGGCGTCGTGTGTGCGCGCCGCGGCGGGGTTGGTGGCTCAAAATGTGGTGACATGAGTTGCGACTGCGGCAGGTGGGTGTGGCCGCGGTGTTCGTCGAACGCGTCCGCGGCATCCGTCTGCCGTTTCGATGTCACTGTCGAGCTTCCCGCCAATAATTCTTCGTCTGCTGATTCTGCTTCCAAGAGCGCTAGCCTAGCGGCGGCGAGCTCCAATCTCGCTCGGGCTAACGCCTTCCTGTGGTTTTTCGTCTCTTTTAGTGGTTGTCTGTGTGGAGGTGTCGTCGCCCCAGGGCTGTGAGGCTAAGTCTGGACTGAATCTGTGACGGAATCGTTAGGTGTGCCTGTCAGTCGCACTGCTGTCGCCGATTCCGTGGAGACGGGCTCGTCCCCTTCCGTGGCCTTTGGGACGGGTTCTTGCATACCGCGTGTCTTCACCATGTCGACACTGCACTATACCACACTACCACTCTCGCGTAAGGACAAAACCAAAGCTATGCCTGCACTAATATCCGGTTAGAAGGACCATTGTTGAGGACAGAGGACTAGCTGGTAGGTAGGTAATGAAAGAGGAGTGTGAACACTACTACCAGATTTATTGTCAATATCCACAGGTTTTGAGTTTATTATAAATTACATACACTGATTTTAGGCAAGCATAGCTTAAGTGAAAGTACCGTGTCCTATAACAATACGCGGTTACAATAACTGCGAGACTAGTTAACCCTCTTACGTCTGGAAGTGAACTCTATGCGAACTACACTAAGGAAAATAAGACTGGGCGGATGTTACTGTCGTTTAAATCTACTTCCGGGTTCTAGAAATTTCGAGAACATTCTAGTATGTTCGACAGTGCTGCACCCGGCGTCGAAAAGCGACAACTACAACATTCATTCATGACCTAAACAATTATTCATTGATAAATCGTCGCTCTGGTGACGAGCAGCCTAAGCAATTTCCCAATATTTCATTCATAAACTGAAGCCATCTAGCGTCGTATAGTACGAAACAGAAGGACACGCCAACATTGCTTACACCACCCAACCACAGAGGGCGCTATTATGTATATCAGTCACACCAACTGACAGCGCCCGTTCACGAACTTGATCAGCACCATTCAGCTCAACCATTTTGAAGAGATTCTGCTGGACATAGGCCTCCAATTGCCTCTAATGGCCTCCAATTGCACGCCATTCAGCTTGATTCTCGGCATCGCTGCACCTAGCTTGAGGGCATCCTAATACCTGACGTTTGCCGATTCGCGGCCTCGACTCAAGAAAATGTCTACCCTATCGGTTCTACGGCTAATATGGCCGATCCATTGCCACTTCAGCTTGCTTATTCCGTGAGCTATGTTGATAACTTTGTTTCCCTGCCGGATTATTTCGTTTAGGATTCGATCCCTCGGAGAGACTACAAGCATAGCTCGTTCCATAACTTGCTGAGCGATCTTGAATCTTGGTTTTAATTAAACAATAATAGTGCGAGCGAACAGAATTAATCTAAAGCGTGGGCCGGCACGCACTTGGCACGTTTTAATGTTGCCTACCTAAAAACTTCAACAGAGGTCGGACTAATAAGTCTCTAACAAGAACTAAGTAGACAAAAGTAAACACATTGGAACTCCAAACAGCAAAACCAATAAATAAAGCCGACTAAAGCCGGGCTTTCACTTAAGGCGGATTTCACCAATGAAACTGAACGCGATTAGCACAAAAAAACCGCGTTCGAGAGCTATCAGTGTCATCATTATTGTGGAATATTGAAATTGACACTGTCAGCTCTTAGATCTGCTGATCACGTTTAGTTTCTTAGTCCCGAATTACAGAACGTCAATATTGAGTTTCTGTAATACGGGACTAAGAAACTCAAGCATTACTTAAAACTAGTTTTAACCAAGCAAATGGCTTGAATCTAGTTGAGTATTGAGTATTGAGTGACGTTCTGTAATACGGGCCTTAATGAAATAAAATTCGCCCTTAGTGTGACTTATTCTATCACGCTTTGTTTATCTCGCTTTCGTCAGTGTCATCATTGTTGTGGAAGATTGACACTGACAGGTCTTAGATCTGCTGATCACGTTCAGTTCCATTCGTGAAATTCGTCCTTAGTGTGACTTATTCTATCACACTTTGATTATCTCACTCTCGTCGGTGTCATCATTGTTATGGAATATTGAATTGACAACTCTTAGATCTGCTGATCACGTTCTGCTACATTGGTGAAATTCGCCCTTAGTGTGACTTATTCTATCACGCTTTGTTTATCTCGCTTTCGTCAGTGTCATCATTGTTGTGGAAGATTAACACTGACAGGTCTTAGATCTGCTGATCACGTTCAGTTTCATTCGTGAAATTCGTCCTTTGTGTGACTTATTCTATCACACTTTGATTATCTCACTCTCGTCGGTGTCACCATTGTTATGGAATATTGAATTGACAACTCTTAGATCTGCTGATCACGTTCTGTTACATTGGTGAAATTCGTCCTTAGTGTGTCTTCTATCACACTGATTATCTCGCTCTTGTCAATATCATCATTGTTGTGGAATATTGACACTGACAGCTCTTAGATCTGCTGATCACGTTCAGATTCATTGGTGAAATTCGTCCTTAGTGTGACATAATCTATCACACTTTGACTATCTCACTCACGTCAGTGTCATCATTGTTATGGAATTTTGACTGACAGCTCTTGAACGCAGTTTAGATGTGCTGATCGCGTTCAATATCTTTGGTGAAATTGGCACCATAATAGGAGCTCACTTTGCACGCTTTAGTGGAACGATTCAATTGATAAAGTTGTTTATTAGTATCTTACAGAATTGCCACCTAAACATAGCCAATTAGTTATAAATCAAAATTGAAAGCCGAAGCCCCAATTATCTTGAGTCCTATTAGATAGTTACTGTTTAATTGATTGCTCTGATGGGCTAACTGTATAATGTGTGCGTATACTAGACAAATGTATTGTCTCGCCTAGAGAAGGCCTGTTTTGTTAGTATCTCGCGTTAGATCTCTTTGTGAACACTCTGTGGCTCTAATGCGTTGAATCTGTGATTTGTGTTGCTCTGAGATGTGTTAATTAGATGTGTGCTATTAATAGTCTGAAATAATAAGATAAAGCTTGCTGTTGTTGCTGATATTTACATGCTACGTCCTAGAATAAATAATCAATCAAACATAGTTCACATATGACTTTACCGCTGACTAACTACTAACTGTGTTGTCTGTGTGGTGCCGGACGTAAAGAATAGCACCGCCCCATTTCTTTTTTGCTTTCTGCAATACATGTTTTATTATTTTGTATTAAAAGACGACTAAGGCCCTTCGCCCACGGCGACTTTTTGTAGCGATGCTGTCGCGCGTTTTGTAAACGCGCTTCTGCATCGCGACTGAAGCACGACAGCATCGCGACAGTACCGATAGAGAATTTCGGTGAAGGTACACAGCCTGCGACAGCATCGCGGCTGTATCCATACAAATGCGCGACAGCATCGCTACTGCATCACTACAAAAAGTCGCTATGGGCGAGGCCTCTAAGGGACTTACTAGAGAATGGACAGCAGCGTTCTCTATGCATTTTAACACCATACTGCGATCGCCAACCCGCCTGCCAAGAAGCGTGGCGAATATGGCAAACCAGCTTTGGGGGAGGCCTATGTCCAGCAGTGGACGTCTTTTGGTTGCAATAATGAACTACTAACTAACTTCTAGTTACTCCGTGAAACTGAAACAGCTCACGTAAATTCGTATTCTTTTATTTTAGTTTTCATCCTTTCGTTTGTATCTATACCAAAGTCTTAGTCGCAAATGGCTGAAGAAGTAAAATAATTAACCTCCGCCTATGTAGTGGGTACAGTCTCACAAACCACTATTCAACACTTCAATTGCACAAGCCCATTCACCCATTCATTCCCGGCCCAGTATTAAATCTCAATAATTTCGTTACGCTGATCAATAGGTAATTAATTTTGGCGTAAACAACCCGAGGTTATATGACGTCACACCCGTGTCAAGTGTAAACTCCATGTGTTTGGACGTTCATCGCAACGCTGATATGGTTGCCAATAACAGCCTCAAAACTTTCACAAAGTACTTTCAAGTTAGACGGGCCATGAGAGTTTTGGTAATACTGCTTTGACAACCCTGTTACCTTGTTGAACCTGCGGGAACTAGTAAAATTGTTTTTGGAAAAGTGTTGTGAAAGGCATTTATAGAAGATCAAGAGGATAGGTTACGCAATAAACTGATAACTGGCTCAATTTGTCAATATTGAAAATGGTAAATTAATAATTAATGGTTAACAATCAGCAATCATTTATTCTCTCTTCATAAAGCTGACTTAAAGTTAATGTGTACAAAAAAATGTCTCAGCTGTATTCAATCAAAGAAGCAAGCAGTTTAGTATCAAAAATAATATAAGAAAAAAAAGTTTTTACAAAAAAATAATAACCGACTACCAAAAATAACACTAAAAAGTGAAAAATAACTTTAATTTCGGAAGTCGGTGTCTTTGGTATGGTGTATTTGAGTTTTTTGCCGCCGACTTCCGAAATAAAAGTTATTTTTCACTTTGTAGTGTTATTTTTGGTAGCCGGTTATTATTTTTTTGTAAAACGTTTTTTATTTTGCACTTTTTAGTGGGTCAGTTTTTAATTTATCTAAGTTACAATAGCCTAAAGTTAACTGCTCATCCCCTTTTACAAAATATTGCTTTTCTCGATTCTGAACGTTAATTGTTGACGAGTTTTCCTTGTAAGAACCAGGAGAACTGCCACTCACCGTATGCTTAGTGACGAGCATAAATTGCTTAATCGCAACCCGTTAAATAGGTACTCATTATTATATTATTCCGATGGCCATCTGTGGTCTCCATCATTAGTTCCACTTCACCAAATGGTGCTTTCCAAGAGCAAATGCACGAGTTACTATAAAAAATACCCAAATCGCTAGGTTTGCCTATAAAATTTGATTCGATTTCCATGAGATCCCCTCATCAGATTCTAATTTAGTGGCAATGTGACCACCTCGGGAGTATACCCTTTCAAACAAAAAAAGAATTTTCAAAATCGGTATATAATTGACGGAGTAATCGCGTAACAAAAGTACAAAAAACATACCGTCGAATTGAGAACCTCCTCCTTTTTGGAAGTCGGTTAACAAAATGGCTTTTATAGTAGATAACAGAAACGAGTAATTATAAGATCTCGCGGCCGTCGCAAGATACGATAAAGGGATTATTATTTGAAGGATAATCTGTAGGTTTCATGTCTTAATACCATCAACCCGATATCACCAATGCACCAGAAAATCTAACTTAGTCAAAAACCTGAAAACTGATAAAACCTAATAAACCTAGTTTTCGCAATATCGTAACATGATCGAAAATCGAATGTAAGGATTTGTTTAGTTGAGCTAAACAAATCCTTACATTCGATTTTAGACAGCAAAATAAAATGTTTGTGAAAAAAACTACATTTGATATTCGAACGTAATTTGTTTTACGAATTTCATTAATCTTTACATCAACATAAACATAATAATATTGACTCTGACGAAGCTGCCAGCATAGCTTTTTACAATATATTGAAAATAGCACTCAAGAAGAAAAACACGTTTTTCGCAATTTCGAATTTCGACTGCAGCGGGTAGACAAAAAAAACATCGCCCTCGTTTTTATAAATTAAAACAAAGACCTTTGCAGGGCGAAGCGTTTATATCAATCCGTTGAGGAGTGGACGAAAATAAGACAAATTGAATGCTGCTTTTGTTAGAGGACAAAGGCTGTATTAATATCACTTACGCGTGTCTAATACTCGTATGTCCTCACATATTGAGATATTAACTTTCAGAACATATCACGTGGGAGTGACCGAATATTGTGAGGTCAAATGTCGTTCAGATAGTTGCTATGTGTGAGCCTGATTCTGTTAGAAACACGGAAAACTCACACATACATCAACAATATATTTACCTGTTCTTTGTGTCGCCAAACATATGAGCAAAGGAAGTGAGTGGGAGAAAATAAGGAAAATTCAAAGATACAACAAAAAAAAATGTTTTCTTGAATCGAAATGTGTTACCAATCAAGAGCAACGTAAAGTAGGACTCGTGAAAGCGGCCATGACATCGCCCCGTATGCAATTTAGCAGCAAAACAAAGCTTACCGAGAGCGTCAGAGCTCAGATTAAATAGATTAGATCAGCTAATTGAGAACGCGCTGAGTGGAACAACGCGAGCACTTTGTTTCATTTGATACGCAACGAATCGCTCGCTCGACGATGTTGGAGATCAACTATGTATTTGCCGCTACATTTGTGATTGCTACACCGATTAACTGTGAACGCCACCATTGAAATAGTACGCATCACTAACAGTCAACCGCTAAACTACGAGCTGTTTAAACGCAACCTAATAACAATAACAGTCGCGTTCCAAATAATGACGCGCTCGATATACTAACTACGGATTGCAACTCGTTTCACTCATCATAATCATCATCATCATAATCAGCCTATGATGTTCCCACTGCTGGGACACAGGCCTCCTCTCTTCAAGAGGGAGTGGGCCGTAATCCACCATGCGGGCCCAGTGCTCGTTGGTGGATGTCACATGTCTTCGAATTTTTGGTTCTGCTGCTGACATGCTGGTTTCCTCACGATGTTTTCCTTCACCGTTTTGAGAGCAGTGGTGATGAAATTATTTACACAAAGTAAAGCGCCTGTCTGGGTTTGAACCCACGGCCTACAACTCGTAAGTCGGGACCGTTACCACTGGGCCACCACTGCTCTCGTTTCACTCAATCGGCTCATTTCCCAAAACATACAATCTTCTGTTTTATTATCTCTCAGGTGTTTACTATTTGATTTTATTGCGTATCCAGTCCGATATATTAAAGTTTCAACGTTTGCGGACACCTCCATTGAATGTTAATGCGGTTGCGGCGCTCAGCAACAACAATATTGTTTTATGGGACAACCAACCGAGTGTTTTCCACAACGCCATGTTTTGATTGCTCTGTAAATCACACACACGGAACTATTGTGGCCGACAAATGCAGATGAACATTTTTGACTAACGACGCAAAATGTCATAACGTAGTAAAGAGCCTGTTAACATGCGAATTGCACAAAGGATTTTTATGAAGCGTTGTCAATCCAACTTTTGTTATTTCTTTTATAATATGTATGTAAATTTAACAATACAATCCATAATACCTTTGTTCTATTTTCATCAGTGAAGTGTCATTTAGAAGTTAACCAAATCGACCTTATTTACCTCATGTGAAAAAGCTGAATGCAACAGTGCCTTTGCCACTCACCCGGGACACATCTTGACATTCATTTAATTTCGTTTTTCCCGCGCAATTTCAAGCCCTTTCTCGCCGAACATCTAATTTGTACAGAGACCGTTTTGAAATTGGAACAGAAAGTTCAGACTTTCCTTTTTTTATGCTCATTGCAAGAATTGACATTTGAAACCTCAGACGAAGTCAAACTAAAGTTTTTCGTTCATCAGCGTTCATCTTGTTGCCTTTTCTTCCTTACGTATTTCTGGTTTTGTTCACATTTATAAAAAATAAAACCGGCCAAGTGCTTGTCGGACCACGCACAATGAAGGATTCCGTAGTTAGGATGAATTTATCCCAAAAACAAACTTAACATTGTAGTTGATAAACATACTCTCCCATACATCGATATACGTTACGGTCAATTCTTCAACTGCAAATTTAAGTTGGTCGACTATTACTCGTTAGCTTGTAAGCCCTACTTAGCTGTGATAGTTTTCCTTTTAATTTCGTTATATATACTACTGCCATGAATTTTTTCACATACCCAAAACCAACCATTTAGCTGGCAGGGGGGGGGGGACACTTGCCTCTAACTAGAAATAACACTTTAAAGCTTAATATTACGCAAACGTTCAGTCAGAATTGAAAAATGATTTTCACAGACCCAAAATATTTTTGAACGGCCTATCCAACGATACCCCACACCATCTATGATACGAGAAAAAAAAATATCATCCCCGTTTTACGTGCAAGGGAGGTACCCTAAAAAAAAATGTGTTTCATGGTTTTACTTTACAAATTCTTTGGCGTGATTAATATGTACACCCATGCCAAATTACAGCTTTCTAGGTCTAAGCGTCTCTGAGCTAAGCCGGGGACAGACGGACGGACGGACAGACAGACAGACAGACAGACAGACAGACGGACATGGCGAAACTATAAGGGTTCCTTGTTTACTTCGGAACCCTAAAAAACAACCACCGTATTTCTGCGGTAACTCTCGGTCTGTACCGGTAAAATTTACTTTACCGAAATAAGTCTAGGGTAAGGAGCCAGGGCAGCATGTGGCGAGCTGTTGGGCAGTAGCGAATCCACGGACTTTATCTCCCGGAGAAGACATGTTCCTCATCTCTGGCTTGCCTTTATTGGCCGGCTGTGAACACTGACGAGGAACTGAGCTTCCACCTCATTCTTGCCTTTATTAGCCGGCTTGAGTGGAGATTTGCAAGAACGAACCTGATTGGAGGAAGGTAATGTCCCAATAAGATGCTGGTAGGGATCTTGACCGTACTTCCGGGATTGTCTTAATAGCCGTGGGATTCCTCTCCACACCTTAAGCAGCTCAGGACAAGTTGCCCCCTTGTCGCTACGTCACTATGTTAAATAATGTAATTTGTATTGTACCGTGTTAATTAACTAACTGTTAGTTAACCCCCCGTCATTTTATCCGTGTATTGTATTTATAAAACATAGATCAGGCAAGGGTCATAGTCCTTCAACACTTTTAGGTAACCAGTCCACTTTAGCCACCCAAATCCATAGTCCAATATGTTCGATTCCATATCCTGCAATAGTCCTACACCAGAGATTGTCCTTGGGTGCACTTGCATAGTGAAAATAGGGATGATCGTCGGTTGCTGCCTCATTTCATTAAAAACGTCTAACAGGCCTTTGCGAATTGGCTTCAGCCCCTCGTACGCTCCAAATTTCCGCAACCCCAGGGTCCCGAGAAGCGTCAAGAGACGAAAAACAATAATAATAAGTTACCATAATAATACCCAAATACTTATTATTCCCTCATAGACAACATTATTTTTAGTATAATATGCGAAACCTGAATATAGTTTGTTCAGAATAAGGAGCTAAATCGATTTCAATAATTTTTACACCATGTTATATTTTGTCCCAAAAATATTTAAGTGTGACGGAAAATGTTATCACCATTTAATTACTTACAATACAACCGCCGTACGGTTAGGTACCTACTGCCAAATTATTATTAATGAGCGCAAGACGACCCTGGAGGCGCGGGGGCGCCGTTAGCATGTTTTTGTACGGACAACCCGGTAACATAACAACCTTATAACTTTGTGATTTTTCATGATACAGTTTTGTAATTTTGTACATAGATTCTTTACATAAAGTACTAGACACGTGTTTCGGGTTTCGCATATACTAAAACTAATATTGTATAATGAAATAGAGAAAATCATAAGTATTTGGGTACATCGGAAGCGTTAGACATCAACGTTGCTGACATGACACAATCGGTTAAGGAGCGTTTCTTTGTTCGCCTGAAGAAGTTATTAATTAAAGCTCGTACAGACTGGTGCGAAATCACGAGCTCGACAAGGGTCGCGCTGCCTGTCGCGCCCGCGATATCGCGCTAGTCTGTACGAGCCTTTGGTCTTCTTTCAGGCGTAAAACAAGATGCGCGCCTTCACACGTCGTACACTGCTGACTACCGATGACCGCAAGTAGGTGTGGCCAAGTAAAGACCTTCACGGGCCCTTCTATCGGGCTCTTCATGAGCCCGGTGTAGATTTCTTAGCGTCCGCATCCTGGCTACGTCTTGGTGGTCTGGACCTTACTGAAAGTTTTGTTTGTGCAATTATGGATGAAGTTATCTTGACGAATAACTATCGTAGACCTACATATTATGAAGGACAGAACGGTTGATGTGTATCGGGCATGTCACCGTCCGGGTGACTCCATTAGACATATTATATTATCTCTGGTTGTTCTCGTCTGGCTAACACCGAGTACTTGCACAGGTATTACCAACTGGCCGGGATTAATCACCAGCAGCTTGGATTGAAATATAAACTTGTGAACTCAGAGTATTACAAGTTTGTGCCCGACCCAGTTCTCGAAAATTACCATGTCACGTTGTACTGGGATCGGTCTAGCATTACTGACAGGACTGTTTTCGCCAATAAGCCTGATATAGTGGTGATAGAGCGATTAGTGCGCCGCGCAATGATTGTCGATGTTACCATTCCACATGACGAGAACCTCGTGAAAGCTGAGAAAGCGAAACAAATAAAATACCTCGACTTAGCACACGAGGTTGTTGACATGTGGAATGTGAGCTCGGCTGTCATTGTGCCGATTCTTGTAACGGTCAATGGCCTGATGGCCGAAAGTTTCGGTCACCATCTCTCGTTAGGCTGATTCAGAAGGCAGTACTCCTCGATACGGCTCGCATTGTGAGCTAGCTTGGACCCTGCTCCCGACACCGGCGGAACTACATTGTTTTATATTTTTACATGTTTTTTTTTATATCTTTTTATTTTAAGAAATTTATAAAAATGTAATAAGGTAGGAATGAACATTAATAAACGACCTAATAATTAAAACCATTTATTCAGACTATTAAGGTAAAACTTTTGTTACTACACTAAAATTATTAACAAGTTGTGTAAATCAACATAAAAATAAAATTAAAAAATAATTCTATTATTGACACATCTTGGTCTGTGTAGCCATTGGCAAAGGCCTCCTCCATTTCCTTCCATTTTTCCCTATTCACTGCTAAGTATTCCATTATTTCCCTACTGTTATTTCCAGCTCGTCGGTCCAGCATTTTCTCTGCCTTCGTCTATGTCGTTTGCCATTTCTCGGGTACCAGACTACTCTTGCTTCATTTGTCTGAGCCTCTGAGGGTGTGACCAGCCCAATTCCATTTGAGTTTTCTGGCTTTCCATATGACGTCAGACGACCTATGTAAATTAAAGAATAAATAAATGAGCAATTGAACTAATAAAGTAATCATTAAAAAGTTCTAGTTCCTCAACATTTTGAAGCGAACTGCGTTAGTTAAGGCAATTTGCGATACAACAAGTCTGAGCAAACTTCCTACTTCTTAGCTGCACTCGAACTAAGCTAAGACCGTACAGCTAATTATTGCTATCGACCTAATTCTATGAACTGTATTACCGTATATTCACGATTGTTTAACTTTAATAACTTACCACGGTTTCCCCTGGGATTTAAATTGTTCTTGACCACTGGCACTAGGAAGTGGTGAAGGGTGGGCGTTTTTGGGGGACTGTCTCATGTAATTTTTGACGTTCGAAAAGTGCTGATTCTCAGCCTAGTTTGAATAAATGACTTTTGATTTGATTTTGGTTTTTTCGTCTTACCTAGTTTCATCAGCAAGTTCTTTAGCTCTAGCTATACAAGGCAGTGCAGTGTTATTTTATGTCGTGGGACAAAAAATAAAACTTTGTGTATCGTTATATATAATAACGTTCCCAGTCTGCATAAAAAAAAACTATAAAAAACAATGCAATAGTTTAATCACCACAGCTAGTCGGCTGACTGGTAAAACCCGTATTCATTTAAAAGTAGATACATTCTGTATCCTATTTCTTCCCGCGGGTGTCGTAAAAGTATATAGTATCCAGTCCTACCAAGGGTTATCATGTTACCCAGTAACTGGATTGTAGAGGTCAGATAGGCAGTCGCTCCATGTAAAATACTGCTGCATGCTTAAAAGGAGGCTCCAATCACAACTAAATCAAACGATTGGTAAAGAAATAAACAATTTGTATTTGAATTTGTTGTATTTGTACAACCTAAGTGCCAATTTCGCCAATCAAACTGAACGCGAACAGCACATCTAAACAGAGTTTAAGAGCTGTCAGAGTCAATATTACAAAGAAAATAATGACACTGACAGCTCTTAAACGTAGTTTATGTGCTGATCGCGTTCAGTTTTCATTGGCGAAATTCGCCCTAAGAGACCGACTCCGACATAATTGTGAAAACGGTTTAGAAACCGCGAGGCCGATGATGACATAACATAGGTGGACACAAACACGTGGAAACTAACTTTTTATTATGTGGTATCATGTTATACAGGGTGTTAATCTTTGCTCCTTTTACTAAACGTCCTTATGAAATAAAAAGAGATTTATATTCATATCAGCAAATATTTTATTTCAGTACTGGTTATGTAAATAGTTTTGAATCGCTAAATAGTGGCTGTAACAATTACATTTTATCGGCCATTTTAAATAAAGCCTAAACCATTTGCACATTAAAATATATTGTACTAATAACCGTGTTGGTTGCTATCGGCCAAAATGTATATTAGCTAATGATTCATCGCCATAGTGGCTATAGATAAAATTAGATATTATTTATCCATGTTCAAATCGGCTATTCTGCCTTCAGTGGAATAGTTATTACTACCCTATTCTGCAAATTTAATTCAGTTTTGAATATTATGAAGCAAAATACCAAAAGTATATTCGACGAACAAACACCATTCTCAATTTTACCGTATTAAAATAATCATATTCCTTATTAAACTCGTATATCGTCCGCTTCCATATAGAAGTTGTTAGCGAGAATAAGAATATGTACCAAGCAGTTATAAATTGCAAGGTTTAACGGAAAAACTTTGTTATCGTCGGTCGCCTACCACGTACCGCCAGCCGATTTAGCTCCTCGGGATAACGAGTTCCGTACTACCCTAGTACCGACCTGTTGGGGGATATTTTTTAATTTTCTAATCAATATGCAGGAGAAAAAAGCTTAATTTTCGTCGGAGACAACACCTTTTGTGGTGAACTTTCCCCAAAGGCTGATAGGACGGACAAACTTGAAACTTGGAGGAAGGTACAAAAACAATGGCTGAGATGGTAGATAAGCTGATGGAGGGACATTAAGTAACCCCGCGAAAGTTATAATTTTCGGATCATACCCGTTTTGAGCCTCGGGGGAGCCTTAAAATTTAACATTTTTGGGAGAAACTTTGATAGCTCTCGAAGAAGAGTTAGCGCTTAATCTTGACTGTGTAGCACATCGATGGTTTTTTAATACATTTTGGAACTAATTGACTTATGTTATGTGTGTGTGTGTGTCTTATGATGTGTTGTATCTACTAGCTGCACGCGTTCGCGTGGAAGTCGTAAGATATCCCAATATACTAAAATAACAGCCACATTACCTATTAAACGGCCTCGTTGGTCTAGTGGTCGCAAGCGCTACTGTTGAGTATGAGGTCCTGGGTTCGATTCTCGGGTCATTCAAAGTGTTATTGGGTTTTCCATCTGAAATTTCTCAGTAACAGTCCGAAGTCTGGGTTTCTGTCCGGTTAGGAGCACATTTATATCTGTAATTTGTATGGTGTACATAATATAGAGTAATATATCTATTCTATTCTTTATTCTCGTGTTGTGTTTCTATCTATGTTATGTGACTTTACTTGACTTATGTTGTAGGTATATTGGATCTAATAAGAGATTTCAAATAAGAAGCGAATATAAAAATGGTTTATTGTGATGTTAGTATAATTTTCCTTACATTTTGGTAATAGCTGAGATTCGGACTGCTTTACGACGCATGTAGATATTTTAATATTTTAGTAAACCCAATACGATTATCAAGGTAGAATGTTTCATTTTACATTTTACAAGCAATTACCTTGACAACCAAAAATTCCTTCATTATCATCATCATCAGCCCATAGCAGTTCACTGCTGGACATAGGCCACTCCAAATGCACGCCATTTAGATCGATTCTCGGCAACTCAGCTGCCACCAGCCAACCTGCGAAAACCGTTTCTCCACCTAGTCTGAGGGCGTCCTACCTTACGTTTGCCGATTCGCTGTCTCCACTCAAGAACAAACCTTATCCCTATGTATACACTGTGGCATTTTAATAGTCTTACAACGGCAGCCCTTTTCATGTATCCAATGACTACTAATCATTCATGACAGTTTTTAGGGTTCCGTACCAAAATGGTAAAAAGGAACCCTTATGGTGAGACTAAGTCTGTCTGTCTGTCTGTCACACCTGGATATCTCAAGAACTATTAATGCTATCAACTTGAAATTTAGAATAGTTTTAGATGACGTTTGCCCAACTATTTTTAATACAAGAAAGAAATTAAAAAAAAAAAACTTTTTTGCAAAAGGGACTGAAAAGAGGTCTTAAAAATTTGAAGTGGGGCTACTAGAGCATGTGGGGTATCATATGAAAGAACGCTGTTTGCCCTTTCTCAAACATTTTTTTCTTTTTTTTTGGCAGAACAGTTTCCGACTTTTGACTAAAAATGTAAAAAAGATACCGTTATCTATGCAAACTTCGGAGATAAGGGGCCTTATCTCCGAAGTTTGCATAGATAAAAATCTGAAATTATTATATGTGATAGAAGTATACGTAAAGATTACAGGAAAAAAAAACGATATCTCTAAATAGCACAGTTTTTCGGAAATCTCAACATCATATATACGTACGGAACCCTCGGTGTGCGAGTCCGACTCGCTCTTGACCGGTTTTTTTTTTATTTTATAACATTTGAATAATTTAAAAAAAAATATTCATTATGACGCATGATGTAGTTTACTTTCATGAATGATTAGTAGTCATTGGATACATGAAGTGGGCTGCCGTTGTAAGACGATTAAAATGCCACGGTGTATTTTAAACAGGGACCATTTTGGTTACCCATTAAAAGGGTTTTCGATAGGGTTTTGCTAAGCGGTTAAACAAAAACCCATACGATAAGGGTAACCCTTATGAACGGTTTAAATAAAATTTTGGTAACCCATTGAAAGGGTTTTGGATAAAAACCCATACGGTGTGGACCCAACCCTTTTAAACGGCTTAATTTAAGCCATTCAAAATTACCCACACCGTATGTGTTTTTCTAAAATGGTAACCAAAATGGTCCCTGGGTAGAATAGAGATAGAATTGGTCATGCTACGCGTGCTGGGCGGCTATCGAAATAACATAATATTATGATTTTTTCATGTTACTGGGTTTCAAGTAGGTATAGAACCCATTGAAATGGGTTATCATGTAACCCTTTCACTGGGTTTCAAGTATAAAACCCATTCAATGGGTTATCATGTAACGCTTTCAATGGGTTTCTAGTATAAAACCCTTTTAATGGGTTACATCATGATAAAGGTAATCCATTGAATGGGTTACCCCTTCGTAAGGCTTAACCCTTAACCGGGGTTGTACGGTCCCTGATTTTAAACTGCATAAATATCTAAAGCCACCTTATACTCATAAAGTGCAATTTCCCTCTTACGTAAACAAGAACACTCACGAGCAATCACATATTATATAAGCATACACTCTGACGTCACGAATACAGGCTGTAGCTAAAAGTTTCACACAACATGATTTTTCCTCCAGAGGCTGCCTGTCAGTCAACAAAAATCAACTTATGAAAGCCGAGTGCGGAAACATTTTATTCGTTTTTTTTTCCGCCGCTAAAACCCATGTCGCTTGAAATATTAAATAACAACTTTTAAAAATTTTGATTTTAACACCATCCTCCAAGCTTAAGAGTTTATATTTTGTTTATAAATAGATTTTTTGTAGCCTTTTAATTTTGGACCAACAATTATATATAATTTTAGTATATCTACCACTGTGCTCAACCTGTGTCTATGTATTACTTTGCATTAATAAACATTATTTATTTTATTATTATTTATTCTTTTCATATGCTTGCACTACTTACTTCATTACATTATTAACTAAATATAAAAACGCTATAGGTATTGTAAGGTCGACTCGCGACGCGACACAAAGGCACCGATCGTCGCACGACACGCGGTCCTTTGTGTCGCGCCGGTCTGTAGAAGCCTTTATAAATAGATTGATTTTTCATTTATTTTTTATTTTGATTCCACTGTTTAGGAATATCAAAAAACCTGCTTTGTATTACTGCTCCAAACCAATCAGTTAGCTTGCATGGCAAAATTACCTCGAAACCACAACTCCTATCGTTAAATAATGAGACCACGTGTGATGTAATGTGATTATAATTACACCTGCAAGCTTTGTATGGAGCGGGTTTATACATGTTGGTCGTATGTAATACCTAGTATTGGCACTGGGGAGTTTGTTGAAGAATGTACCTATAGAAAGTGATGTTAACAGAAGTAGTTTTACTGTAAAATATACACGTCTATTTTTGTCGCTTATCACATTTACAGGATGCACATACATAAGCTCACAAGGTTCTGGAATGGCGATCGCGTACAGCGGGCCGAGCACGGGCGTGTCAAGACGTTTGTGACAAGATATGATAAACTATGTCATGTCAATTTGTACAAGCATTTTATAACAAAACAGTTATACCTATCGCTCAAACTGTGATAAAATGTGTGACTCAAGTCATGTCACAGTAGGCCGTGCTCGCCCCGCTGGGAGACGTGGAAGGTGGACCGATGACCTTGTGATTGCCGCAGGTATCCGCTGGATGCGGGAAGCACAGAACCGGTCGAAGTGGCGGTACTTTTGGAGGCCTATGTCCAGCAGTGGACGTCTTTCGGCAGAAATGATGATGATGAACTTGACACCTTTTTCCCATGGTGGTACGCAAAAACTACAATACGCCACTTGCTATGATCCTTACTTCCTTTTGTTTCGGTTAGGTGGTACCCATCTACTGTAGGCGCGGGCCTGCGGACGGTGAGCGATGGGTAGCTCACCATCCGATAAGGACCAAGCCCGGGTCGACGGCGCGTCGTATTCCATGCGTGCCTTAAAGAGTTGTCAGCACCAACTGACGTGGTCCGCTAGGGCCAATACCTGCCAGGGTTGCGAGCTTGTCCGAAAGGGATATCGTGGCCCTGGCACACAGGCAAATGAAAGAATACGGGTGGGTTTTAGTCAGTAAAAGTCTGACACGCCCTCCCGCTCCGCCCAGAGCGGGAGAAGTTATTTGATAATTTCCCAGCCAAAAAAAAAAAAAAAAGGCTACAAAATGGTTGAGCTGGATGGTGCTGATCCACGCGTCATGTTCGTGAACGGGCGCCGTCAGTTGAGACTGGGTCATCTCTTATCTGCCAGGGCTTATTTGGCATCTTTTAATCTTATATTTTGTATTGTTTTATAAATACGTATTTTTTTTTTTTACGTTGTTCTCATACAACACACTGTTCTCACTGTAGAAGCAACAAGAATAATGTACCCAGGATTTTGTAATATCTTGATTTAAAAGAGTATCCTTGGAGTTCTTCTCCATACAGATCTACGTTTTGAAATGGGCAAATAGTTTCAACTTTCTGACTAACTGACCGACTCTTTGACCATTCAAAAGTGCCAGTAACAGGTTTAATTGAAATAATTTTTTTGAGTTTAGAGGTTGAGTTGGACCTTGGAGTCGGCTACGCCTCGGTAATCCCTTGAGCGTAGTCGGTGTCTACTTAAGTGGTATACCACTTGTTAGCCTGATGCCAATATTACAAAAACATGTTGTGCGACTGGTTTTTCCAACATAGTAATGCATCAAACTCAAACTCAAAACATTTATTTCAATTAAACCTATTACAGGCACTTTTGAACTGTCAAAGAGTCGGTCAGTTAGTCAGAAAGTTGAAGCTATTTGCCCATTCCAAAACGTAGATCTCTATGGAGAAGAATAGGCAAGAAACTCCAAGGACACTCTTTTAAAGCAAGATATTACAAAATCCTGGGTACGTTATTCTTGTTGTTCCATATGTGAGAACAATGTAAAAAAAAATTATTGTTTATTTAAAAAACAATTCAAAAAGCATAGAATTCTGTTGTATAACCGAATTCCAAAACTCCAAAACTTGTTGCTTGCTTAAACTGCGAAGATCGTCAAAAAATTTCCCTTCCAATTTATTACAAGCCGTCAGGCTAGTCGACTAGTTGCCAAGTTTCCACCGAACACAATTTGTCTAACCGTAGCGTGCTCTCAGGTTACCTTCATTTGGACTGTTTTTGTACTTAACTGACTTTTAATTAACTAAATGGTAAGTGCCGGCTTCCAACTTGGCACTTGTCAGAACCAGAAAGTTTCAAATGTCTACATAACCAATAGCGTTAAATATGTCGGATATCTGAGAATGCAATGAGTATTTTAATGTTCGAGTTGTTAGCTAAATTAAATTCCCACGATTCGGATCCTCTCTGCTTATCAAGCGGCCAAATACGCAGTTAACGAATTGATTAAAGCTGGGTTTGTTTAAGTGGCGATTAAGTTTTATGTTTAGAAAAGTGTGGCTAACAGCCTTATCTTGGTTTTGAAAGTCTTGAGTTTGTGACAGTTCTTGTCAAACTTTTGATCTTAGATTTAAAATGAAGAGTGAAGGTATTTGTGATGTTCTCATAGTTTTCATCTTTTATCGAAATTCTGTCTTTATTCGGCAGTTTGGGAATATGAAAATATTAAATAACTTAAAATTATAATATTTATTTATCTAACGTTATTAACAAAGCAGCATAATGTTAGTAACATTATGCTGCTTTGTTGTTTGTGCTGCACGCTGCATATTTACCCGCCTGCGGTGAAGCCACATGATGCCTCCGACTGCATCAGATTGTTTCTAGTATTAATTGGCATCTTCTTAACAATAACGACATATTGCCTCCGAATGCATAAGATTGTTTAATATTCATTTATATAAGTCTTGTTTCCATCTTTTTTTAAGTTCACTTTTTACGCAGTCGGATTTTTTGTTTTTTTTTTTTGCTTACGCGTTAACACAATACACAAAAGCGCCAGTTATGACAGCGGTTTCTATAAAACTACAACGCCGCACAAGTGAAAAATGAGACTCAACTGAACCGCTACCGAATTCCCCGTGAAATAACAGGTGCTCGTAAGTATTAGCAAAACGGCGATTAATATAAAAGGAGTGCTGCACGTAAACACATCAGTGGTATGGTGCCAAGAATCCCAAGGGTATACTTAGCGCGAGCCGGCCGCCACACGATACATGAGACTGCTGGCAGGAAACAGGCATATCAGAAGTATTAATCTAACCCCGTGGCCACGAGCTTACACGCTTTTTTTTTTTTTTTTTTTCAAACTCAAACTCAAACCGCCTTATTACAAAACAAGATTTATATTTTGACATGGCTTAAACTATGGAGCCAATTTTTGTATTAAGAACGTAACAGTGATGGATATACCGTTCTTTATTCAAAACTGAAAACTTAGTTCGGTACTAAGTTGTCATTTTTGTGTTTAGGAACTTTACCATAGTCGGAATAAAGTTCGAAATTCAATAATGGCTCCATGTTTTAAACCTGGGTCTGAAGATAAACCTTGTTTTGTAATAAGGGGGAAAGCATTTATTTCAAATAAACCTATTATAGGCACTTTTGAATTGTCAAGGGGTCAGTCAGTCAGATGAAGCTAGTTGCCCATTCCAAAGCGTAGTAGGTTCCTATGGAGAAGAACGGGCAAGAAACTCCACGGACACTCTTTTAAATCAAAATATTGTTACATAGTATTGGTTAGGTACATAATTTATGTTGAAATTATACATGTGAGAACAATGTAGAAAGATGTGCACGTTAAAAGCGTCCGTAATAAAAATATAAAAAACAACTAAAATACGCCGTGTAAGTTAAAATAAGCCGTGGCATCTAAGAAATGACCAGTCCCTACTGACGGCGCCCGTTCACGAACATGAGGCATGGATCAGCACCATTTAGCTCAACCATTTTGAAAGGAACTTAATGATCCAACACATACGCCACTATCAGCTAGACATTTTAGTGAGCGCCATGGCACATTCAAGTCAATAAAAGACGTACTCAGAAAATGGCTTAAGCGACATGTGTCTTGTGACGGCGACTGCGGAGAAAAAAGATGAAAGAAGTTGTTAAGAGAGCATGCCACGAGTCAGTCATGGCGATGCGACTTGTGGAGCGGAGGAGCAAAACTGGTGTAGCGTGTGCGTGGTGCTTGACGCAAGTCGCAACACTCGAGGCCGTGAACAGGGTCTAACACCGCATCCTAACCAATAAGAACGTTCGAGCGAATACACACGCGATCGTCGCGTTCATATGTCACTCGTTTGTTCGGAAAACCGAAAAGCAACGTGACCACACGATCTGGGGGTCTACTCCGAAGATAAATCTGAAGTATCGGCTGAATGTTGGGCAGTTTCCTGACTACGGCTGATTATTGCAGACTATGGCGAAGGAAAAAAAAACGACGATGAAAGAGATACAAGTCCAAGTCAAAAATGAGACATGAAGTCGGACAAGAAGTCAAAGTAAAAAAAAGAAAATCTTTGGAAGTCAAGAAACAGCTGAACATTCCGCCGATACTTCGGATTATCGCTTCGGAGTAGACCCCATGGTTCGATTTGATCGCCAGGGTCGCATTGGTTAAGACGCGGCCTCAGGGTGATATCGTACTAGCAGCCGTCAAACCATGACATTTGTGCAAGGTTAGTACAGTGTGTCACCTGTCGCTCAGCACATTCACTTTGAACATTATCACCATCTGGCGATTCCTGTACCTCGGCTAGTTGCCACAGAATAATAGCATTAACTATGCGATTTCGTTTCAAATGCGCTAAACGAGCGATAGTGTTCCTTGTCCCCTTACTTGTTAATCAAACAGGGAGTGCATTCGAAAGCCTCTACTAGTAACAACAGTTAAGTACATTCAAGACAACATGAGCATTCAGCTCATTAACAAATCTTGCTGACTGGTAAATCCTTGAAACACGGCATGAACTATCCGAGAATTGCTCGTGAGAGTACGAGAGAGGACCATCGAACAGCTCATTTGTGGTCTACCGCTACACATAGTTCATTTGAATTTGGTCGTAAACCGAACTATTGAGAACAAATTGCAGTCAGTTGTTGAAAATGAGTTGAAAAGATAATACAGGGTGTAAGGGACAGCCCTCCGCAAATTAACAGGGTGCATTCAGCTCCTTATTTTGAATCATATTTCACTGAAAATTTTCTCAGGAAAATTGTATTTTTTCTTATCGTAATTTCAGTTACTATTCCTTTATTTCAATGTAAAATCACATTCTCTGTACGCAGTACTCCATTAATGTAAATAACACAGATAAAATAAAAAAATCTGCAACGGATGTTGAAATTCTCTAACGAACGACGCCTGAAATCAGCGAGCGCGGCCGTCCATCCCACGGCGACAAATCAGGTTCATTGGATACTCATAACGTTCCTGAAATAATTTCATGTACCGGTCATCTTAGTACGATATACTGAATTCACTGTCTGTGTGGCTGTCCCTTACACCCTGTATAGCCCGGGAGAGCGAACGAAATGAAATTAAAAATTTATCAGAATATTGTCATCGACTATCAGACACTGTTTTATTTAGTCGCTCCGTTAGCAATCTTCATTCATTAATAGATTTCCAAGCAAAAGCAATAACGTACCCGTCCAATATAGCACCACTTTAAATAGAATCAAAAGTTTTAATTTACTATTTTTTAGACCCAAGCTAGGAAAAATCAATGGAAAAACTTACTGTTTTAAAACTTAACCAGTATGATTCTCCAGACAGATGTCTTAAGGCGACGATAACCGACTTTTAATGATTTTATATTCAAGATCACGTCTAAACGAGTAGTGTTAATGATTTGAACTAAAATATATGTTAAATTAGAGCATTTTCTCAATAATTTAATATGTGAATATTTTAGATTATGTTTATATTACATGGTGCAATTAATTTGTAAAGTTATGTCTAACGCGAATAAAAAACTGAGAATGGCGCAAAATCTACGACGCGTATTTTTCTAAAATCTTTACCAATTTAAAGATAATTTAATGATTGATCTTTTAGTATACGCGTTTTAATAAAATACCTTTTTTTTTGTCTATAATAAATTAATAATGCGTCAAATTGGGGACAGCGCTCCTTGATGGGCGAGTCCTATTACTGGCTGCATGTACGACGCGTTGCGTGAGCTCAGTACACAACACGCAAGCTAACTCAAGGTCACTGGCATATATCTGCATCTTAAACCTGATTTAGACAAATCGTTTAATTGCCTGTGGCATACCATTCGTTGAAGCAACAATAAAAGCTGCAAATAAACATTTACACGATGCAAATCATTTGTTGCTTCATTTTTACTGTATACCATAGGCAGAAAACTTGCTCCATGTAAATGGTACTCAAAGTCCGAAGGGATGTTTGGCATTCGATCTGTTATGAGGATGTACAATATTAGGGTTTTCTATAATACGATTTTCGAAATAACGTTCACTAAGCAGGCTAGGGTAGCACTGAGCCATCAGATCCGGGCACCTGTCAAAAGTTTTAAAGCGACCATAGCTTCTTTATTCATGACTGAATAATGAACGACTGAATGAAACGAATGATGAATGTTATCATACATTTAACATTAATAGAAGACATGAAGTTATAGATAGAAATGGAGGCAACACTCTAAATACCTAAGTGAAGACAACTGTGGTCGGACTCTCTTTTTCTGAATACACACATAAGATACAGAAAACACAAAACACTGTCTCTTTCTTATGTATGTATTTAGAAAGAGAGAGTGTGACCACAGTCGTCTTAACTTAGGTATTTAGAGTGTTGCCTCCACTTCTATTTATAAGCTTCTTGATGGAAGACCTCTTGTCAAAGTGGCTCCAACTGGTGGCATAAATTGTCATGAAAACCCTCATTATCGTGTATTTTCACTCCTCTTTAAAAACAAGTGAATTCGCTTTAGAAAAACTTGCAATCTTTTTAGTTCGATACAAACTCACCTTTAACAGAATAGCACTAAAGATTTTACAAGCTGTATGTGAGAACCTTACCTGTTATGCATATTTTTTATTTATTTTACTCTTATTAATTTTTACAGATCTTACACCCTCAGGCTAGGTGGAGCGACGATCTTCGCAGGGTGGCTGGAGGCAGCTGGATGAGAGTTGCCGAGAATCGAGCTGAATGGCGTGCAATTGGAGAGGCCTATGTCCAGCAGTGGACTGCTATGGGCTGATGATGATGATGATGATGATGATGATCTTACACCTAACTCGGTAAACTGTCTATCAACTAATAATATTATTATTATATCAAATTAGCTGCTCCCCATGGTTTCACTGATCGCGCGAGAATATCAGAATAAAAAATATTCCATGTCCTAATCCAGGTCATGGTTTACCCATGTGCCAAATTTCATCCAAATTTGTTCAGCCGTTTTATCGTGAAAGCGTAACAAACAAATAAACAAACATACTCACTTTCACATTTATAATATTATTACTAGCTGCCTATTAACCCGCGGTTTCACCCGCGTAAGTCTCGATCCCGTGGAAATATTGGGATAAAAATTAGCCTATGTCAATTGATTTTTTTTTATTTAAATTCAAATATGAAATTTTATCTTATTATTATTTTATTTTATTGAATGGGCAGCAGCGTTCTCTATGAATTTTAACACCATACTGCGATCGCCAACGGGCGGGTTGGCGATCGCAGTATGGTGTTAAAAAAATTTTAAATCCAAGCGTGGCGATTTTGGCAAACCCTTCGACGGCGACGTCTTTCGGCTGAAATGATGATGATGTTGATGATGAAATTTTATCAACATTGGTGCAGCCGTTTGAGCGTGAAGAAGTAACAAACATACACACACCCACACACACACACACATTCACAAACTTTCGCCTTTATTTATCCTACTTTTTTATTGGTCTGAGGATTAGGATAATACATTTGAAACGAAATATGTACATTTTGAAACCTTACCTATAATGCTCACGTCTTACCACAAGGATACTGCTGTACACCTATTATAATTCCACTGTCTGTCAGATGGACATGATTTACAAGGTGAATCACAAAGCGGCCGGAAACATCCGAGTGTCAAGCATTCAACATGATTGACACACACACACCGTTATGTCCTAAGCCAAGAGGAAATTACTACTTGAAGAGGACATGGCTTATATACAATGATACTGGTTTACTTACCTATGTAATTGTTCAGGTCCTATGAGAACACAATATAAAAAATTATTCATCATCATCATTTCAGCCGAAAGACGTCCACTGCTGGACATATGCCTCCCCCAAACGGGGAGGGGTTTGCCATAATCGCCACCTTTGGCAGGTGGGTTGGCGATCGCATTATGGTGTTAAAATGCATAGGGAACGCTGCTGCCCATTCTCTAGTAAGTCCCTTAGTCGCTTTATACGACACCCACGGGAAGAAATAGGGTGGTGCTATTCTTTACGTCCCAATCTGCGTTTTCCCAACTATATTGGGGTCGGCTTAAAGTTTAACCGGATGCAGATGAATACCATGGAGCGACTGCCTAAATGACCTCTACAACCCAGTAACTGGGTAATACGATATCCCTTGGTAAGACTGGTTGTCAGACTTTCGGGCTTCTGACGACCCGTAGTGACTGTCAAAGATTCACGAATGACAGCCGGGACCAACGATTTAACGTGTTTTCCGAGACACGTAGGAATCTCGGTATGTAAAGATGGTCACCCATCCACGGAACAACCCCGGCAAGCGTAGCTTAACCTGATGGATCGACCAGTGTGGCTGTTATTACTTAGCCATGAGTTCCTCTCTAGTTTATAATAAATAAAATCATATCAATAAATAAATAAAATAAAATCATTTTACTTACTAAATAAATAAAATAAAATCATTTTAATAAATAAATAAAATAAAATCATTTTAATAAATAAATAAAATAAAATCATTTTAATAAATAAATAAAATAAAATCATTTTAATAAATAAATAAAATAAATACATTTTAATTTAAGTAACAGGTTTGCACTTAAAATACTATTGTTAGTAACTTAAACTAAAGACAAATTATTGAGAAGACCACCCAATAATCTCTTAATATCTAGTTTTTCGTCGGGCCCTAACCCTAAACCCTTAATACTAAACTTATCTGACATCTACTTACAATACTTATAAAGAGAAACTTGTTTAAAATTTACTAGAAACAAGTACTCGTAAAGCTTAATTTTCACACCATAGCATTTTTGCCCTCAACTCCAATCAGTGAATCAGAGAACACATCTCATTAATTGAGTTAAGCTGCACGACTACTGACAAATGCGTGCACTGACTGGACAGGTCCACTCAATCTGTGTGGTTCTTTCATCAAAAGGTCACTTCAGACACCAATCTACGTGGTCTTCACATGATCTGACCAAGATTATGTCTGGAGTTTAAATTAGACTGTCACCTCTGAGTTTGTTTCGGCCTTTCTTCTCAGAGTAGTCAGAAGGAAACGCCGACCTCATCTAGTTTTAAATATGATTGACGTGTACTCGTAAAAGTGTTTGTACAAACATATTTACAGAAATAAAATCATTTAACATTCATCAATCCTATACAGCGTGCCGCTACAGTGGCGACATTAATTTGACACACTGGTAGGGCTAGACAGTGGCCAGTAGTCATATTTTTTTATTTTATGTATTATTTTTTTTATATATAGGTCGGATCGTCAGGATTTTACTCTGTTAGATTCGGTCATCATGTGGGCAGAAGTTGGGTTTCGTGCAATAAAAAAACACACTGGGTACGGTACACAGCGTTTATTATCTTATTAGTTTATCACAAATTGACCCAATTACTACAAATTATAATCACTTTAATAACTTTTGGTATTACAATCAACTAGGTATTTTGATATTGTAACTTTGTATTGCTATTGTATTCAGGCCTTTGCCCTGCATTGAGACAATAACAGATTGGTATGATGATGCAACAAAACGTAGGACAGTTCCGAAGCGTCTTCACACCTCGATCACCAGGATAAGAATGCCCGACTTGACGCGTTCTCTTTAACCTCGTAACCTACCGGAGACGCCCCCCCCCTTGACTCTGTCATAGCGCGCAAATTCTAGTCTTTATAGTTGCCGCTAGGTGGCGCGCCTCGTTTTGTTGTAAACATTTTGCCGGATGCGACATATATTATATTAAGATAAATAATTACAAATTAAAAAAAAAACATACTAAATAATAAGCTCTCTCTTTCCTCCAACTCGCCTCTTCCATGCACGTTATTTTTTTTTAATTTTATTGATTCGATGTTATGATCCATGACCCCGGCTAATTTACCTCTGTGCATGCAACCTGTTCTTTAAGTACAGGTTGCTCCAAGATGCTATTTTAGAAAATTGTAAATAAATCAATGAGTAATAATGTTTAATGAAATTAAAATATTTTCATAAAACGTAAAGGCGAAACTGTCTATGTGTGTTAAATTAATGTCGCCACTGTTAAATTGTTTAATAAAAAAATATACAGCTTGCTGCTACAGTGCACTGTAGCGGCAAGCTGTATATTTTTTTATTAAACTTAGAATTAAATTTAAAAACAAACACAACCATGTGGTTAATAGTGCCAGTGCCAGTAACATTTGGGCAGCTACCCAAACGCAAACTTGATACTAAATATTGGAATCAGTTTTATCGTTTGGCATATTAACAAACTATTCTGATAATTTTATACTTAATTTTAACTATCCAGGCCATTGTCCTTCCGTTGCGTACTCGTGCAGACAACTACATAACATAACGTTTGTATTCCCCGAAGGGTTAGACAGAGGTACTTATAGTACACCTGTAGCGGCATCAACATCGCTACATACGAACTACGCGTCACACTGACGTCACGCAAATCCTGCATCGCGCAAGCAGAGTTTACCACGCAACTAGCATATATACAACGTCCCGACATCAACCGTCAGGCAGTTGCCCACCAGACACGACACCCGTCTGGTCGGAGGATCCTCCGTTTTCTATAGAGGATGAGTGAACTTTACACCCTGTTCCTCATACCTCTAAACTGGTGACCCCGAGTATGAACGTCAGCGCAGCCTTCGTGCAACTACTTCAGCGTGACGTCATCATCATCATCATCATCATCACTTCCTCAAGCTTTCGAGCGGCGAGTCACACAGCCAGTCAGCACTCACGGCTTCAACGGGTATCCTGACCACCAGCATGCAGCGGACGCGCATTCCTGGTCATCACCCACAGCCTCATCAGCAACTTTGGCACAGCACACTGCACTTTCGGCCGGTCCACAAGCAGAGAACATGCCTCTCCTGGTCGACGCCAGCAGCCAGCCACAACCCGACGCTGTACCACATCCGACGCACTGGAGCATAACGCAGCGCCACCCCGACTCACTGGGGTATCACCGCAGACAGTTCCGACTCACCGAGAACTATGCGGCACCAGGTTCCGACTCACTGGAACCCTCAACTGGCACTGGCAAGTATCACAAGATACACGACTCAGCCCACTATCAACCTCCGGTCTCCGGAGGGGAGTGATGTAGCGGCATCAACATCGCCACATACGAACTACGCGTCACACTGACGTCACGCAAATCCTGCATCGCGCAAGAAGAGTTTACCACGCAACTAGCATATATACAACGTCCCGACATCAACCGTCGGGCAGTTGCCCACCAGACACTACACCCGTCTGGTCGGAGGATCCTCCCTTTTTTATGGTGGATGAGGAACTTTACACCCTGTTCCTCATACCACCAAACACCCACATTTCGCCAGTTATGTTTAAGTCCCATGTAATAGGGAGCGAACCTATTGCCACCAACCGGACACAAAATGTCTGTGTGGTGCCGGACGTAAAGAATAGCACCAACCTATTTCTTCCCGTAGGTGTCGTAAAAGGCGACTAAGGGACTTACTAGAGAATGGGTAGCAGCGTTCTGTATGCATTTTAACACCATACTGCGATCGCCAACCCGCCTGCCAAGCGTGGCATTATGGCAAACCCCCCATTTAGGGGAGGCCTATGTCCAGCAGTGGACGTCTATCGGCTGAAATGATGATGATGAATGATGGGCACAAATTCAGATTTTCAGGCTGCTGCAAAGTTCCAGGTGGGAAAACCCAATAACACTTTTCCCGACCCGGGAGTCGAATCCCAGGACCTCATTCTCATCAGTATCTCTTGCGGCGACTAGACCAACGAGGCAGTCCAGATAACTAATATTTAAAAACACAAAATAACCTCATCTTTAAAAAACTATTTGGGTACTAATAATATCAGATTGATTTGCAATAGGATTTTTTGCAATAAACAGAAATATGCGCCTACGCCGTAGCGTCGTAGCAAGCTGCTACGAATCAGCTACGAATAATCGTAGCTTCGTAGGCGACGTTTCTTTCTTTGCCGATATACACTATCGGAAAATGTCCTACGGGATCGTACTACTGGGATTAAAAGGTTATAAACTATATCCCCCTTATTCCAAAATAAGGTTTATCTTCAGACCCAGGTTTAAAACATGGAGCCATTATTGAATTTCGAACTTTATTCCGAATATTGTAAAGTTCCTAAACACAAAACTAACAACTTAGTACCGAACTAAGTTTTCAGTTTTGTATAAAGAACGGTATTTCAATCACAGTTACGTTCATAATACAAAAACTGGCTCCATGGTTTAAGCCATGTCAAAAGGCGTCAGCATCATAAGGCGGAAAGTGTACTAAATTTCAGCCAAATCCGTTTAGCCGTTTTTGCGCCAATCCGGAATATACATTAACACAAACAGACCAACGGAAAAAAATCTACGTTACTATTTTATTATATAATATGTATAAACGACACAAGTTTGTAAGCTTTTCTTTTCGATTGCTTATTCTGTCCTTCATCATAGCAAATTCATTCTCTATTGTGGCAGTGGCCAGGGCTCATTGCTCACAAAACAGATGGCCGATGGGGCCGAAAGGTTCTGGGGTGGTGACCGCGTAGGTACCGAAAGGTTCTGTAGTGGCGACCGCGTAGGTACCGAAAGGTAACGACCGCGTACCGAAAGACTTAGCGTTGGAAGACCTCTCACAAGGTGGACCAATGACCTGGTTAAGGCCGCAGGAATGCGCTGGATGCGAGAAGCACAGAACCAGTCCACGTGGCGGTGCTTGAGTGAGGCCTATGTCCAGCAAAGGACGTCTTTTGACTGAAATGATCAGTACTTCTACTACTTTTCGGTTTTCAAGAAGTCCATCAATTTCGTCCCGTTATCTTACCTCTGTCTTTTATTTTTTTTTGGGTGGGTAATGATCAAATAACTTCTCCCACTCTGGGTGGAGTGGGAGGGCGTGTCAGAATTTTACTGACTAAAACCCACCCGTGTGTTCCTTCAGATGCCTGTGTGCCAGGGCCGCGATATCCCTTTCAGACAAACTCGCAACCCTGACAGGCATTGGCCCTGTCAGTTTGTGCTGACATCTCTTTGAGGCGCGCGTGAAACACAAGCTACCAATCTCTCACCATCCACGCCTACGGTGTGCCGGGAATCGGAATGCAACTCTCGATGCCCAGGGCGCCTCCTGCGGCGACTAGGGCCGTGAAGTCGCGATTTTTATCTTACCTCTACCTAACTTGGCGAAATACAGGTAAATATTGCATTTCGTTTTTGCCTTAACGAAACCTATTTCTCTGAACCTAAAAGTATTCAATTATGATTACAAGTAGTTAGTTCGTACTTGACGTAGTGTGTCTTGACAGTGCGCCTCAACACCACAAATACTACAGTAACACCAAAGACGTTCCACTACGTTAAATGTAATTTCAACTTTTCATCGCTTTTGACATAAATGAATAAATTAGCTATTTTGGACCAAACATTTGTACATAATTATGTTATAAACCTGCCAAACTGCGTGACAGTTTGTCGGCAGGATTAGCGCTCGTCTTAAAATATTTGGTTTAAGCAATTTAATTAAACATCTAAGAAGGTAGTTTTTAAACGGTTCAGTGCCCCTCAATCGATTGACTTTTGCCACATGTTGTGACCATTTCATTCAGCAGTTCAACCTTTAAGACAACAGGTAAACTGCTGTCACTGTCAGATTGCATACAAGAGAAAGAGATGCGCGATGACACAACATATGGCGTAAAAATGCAAATAAAATCGCATAAAATTAGATATTAACTAATTAATTAAAATTAATCCATCACCGGATGCAGTTTGGCATTTGCAATTTTATAGTATACTTTTAATTATTATTATAACTGCTAACGAAGGGATAAACTGCTTTTAAAAATAATTAAGGGTTGTCTAGAAGATTTTTTTTATGTTTAATTATGTTTTGAGTTCCATCACCGTATGCACCAAAGACTTGAAAATATCATACTGTTTTTGTTTTGAAAAATTATTTGCGGTTTAGGAGATACATACACTGCATGCACTGCTTTAAAAAAAAACATTTTTGACCATTTTCAGAAATTTCCGCCTTAATTTACTCCCCAGTGTTCACCTGCTAATTACAGCATTATCGTTTCATAGCCAGTCGATACTATTGTACAGTGTAGGAGTCAAATACTTATTGGTTCTTTTGCCAGAGTATTTTTTTTTACTGGTGCTCGCACGAATGTACGTGCTAAGCTACACTTCTGTTCTCCCATGCACATGTACTTAGGCAAGGCTTCGGTATGTTTACACCACACACACAGATACAAATATCCAACGGATGAATTTCGAGTTCCTACACAGGTTTACATTGTACAATGAAGATTTATTTGTATTGCTGTGTGTAAGTATAACTTTGAGAATGAATCGGGAATCTGAATATACGTATAAGAATAAGTAATGAGGGTTGGAGCCTTTGTATCGAGTTTTGGAGTTAAATAACTTTAGAGAACACTTAATATATCGAATTTATTGATTCGATGTTTTAAATGTTATGAAAAAGGGTACTATAATCCAAATGGTTGAATAAAAGAAGAGCAAAATACCAAACCAAACAAAATAACAAATACCAAAATAAAAAGTATTAGAAAGGTGTTGTACGGCATTTCATACAAACTTTCAAGCCCTTGTTTTTCGACATGACTGAACCGATTTTAATTAAACTTCATACGCATAAGCAGGATACAAAGGTCTTAAAAATTAAGTTAAGAACATTTTCGAAAAATAGTGTGACAGACAAATTAGACTGATTTTAATTTTTCCATAGAAACAGAGATTTCATCTGTTTTTAAATACGACATTTCGAAAATATTCTTAACTAACTTTTTAACCCTTTGTATCCTGCTTAAGCTTATGAAGTTTCATTCAAATCGATTCTCATTTCGAAAAACAAGATCTTGAAAGTTTGTATTTTATTTATTTATTTATTAAGGCAAACCAACTAAATACACACAAAGACATACAAAGTACACGTTACAAATACAGTAGCATTGCATGCATCTAAATTATAGGTAAGCACAGCATTTAATCTCAGTAGTATACAATAATAATTAATATAAAGATGGTTATCAATGTAATTTGAACTAATATCAATAATCTTTTATACTTAAAATTAACTTGAATTAAATTAAATAAGATTGTATTAAATTAAATTGAAATAAATAACAAACTAAAAACATAATAAAAAACACACAAAATAAAAGAAAATAAACATATTAGTAACATATTAGTATGAAGTACCGTACGTCGTAAACGCGTACTGTTTCTTACAAAACTACAATACGTACTCGACCCAAATGTATAGGACGGCTGATTATTTGTTCATGATTACGATGTTGGCCCCACGGAGAAAGTTGTTCAGTTTGATGGTCTGCACCACACCCTTAAATTTGACTAAGTATACCCTTCTGATACACACTGTATACAATATGTTAATTAACGAAAGGCGTTCCCGTTAAAGGCTCTTACAGACTCATGCGATATCGCGGGCGCGATGCGACATTAGTAGAACAATTTCTATGTCGGTGCCGGTCGTGCCCGCGATATTGCATGAGTCTGTCTGTAAGAGCCTTATCCCGCAATAGAATAGCGTGCACATATGCAAAACAATAATATATCACCATATTATTACAAAAAAAAAACACATATTAAATTGTTTCTTCTCTGTACACGCGCACTTGTCTTTTCAACCTAAATATTTTTGTGAATATTATTTATAAAATAAAAAAAACATAATTATATTTTTTTAATGGATTTTTTTTTAACATATTGGTCTTGTTTTGCATGTTGGTTGGTATACTATTGCGTTAACGGGAACGCCTTTCGTTAATTAACATACTTGATAAACGAATTAAAATAACAGAAAACATTAATTCTTTACTACAATAGTACAACAGATGAAATTGGCATGCATCGACAAAAAACTGTAATGCCACGCTATCGACAGCCAATGCGACGCAGAAACATAATAATATTTTCACATGGCAGATTAAAAACATGCATTTTTAACGAACCTTTGTCGTCGGCGCCTGAATATTATTTTAATCGGAAACAGAACTTTTAATTAAGGCGGAAACACTTTGTATAACATAATCTGAACAAAAATTCTGAATTGGACGTACTATTAAAATATTCGGTTGCAAATAAACTAGGACGGGCTTTGTTATGGTTTTTATATAACATATCATCACGCCTGTAATCCCCGATGGGTTAGGCAGGGGAAAACTCAAGCTCAACAACTCAAAGCATTAATTTCAATTAAACCAATAACAGGCACTTTTGAATTTTCAAGGGGTCGGCCAGTCAGAGAGATGAAGCTAGTCACCCATTCCAAAGCGTAATAGGATGGAGGATCCTATGGAGAAGAACGGGCAAGAAACTCCACGGACACCCTTTTAAATCAAAATATTGTAACAAAGTATTGGATACATCATTCAAGTTGAAATTATACATGTGAGAACAATGTAGAAAGACGTGCACGTTAAAAGCGTCCGTATTAAAAAGACAAAAACAAAAAATTAAAATAAAGGCTCGTACAGACTGATGCGATATCGCGGGCGCGACGCGACACTAGTAGCACGATTTCTTTGTCGGTGCCTGTCGCGCCCGCGATGTCACGTGAGTCTGTAAGAGCCTTAAGTCGCGGCAGCTAAGAAATGACCAGTCGCTACTGTCGGCGGCTGTCGGCACGAACATGACGCATGGATCAGCACCATTTAGCTCAACCATTTTAAAAGGAGAGGTGTTCCAATAGTAGCCAGTTAGGTATGTTTAAGTCCCATGTAATAGGGGGCGAGCCTATTGCCATTAACCGGGCACAAATCCATACTCCGGGCGCCTACTGAGAAATGCCAGATTGAAAAACCCAACAACATTTTGCCAGACCCTGGAATCGAACCAAGCACCTCATAACCAAGGTTTCAAAATAAGTCACCATTATTTTCGATCTCAACTTCACATAAAATAAGGTAAAAGTTTGAAGCATCGAAACCATGTTCGTTAAGGGGAAGTCCAGAAATTAAGACTGTTTTATTAGCCTTTAGTGCAATTCCCAGATTAATTGGTACTGTATTGTGTAAAAAACTAAAAAACATGCAATCGCAAGTACGGTCAACATCAAAAGGGGATAATGAATTGATGATTGTCCACAAAGTACGTATTTTAAATAAAAAATATTATACTACTACTACTATACTAGAGAATGAGCAGTAGCGTTCTCTATGCATTTGAACACCATACAGCGATCGCCAACCCGTCTGCCAAGTATGGCGATTATGGCAACCCCCCTCCCTCCTTTTGGGGGAGGCCTATGTCCAGCAGTGGACGTTTTCAGCTGAAATGATGATGATGTTGAATTAGCTCTTATGGTATTATGGATTTCTAAAGTCCAGAAAATCCCTTCAAGCTCTGATTCCCATTTTCCCAACTATACGTACGATATTATACCATGTCGTGGGATTACTCGCGACACAAGCCCGAGAGTACCAATGCGTTCGACCGGTGCGGCTGTGCACAAACAATTTGTAAACCAATTTTCTACAGAACGGATTATATCGAGCATTTACTGAATAATCCGTCGTTCCTTCTCGTTGAATATTCAAATGACTTATGTTACTTATTAAATTTCTACAGATCGCCTTTTAATTTGCTCTGGTATTTTCAGTTATTCCTTGTTAGGAATAACTGAAACTGAAGTGGAGTAAAATAAACAATTTATACAGTAGAGAATGAGAAATTGGAATCGCAAATCAAATGATTTTTATTTTTTGTGTGGTAACCTTTTTATTTCGCTTATTTGTTGTTTCATTTTAGCAATTGAACGAATAGAAAAACTCTTATATAAAAATTGGTTTCAGTAAGAACTTTTTTATCAAATAGGCCTTATTTTTTTTTCATAATCTGAAATAAAACTACGCCATAGTCAGTGTGGTTTGCAGCACTGCTCAATACTCTTTTTATCCGCATTGGTATTAAAAATAAGCCATACAGATGATTAACGACAATGGCATAACGCCCGCGCTGGCGACTCAGTTATTCTACGAAGTTCCTCTAAGATTATGTAATGTAATGAGCTCTATGTGGGTAATTTTTTTTCTTTACATTTTTTCCCTTTTTTTTTCTCAGTTAGTTGATGATGATCTAGTATTTTAAGCACTTTATGCGGCCTACCCAAGTGTCCTTTCTTTGGTATTGTTCGTCGAGTCGTTGAGCTCCTTAAGTCTTGAGTTGAGCTGCACGATTACTGACAAATGCTTGCACTGATTGGACAGGTCCACTCAAATTTGTGTGGTTCTTTCCTACGAGTAAAAAGACCATTTCAGACACGGATCTACATGGTACTCACATGATCTGACCAAGATTATGTCTGGACTTTAAAAGAGACTTTGACCCCTGAGTTTGTTTGACCATTTCTTCTCAGGGGTAGTCAGATAGGACATGTGGACCACACCTAGCTCATTTTTTAATATGACGTGTAAAAGTGATTCTGATATCCTATTTACAGAATAAACGATTTCATTTCGATTTCATTTTTTTTTTGTCTTTTTCTCAGTTAGTTGATGATAATGCAATGGAATAATATAATTCAAATTCTTTATTTAACTACCGAATAGGAATAAATGTATGGATGAAATGCACCAACCGCAGCATGGTTAAACAAGACTCGATTAATCGAATGAACCCAAAGATTCACATTAGCCCCTGGAGCTCCATGTTTCATAGGACTACAGGGACCATTTTATTTCAAAGAGTAGACCGGGGGCGCGATAATGGTAGGGAAGACGTGCCCTTGGGATATGGAAGGATTATTAGCCGTGCCGGATATGCACACCAGGGTGGTTTTTAGTCAGTAATAGTCTGACAGACCCCTCCGCCCGCCCCAGGGCGGAGGATATTCATTTGTCCTGATCTCCGTCTTCGAAAATATCGGAGATGGAGGCAGCGGAAAGGGGGAGGGAGATTTCGAGTGCTTACCTGGCCCGCAGCAGGCGCACCGGGCGTCGGCAGAGAGCAGATAATGCCCTTTCAACCCCCCTAAATGGGTCCAGCGACGGTGGACTCGGGGACGTCCGCCGCCACCTCACTCCCCCCGCTTGACCTGAAGAGGCCCGCATAGACGGGCAACAGTCGGGAGCTGAAGGCAGTTGAAGAGTGCTTAAGTGCCCCCGTAGCCTCCGGTGCAAGTGTGCGAGGGAAACACAGGGTGGTTTTAGTCAGTAGAAGTTTGACAGACCCCTCCATCCGCCCCAGGACGCAGGACATCCATGACGATTTCCAGCCCGTTAGAATCTAAAATAAATTTTAGGTCACTAACAGTAGACAAAACACCGACATCTTCTATTTCAACCCATTCCATGCGTCTTATAAAGCCACCCATACAAATAACTTAAAATAAAAACTTAAAGAGATTGTGGTGGGAACATTTACGAACGCACTTAAGCAACCCCTTTTAGTCAATTAAGTTTAAGTTGCTCAAAGTATTAACTTGTTAAGACGACAAACAGTTAATACTGCTTATGTTTCTATTCGTTCTCAAATCACCGGAGCTTTCAACGTATTGTGGTGCTTACTGTAAATTGGATTAGACGTAGTTTTTAACTTGAAACTACGATAGGTATCTGTTTTAATTTAGGAATTAACAGACTTACCAAAATGGTAAAAAGGAACCCTTATGGTGAGACTAAGTCTGTCTGTCTGTCTGTCTGTCACACCTAGATATCTCAAGAACTACTAATGCTATCAACTTGAAATTTTGAATAGTTTTAGATGACGTTTGCCCAACCATTTTGCAAAACAAAAGAAATTAAAAATAAATATATTTTCTGCAAAAGGGACTGAAAGGTCTTAAAAATTTCAAGTGGGTCTACTAGGGCATGTGGGGTATCATATAAAAGAACGTTGTTTGCACATTCTCACACATTTTTTTTTAGGCAGCTTTGTTTCCGACTTTTGATGAAAAATGTATAAAAAATACCGTTCCCCCCTCTTATCTCCGAAGTTTGGATAAATAAAAATCTGAAATTATTCTATGTGATAGAAATTTATGTAAAGATTACAGGAAAACAAAATGATGTCTCTAAATAGCACAGTTTTTCAGAAATTATCAACATCATATATACGTATGGAACCTTCGGTGCGCGAGTCCGACGCGCTCTTGACCGGTTTTTTTACTACAAATAGCTATAACTACTACTTTAATTAATAATAAAAATAACCCCACCGCCGTATCTCTACATTGACGTCGACTGGGGCTTGCGCGCTCCAAACTCTAGGTTTGTGCCGCTAGAGTTTACTTTGCCGGAACAGGTCTACGGTAAAGAATCAGACCAAGAGAAATACAGAAACCCGCAGACCAGCATGTGGCGAGATGTTAGGCAGTAACGACCCCACGGCCCCTATCTCTCGGGAGAAGTCTTGTTCGTCATCACTGGTTTGCCTTTATTGGCTGACTGGAGTGAAGACTGACGAGGAACAGAGCTTCATCTTTGTGACCAACTCTTTGATACTTCAAAAGTGTCTAATAATGGTTTAATTGAAACAAATGTTTGAGTTTGAGTTTGATTACTTAGTGAATTGTTAATAAAAATCGTCACGATTACAGTTTAGTATAACAGCATTAGATTAACAGACTGTATAGAGGCATGAGGAACAGGGTGTAAAGTTGACTCATCCTCTAGAGAAAAGGGAGGATCCTCCGACCAGACGGGTGTCTGGTGGGCAACTGCCCGACGGTTGATGTCGGGACGTTGTATATATACTAGACGCGCGGTAAACTCTGCTTGCGCGACGCAGGATTTTTCGTGAAGTCAGTTTGATACGTATTTCGCATGCGGTGATGTTAATGCCACACATGTGGAACCCAGTTAGAACCCTCGAGCTGGCCACAACCACAATGCCACACTTATTACACCGCTTACAAAGTTCATACCCTAACTGAAATATAGGCTTTCTCTGTTGTTAAATTCTAGTCAAGGAATAGAAGATACAACTCCTGAGGCACTTGTCCCACCGCCGCGCCGGCGAGTAACGAGAAGCGAGTAGAACTAGCAATTAAAACTGAGTTGGCAACAAGCAGTGAGTACGGGACAGCGAAGAAGAATTTCTCGCTGGTAAGTGTTTGTGCGATGAGCAGTGGGGTCCCAGTGGTAACGGTTGCGACTCCAACTCAAAGCATTTATTTCAAATAAACCTATTACAGGTTTTTTTTAATTGTCAAGGGGTCAGTCAGAGAAATGAAGCTAGTTGCCAATTCCAAAGCGTAGTAGGTTCCTATGGAGAAGAGCGGGCATGTAACTCCACGGACAGTCTTTAAATATTATTACAAAGTATTAGTTACATCATTCATGTTGAAATTTATACATATGAGAACAATGTAGAAAGACGTGCACGTTAAAAGCGTCCGTAATAAAAACAAAAAAAAACTATTAAAATAAGTCGTGGTAGCTAAGAAATGACCAGCCTCGACCGCCAGAGACTAACGACTTGTAAGTCTTAGGTTCGAACCATGATAGGAGCTTTACTTTGTGTAAATCATTTCATCACCACTGCTCTTCATCAAAACGGTGAAGGAAAACATCGTGAGGAAGCCGGAATGTCCCAGAACCAAAACTTCGAAGACATGTGACATCTACCAACCCGCACTGGGCCCGCGTGGTGGATTACGGCCCACTCCCTCTCACCGAGAGGAGGCCTGTGTCCCAGCAGTGGGAACATTATGGAATGATTAGGCTGATGCTTTTGTACCAAGCGTGAGTCTCTCAGGGAACACTCCCTCTGCTCGCCAAGTGAGCTACGCTGACCGAGTGCTCTCTTTGGTAACACTTGTCGCTGTAAACGAGTAATCACCGTCGGTGCGAGCAGTCAGCGATTAACTATTAACGTACAGGGTTATTTTTAAAACGTCAATAACCTCTTAACGGGTCATTGTACTCATCATTATGAACAACTTTTACTATGGGACCAAAACTGAAATCGCGAAAAAAGAACCAGCTGTACCCTACATTTATGTTCGAATAATTCGTTAAAATGTAGGGAACAGCCCCCCCCCTGCCCCTTAAGAGGTTATTGAAGTTTTAAAAATAACCCTGTATGTATCTCTTTCTCCGACTTCCTAAAAGGAAGGGTTATAAGTTCGTCTGTATGTTTGTTTTTTTTTTCTATGTATGTTCTCCGATTTCTCCGTCAATACTGGACTGATTTTGATATTTTTTTTCTTGACATGTGGTCTTGAGGTGGCCCAATTGTAACCAAGTCAAAATCTGATAAAGGGATCCCCTTATCAGATTCTGACTTGGTGACATGGAAATCGATGGAAATCCTCAAATTTTATTGGCATATCTATATCGATTTGGGTATTTTTCATAGTAACTCGTGCTCTTGGAAAGCACCATTTGGTGAAGTGGAACTAATGATGAAGATTACAGATTGATTTCATGAGTTGCAATTCGATTAGGTACTTTAATATGGTGGCTAAGCAATTTATGCTCGTCACAATGCATATGGTGAAGTGGAGTTCGTTCTCCTGGTTCGTACCAGGAGAACTCCTCAACAATTAACGTCACTGCATCGGGAAAAGCAATATTTTGCAAAAGGGGATGATCAGTTGACATTAGGCTATTGTAACTTAGATAAATTACAAACTGACCCACTAAAAAGTTAAAAATAAAAAACCACAAACTTTAATTTCGGATTTCGGTGGCAAAAAGTTAAAAAACAGATCCAAAGACTCTGACTTCCAAAATTAAAGTTACTTTTCACTTTGTAGTGTTTTGTTTTTTGGAAGTCGGGTGTTTTTTTTGTAAAAAGTGTTTTATACTTACACGGGCCTACAATATTTTATACGGTTCTTTAGCAAAAAAAACCGTTAAAAGCTAGTCGAGTTCTCGTCAGCGGTGGGACAGTAGCCTTACAAACAATAGTGTATGTACATGTACCTAGATATTGTGTTAGAACATCCACTCCAAAGGCTGGCTCTGTCAAACATGTATGCCGATAACGGAGAACAACACTGTCGATTGAATTTGGAAATTAATTCAATGCTTTGATCTCAAAGTAAATGGTCTGAATAATATAACGATGTTATTACAATACTAGCTACTGCTCGCGACTTCGTTTGCGTGGAAGTCGTAAGACACCACAATATACTAAAATAACAGCCACATTTTTTCATTAAACTGCTTCGTTGTTCAGTGGTCGCAAGCGCTATTGTACAGCATGAGGTCCGATTTGAGGAGGTTTGATTCCTGGGTCCGGCAGTGTTATTGGGTTTTCTATCTGGAATTTCTCAGTAACAGTCTGAAGTCTGCGGTTAATGGCAATAGGCTCGCCCCTTATTACATGGGACCTAAATAAAACTGGTGAAATGTGGGTGTACTACAGATACACTTCTGCATAACCCTTCGGTAAATACATGCGTGATTTTATCGTATTTTTATAAAACTTCCCTGTATACTACGTTAGTAGTTTTGGTGTCAGCAGTTCAGCACCCAAAATATACAGAGATTCACTCACAAAATATACAGGGACTGGTGACACGGGAGCAAGCGACGCGACGTACAGTTGTCCGTGTGAGAAGCAATTAGTCCTGAGGTTGACTCCGCAGTCTTCAGTAGCAATTTCCCATTGCTGGTTTGTCCGAAAGCGATACCGTGGCCCTGGCACGCAGGCACCTGAAGGGACACGGGTGGGTTTTAGTCAGTAAAAGTCTGACACGTCCTTCCGCTCCTCCCAGAGGTTAGAGGGAGAAGTTATTTGATAATTTCCCATAAAAAAAATATATAGGTAGTATGTTGCTTGTGATACAACTTTTCACCTCAGCGAGAACATAATTAAGTTTAAGGTAAAAAATTAAACCACAAGTATTATTGTAAAGTAAGTGTTCATCGTTCCGTGTGGTGCCGGACGTAAAGAATAGCACCATCCTATTTCTTCCCGTGGGTGTCGTAAAAGGCGACTAAGGGATTTACTAGAGAATGGGCAGCAGGCGTTCTCTATGTATTTTAACACCATACTGCGATCACCAACCCGTCTGCCAAGCGTGGCAATTATGGCAACCCCCCCCCCCCCCACTCCTTTGGGCCTATGTCCAGCAGTGGACGTCTTTCGGCTGAAATGATGAATGATGATGATTCTTGTAAAAAAATCTAAAATTTCTAAGTTAAAATATCATAATTACATTGAAAAACCTTAACAGATGATTTGCAAATTTTAATGTTATCCGAACGTTTTATTGTTTCTTTCTTTTTTGGGCCTACTAGAAATGGAATATGAAAATCAAACTTCGAATCGACTCTATCTCTCGCTTTTTTCTTATCGAAGTGAAAGTGACAAAACAACGATAAGTTCAAATCTTTCGAATTGAGTGAGTAGACCCAGCACTGTTCTCGCCTTTTTACAAAAAAAAACAACAAACTTCCAAAAATCAAAAATAACTTAAATTATTAAAAAAATATTCGGCGGTTAAAAAGCTACTTTGTTTCACGCTCGCAGCAAAATTGAATTTTGCTCACTGTCTTTAAATAGCAAAACCTGCTTGTTTGAGATGCTGAGGTGAAAAAGTTTTTTGAAAGAAAGAAAAATGCGTTTATTGGCATTACAGCAAAAAAAATACACCTTAAAAACTATAAATAACACAGAAAACAATTAATTATAATGCCAAAAGGGCCTCAGCTCAGCATAATGTCAGATGACAACACAAGGTGTACCACCTGACGCTGATTTTCAGCTGCAACCCACGAGTGCCATACGCTAGAATAATAAACACATAGGGAAGTGTGTGTCCGTTAATTACGCGATTTGCGATTTCTGTCTTTCTATTCATCATAAAAAACCGGCCAAGTGCGTGCCAACCGTACAAATGAATGATTTTCAGACTTTTTCCTTTACTTGAGCTGTGAGACCTTACTTATTGCCGAATTTTATGATTCTAGTTCAACGGGAAGTAACGTTAAGTTTTGATTTGTTTGCGAGTATCAAAATATGTCACATAAATGGTCGTATTTTATTATTGCGTTGACTTAGAAGCTTTATGTTTTAGGGCTCCAACGGACCGTGGACTTACGTATTTGATATTAATTTGAACTTGATGCCTCCACGCGTTCCTGAGAAAAGGGGTCTTCACAGACAGACAGACGAACGGACGGACGAACTCCGAAGTGATAAGGGTAAACATAAAGGCTTCCTATAAGGATTCTGTTTTTTCTTTTGAGGTACGGAATCCTAAAAAGTAAGTTGTAGTCTCATTTCCCATGAAATCTATGGGAAAAGTTTTTGCGATTTCTGTACTTCTAGTACTCAAACCTCAATTGATCTCTTACCCTTATTACAAAACAAGGTTTATCTTCAGAACCAGGTTTAAAACATGGAGCCATTATTGAATTTAAAACTTTATTCCGACTATGGTTCCTAAACACAAAACTGACAACTTAGTATCGAACTAAGTTTTCAGTTTTGTATAAAGAACGGTATTTCAATCGTTCTTATTACAAAAACTGGCTCCATGGTTTAAGCCATGTCAAAATATAAATCTTGTTTTGTAATATTGGATTGAGTTTTCTCTTATGAAACAGGATCTATTGGCATAACAAAAATATATTTAAAAATTGCCCATTGTCATGCCCACTAGATCAAAATGTCTCAAAAAGTTAAGGCCAGTCTCCTAAGACAAATTTCGTGTAGCTACAACGGTTGTCATGGCATGAGTATGTGATACGGAGGAATGAGGAAAATGTCGTGAGGATAAAGAAAAAGAAATAAAGAAAATACGTTTCGGAAAGTTTTGAGTATGAGTGTCGATGACTGTACGACTAGGGGAAGACCAAAGAAACGTTGGATGGACTCTGTGAAAGATGATATGGTTAGGAAGGCGGACCGAGATGACGACTAATAGAGAATTATGGAAGACTAGCTGCGCCCCGCGGTTTCACCCGCTTAAGTCTCGATCCCGTGGGAATATCGGGATAAAAATTAGCCTGTCTTAATCCAGGGTGTCAGCTACTTCCATACAAAATTTCATCAAAATTGGTCTAGCCGTTTGAGCATGAAGAAGTAACAAACATACACACACACAGACTCACAAACTTTCGCCTTTATAACATTAGTGTGATTAGATTCGATTAGATTTATTTATTTGCATGGAATGTAGGTAAATACAATAGGTGTTACAATATTTTCGAATCCTTAAACATTCTGCCTCATGGCATGCAAAAAATGTTTATGAACTTATACCTACTAACATTTATTCTATTTACTTAAAGGTATTTAATTCCCGTTGTACCGTATGCACCATTGACCTGGTGCAGGCCCATCAATGGTGCAGAGGAGACTAATTAGTTTCGTTCGCACCATTAATCTTAATACGACTAATTCACCATACTTTTGCCGTGTGCACCCTTGACATGCACCATCAATGGTGCAGAGGAGACTATGTAGTTTTCGTTTGCACTATTAATATTAACCAGCTAGTCGACCGAGTTCTGCTCGGATGCAAATAGTAAAACCATAATAAAAAACCATTAATAGGCCGTATTTTGTTTGTGTACGGAACCACTTTTTTATATAAATAAACAACCAAAAAGCAACAAAATAAATTCCACAACTACTTCTTGTAATAATTTAAAAATAATGATGACAAACACTTATATTGTGTTGTTGCCTATCTCGTATTACTTAATATAATGAACATTGTAAATTAAATAGTTTTGTCATTTAAGAAATCTGTTACGGAGTAATAGCATTTTTGAATTAGTATATTTTTAAGGTACTTTTTAAATCATCTTAAAGGTTGCTCTTTTATCAATTTGGTACATGGTTTTAATTAAGAGGAGCCATGCACATAACACTCTTTCTCAATAATGCAGTGTTATATCCACCTATACATAACTTGTCTTCGTATTGAGTTCTTAAACTTGTAGTCCTTTTTTTTTTTGGGGTGGGAAATTATCAAATAACTTCTCCCGCTCAGGGCTGAGCTGGCGTGTTAGACTTTTACTGACTAAAACCCACCCGTGTTCCTTCCGTTGCCTGTGTGCCAGGGCCACGATATCCCTTTCGGATAATTTGTCTACAACAATCTGACTTTCGGTCAGTTGGTGCTGACATCTCTTTGAGGCGCGCGTGGAACACAACGCACCGTCAACCCGGACCTGGTCCTTATCGGACGGCGAGCTGCCCATAGCTCACCGTCCGCAAGCCCGCGCCTACGGTGGCCGGGAATCAGCCTGAGACTCCCGCCGCCCAGGGCGTCTCCTACGGCGACTAGGGGCGTGAGGGCGCGAACCTTGCCTCTCCCTCACGTGTTCCACCTCCTCGTTCGCAGAAGGAGGTGACGGCCTCCCATGCACTCTCACTCCGAACCATGGCCTGAACCAGGGCCGGACACGAGATTTGCCGCCTCCGATCGCCTCCGTGAGATCACGGCAGTGCTCTTCCCAAGCCGGGCAGACCTCCACCGTATGCTCCACCGTGTCCTCCGGGCGATCCACACAGTGGTGACACCCGGGCGTTTCCTCCTGCTTTATCCTGAACAGGAACCTCCAGAAACCTGTATGTCCGTGAGGACCTGCGTCAAGTGGAAGGTGAGGACGCTGTGATGCCTCTCTAGCCACTCCTCCAAGAGGTAACTTATCGCCATAATTGTGGCGTGCCCAAACTCCACTCCGCTCCACTGGTTCTAGTATTTTTCAAAGTCGGGAATAAGTGATCATTTGTTTCAACAAAAATGGCTATTTCTAGTATATAGGTATAGCCATGCAAAACTTAATAGATTATATTGTTTAAAAACAGGTATGCAGCTGTCGGTCACTTAGAGGTTAAAAATAGATCTGACATAGCGTTTTTGCGCCTTAAAAATATGTTCTCTCTCGCTACAGTTGCCCAGAATATTATACTAAACCTCAATTCAGAAACAAATAGACTGTGGTATGCTATAAATACTGTCTAAAAGTTAACGTTTTTTGATAAACTACATAATGCATACGCAGCTGAATTTCCATGTCAGTTGGCTATCAATTGAACTACGGCTATTCCTAGAAATTTTGCGTTATTGACCTTATCTATTGTTTGTCCATTATAATTTATATCCATATTTGTCTCTAATATTCTTTGATAGAAATGCATTACTTTTGTATTCTATTTTATTATTAAGTTATTTTTATTAAGCCAATTTATAAATTTTTCAAGCGTACTATTGACATTAGCTTCACAAAAATCTTTATTATGACATTTAACTATCAAAGTGCTGTCATCAGCAAAAAAGACCATTGGATTTGGCATTTGGCTTGGCAAATCATTTACATATAGTACAAATAGTGAGGGGCCGATGATGCTGCCCTGTGGGACACCAAACTTTATATTACATCTAGAAGAAGCATACTTTACTTCTTTTTTTGTTTTTCTCAGACTAGAAATTTCTGCAAATTGTTTGCGTCCTTATAAGTAAGTTTTATTTTTATTTTATTTAGGATGGGTTTGCTCTTGGCCTTAGTCTAGGGCAGAGGTGACAGAGACAAAGTCGACGATGGAGTGAGCTTACACAGAAGATGCCTGTTTACTCTAACTTTGAAGAGATTAGGGTTGTATGCGTTCGGAAACACAGACGCAGGTAGAGAGTTCCACTCTTTTGCTATGCGTTTTAATAAGATTAAGCACATTTCCTCGTATACCGTATGTTTCCATTTTTTTTAAAGTATATCATGATCTACATAGTCAAAAGCTTTTGATAAATCAGTGAACAAGGCACATATAGGTATTTTTTTGTAAACATTTGGCATTATGATATTCAAAAAGTCAAAAATAGCCATATTAATATTATTATTTTTTCTTAAACCCTTCTACTCAGTACACAATATATAAAAAGGTAATTATAAATTACTTTTTCTATTATTTTGGAAAAAATCGATACTTACTAAGGAAATTGGTCTATAGTTTGAAATTTCATCTTTGGCATTCTTTTTATATAGTGGCTTCACCTTAACTACTTTAAGTTTTTCTAGCAAAATTTCCAGCTGATATAAGTCTTAACAACAGCAAGCCAGGGCTATAGGCTAAATAACTACCGACATATTTTATGACTTTTGTAGAAACACCGTCATAGCCGTTTCGTCTCTCAAGGATTTAATTATGCGTATGATACCTTATTTTAAAAGCATAAGGTTGAATGTCATTTGTACGCCATAATAAGACAAGGTATAGAATAGAATAGAATAGAATACTCTTTATTATGTACACCATAAAAGTTACAGATATAAATGTTTAAATTTTACATAGGGTGACACAATGGGCGGTCTTATCGCTAAAAGCGATCTTTTACAGACAACCTTTGGATGGATTAAAGGGAGCAGGAGTGACAATACTGCAGGTAGTCAGTGGTGTACCATTAACATATACAATAAATACATACATACACAAAGCATACACTTATCTAATAAATATATACATTTTTACAATAATACACATGAAACAAGAGCAGGGAACTGTATTATGTAATGATGATGTTTAAGGAGAGAGGAAGTGTTTTTTTACCTGAATCTTAAAAGTGGACAAAGATTGAGCACGCCTTATCGAAACGGGCAAGGCATTCCATAACCGCACTGTTTGAACTGTAAAAGACTTGTCACAAAGGTATATTTGTCTAAAGTCAACGCCATGAGACGAGATAAATTTCATACTTTGGGATTTAAAACTTTAACTGAAATTGCGTATGGTTCAGTTTCCATTGCAACTAAAATTATTTTATGACGTTTAGCGATAATTTCTTCATTCATAAATCAATATAGATATCTTGAGTTTAAAGTTGATAGTTGTATAATTTGCAATTTTATGTATTTATAGCTTCTCATGACGATTACTTTATGTGACTATTAGATAGAAACTATCTAAAAGTCACATAATAGATAGTTTCAACGTTATTGTTGTCAAACGTGGTCATACAATTACAAGGTGGACTATACACATACCGCCTTATTACAAAACAAGGTTTATCTTCAGACACAGCTTTAAGCCATGGAGCCATTATTGAATTTCGAACTTTATTCCGACTATAGTAAAGTTCCTAAACACAAAACTGACAACTTAGTACCGAACTAAGTTTTCAGTTTTGTTTAAAGATCGGTATTTCAATCTCGGTTACGTTCTTATTACAAAAACTGGCTGCATGGTTTAAGCCATGTCAAAATATAAATCTTGTTTTGTAATAAGGCGGATATAGTCCCACATACACAATCTAGTGATATTGTGTGAATAGATATTATGCCGTCGCGACTTTGACTGCCATAATTATAATCAAATCACACTATTTTCCGAAAGCAACTTTCAAATCTCTTTTGAGATTTATTACTATCCCAATTATTCACGAGTAGGTGTACGTTTGACCTCAAATCCATGCAATAGCTCATTCAATCAACCATAATCTAACTTCTCTAATATTGATACAATTTAAAGGTACTTAAACTCTACCTGCTTATTACATTCCACAAGCATTCTATTTTCCATAACATATGGACCACTGAGCACACTTTTAATCTATTAAGTTTGCTTTTCTAAAATTACCTAAACTGATCTTTAGCCGCCATTTTGTTAAAGCAAGTCATCTCCGCCACGTGTATGGGGCGAATATTAATAAAATTCAAAATGGACATATAAACAGGAACTATGGCGAAATGGGGTTTGTTCATGCGGGGCATACATGTTTTGTACCGTTGCTGCATATTTATGTCTTAATCAAGGCTGGCAGCTGTTGCCTATATAGCACATAACTGTTCTATGTCTACGTGTCTTGAACGTATGTCTTGGAACAAAGCCTAGGAGTTTAATATTTTGGCAGCTGAGTTATACAGTGTTTGCATTCTCGCTCTTAAGCTGGGTCGACGTTTGTATGATTTTGGTGTTTATTATCTAAGCTTTTGACGGTAAATGATTCGACCCGTTCATCAAAGCAGCTATAATGTTACAAATAGTAATTTGCCCTAAAAATATATTTTTATCAGTAATGGAATCTTGTGTCGTCAGTTAGCCATTATTGTTTGTTGTTATTAGGGTCAAGCAATCACGATAGCTATAAGAGATTATCGATTGGCGACTTTATCAGGCTTTTGACATACCTAGGTAAATTATAGGTAGGGTTACCAGCCCTACTATCGACAAAATCAGCTCCTCTAAACATTAGTATAGCTTGAAAAAATCAGCTGCTCCAACCAAACATGTTCGTATAGTTCGACAAAATATAGGGAACAGCAGATTTTTTTCCCAAAACTTCTTTGTTGGTCCCATAGTAAAATGAGACCTGCAGACTTTGTGGCTGTCGTCTGCCTGATAGAAAAAGAAGAAAATGTATTTATTGGGACTCGCACAACGGTAAATCACACTCTTATACGAGTACAGCGTGCCGCTACAGTGGCGACATTAATTTTAACACACGTATACAGTTTCGCCTTTACGTTTTGGGAAAATATTTTAATTTCATTAAACATTAATATTTACTGATTTATTTACAATTGTCTAAAATAGCATCTTAGAGCAAACTGTACCTAAACAGCGTAGCATAGAGGTAATTAGCCGGGGTCATGGATCATAACATCGAATCAATGAAATTAAAACAAATAACGTGCAAGGAGTAGGCAAATTGAAGGAAAGAGAGAGCTTTATTATTTAGTTTGTTTTTTTTTCTTAATTTTTCAATTTATAATGATTTATCTTAATATAATATATTAAAAAATATACAAAAAAATTTTTTTTTTTTTTTGACAGAAACTATTTTTTTTTTTTTATGATTACTTGACCACTAGCCCTACCACTGTGTCAAATTAATGTCACCACTGTAACGGCAAATCATAAAAAAACACAAATATAATGATTTATCTTAATATAATATATTAAAAAATATACAAAAAAATTTTTTTTTTTTTTTGACAGAAACAATTTTTTTTTTTTTATGATTACTTGACCACTAGCCCTACCACTGTGTCAAATTAATGTCACCACTGAAAACCAAAATCATAAAAAAACACAAAGTAAAATTAAAGTAAAAACAGAAAGTCCTGTACGAGGCCAAAAGGTTCCTATCTCAACATGATGCTGTGACATTTAAAATTAAGTGATAATTTTAATTATTGACAGGTAAACACCAAAACTTGAACCCATAATACGAAACACCAAACTAAACACAACGTAATTTATAGGAATATGAAATGCCAACATATACATATCTTGAATGTAAGATAAACAGCCGGTGATGCCAGTTTACACAATCCGATCTTGTTTAAACAAGCCTGAGTATGAATATAATCATGACCTTATAATATAGCCTGGTTGTCGGTTTGCCATTATTGATTTATCTATTAAGCTTTGCAGGGCTGTTGATATTGCTTGTTGTTTGTTGGTAACATTATAGAACAGTAAGATTTGAATCTATTTCGCAGGAGCGTCTACCTACCTGACCTGACTTATGTCTGTCGTGCTTTATTGAAGTACTAGCTTATGCCCGCGGCTTCGCCAGCGTGGAGGTCCGAAATTATCCCACGGGAATGTATCTACCGGGATAAAAAGTATCCAGATCATGGTCTCCAATTTCACCCAAATCTGATCAGTTATTTTAGCGTGAAAGCGTAACAAACAAACTCACTTTAGCATTTATTATCAACATTATCATCATCATTCACGCACAATGGTCCACATGAAGGGCTAAGTGCGGAAACCAAACCCTATAACATAGAACATCATCATCATGTCAGCCGAAAGACGTCCACCGCTGGACATAGGCCAAGACGGTTGCCATAATCGCCACGCTTCGCAGGCGGGTTGGCGATCGCAGTATGGTGTTAATATGCAACGCTGCTGCCCATTCTCTAATAAGTCCCTGAGTCACCTTTTACGACATCCACGGGAAGAAATAGGAACGCATTTATAATATTAGTTAGGACTAGGATTCCTTGATTTAAAAAAGCCAAAGGTTGTGTAGTTACGGAACAATAAAACTTCACGTTGCCATCCTCTTGATATTTTAGGTATCCAAAGTCTCCAGTTAAAAAGTTTCGGCAGCAGGGTGTGAATATGGAGCTGTGTCGCAAACCATGCTATGCTATGCTATCCTGCCCTCTGTGTCCCAAAACATGCAGTGAAAGTGATCTCTGTGCTGCCACCGTCAAGGCCGTGGAAATGGCGAAGTTTTGGGCCTAGAAGATTTGAAGTACCTACAACCGCGAAAGTTCCCGGTCGACCACTTTTCAACCTTATTACTATGGGTATAAGGGCTAAAAGTGATCGACCGGGAACATTCGCGGTGGTACCCACTGTCGTGCCAGCGACACGAAGAAGAACAAAAAGTTTCTAAGCCTAACACATAAAAAAGTTTCCCATTCTCAAGTAAAACAATTAAACACCTGGAAACGTTAAACTTATGAAACATTAACACCTGTAGTTGAAAATAAATTAAACACGAACACTTTAATTTTATTCTTAATCGCTCAATAAGCGGAGATAAATTTTCTTAAATTCACCTTTTGGGTCCCTTTTTTGACTGATTGTCCTTTTTGGGCAATTTTCCTGTCACATATTGACTTTACGAGTCAACCGGGACACAAAATAGATAGGTACAGAAGGTGAACTTCGTGCAATGGGCGAAAACACACGCACACATACAGGGTTATTTTTAAAACGTCAATAACATCTTAAGGGGTCATTGTACTCATCATTATGAACAACTTTTACTGTGGGACGAAACCAGAAATCGCGAAAAAAAATCTGCTGTTCCCTACATTTTAACGAATTATTCGATCATAAATGTAGGGAACAGCTGGTTTTTTTTTCGCGATTTCAGTTTTGGTCCCATAGGAAACGTTGTTCATAATGATAAGTACAATGACCCCTTAAGAGGTTATTGGCGTTTTAAAAATAACTCTGTATAGACACGGGTCACGTACAGTGAGTGCAAGTGCACTCGTGACTAGTATTCGTTTGAAATCGCCGTAGTTCGCCGTTCGTTGTATGGAGCCAGCCTTTTGTATCTATCTATTCTATGACTGGGGTTCCGAATGGAGCGTATCTACAGAAGTAGGTGAACCCGACGCTAGAAGGAATGCACTTAATTAAGGCAATTTAGGGGAAGCTGGGATGTTTTCGACAATGTCCGAATTATTCAGGGAGAGCAGAGAACGTTATTGGTTTGTTTAATTGATATTGTTATTGTTTAAATGGAATGTTTATAATTAATTAAATGGGTCTTGTTGTGGAATATGTGTCCTTCTGGGATAAATAGACACCTATTTATTTTTATTTATCTGCAGTAATTCAGTTGGAGGATGCTCTAATTTTTGCATTTATGACTTATACCTGTATATTTTTGTGAGTTTGATAATTGTGAAGTAGACAGATGCTGACTGCTATGGATCGCAATAGTTCTCTCTCTCTTCTACTACGACCGACCGCTTAATCTCTCGATTTGGCGATGTAATATGCTGTGGATGAATATTTTCTATACAGCACTTCGACAGCACGAGCGTGAAATATTCTGATAGCAAGACTATCCTTTTTGCTTTCATAATATGTCACGCGTTTGCTTCCGGAAATATATTGCAAGCACATAATTATATTATAATAATAATAATATAAGTTTATTGTACAAAGAGAAACACATACACTAAACCTGATTCTACAAGTTTTGGACAAAATCAGGTTGAACAGCTGGCTCCTGCACTAAGTAAAACGATACTTGTATCTCAAGAGCCAAAGTTCCTCATAAGCATAGATTCATTCCAGCCGAAAGACGTCCACTGCTGGACACAGGCCTCCCCCAAGCACCGCCACTTTGACATTTGGGGGGGGAGGTGGGTTGGCGATCGCAGTATGGTGTTAAAATGCATAGAGAACGCTGCTGCCCATTCTCTAGTAAATCCCTTAGTCGCCTTTTACGACACCCAAGGGAAGAAATAGGGTGGTGCTATTCTTTACGTCCGGCACACATGGAACAAACATAGATTAGTAAAACTTTATCAATGCAATCAAGTAGTGACTGAGTAATTCCAGGTATTGAGAAAGGTATTCATGAGGTGTAAATCTTGTGTATCGTTGTAAGACAAATTTTGCAACCAATTAGTTAGCACTCCTTTCAGCGCAAACTTGGTCAACGTGTAAATATCAATTAACCAATGAACCCTATTATAAAGACGAGCGCGTAGGTCTGAGTAATGGTGGCTAGTGCGAAACGGCATTGGATGGAGTCACAGACCAGACGACCTCGACATAATTGGAAATATTGAACGAAGGTAACGTTTTTTTCCGGAAAAACTTAAAGATAATGATGATCTCACCGCATAGCAAGAAAGAGGGTGACATATTGTTAGCCGAGAACCTCACATATACTCGTGCTCACGTCAGGGCTTACAAAGTTTTGAGGAGTGGCTAGAGAGGCGCCACGGTGTCCTCACCTTCGACCTGACACAGGTCCTCACCGGACATGGTTGTTTTAGGAGGTTCCTGTTCAGGATAAAGCGGGAGGAAACGCCCGGGTGTCACCACTGTGTGGATCGCCCGGAGGACACGGTGGAGCATACGGTGGAGGTCTGCCCAGCCAGGGCGGAGCACCGCCGTGTCCTCACGGAGGTGATCGGCGGCGACGATCTCTCGCGTCCGGCCCTGGTTCAGGCCATGGTTCGGAGCGAGAGTGCATGGGAGGCCGTCACCTCCTTCTGCAAATTAGTAATGCTTGCGAAGGAGGAGGCGGAACGCGTGAGGGAGAGGCAAGGTTCGCGCCCTCGCGCCCCTAGTCGCCGCAGGAGACGCCCCGGGCGTCGGGAGTCGCAAGCCGATTTCCGGCCACCGTAGGCGTGGGCCTGCGGACGGTGAGCGATGGGTAGCTCACCATCCGATAACGACCAGGCCCGGGTCGACGGCGCGTCGTATTCCACGCGCGCCTCAAAGAGTTGTCAGCACCAACTGACGGGGTCCGCTAGGGCCAATGCCTGCCAGGGTTGCGAGTTTGTCCGAAAGGGATATCGTGGCCCTGGCACACAGGCCAATGAAGGAATACGGGTGGGTTTTAGTCAGTAAAAGTCTGACACGCCCTCCCGCTCAGCCCAGAGCGGGAGAAGTTATTTGATAATTTCCCACCCAAAAAAAAAAAAAAAGGGCTTACAAAGTACCCAATATTAGGTAATCTGTGCCGACGCCGAGATATTTAATTAAAAGAACATGGAAGTGTGCTCTGTTTCTACTGATACTGATTATTTCAGGACTTGTGTTCCCAGACATACAAAAGGTACTTACTTTTGGTTTATTTAGTTGTGTTCACGTTGTTTTCGATTTAAATAGTTCCATTAAAAAATATAGCTTAGCAGGATTGGAAACAAGGCAAGGTTATCTAATTGTTTATTTGGACTACAGAATGAGAAATGCGAAATACGTCTCTGCCTAACACTTCGGGGAGTACAGGCGTGATGTGATTTATGTGACCTCAGAATATGTTTTTCCCCCATCAACGAATCATTGAAGATATTGTTGCCATAGCTTAGGTATAGTTTCACCACGCATTTTTTAGGGGTCCGTACCCAAAGGGTAAAACGGGAACCCTATTACTAAGGCTCCGCCGTCTGTCTATCTGTCTGTCTGTCTGTCCGTCTGTCACCAGGCTGTATCTCATGAACCGTGATAGCTAGACAGTTGAAATTTTCACAGATGATGTATTTCTGTTGCCGCTATAACAACAAATACTAAAAAATATAATAACATAAATATTTAAGGGGGCTCCCATACAAGCAACGTGATTTTTTTGCTCGTTTTTGCTCTATATTGATAACGGCAACAGGTAGACGCTTGAAATATTCACAGAATATGTAAATATATGTTGATTTTAAAAATAAATAATTAAATTAAAATAAAACAAATATTTAAGGCGGTCTCCCATACAACAAACGTGTTTTTTTGCCATTTTTATAGATAATGGTACGGAACCCGTCGTGCGCGAGTCCGACTCGCACTTGGCCGATTTTTTTTTATTGAAAAACCCTATGTTAGTTACGGTGATAGATACTATCTTTAATATAATGATATTAAATTAAACAGATATGTTGTGAGCGCGCAATCGTGACGTCTCGACAACGTCCTAATTGGGACGTATTTGTTAGTCTGGGATGACAACATTCGGTGATTGGTGGGCAGAATAATGTTTGTTTACATTCACGCGCAATTGACAACACTAGCTGTCTCTTTTTTTCTTGTTGTTTTTATCAAGCCATCATTTTTATTTGTAGTGAATGTGTAATGGGAATATAACTCCTCATTAGACATTTTTCATATTGATCCCATGTTTACAAGACATGTTCGAAAAACAGAAAAGAAAACCATTTGTTACGGTCGCGAATCATATTTAGATTAACATACCTACAAGCTACCTTAGCGCATCCCCCTTAAGGAGTTGTTTGTAAAATGAATGAAATGGTATGTGTGCTGCCGCTGCTGCCCGGAACACTTTTTTCGGTTGTTTTGGGAGTGTATAACCTATCTGTTTAATATAATATCATTGCTTTAATATATTAGAATGTTTTACATCTTTACAACCGGTATCCAGGTAAAATACCCGGTTACAGTACATCTATACTAATAAAAGAGGTATTTGTTTGTTTGTATGTAGAGAGTAATCTCCGAAACGAATAATCCAAAACTAATTTTGTTTTTCACTGGTAGAAAGCTACAATATTCCTGAGTGCGGGCTATAAATTATATTTATAACATGCACATTAGCCGAGCTATCACAATTTTTGTCAAGCAAGTCGGAAAGAAATATATTTGCATGCGCTGCCTAAACAGTTGTATGTTGTATTATACTTCAATGTTGCATCCTAGAGATTTAATTCACATGGTAGTAACGTTCCATAATGTACTACACTGTACACTGTTGAGAGAATAAAAAAAAAAATTACTAGTCTGTGTCATCTGTCACCCAAATCTCATTCGTTCTTCGTGTGTTGCACTGTTACGCTGTGTTTTTCAATAATTCAATCTACATCCTTAAAAATCTTTATATTTTCATTGCAAAAAGTATTAATAAAGTGAAAATTTGTCATGGGAAACGAAAAAAATTAACGTGACGAAGAATATTTTAGGCGTTTATTTATTTTTAAGACCTATAACTCTGTCGTTATCTTAATGAGATAACACTTGATGTTATCCTGATAACAAAATGATATTTCTTAGCGAGGTAACTCGCGATGTTATCCAGAAATATAATAACTACTTTCTCGATGAGGTAGTACGTGACACTATCCTGAAAGTAACTTTCTTTTTGTTTCGGCCTTCAGAAAGCCCATCATTGCGATCTTTAAGCTCATCGCCTTATGACGCATATGAAAGTTCTTGTAAGTTAAGTTCTAGTAAGTTGAAAACAACAGAAATATCGATGAACCACAAGAGGATGATGAAATCCCAGTAGTAACATCGGTCGTTAATACCGCGTCTCAAGAAAATTTTCTTGTCCTTGCTACTAGGACAAACTTCGAGTGACCCAAGTGTGTCAATGAAACTTCTACTGTGGATATTTCCATAGAAATCCTTGAGTTGCTTGGCGAAGCCTTTCCGCACTCGGAGAAAAAATACCCAATGAAGTCTCTGAACGTTGGGGAAAAATACTGCTCGATGGGTCAGATAAAGAACACAAGGAATCATTAAAAGCAAAAGTGCTTGTTCCTGAAAATTTCACATTAGTGCGTGCACCAAAATCATTTGGAATCAGCGCAAAATCAGCTTGGCATAGGGATCGCTAGCCTCGTTAACCTGACGAAGGACCTCATACAGGCCCAATCTGTAGACAAACTTGATATTCTGAAAAGAATATCAGTAATCAGTCAATTGCTTCTTGATCTACACCCCGACTCCAGTGAATACTACAGGCAACCGGAGAACCGGTTTTCAGGCGGGAAATGTGCGGGGTCCTCTTCGACGAGCAAACAATATGGCTGCAGCACCATCCACAAGCCGACACCAACCAAAACCACCGACATCTTCGGCGAGGAGGACCAACTACTCAACCCAATGCAGTCGACAGACAGGAGCCATCAAGACGAACGACAAGAAGAACCGCCGTTAAAGGTACCTCACGCCGGTATAATTAAATATTAAAAAAAAACTCTGGATGTTGTTAACAGATGATCCCATCATATTAAATTATGTTAATGGTTATAAATACCGTTTATTGGGAAAGTGGTTCAAAACACTGAACCAAAAAACCCACCATCTCATGAAGAAATGGAATCTGCAATATTCAAACTTATTGATATAGGGGCAATTTCTAAAATGTTCTGATCTACCACAACAGTTTATTTCACCGGTATTCTTAAAGCCTAAGAGTATAGGCGGTTATAGATTTATCTTAAATCTGAACACCCTTAATAAGTTCTTACCAGCCCAACATTTTAAAATGGATGATATACGAGTACGTACCGTATCAAAATTAATAATAAATAATGGCAACAATAGACCTAAAATAATCTTACTTTTAATGCTTAAACATATATCACATAGAAAATATTGGAGAATAGCTGCGCCCCGCGGTTTCACTCGCGTAAGTCTCGATCCCGTGGGTATATCGGGATAAAAATTAGCAAGTAGCGTATATGATAATAAAAGGTGTAAGCTACCTCCATACAAAATGTTATAAAAAATGGTCCAGCCGTTTGATCGTGAAGAAGTAACAAACACACACACTCACAAATGTTCACCTTTATAGTTAATATTAGTGTGATGTGATTCCGTTATTCAATTGCCTACCATATGGCCTCAGCCTGGCGCCACTAGTATAATACAAAATTACTCAAACCCGTTTTGTCTTGTTTGAGGTACAATAATGCCATACAGTAGCATCTTGTTTGAGGTACAATAATGCCATACAGTAGCATCTTGTTTGAGGTACAATAATGCCATACAGTAGCATCTTGTTTGAGGTACAATAATGCCATACAGTAGCATCTTATTAGGATCACGTTATTTGCATAGGAAATACTTACGACTCATGTCTCAGGACTGTAAATTCAGTAATACAAACATTTGATAAATTATGTTAAGTTATAGAATAGAATAGAATAGATTACTCTTTATTATGTACACCATAAAAGTACCACCACCACCACCATGGTGCACCATAAACTTAGAAAAAAGTTATCTCATATCAAATCAGATTTGCAAATTCTTAGGAATTCTCATCAACTCACAGTCCATATGTTTACAGCTACTCCAAGAAAAAAATCAAAGAATAAGAAAGGAGCTAATCCATAAATACCGCCTTCGCATAGATACTGTAGTTATCAGAGATTTTGCAAAACTAATCGGTACGTTATCAGCAGCGTCCAGCCATTGCATATGGCTAGGTATATACCAAACGGTTAAAACGGGAGAAATGTTTAGTACTTTGAAGAAAAATGACAACTATGATACAAAATGACTGTTTGTACTCTCTCACAAGAAGACTTCACTTGGTGGAGTCAAATGTCGCACAGAAATATGAAAAAACTTGGTGATTACTCCTTCCAATTGGAATATTCAAGACTCCTCACTCACAGGATGGGGGGCAGCCTGTGAGTGAGGAGGCAAGTGAAATTACTAGAGGCCTTTGGTCAATGAAAGAAACAAAACACCACATTAACATCTTCGAGTTACTGGCAGCATTGATGGGCCTAAAAGCCTTTTGCAAAAACAAAACAAATGCAAATGTTCTTCTTAGATAATACTATTGTCATTGCTTATCTCAACAAAATGGGTGGCACACAACTCCCTCATTTAAATGATATCACTTGGCAAATGTGGCAGTGGTACAATAAAACAATAAAATATATTTATTTACGCATCGTATATTAAATCCAGAGAGAACACTGACGCGGACCTAGATTCTAGGTACTAATGTTGATACCGAATGGGAGTTAGATTCACAATTATTTCAATCTATTACGAAAAAATTCGGTAAACCTGTTAATGATTTGTTTGCATCGTGCCTTAACAAACAATTCACACAATTTTTATCCTGGAAACGTGACCCAGATGCCTATGATATAGATGCATTTACAATGCCTTGGAACAATTACTTCGACTATGTCTTCCCACAATTTGCTTCTGTAATAAAATGCATAAAGTAAATTCTGAACAACAAAGCAACTGACATAGTTATCGTCCCGTATTGGCCAGCTAGCCAACCATGGTTCCCCTTGTTCAGTAACCTAATTAATATAATATAATCCTTTTCGCTCTGCATTAAAATTAATTTTACCAAAAAGTCAAACTGAAAATAATTATGTTCATATATTTTTAAAGGTGTTTTTAAAAATCAAGCCTACCTTTCTTAAATATTGTATTACTTGGAATCCTAATTTGGTCTTAGATCACCTTTCTAAGTTATATCCTAATGAATGTCTATCCCTTAAAGACATATTTGCTTGCATTGTCCACAGGACAACGGATGCAAACCTTATCTTTGATCGAAGTTAATGATATCCATGTAACTGAAACAGGAATAATAATCACCATTAACAACATGATTAATAATTTAAAACTTCAACACCAAACAGAAAAAAATCTCCGCTTGATACTACCTTTCTATACTAACAAGCAATCTTATGTCCAGCAAAAACACTAACTTCCTATATAGAAATTTTTTACCCACTTAGAAACACTTATAATTGCGATAATTTAATCCAAACTTATAATAAACACATTACCCTCCTTTGCGTCACGCAGTCGGGTAAAAAACCAATACACAATAATTGTACCTCCCAGTCCATCAGCCGCTGAATCAAAGGAACGGTTAGTGATAGTGGCGTGGATGTAAATATGTTCACTGCCTAAAGTACTAGGCATGCATTCACCTCAGCGGCTTTCAGATCAGGCGTCTCAATGGAAATAATAAAAAAGACCGCTGGCTGGACTAGTGACATAATATTATGTTTTGCAAAATTTTACAACCAACCTATTATTGAATCTGTAAAAGACAGGGCGTTTGCTGATGGCATAATCAATTCATAAACCTGTAAAATAATCTTCTGTTCTTAATCTGCTTCGTTATTTGATTGTTATCAAGTGCAATTTGATTGTGTTGTTGTTGTATTTGTTATGAAGTGATAACCTTTTGATGGTTACCATCTTAATATATATAAATCTCGTGTCACAATGTTTGTCCTCAATGGACTCCTAAACCACTTAACCGATTATAATAAAATTCGCACACCATGTGCAGTTCGATCCAACTTGAGAGATAGGATAGTTTAAATCTCAAAGGTAGGGTAGGTAGGTAGGGTAGGTAGGTAGGGTGGGTAGGTAGGTAGGGTAGGTAGGTAGGTAGGTAGGTAGGGTAGGTAGGTAGGGTAGGTAGGTAGGGTAGGTAGGTAGGGTAGGTAGGTAGGGTAGGTAGGTAGGGTAGGTAGGGTAGGTAGGGTAGGTAGGTAGGGTAGGTAGGTAGGGTAGGTGGTAGGGTAGGTAGGTAGGGTAAGTAGGTAGGGTAGGTAGGTAGGGTAGGAAGGTAGGGTAGGTATTCTTTTACCCATGGGAAGCCACGTTATTTGTGAGTGTCATAGAGTAAAAAGGTTTACCGCCCAACGGAGTGGGCACGGGTCAGCTAGTATAATATAAAAAACTGATGTGATTTGTTTTTGCTTTGTTTCAAAAACAAATTCCCAAAGTACTCACACATAAACATGAACATAGAGGTTTTCCATTCCATAATAAAACATACTCTAAACATCTACCATGTGAATTAAATCTCGAGGATGCAACAATGAAGTATGATTTATGGTTAATTGAACTTACCTTAAGTGAACTTCAACCAAAATTATACGAGGTGTTGCATCCGAAGAGATTTAACATCCTACCCACCCATGTACACCCATGTACACCCCATATTATTATGGAATGGAGTAAACAATGAGCTCTAAAACGAATGAGATTTGGGTGACAGTTGACAGATGACACAGACTAGTATTTTTTAGTCTCTCAACAGTGTGCAGTGTAGTACATTATGGGACGTTACTACCATGTGAATTAAATCTCTTCGGATGCAACATCTCGTATAATTTTGGTTGAAGTTCACTTAAGGTAAGTTCAATTAACCATAAATAAAATTGAAAACAAGCATGTATGGCAACCTGGTCAGCCTGAAATAATTCTACAAAAAGTCCGCGACACCATAATTATTTATTTCTATCTTTTATGTTAAAAAAAAAATTTTTTCGGCATAGTTACGTTTGGATGATTATAACAACAAAATATGAATCATTGTCAAAATAAATTTTATAATAACAAAGAGACAATAGAGATAAGAGTTTCCCTTTACAGTATGTCAATCGATTATATAGTTTCTGAGATAATATAAATTTACTAAAACACAAAATGCCGCTAAAACATTCACGAAACAAAACTTTCATTCATACCGCTCTAGAACATGCTTTATTTATTTATTTAATAGTTTATGTACACACATGTATACAGACAAGAAGAAAGGAACAGAAAAATACGTACAAAGGTGATGCTTATTTCTAAAGAAATCTCTTCCAGCATATCTGCGACAGGAAAGTAGACAAAGAGATGTAGACAACGTGTGTAAGAGTAGAAGAGAAGACATTACACATAAAATCTAAATAAAAACTTACTAATATTATTACTATACTAATCACTAATTTAAATATAAACACAAAATAAGAGAATATACTTACATACTTCTAAAATAAATATCACTAAAATATATATACGCTTATACGCTTGCTGCTTTGTGTGGACATTCTATCCATTTATCCATAGAAAAGATATTGAGCTAATTTACCTCCACTATCTTTGGAGTCCCCTGCCCAGCAGTGGGATGTTTATGGGTTGTAATGAACTAAAAGATTTGAGTTAAAAGCTTTGGTTTGTCAAACATTATTTTCATCATCATCATCATTTCAGCCGCAAGACGTCCACTGCTGGACATAGGCCTCCCCCAAAAGGAGGGGGGTTTGCCATAATGGCTATGCTTGGCAGACGGGTTGGCGATCGTAGTATGGTGTAAGAATGCATAGAGAACGCTGCTGCCCATTCTATATTAGTAAGTCCTTTAGTCGCCTTTTACGACACCCACGGGAAGAGATAGGATGGTGCTATTCATTACGTCCAGCACCACACGGATCATAAGTATGTTAGGTATTTTTATTTCTAAAAAAGGACACTTCTTGTAAAAAATTATGTGTGGACGAAATCACGGGCAAAAGCTAGTGACCAAATAAAGACGAGAATTTTCCTACCGACTCTTATTGAAGGAAACTCTTAAACTCTAAAAGTGCTTCACTGAGCTATCTGCTGGGTTTACTGCAAAATACCTTTTCCATTCGATTTTCCTAAAATTAAATGGTAGATTTTAAAAGAGTAGCCAGATACCCTTTTCGTTCTACTTGGTTAATAAAATTTGAAATATTTTTTATTTTTTAAACTGGTAGATAAGTTATACGCGCTCCGCAAGTGAACCATTAAAACTTGGTCAATTAGCCACATTTTCTTCGTCTTGTCCAGGGTTTTGCTCCCGATAGTTACGACATGCCATCCTACTTCCACGTGTCCTCTAATAGTGTGACCTTGTGCCGTGTTTACAGATCGAATGTTGGGTAGATAGGTACTTTTTTGTTTCGGACTGAGATATATTATCTATACGAATTGCAACCAGGGACCGTACAACCCCGGTTAAGGGTTAAGCCTTTCGAAGGGGTAACCCATTCAATGGGTTACCTTTATCATGGTGTAACCCATTAAAAGGGTTTTATACTAGAAACCCAGTGAAAGGGTTACATGATAACCCATTTCAATGGGTTCTATACCTACTTGAAACCCAGTAACATGAAAAAATCATAATATTATGTTATTTCGATATCCGCCCAGCACGCGTAGCAGGACCAATTCTATCTCTATTCTACCCAGGGACCATTTTAGTAACCATTTTAGAAAATCGAAAACCCTTTCAATGGAAAGGGTTTTCGATAGGGTTTTTCTAAGCAAATAATTAAAAACCCATACGGTGTGGGTAATTTTGAATGGCTTAATTAAATTAAACCGTTCAAAAGGGTTACCCACACCGTATGGATTTTTATCGAAAACCCTTTCAATGGGTTACCAAAATTTAATTTAAGCCGTTCATGAGGGTTACCCTTATCGTATGGGTTTTTGTTTAACCGCTTAGAAAAACCAAAATGGTCCCTGATTGCAACACAAATCTGATCGTTAGCAGGTACTAGTTGAATGTATATTAGGTGTATATTTACTATTGTTAGCAATGCCTAGCACAGTTCCGCAGTAGGACAATATTTGGTCCAATGGCTTGTGTGTAATAAATAAGGCGTAAGCTAATCACGAAATCACACACAATTACTGTGTTACTGTAATTATTGCTTGTTCCAAACCACCAGCAATATGAACTTTTCACAATATCCTAGCAAACCTTAAAATTAATTTATCCCTGGGGAAATATCCTGAAATCTGCGTCTTCTAGAGACTTAAAATGAGTTTATAAAAGCTATGGTTTAGAAGAAAACCGTAAATAAACACGTCACGAACACATTCTAAACTTTCAATTAAAATATCGGCGTATGTTGCATGCAAAGAAATTTCTAAAATACAGTTTTAATCTCTGTCAAAAGTCCTTTGTGATTAATTAAGCTTTCTAACTAGTACCTCATTTGATGTTCAGTTTACACGCAAACGTGAACACAACGGACTGTTGGACTGGTGGACACTCAGTATTTCATTTAGCAAATACCTAGTGTCCGAATGCCAAACAGCTTTGCACACAGACTGCTAAAAGCAACAGTCCCGGAGGTATTGTGTTGGTGCATTTGTGCACAGTACAACTACCTGTGTGGCTGCAAAGGTAGAAATGTTTTACCTTATCATTTTACAGTTCTGTGTGTGGTGCACAGCAAAGAACCGTGTCGCACGGTGCCTCCCCTGACACACTGATCGGTATCTTAAAACTAATTATTACATGACATATGAGAGTTGACAGCTGTGTCCAAAACTGATTCTGTTCTTCTTTTTAACCGACTTCCAAAAAGGAGAAGGTTCTCAATTCGGCAGTATTTTTTTTTGGTATGTTTGTTATGCGATTACTGTAATTTGATATGTAGACAATTCTTGATATAGTACTTTTTATTTTTTTGACATTGAAATGTAATTATTTTGTATAAATTAGAATCATTATAACTGTCGCAAAATTTGCATGCCGAATGTAGTAGGCGGAATATGAAGAACTATTGTGTATGTTTTATAAAATCTGTAAAATACCATATTTCACGCAAATAAATGAATCTATCTATCTATCTATCTATACTTTTTTTTCAAAATCTGTGAACGCTGATCAGAATGTCTCAAAAACTTAAGGACAAGAATAGAATAGAATAGAATAGGTCTTTATTTTCTTAGAATGTAGGTACATAAAAATAAGTTATTAAATTATATAATAGGATCCATGTACATTCTGCCTTAATATAGCATGCAAATGAAATACAAAGTAGAGGATACTAAAGATATTACAAACAATTATCATTTAAGAAGTCCTGCACAGAATAATAACATTTATCTAATAGTTATTCTGTGAAACGTTTTTTAAATTTTTGTAACGGTAAGTTTTTAATTTGGTCAGGTATTGTATTAAATATTACAGGAGCCATACAAATCACATTTTATATAGCTAGTTTTAAATACGCCCGTGCATAATAAATTCTGATATTGAGATCTCATAGCTGTACTTCGTTGGACAGTCTCCTTAGACCGTTTTCCTGTAGCTTAAAGGGATATAAATTATTAATTCTATTTAAATTAATATTCAAGTCTAAAAATGGTTCTGTTTGAGTCCCTATTTTTTTTCTGGTAACAATTTATTTATGTTTCTATTTTTAAAACTGCCGCAGTCGTTTTGTCAACATCAAGTCATTGACCTATAAACCTATGGACTTGCCATACCTACAAAATTAGCGTGACTACCTACAAAAATCGAGTACTTAAAATGGCTGCCTTGTATTGGGTTGTTACTGCGAGTGCGAGAGAGAAAGCAAGCAACCGTATGACAACACGTTCCGAGTTTTGTACCACAAAACTTGGCATTAAACATGGCGACCGGTCACGCTTATACAGATTTTGACGCCACACAAAAGTCCTGCCATATTTAGTCCTTGACAAACATTTTGATATCTCTTTTTTCATACGTAGCTTGATGAGTTAGAAAGAAACAAAACGCTTTTTGACATGACTGTGTCGATATGATAGATATTTGTATAACTATTCTTCCTATAGTAGAATATGCCCTCTCCATAATATTCCTACCTCAATGACATCAAGTATAAACTATTCTGATGTACAACATGTCACTAGCCCATCCATCTGGAATTTATTTTGCCAAAGGATCTTTCCATGACACCGAACTTAAACAGCTGCATTTTCCCGCGTCGCAGACATACCACAGAATATTGACGTCACAGCGACGCTCGTAGGGTATTGGCGGATTATTTCTGCAGACATGATGGCTCCGTAATTGGCGCGAAAATGACAGCCTGTTCCCGCCAGTCGGGCTTCAAACGTCAGGATAAGTATGCCTACTTGCGGAGAGATTTTAAAATGCTGTATTTATCTTAAATTCATAACTAATACGTTATTATGATTTTAAAATCGTTCAAAACAGACCCGTATAGAACGATGCGTGATGCTAAAAAACATGAATTTCTATTAAAAACTGTCATATTTCATACTAATCTCTACCCAAATCTAGTATCGTCTAAAATTCAGTTTTATTTTTATTTACATTCAGCTCTGACAACAAAGCTCTAAATTATAAAATGAAAATCATTTCAATTACGCTCATAAATTCGTTAAGCCAGCCGCCCATACAAAAAATTGTGATGGACTTCTTGCTACGCAAAAGCCTAACCACATTTTTATTTAAATTAAAAATATAATAAATTAGCCCCTGAATAGGGGAGTTTCAAAAAGCTATCAAGGGAACAGTCTTTAGTTAGACAGGATCGTACAGTTTAAGGGTGCCTGTTTAATTTTCCTCTCAAAACTTTTACCGTATATCTCGGAAAGTATTTTCCTAAAATTAAGTTTTATTGAAAGAATTATAGAGCTCAACTTTAACATCGTCATTATTGTAAGAATTATGGATATTGCAGATTTCCTAAGACGAAAATTTTTCATGTGAAACATCTATAGGCGCACGTAAAACCGATTGCTGGCGGGGCGACGGCGACGCATGCCGCGTGGCGATTCACCGCTCAATCCGCACGCGCGGTCCTGCTACGCGACCGTGACCTTTTTTTCGATGTTTCACATCTGCCAGGCGTCCCGTGACGGCTCACAATTTTTATGTTAGTGATTTACGCCCGGACTGTACCGTATGGTAAGCTAAAGTAACCGTCATGAGAAGCTATAAATACATAAAATTGCAAAATATACAACTATCAACTTTAAACTCAAGATATCTAAGTTGATTTATGAATGAAGAAATTATCGCTAAACGTCATAAAATAATTTTAGTTGCAATGGAAACTGTACCATACGCAATTTCAGTTAAAGTTTTAAATCCCAAAGTATGAAATTTATCTCGTCTCATGGCTTGACTTTAGTTTCGAAACTGTTTGATGTGTCCCGAATCGTTTGTACTGTAGCTCCTATTTTTTTTTCTACGTGTTTTTGTTTTTTTATTATGGTACTCTACCTAAGTAGCAACAAAACATGACCGTAGGCATTCTTACCTATTGTATAAAATCTAATCTTTTAGTAACCTTTTGTGAGTCATAGAATAGAACACTGTCAATGTTTCCTTTCTAATCTACGCTAAAAGATCATCACTGCTTTACGTATAAAATAAATGTATAAACAGTGAAACCTTTCTATTTTTCCTAGCTTAGATTATTAACACAAAATAATCTTATTCAATAAAATTCCGTCTGGGAAGTTTTCATCGGATATCCAGTTGCGAAAGGGTGGTTTACATTTACATAATATTTAATATTCGTTTCCTTTGTAAATTAAATAAATTGAAACAATACCTAAATCGAATAAAGTCTGTGGTTTGATTAAAAGATTTTTATTTTTGTCTCAAATGCCAAATAAACCCTGTGAAGCATTTTTTTAATAATATGTTCGGAAAAGGAATCGTAGGGGTCCCCACCCCCTACCCCCCAGGTAGGGGTAAAGAATTTGAATTTATTGTAACCTAACATTCTACATATATACACCTTTCTTTACCTAAGTAAGTAGGTACGTATGATTTCGGGTTTTAAATACATGAACTAGCAATTTTTATAGTTGTAGGAACTTTCCCGAAAAGTTTGCATTATTAAGATCACGTATTTAATTATCAGGACATCAATTCAGCTGTCCACAACAATTATATTAATTTATCAACATCAATATGCAATCGAATTCTCCAATAACTTTAATCTCATGTCATTGCGTCAGCTCGATGCAATTTTCAGCGAAAAATAGGAGTAACAGATGGTTTTAACAGTCCATTACTTTTTATAACACCTCGCTTTTTTATAGCTGCCATATGTAGATATAAGGGTGACATTTATAGCTCTTAAATTCGGAAACAACCTGAACTGAATGGATGAGAAAAACATGCAGGTACTCAGCCCGTTAAGACCCAGATATATGCCAGTGACCTTGAGTGGTTAGCTTGCGTGTTCTGTACTGAGCTCACACAACGCGTCGTACGATCAGCCAGTAATAGGACTCGCCCATCAAGGAGCGCTGTCCCCAATTTGACGCATTATTAATTTATTATACACAAGACAAAAAGTATTTTAATAAAACGCGTATAATAAAAGATCAATAATTAAATTATCTTTAAATTGATGAAGGTTTCAGAAAAATACAATCGGTAAATTTTGCGCCATTCTCAGTTTTTTATCCGCGTTTTACATAACTTTAGAAATTAATTTTACTATGTAATATAAACATAATCTAAAATAATCACATATTATGTTATTGAAAAAATGCTCTAATTTAACATATTTTTTTATTCAAATCATTAACACTACTAGTTTAGACGTGATCTTTGGTATAAAATCATTAAAAGTCGGTTATCGTCGCCTTAAATAGCTTTTCGTGTTTTTTACGGAGAATAGATTTGGTTTTGTAGAGCATGTTAGATAGAAAGATAGAATACTCTTTATTATGTACACGCGGCTACACATCAAGCTATAATTTCCAGTACAAGCTGACCTCTCATTGTACGGAAATCCCATACAATGCGAGTTCAGCCTAAATTGGATTTGTATAGCTTGATATGTAGCCGGGTGTGTGTACACCATAAAAATTACGGATATAAATGAAGAAATACAAGAGGTGACACAATGGGCGGTCTTATCGCTAAAAGCGATATTTTGAAGACAACCTTTGGATGGATTCAGGGGGATGGAGAGACAATACTGCAGGTAGTGTTTTCTGTAACCCAGGTCTAGTAAATAGATTATTAAGACATAATTACAGTCAGCAACAAGTCGATTTAAAATGATTCGATACATTGCTTTTTAGTATTTCATGTAACAGCTAAGAGTTAATTTTATAACAGGTCAGATTTTTAAAGAATATTTGAAGTGAAAGGAACCGAAGTGTTAATCGACTTTTGTTGCTGACCGTAGACACCCTGTGTGACACCCTTTCTAATACTCGATGTGCCGTATTGATCAGCGTCTGAGTACCGTATAATAATTATAAGAGCTAAGGGGTTCCATTTCAACGACAAAAAAACCTAATTTCGTATTCAATCTTGATTATTTTTAATGTTCTAAACAAGTCTGTCCATGTCAACAAGTAGGTACCTTAAGGAAATTTTAGAACATAATTTCAAAGCTTAGTGGTTGAACTCCGAGCAAGTCCCTTAGGTCAAGGGACACTTAACATTGTTTTAGGTGGCCATATTTACTCTGTTTCAAACTGCTTTTCGCCACTTTGTCTTGCTTTTACAACGGCTTTGTCTCCAACAGAGGCTAAAAAATGACATGCAAATACAATAATGGGAACAAATACATGTGTTTCCAATTATAGACCACATCATTCACTTATAATCTATAGTTAGTTACAAAATGTTTAAAACCGACGAAAATTGTAAAATTATTATTTTCTCATAAGTTTTCCAAAAAGACTGAGCAGTGGACAGTCATCATCATTTTCATCATTTCAGCGGAAATACGTCCACTGCTGGACATAGGCCGATCCCAAGAGGAGGGTTTCATAATCGCCACGCTTGGCAGGCGGGTTGGTGATCGCAGTATAGTGTTAAAATGCGTAAAGAACGCTGCTGCCCATTCTCTAGTAAGTCCTTTCTGTGTCTGTGTGTGTATTTGTATGTACTCATACAAGTACATATTCACATTAAAATATTGATTATTATTTATCTCCGCATTTTCAATTTACTCTCCACTCGAGCGCTAATGAAATTCTTCAGCAAATGAAAACTTAGTGAACAGCACCACAGTCTCGTTGTGAGTTCTAAGCGAATGATACAAAACGCTACATTTATAATAATAATAATAATAAGTATGTGCCCGACCCAGTTCTCGAAAAAGACCATGTCACGTTGTACTGGGATCGGTCTATCATCACTGACAGGACTATTGTCGCCAATAAGCCTGATATAGTGGTGATAGATCGATTAGCGCAATGATTATCGATGTTACCATTCCACATGACGAGAACCTCGTGAAAGCTGAGAAAGAGAAACAAATTAAGTATCTCGACTTAGCACACGAGGTTGTTGACATGTGGAATGTGAGCTCGGCTATCATTGTGCCGATTGTCGTATCGGCCAATGGCCTGATGGCCGAGAGCCTCGATCAACATCTCTCGAGGCTCTCGTTAGGTGGTTGGATCAAGGGCCTGATTCAGAAGGCAGTACTCCTCGATACGGCTCGTATCGTGAGAAGGTTTCTATCTCTGGAGCCCTAACCACCGGTAGCTTGGACCCTGCTCCCGCTACCGGCGGACAACTATTTTTTATATTTTTAAATGTTTTATATTGTTTTATAAATTCTAATATTTAAAAATATAATTTATATGTACATATCGATAAATACCTAAAGGAAATAATAATAATACCATTTATTTCAGGCGACATAGGCCCATAGAAAAATACCTTAACCTAATCATACATACTGTATATAAACAAAAACTTGTGTTAATAAAAAGGCTTAGACTATGTTAGTAGCACTTCACTTTGCACTAGATTGTGCTGTCCTGTGGAACTTGTCCGCGGAAGCGACGGAACACCACGTCTTGCGGCCAAAAGTCTTCTTCCATGACGAGGGGCAGATAACAGTTCGGAACACGCACGACGAACGCTTTGAAGTTGACGTTCCGGCGCGACTCCAGTAACTGCACCCTCGGCGCGTACCTCGTCTTTTGGCGCACGTACTCCACGATGTCCTCCGCCTTAGTGGTGTAGTGCAGGCGGGAGATGTACACCGGTGTGTTCGGTTTATGAACAGAGGGCCTAGACAACATGGCATTCGCTTCGGAGCGATTCTATTTCTACAATCGCTATCGTTATTTCACTTTTTGACAAGCGTTATCGCTAGTTTTCGATTCGAATTCCTTCATACAAATTAAAAACTAGCGATAACGCTTGTCAAAAAGTGCCACTTGGCTAAGCATCACTATGGAAGTTACGCTGTCGATTCGCTTCATGGAATCGAATGATGTTATCATTGTCTAGCTAATTTCTATTCGTTGGCCTATGATCACGTGACATTTCGATAGCTTATGTCAACACCATACATTTTGTGGCTTTTCTACTATTGTTATCGCTAACCGAATGTTACTTTGTCTAGACCCGCAGTTCCTTAAATAACTGAATAGTTGCGTACGCATAAGAAACGGAATTCGCCGAGTTCTTGACTTTATAACAGGGCCTGTTTGGTTTAGTTTGCCACAGCTAGAGTAACTGCCGCGGGCGAGCATGCCTTCTGATGTTTGGGGATAAAATTCAGGAACCTTATTTGTGATGGGTATTATTAAAATGTTTTCGATGGGTTAAAGGATAACATTGGCATTATAATGTCGTCTAGGATACCTTGAATAATGTTCTTGCAAATGTATAAGGATACTGCCCTGGGGTCAAGAAGACGGAAACCTACCTACAATGTTTTTTAACATCCTTGTGTCAAATCCGACTATGAGATAGATTCCCTGTGTTTCTTTTGGATCTTTTGATATTTGGTTAGGATATTATGGAGGATGAGTGAACTTTACACCCTGTTCCTCTACCTCTAAATTATGTTATTATTCTCGTAGTGTCATCAATGCTAAGTTGTTACTTCCAAAGTACAGAAATGTACACGGCAAGAGATCGTTAAAGTATATAATACCTTACCTTATTAATAACAAACAAAACAACTCATAAAAACATAAAGTACAAATTACAGCAACATTTCTTACAAAATATAAATATCTAATTGTATAATAATATGTGAATGGAAATAAATGTTACAATTGAACGTTATTAAATAATAAAAAAACATAATACCTGTCAATATCAAAGCAAACAAAAAATAAGAAAAATTAATTAATGCTAAAAATATTTATACTTTTAGGAACAACCTGTATCAATCTAAGTCACATTGCTCTACCACTTTTGATTGAAGAACGGTCAAATCGGTCACCGATGTTCGCTCGTTTGTTTAATATTAGATAAATGTTTCGCTAAATACCCTCGCTGTTATTTTTATTAATGTTTAATTTTAATTAAGAACTTAAGTTTGGTTTATTCCACAGGTTTATTCTCTAAATTATGTGGTCGCTGATTTTGGTGCACGGTAAAACTCTAATGAGTTTATGTTTGCGCCAACTTATAATGAAAAAATAAAATAAATGTACTGAAATCCCCTAATCCATAGTCACTGTAGTCATCGAGAACTGGCGGGTGCGGGATTGTCACGAGAGACAAGCACGCCGCGCCGGGGGCGGAGCACTTAGATTTACGACCAACAACTTGGTCCGCACTTAATTTATGACGAGAAACTTTCCTCGCGCGTAAATAATAGTGCTCAGACAAATTAGCAAATTGCTTGACGACTTGCCGAACATATTTTGACGGTACGGCCTGTTCTTTGTTAGCCTATAATCTGGTTGTAAATAATTAAGTTAGCTAAGCCACAGAAATTTGCGTTAGTTTCTCCTAAGTTTAAGTAAAGAAGTTGAACTGATAGTCGTGTGTATACTAATCAAATGGATTTATGGGTCTGAAAAAAAAGATTTTTTTTATTGTCGAATTTTCCTCATGTAACCTTGGAAGCTTCGCAATATCTTCTCGACCCACAGACTGCAACGTCTCAAGACGAAAGTATTTGACCAGTGCGTGTTGCCAGTGATGACCTATGGTACTGACACGTGGTCGCTCACAATGGGCCTTATTTGAAAGCTAAAAGTCACTTAAAGGGCAATGGTGAGGGCTATGCTTAGAGTTTTCCTACGTGATCGAATCAGAAATGAAAAGATCCACACGTAAACCAATGTAACCGACATAGCCCAAAGAATTGCCAAATTTAAGTAGCAGTGGGCAGGGCACATTGCACGCAGAACAGATGACCAATGGGGCCGAAAGGATCTGGAATGGCGACCGCGTACCGGACGACGTAGCATTGGAAGGCCTCCTACAAGTTGGACCGATGAGCTGGTGAAGGCCGCAGGTATCCTCTGGATGCGGGAAGCACAAAACCGGTTGAAGTGACGGTGCTTAGAGGCCTATGTCCAGCTGTGGACGTCTTTCGGCTGAAATGATGAACCTCGGAAGTCTGTAATAATTTGATGACATCGCTAATGGGTGTGTGAGTAAGAAACCTTTAACTTTATCAATATACATTATTATTTTAACCATGAAATTTAATATAATAAAAAATATATGAAAACTTAATGCTTAAACGACCCTATAGGGAAACCTACATAACACCTATTAGCTGATCTCCGGTAATACGCAATTGCTGTTCTCAAACACGATAATATTAGACTCGATATGATCTACCAATACCTTAGTTCCACCATTATGCTGAAACTTTATCAATTAATTCGAAACTAATGTCTACTTAAGTTGCTTTACATTTCCCACAAGCATAGTTAAAATTCGCGCAATAATTAATACCTATCTACACATATTATAAAACATAGAGCTAAGCTAAACTCCATGGAGATGTGATGGAGGAGCCCGTGGCTAAGTACAACAGCCGTACGGGTCTATCCATCAGTTTAAGCACGCTTGCCGGGGTTGATCCATAGATGGGTGACCATCTTTACATACCGAGACCCCGCCGTGCTTTGGAAAGCACGTAAAGACGTTGGTCCCGTCTGTCATTTGTGGATCTCTGACAATCGTTACGGGTCGTCTGAAGCCCGAAAGTCTGACCAGTCTTACCAAGGGGTATCGGGTCAGGCTGCGTTGAGACGACACACGCCCGCTACGCGCCCACCCCCGCGCTTGTCCCGCTCGCTTTGAAATTTGTTGCATATAATTTGAGTCTCACATCAATAGATCTCAAATTGCATTTATCGAAGTCGACCCGAACACGCCACGCGCCCGCCTCGCGCCCGCCTCGCGCCCGCCCCACGCACGTCCCGCGCTCATCCGCACACGCGCTGCACACGCCTTGTACCGCGCTTCGGCTAGTGCCGTATTGACTGTGATCAAGGGCGTTTTTATAATAAGTAGTATAACCGTGCGCGGATTTAGCGCGTGGCGAACGCGGGTGTAACGCGTGTGTGGGGCGTGCGCGTGGCCGGCGTGGGTTATCTGAACACGGCCTTACCCAGTAACTGGGTTGTGGAGGTCAGATAGGCAGTTGGGAAAAGGCTAGGCAGATTAATTGACATATTATAAAACATAGTCGCTTTTCGTATCTGTCCGTGTGGCTGCGTTTTTCTTTTAAACTACGCAATAGATTTAGAGCATTTATTTCGAAAGGTTTTTATGTATATTTCATTAATATTAAGTATATCTTTATTTTTCTCTCTTCACAAAGGTTCACATAGTTATAATGGTATGTTGGTACGAATGAAACGCAACCGTCTTGCTCCAAAGCTAGGTAGCCGGTACCCTCACTAACAAACATACGAGTATGTAGATCATTAAGTAAGTACTTATAACTTGCACATACAGTTCATATAAACGTAGAGACAAGAATTATAGCGTTTTGACAAAAATGCAAACAGGATGATTCTTTGTGAGACTGGCGTCCATACTAGGATGCCCTGTGTGACGGATCACCAGGCTCTCACCCCGAATTAAATCTAATTAACATAACAATGGTCAATTTTAAACTTGATAAGGTGTAACATAAATAACGCACTACCTTTTAAGGGGTCATTGTCATTATCATTAGGAACAACTTTTACTATGAGACCAAACCTGAAATCGCCGAAAAAAATTAGCAGTTCCCTACATTTTGACGAGTTTCGAACATAAATGTAGGGAACAGCTGTTTTTTTTTTCGCGATTAAGTCTTGGCCCCGTAGTAAAAGTTATTCACAATGATGAGTACAATGACCCCTTAAGGGGTTGTGCGTTACTTCTGGAATATGTTGTATATTAAACTAACATTTATAACAAAGGAAATTCAAATATCATGATTGTAATTAATCCTTGTTTAACAAGAAGCCTTCTTAAAAACACGGATTTTGTAATATTATTCGCCATCAGGCTACACTTCAGTCAAGGGTCTTCAAAAGCCCTTCTGACGCCCTATCTCGTTAAACAAGATGTATTGCATTTGAAACAAAGCTTGTTAATAACTGATCAAGAAAAATACGGAAACTAAAAACATGTATTAAAATCATAACATGACATTCACGCCTATAATCCCCGAAGGGTTAGGCAGAGATGTATCTATAGTAAACCCACATATTATCGCCAGTTATATTTAAGCCCCATGTATTATCATCATCATCATCATCATTTCAGCCGATAGACGTCCACTGCTGGACATAGGCCTCCCCCAAAGGGAGAGTTTGCCATAATCGCCACGCTTGGCACGCTTGGCTTGGCTTCATCTATTTTATTTCATTTAATTTATTTCCTAATCTATCCGTGACATCACAGCGGGCCCTATCAGAATACCAGCGCTGCGACACTTATTTTTAAGTGCCGCAGCATCATGCTGAGATACGGGCCTTTTGGCCTCGTACAGGACTTTGTTTTTATTTTCTTTTTGTTTACTTTGTTTTATTTTTGGTTTTGTTCTTTTTTTTTGTTTCTATGAGTGTGTTTTATTTAATTTTTGATCTGTGCGAGTCCCAATAAATGTTTTTTTCTTTCTTTCTTTTCTTTTGCTGAACGCAGAACGCTGCTGCCCATTCTCTAGTAAGCCCCTTAGTCGCCTTTTACGACACCCACGGGAAAAAATAGGGTGGGTGCTAGCTATTATTTACGTCCGGCACCACACAGACATGTATTATGGGGCGAGCATATTGCCATCAACCGGGCACAAATTCAGACTCCGGGCAGCTACTGAGAAAGTTTTGATAGAATACTTTGCCCGACACTTTTTTTTTTTCTTTTTTGGGTGGGAAATCATCAAATAACTTCTCCCGCTCTGGGCGGAGCGGGAGGGAGTGTCAGACTTTTACTGACTAAAACCCACCGTGTTCCTTCAAATGCCTGTGTGCCAGGGCCACGATATCCCTTTCGGACAAGCTCGTAACCTTGGCAGGCATTGGCCCTTTCGGACCCCGTCAATTGGTGCTGACGTCTCGTTGAGGCGCGCGTGGAACACAACACGCCGTCGACCCGGGCCTGGTCCTTATCGGACGGCGAGCTACCCATCGCTCACCGTCCGCAAGCCCGCAACTACGGTGGCCGGGAATCGGCCTGCGATTCCCGACGCCCAGGGCGTCTCCTGCGGCGACTAAGGGCGGAAGGGCGGGCACCCTGCCTCACCCTCACGCGTTCCGCCTCCTCCTTCGTGAGCATTACTGTTTCGCAGAAGGAGGTGACGGCCTCCCATGCACTCTCGCTCCGAACCATGGCCTGAACCAGGGCCGGACGCGAGAGATCGTCGCCGCCGATCGCCTCCGTGAGGACACGGCGGTGCTCCGCCCAAGCAGGGCAGACCTCCACCGTATGCTCCACCGTGTCCTCCGGGCGATCCACACAATGGTGACACCCGGGCGTTTCCTCCCGCTTTATCCTGAACAGGAACCTCCCGAAACAACCGTGTCCGGTGAGGACCTGCGTCAGGCGGAAGGTGAGGACGCCGTGGCGCCTCTCTAGCCACTCCTCAAAGAGGGGACTTACCGCCGCAATTGTGGCGTGCCCAACTTTGCCCGACCCTGGGGGCCTAAAATGGACGCTTTGGCAGAATCATAATATGATCTGCGTACAATTCATATCCCGCAATTCATCTGTTTGACCGTTTTGTATGGAGTTTCGTAAAATGGTTCACAAATTATGAATTGGTATAATGAAGTCTAATGTCAAATAGCAGCTTTCTAACAGATGAATTGCGGGATGTATGAATTGTACGCAGATCATATTATGATTTTGCCAAAGCATCCATTTTAGACCCCCTGGAATCGTACCCAACACCTCTTATCAAACTTCAAAATAAGTCACCCTTATTTTCGATTCCAGCTTCACATTCGGACGGGTGCGTGCGTAGGTGCGCCCCGCCGCCATCGCCGCGCCGCCCTGATCTGTTAGATGAGCCCGCCGTTCAAGTTTACCCCTATTTCACGAGCTGCACGTATTGTTAACAGTATTACAGTTTCGGAGGATATATTTAGGCAAAACTTGCCGAGATTCATTCAAATGGCACAAATAATTAATGAAAGAGTATTAATCGTAAAAAAATAGTAGTAATAATCGTTATCACGTTTAAAATAAAATTTAATTTAATTGTGGTAATTTTCTGTATTCTTTATTGGTCATTTATTTTGTATAAATCTGTGTAAGTAGACATTGTGACATAAAACATGAACATCGCCTAGGATGAAAATCCGTAAAGGGGGTTATAATTGTGATTTAAATAAATAAATAATAAAATAAGGTAACATTTGAAGTATCAAAACCCATGTTCGTTAGGGGGGAAGTCCAGAAATTAAGACATTTTTTATTAGCCTTTAGTGTAATTCCTAGATTAATTTGTAGTGTATTGTGGAATAAACGCTTACCTAATTTCTTGAAATTATCTATTTAAAATATATATTCTAAATAATAGATTATTTATCATCTACAGAAGACAAAATCAACTTATCATTTAACCTTCCCTAACTTTAACTTAACTATAAGACAATAGCCACGGGGTAACTTAAATGAATTACGAATGGAAAAGACTGTTTTATTCAATAAAAACTCAAAAGAAAATTACAAAATTCTATTAAGATTGTTGAAATATTTATTAATAGATGTCAATGCCATACGCTTTCACATTTAGTTCATTGCTGAAAATGAATTATCTGTTATTGTTATTTTTATCATTCGTAGGCGTGTAAGGTGGGAAAGATCAAATCTGTACATTAACAGATAAATTCCCACGTGGGCTAAGCAACTACATTTAAATGTCACCCATTAATTTTGTTTTATGTATGTATTCTGCGTTCAAAACGCGACACTTCAAAGCAATTCATTTTAGTTAAGCCCCTATATTCACCATAATGATGGCAATTTTCGAACAGCAATAAATTTTGCTTTCCTAAGTATATTTATATAAAATTCAGAGAGAAGTTGGCGTACTGAGGCGTACGCTCGCGTGTGTTAATTAACTCTATTCAACCGTCCGCTTCTTTTTTTAAATACGAAACAGAAGCAGGCCGCTAACAAAGCAATTATTTTCTTTGCAAAATTAATTATTTCCCTTGTATTGGTGTTCTGTTCTCTCGCTTTAATTACCGAAGTGGGTGCTACGTGTTGCGACTTGCGACTAATTGACCGTAACGCGCACTAAAGTATACCGCCGTGCCACAGAAGGAAAATTCTCCAGTAGCCCAATGGGAATTAATCATGCTATTGGGAAAAATAATTACTTTTATAACGTATAGACGCATTGAACCGGGAAATTGAATAGCATTTCTGTATGTTGCTAATGTTAATAGTATTTTATTGAAAAAATATCATCACCGACGAAAGTACAACTTGAAAGGAAAACATAATTCTATTTTCTTGTATTCTCGGCATTTAATTAGGAAAAGTATCCAGGTTAACGCTTTGGGGGACGGCGAATGAGATGCAATAGAAGTTTGTTGTGACTCTATAGGCGTTCAAATTCAATTTTACATTTATTTATTTTGGGACTACTACATCCAAACAAAAACTTAGAAACTATTGTTAGTATTAAAATACAATTACAAAGGACAACACTCATCCTATACATCTAATTCTATACACAAATGCCCCTGCGCTAAGCAGGGACCATTTTGATTACCCATTGAAAGGGTTAGGGTTTTTCTAAGCGGTTAAACAAAAACCCATACGACATGGGTAACCCTTATGAACGGCTTAAATTACATTTTGGTAACCCGTTGAAAGGGTTTTCGATAAAAACCCATACGGTGTGGGTAACCCTTTTGAACGGCTTAGTTTAAGCCATTCAAAATTACCCACACCGTATGGGTTTTTGATTAACTGCTTAGAAATACCCTATAGAAAACCCTTTCCATTGAAAAGGTTTTCGATAGGGTTTTTCTAAAACGGTATCCAAAATGGTCCCTGGGTAGAATAGAGATAGAATTGGTCATGCTACGGGTGCTGGGCGAATATCGAAATAACATAATATTATGAATTTTTTCATGTTACTGGGTTTCAAGTACGTATAGAACCCATTGAATGGGTTATCATGTAACCCTTTCACTGGGTTGCAAGTATAAAACCCAATGAGTTATCAAGTTATCGTGTAACCCTTTCACTGGGTTTCTAGTATAAAACCCTTTCAATGGGTTACCATTGAATGGGTTACCCCTTCGAAAGGCTTAAACCTTAACCGGGGTTGTACGGTCCCTGGACTGCTGAGACAGCCCGTCCCGTCAAGATAACCAATAGGGAGACACCTCCCTAAAAAATCACCAGACGAACGAAATGCCTCAACACTGGTGCACGTACATCTTCAGCTATAATTTTCTCCGTCCGAGAAAGCGTTAATGTTATGTTTATGTATTACGAATGTCTTTGCTTAGTTAACAGAATTCAAATTAGTGTAACTATGTACTACGAAATTAATTTATAAAATTATTTTTATTTTTATTTATTCAAAAGAAACCTTGTTTGCATTACTTTCTTTTGTCTTTTTGATGTGTAACATCTTCTCAACTTCTTCTTCTCTCGCTTTCAGTGGGAGTGATTTCGAGAAAAGGGACGAAAGTGTGTAACAGGAAGTGACAGCTTAAGCTTTTTCATCATCATCATTTCAGCCGAAAGATGTCCACTGCTGGACATAGGCCTCCCCCAAGCACCGCCACTTTGACCGGTTCTGTGCTTCCCACATCCAGCAAATACCTGCGAGCTTCACAAGGTCATCGGTCCACCTGTAGGAGGCCTTCCAACGCTACGTCTTCCGGTACGCGGTCGCCACTCCAGAACCTTTCGGCCCCATCGGCCAACTGACCACTGCCACTTAAGCTTTTTAATAGCATGGAATTAGTAAGTAGGTAATTATAATCATAATTATAGTACTAGAAGTAGGGATTTATTAGCTCAACCAGGTTTCAGACTGGCAAAAGTAGACTCGTCTTTCATGGGGTACTGTTTAAAATGTTATAATATAATTCCTCCCCACATACTTCAACTGAATGAGACGAAATTCAAATCTTGTATAAAACGCACACTATGCAAGCAGGCATACTATAATTTGGGGGATTACATCGCTGATAAAAATGCTTGGCTCAATGCTGGTCCAGCTCCACAACCTCAACTAATTGATTAACATTTGAAAATACTGTTGGAGCTGCTGAAATTTCAAAAACTATCTTTGCTTTGTATAAATTCAATCTCTTAGTATTATATAATTGCATAGAACATGTGTGAGCACTATGTACTTACTATAAAGCTACCATTTACTGAGTACTTCTTTCATTGACTTGAATGTGCAATGGCGGCTGAGAGTATGTCATGCTCACTGTAATGTCTCGCTGATGGTGGCGGGTGTGTTGGATCATTTAGCTCCCTTCAAAATGGTTGAGTTGAATGGTGCTAATCCATGCGTCATGTTCGTGAACGGGCGCCATCAGTAGGGACTGGTCATCTCTTAGCGGCCTTGGCTTATTTTAATTTAAGTTTTGAATTGTTTTTTTTTTATATTTTTGTTACGGACGCCTTTGACGTTTTGCATCGTTCTCACATGTTTAATTTCAACACGAATGATGTAACCAATATTTTGTAACCATATGTTAATTTAAAAGAGTGTCCGTGGAGTTTCTTGCCCGTTCTTCTCCATAGGTACCTACTAAGCTTTGGAATGGGCAACTAGCTTCATTTTGATGACTGACCGACCCCCTTGACAATTCAAAAGTGCCTGTAATTGGTTTATTTGAAATAAATGCTTTGAGTTTGAGTTTGGTACTATATAGATTGTAAGTAGTATAGTCGAACTTCCACTAGTGGGCTACCACTAGTAATTAATAATCATTCACCTAATACGAGTATATTTCAGTATTTAGCGTTTTTTAAATTTTGAGGTTAATTTCTGTCGCAGCTCAGTTGCTTATTACCAAGGTGACACGTCAGATGTTACACATCATATGCGACTACTGTAAGGCTCGATTTTTTTTTATTCACTAGTATTTACCTACCTACTTATTATAGGTGGTTAATAAAGAGTTGGTCTATGTTGGACCAATCAATCAATCAATCAACTCAGCCTATAGCAGTCCGCTGTTGGACATAGGCCTTTCCCAGGCTGCGCCACAACATCCTGTCCTCCGCCTTCCACATCCAGTCTGTCCCAGCCACCTTTTTAAGGTCGTCGGTCCATCTAGCTGGGGGGCGTCCCACACTACGCTTGCCGATAGGCGGTCTCCACTCCAGGACTCGTTTCCACAATCAAATATAATCACCGCCGTGTCCTCACGAAGGCGATCGGCGGCGGCGATCTCTCGCGTCCGGCCCTGGTTCGGGCCATGGTTCGGAGCGAGAGTGCATGGGAGGCCGTCACCTCCTGTAATGCTTGCGAAGGAGCAGGCGGAACGCGTGAGGGAGAGGCAAGGTTCGCGCCCTCGCGCCCTTAGTCGCCGCAGGAGACGCCCCGGGCGTCGGGAGTCGCAAGCCGATTTCCGGCCACCGTAGGCGCGGGCTTGCGGACGGTGAGCGATGGGTAGTTCAGCGTCCGATAAGGACCAGGCCCGGGTCGACGGCGCGTTGTATTCCACGCGCGCCTCAAAGAGTTGTCAGCAGCAACTGACGGGGTCCGTTAGGGCCAATGCCTGCCAGGGTTGCGAGTTTGTCCGAAAGGGATATCGTGGCCCTGGCACACAGGCAAATGAAGGAATACGGGTGGGTTTTAATCAGTAAAAGTCTGACACGCCCTCCCGCTCCGCCCAGAGCGGGAGAAGTTATTTGATAATTTCCCACCCAAAAAAAAAAAGGTGTTAGTAACAATAAACTTAGCCTAGTGTTAGTACAATTCAAGCAATTTAATTTAAGCATATTATATGCCCATCGCATGAGCACTCATCCACTGCTTCAACAGTCGAGAATCCCACCTGTTTGCCACGGCGCGGCGTCCAGGATGCCGTTAGCAGTGCCACGCACGCGTCTGAGTAGCGAAGCGGATATTGCACAAAAGCAATCAGTGTGCGCCTCAGCAAACATAGTCAAAGCGCTGCAAAAACGAGGCAGCCCAAACAACACCCTAAACGCGTTGTTATATTGTACACGCAGAGACCCGTACACTCGCTGCGTGTAGTTGACCCATAGACTACACGTGTAGAAGGACTGACAATACGCTTTAAAAAGCGTCAGCTTAACTTGCTTACTACTTACAACGTGCAAATCTACGGGCCAACATGTTGCAACGCACACACAAAGCCGTCCACTCCCTCTCAATTTCAAGGTCATCATCCAAGTTGTCTGTGACCCAGTGTTCCAAGTACTTAAACTGGTGAACAAGCTTGAGTAGTATCCCGCCTAATGTTAGCGAAGTAGGATAATTATAACACATCTTAATTTCATCAGCTCGCTCTTGGGCGCATTGTACTTGAGTCCATGAGCCTCAGCATACAGCTCACATAACTCTAACAGCCTTTTTAGTACACCAATCGATGGCCTCAGCACCATATCGTCAGTATAATTTATGTTGTTTACACAAACACCGTCCACGTGATAACCGATATTAGTACTGCTGAGCTCACCGATCAGTCGGTTCATGTACAGGCTGAAGAGTCTAGAGGAGCTCAACCCCCCTGCCTCACCCCGCACTCCAACCCGTACACGTCCGACTGGGCCCCTGCCCACTTCACACTGTTCTTTTGGTTGCCGTACCAATATTCAAAAACTGCTGTGATCTCAGGAGGCAAGTCCGTTTCTACTCAATTTCTGCCACAGAAAATCATAAGACACGAGATCAAATGCCTTCGACAGATCCAAGAAACAAGCGTAGATTGGTGTTTTCCTCGCTGTGTAGTACTGGACAGTCTGCTTGACGCATAGAACTGCAGATTCAGTTGACAATAACAGACTACAATTACTTGTCTAACTACTTAGGTAACGCTAGTCACAACATAATTAGGAAGTTTCGTGGTAACGTCTTAGTGTCATTATTAGATATTTTGAATAAAGAAAGAAAATAAAGAATAAAGTTTATTTGGACACAGTTCATGAAACACACAATACAAACAATAAAAAAACATAACCCTTCCTTGGCAGCACCAAGGAAGGGTTATGGTTATGGGTTTGCTTCCTTGGTGCATGTTGTACCTTAAGTTGTTGTGAACTATTATAATGCTAGTTTTATAACCCTTGTCGAAAAAACCTATTTAGAAGATTGTTGCCACCCATTCAATAACTTTAGGTACAGTCGCCGGCACGTATACAGTTATACCAAACTGTCAAATTACTCCTAATGATTTTTAACCTTAATTATGTAAACGCGGTGGGGGGGGGAGCCTGACAGGTTAATAAATTAATTTTTTTTAGGCAGCATAGTTTCCGACTTTTAATAAAAATTAAAAAAAAAAATACCGTTCCCCGGGGTCCTTATCTCCGAAGTTTGCATACAAGAAAATCTGAAATTATTCATTATTAATTATTATGTGATAGAAGTTTATGTAAAGATTACAGGAAAAATAAAACTATGTCTCTAAATAGCAAAGTTTTTCAGAAATCATCAACATCATATTATATACGTACGGAACCCTCGGTGCGCGAGACCGACTCGCTCTTGACCGGTTTTTTTTTATTTGTGTTCCTTCTTTGCGTCATGTTTTCCGCAAATTAAAAAAATTAAAAATTAAAAATGTTTATTTCAGTCACATATTGTATAGCTGACATATTTTGGAGATCACCTTTTAAGCAAAGAGATGCTTGTGTTAGGTGACTCCGCTCTTCCACTTAACATAACCGTGTATGCAATAGAAAAAACATATCACATTAAAAAGAAAAATATAAAAGTACAAAATACAAACAAAAATATAAAAATAAAAATACAAATACAAAAAGGAGCGCACATGGGTGGTGAATACGAGTGGATTTTTGAGTGCATGTGCATGTGTGTGTGTGTGTGTATGAGTGTGTGTGAGAGTGTGTGTGATAGTGTGAGCGTACATTGTTTATATGACTTTTGTTCATTTAGTTTTTATGTTTTGGTTAGCCAATACATAAACCAAAACGAAACAAGCAAATAAACGTATTTTCTTTCTTTCTAAAACCCATATTTTAAACAAAACGTAGCAACAGCCTACTCTAGCCCGGGCAATCGTTTAGTAAACTATTACTGGTTTACGAAGCCTTGTTAAAAAAAACTGAAGCTGTGTCAGGATTTAGAAGATTGTTGCTACCCATGACAATAACTTAAAGCACATAAGACACATAGTTGTATGGTGTGTCTATCGCTTGATATTGTGCTTGGCTTGTGTTCTTTCTTTTTTTTTTTTTTCCTTCTGGCTTCGCACGGTTTGTGCATTTAGCCAATGTCACGTTTTAGTTCTTGTTTAATATTGATGAAATGAATTATAAATGCATGATAATGATATCCCCGCCCACTCCCTTTGAGTTTCAGTAAAGATGTGGCACTTTACTGAGACCTCACGCGGACTTCTTGAGAGAACTTGAAGCGAAGTTGCACTGTTTTGTTTCATTTGCCTACACTAATGCACGTTCACAAACACTTAATGGTTAATAATCCACCATTATTACACATTAATATTCGGCTAAACACAAATTTTGGAAAATTAAACAAACTGCTGAACATGACGCTTCACTTTCCCGCCAAGAAGTCTTGGCTTGTGTTAATTGGTTAAACAGTGTTACGATTGTAGATAGACCAATAAATAAATCAATAAGCGCAGTGCCAGTGGCTGGGGCTGTCTCGCATAGGGTCACAGCATTATCCTGAGCGGTGGCCGTTTTGCGTGGATATGACGCATATTTCCCCCAACTTGTTCATTTTTGTATTTGTGTTCCTTCATTGCGTCATGTTTTCCGCAAATAAACGTATTTTCTTTCTTTCTTTTCCTGTCTATAAGGCACATTTTAAACAACACGAAGCAACAGCCTTCTCGGGCCCGGGTTACTTTTTAGTGAACTATGACTGGTCTTAGAAACCTTGTTAAACAGATTTAGAAGATTGTTGCCACCCATTCAATAACTTTGTAGGTACTTATGCCACATTTCAAACAAATCGCACTAAGTGTTTCCAAATGTCTTTTATAATGCGCACAATAAAAGAGTGGAACTCTCTGCCTGCGTCTGTTTCCGAACGCATACTCGTACAACCCTAATCTCTTCAAAGTTAGAGTGAACAGGCTTCTTCTGGGTAAGCTCACTACATCGTCGACTTTGTCTCTGTCACCGCTGCCATAGACTAAGGTCAAGAGCAAACCCATCCTATATAAAAAAAAATTAAAAAAATCGTAGCAACAGCCTACTCGGCGTACTGTTTATTCTAGTCTGTGGCGAGGAACAATTTTACCGAACAACAAGAGTCTGGCTAATGGAAATTAGCTTCCAGGGCTAATTGCCATGAATACGTTTAACATAAATCAACGGTGTTTTAAAAAACATGACGTGGGAGAAGGGAGAATTTTTCGGGGAATAATACCTTTTTAATGGAAAATCTTTATCGCATGTACAGTATTTGAATATGTAAATGTAATTTTTCTTACTTTTCACGAATTTTGTATTATGTAGGTAATTAGAAGTTGTTACTAACTATTGTTGTTCATAGAGTTTTTGTGATCAATTTTCATCTTATAATCTAATAATTAAATAGGTTTTTATTTTAAGTCTTTGTGTTTTTTAAGTCCTCGTGTTTCATACGTACTCATAACATGGCTGTTAAGAGGCCGGCGGATGGGTGCGTAGTTCATAGTAGGTTCCCAAATATATATTTTGAATGGACACTGATTTAAACAAAGTCTTCTATAGAAATTTTAAATTCCTCATATCTCGTCTTAATATCATTGTCCTTTCAAAATATATATTTGGGAACATAGATATTCTGTAATCCAATCGAAATAAATACACACTACCTTACGAATATGTTTGATTTACAAATTATTTTGGTATTACGTTTGTATGAACTACGCATCCATCACAGGCCTCTTAAGATTCTGAAAAAAAAACGGAACGTTTACTTATAACAGCAATTTTGGTACGTCTGAAACAGAGGTTTTTTTCGAGACGCAACGTAGGAATCGGTCGTACATAATGATTAGGTTTCGATAACGCGGTCACAGATTGCCCGCTAAAGACCAAAAATACTTTTCTTTTTATTTATTTTGGGGGTCATTTTGATCTTAGGAAAAAAAAAGTTTTAATTAAAACTTTTTACATACCTCAACGTGTTTGGTATCGTTTAAAAAAGCTTTTATTAATGATTCTAAAAATAAATATTTCATATTTGGTTTAGCGGCCTTGAAGACATAGCTCAAAATTAGAAGGCATTACCTCCCCCTCCGCTTAACTCCTACCAATTTAGAGTTATTTTCGATCCATTCGATATGTTATCTGCGATGTTTTTTTAACCTAAGAACAAACTTAACATTGTAGTTACATATTCTCCCATACATTCCAGCTGCAAATGTAAGTTTGTACGCACAATATTGAGAGATTTACCATGTTAATTTGACACCATAGTCTTCGTATAGGGTTTCCTGTAATCTATAAGTAAAGAACTATGTTCTGTATTTTAAGGTTCCGTAGTAAACAAGGAACCCTTATAGTTTCGCCATGTCCGTCTGTCTGTCTGTCTGTCCATCCGTCCGTCTGTCCCCGGCTTAGCTCAGAGTCGCTAAGTCCTAGAAAGCTGTATATTGGCATGGGTGTACATATTAATCACGCCGAGAAAGTCGTAAAATAAAACCATGAAAAACATTTTTTTTTAGGGTACCTCCATTGCACGTAAAACGGGTATGATATTTTTTTTCTCGTCTAATACATGGTGTGGGGTATCGTTAGATAGGCCGTTCAAAAATATTGTGGGTCTGTGAAAATCATTTTTCAATTCTGACTGAACGTTTGCGTAATATTAAGCTTTAAAGTGCTATTTCTTGTTAGTCAAGTGCCCCCCCCCCCCCCTCCTGCCAGCTAAATGGTTGGTAACGTATATTATGGGCGAGCATGTTTTTAACTACAATGTTAAGTTTGTTTTTGGGATGAATTCATCCTAACTACGGAACCCTTCATTGTGCGTGGCCGACACGTATTTGGCCGTTTTTTTTTAATAAGTTTAGGCTCAGTAGTTTCGGTGATAAGGGGGAATGGTAAATTTTAATCTATTTTCATATATAACTTTAAAACCATTTATTTTAAAATTATAGAAAATATATACTTGAGATCCCAACAAGCCCTTTCATTTGATATATCACAAAGTACAGTTTAGGTCACAGAAATTCATATGAGTACCAAATTTCAAGTTGATTAGGTCCAGTAGATTCAGCAAACAGGCTGTGACAGACGGAGATACAGACAGCTAATTGTGCTTGAACAACAGAATTGGTACCTTAGTATTTTTCGAGTAAATCGACTTTGAAGGTAGTCAAGCCCTTCAGCATGACCACCATGAGCGCCGAAAAAGGGGGGGGCATGCTACAGCTATTCTAAGTATACAAATAATTTGTACCCTCAAATGTGATTCATTTCGTAACAAACACTGAATTGAAACATTAGTATTTACCGAGAAATCTACGATGATAACTTTCGCAGCAGGACCACGACTGAATGTTTATTCCAAGTTTGAGGAGCTAGTCGCTTTCCTCAAACCTACACAGAAAATTAGTGCTCTGCGAGATAAAATTGATACCCAAAATTCAAAATGACTTATACTCCAGTAGTTTACAAGATACATATACCATACCATTTGTGATAAACTCTGAGATTTCTTCCCAAATTTATACAACAATTTGTGCTTGTAAATAAGTTATAGTGACCAAAAATTCAGATTCCTAAGTGTTGTATTTTAAGAGAAATTAGCTTTCATTACTTTTCCATACTTTATCTCCGATACAACCCGACCAAATTAAGTTGTGTAATGGTATTGAGCTGTTTAGGAGATGTACACTCGTGCACATAAATTTATGGATGTCGGAATAGTAATAACAACAATTCAATATCTATAATTTTTATTTTTATACTACTATTTATGCACTAGTTTCTATGTAGGTTTAAATATGGAATCAAATAGGAAGCGATTGGCGTTGGTAGTCACGGACATCCTGATCGCCATTCTGTATAGGGTATTATAATAACCGTTAGTGTAGTGGTCGCAAGCGCTACTGCTGATTATGAGGTCCTGGGTTCGATTCCCCGGTTAGACAAAGTGTTATTGGGTTTTTCCATCAGGAATTTCTTAGCAGTAGCCCGGAATCTGGATTTGTGGCCGGAAATAGGATTACGGATTACATGGGACTTAAACGTAACACACACGCCCGTTGTACACACACGTTTTTCTTGCCATGAAAACCTACGCTTTTGCCGTGAAAAACTACTATTGATTTGCCTTGTGGAGGCACGGTCGTTAGTGTTGTATGGATCACTATGGAAGCTTGTGACAGACACGGCGCCACTACGCCGCTACAGCACGGCGCGTATACATCGTCCTTTTTTTTGCATAGTAAATTGCATCTTGCAGGTCAACCTAGGAGGTTGTCGTCTGCATAACGGACTTTCCTATGGGTGCCTCAATAAATTAAGGCCTCCAGCCAGGGCATATGCTTAGAAACTAAGCGACTACACGCTAAGGGCACCCCCTGTGGGGTACGGACCTCGGTTTCGGCGTCGCTGTGGGAGGATCTGCGGGCTAATTGCGTAACTCACTGTCAGTAGGAATCGGTTTCAATTTGACAGTACAACAACATTCATTGTGTTATTTACGTTATTGAGGAGACAATTTATTCTAACTTATGAATCAATGGATTACTTCAAAATCATTCCGATTTGGATTCAAACTGTGTTACGCAATTAGAGTGCTGATTAGTATGCGTCGTCCGGTAGTTTACCGTGTCTTAGGCAAGCTCACACGATTACTCTACGGTGCGGCTAGCGCGTCGTACCGTCAAAAATACCGTGCCGTGAACAACGGACCTACCTAACCCTTTGGGGATTTCAGGCGTGATGTTTTGTAATGTGATAAAAATAAATCAAACAAAATAATTGTAATTATTTTAATGGATTGCATTGTTAATATTTTTACAAATACATAGGTATTATATTGTAGTAAAGGTACAATAATAAATCAATTAGTCGTTCTCGTTCCACTTAAGAAGGCGCCGAATCCCACAAACCTTGTCCCAAATTAATGTTGATAAATTGTATTTTTTATTAAGCCAGCAAAATTTATGAACTTCTGCGCCTTATTTAAGGTTTTTAATTTAAATATTATACTTTCTACGCAGCTTTACGAGAGGGTTAAGAGGCATCAGCGTTGCTTGAGACCACTTGAAGATTCTTTAGGTTTAATTTAAAAAACGATGAAAATATTGCATAAAATGGAGATAGAAACTCTCCCATAGTCTACCAGCACATAATATATTTTCATTGAAGGTCGAAACAAGTAATCAATTATCGAGTTTTGAACTTCCGCCCAATTTTTGACACTTCGAAGGTTCTGAGTTTTTTTTAATGGAAGCCATGGCAAATTCATTGCGGAACATATTGACTCCATTATCAATATGGATTTTAGATGACATTGTTTTTAATTACCTAGGTATTTTCTTGCTACCTTCGAAATATTTTACTACCAGTACTTAAAAATAAGAAATTCTCTTAAAGACTGGACGTAAACAACAGCTGACGCTCTCCCACTAATTTAAAACAAACGTAAAAATACAGTCGCGTCCACATTTCACATCTTATCAACAAGGTTCAGTAAACACAGCTCTTCGCAGAAATGAAAATTAGTCGCCAATTTAAATTCAAATTACCGAAACTTAATTTACCTTTTGTTTTTATACACAGCGGTGACTGTACTCATTAATTTTTATTTCTGCCAAGCCTCGAGTCCTTTTGAAACAATTTTTATATTTCAATTTGTGTCTTAATTTTACGTATTTTTATTTTAACTTACGATAATAATATCGCGGTTCACACAAAAAATTGAGTAAACTCTAAAAACATTTTCAGTCTTATTTGCGAGCAATAATGAGCGAATGCATTGTTTTTCGTTTAAATGTGAAACAAAAAATTATGCTGGCATTTTCTTTTCTGAAAACTTTTGTGAATATAATTTGTGCTTCTCTGTACTCGGTTACTTCAAAGAAAAAACAGTAAAAAATGCAGGTACATTATTAACATCATTGGCATGGTGTAAGTTTTCTTCTTTTTTTTTTTTTTGTTTCACATCAAAAAGAAAACTTCGTTGTAATATTTTCAAAGGCAGTGCGCGTTCTTAAAGTATATTCGTTATAAAGTTATAATACTAGGTATTTATCATAATATAGTGCGTAGTTATAACTACAAGGTGTCTGTTTGAATGCTGGTGTAGAAAGTTACAGAAATCTTGATAGAATTTCTAGTTCAAGTAGAAATAAGTAAGTACTTCTTTTTTTCTTTATTTAAATCAGGGACCGTACAACCCCGATTAAGAGTTAAGCCTTTCGAAGGGGTAACCCATTCAATGGGTTACCTTTATCATGATGTAACCCATTGAAAGGGTTTTATACTTGAAACCCAGTGAAAGGGTTACATGATAACCTATTCAATGGGTTCTATACCTACTTGAAACCCAGTAACATGAAAAAATCATAATATTATGTTATTTCGATATCCGCCCAGCACGCGTAGCATGACCAAATCTATCTCTATTCTACCCAGGGACCATTTTAGAAAAACCCTATCGAAAACCCTTTCAATAGGTTACCAAAATTTAATTTAAGCCGTTCATAAGGGTTACCCATATCGTATAGGTTTTTGTTTAACCGCTTAGAAAAACTATCGAAAACCCTTTCAATGGGTAACCAAAATGGTCCCTGATTTAAATAATTATGTCTCTTCAATAAAAAAAGTCTAAACTCAATATCTCTCTTCAAGAAATTGTATGTTCCATTACTGCGATGTGACGTATAAAATAAAATAAAATAAATGAAGTCATTATTGTATAAATGCCTGTCCGTTCGTCACAACCTTAGAAATAAAAATATAATAATAAACAAAAATGTACAAGAATCTATTGAATCAGAAAATTACTGAAAGTAGTCAATATACAATTTTGTTTGTAACAAAATTCATAACAAATCTTAAGTACATTGCCTTTTCTATCATTTTAATTTTTGCTTTTCTGGCAACACTGGAGAGATTCTTATCTAAGCAACAGGCTGAAGCACATAACGCTAAGCGTTGCCAACTAAAATAATACATACTTACTACTACCTTCAGATCTACACAGTTCTTCTCAACACATTAATAAATAAAGTTATCATAAAACTTATCTTCTAAATAAATCAAACCGTAATCGTAGCAATTTTAGCTATTGGAAAAAAATACTTCCCACAGACACAGCAAACTTGTTTAAAATCGAATCATCGGAATCTTCAGTGCCCTTATATTTGATACTAAATAATCACAAATACCTACACTAAGTAAATATTATAAATATAAATTTTGTACTGTCAGTCCGTACACTTCGTTATGGCGATAAAATGATATCACATTTGTCCTTCAAAAATTTCGTTTTCTACCAAAATGGTAGCAGTTATACCGGGGCAACACTTGTTTAAATTGTGAACCTTATGCGTTGAGTTATTAAGTCTCTATTCACACATACTGTCGCGGCGCTGGGCCATTCTTCCTTGAATGTGGTAGCGTATCGTCGTTATTCCCGGTGTTGTTATTGTGTAAAAATGACATTTCTACCCCTGCGTCGCCTCCCTAAGGAAATAAAAAATATGACTCTTTATAATGAAAGTTAAAATATTATTTCAACTTACAAAAAAAATGCAATTTCTCAATAATAAGCACACTACACAGTAATAAGCACTATTAACCGAATATTATAAGTTTTGTTAGAGGGGTAAACCCTTTTTTATTAATCTTGTCTCAAGGTAAGTTAGTATTCTCGAAGAATGATAATTTATTGAGATATCCCTTTAGGGTAATTCCTCTCAATTGGCTGTCTTACCTCAGAATGCATAGGGTTGGCCGTAATAGTGATTGGCACTTTAGCGTTAGCAGGGATGTACCCGTTGGCCCCACCGCTCTCCGGCGCGGAGCCTTTCTCCTCTGTAATAAATCATTCAATGTGTTTTGACAGCCCTGCTTTGAAGTCGGTATTATGACATCAATGTTATTATTATGTGATTCTATTGTTAAGTTAACCGCTCTCGACATTTCATGGTCGGATGATCTTAAGATGTTTTGACGTTTAATTAAATTTGGATGCATTTATAATTCTAATTAGGCAGTTCCACACAGACCGAGCAGCGTCGAGAAGCATTTGCTACTCTAGGAATCCTGACACGCTGACAGCTGGATGTGACAGCTACCCTGTAGTGTAGTGCGTATGTGTGTTTCCATGTTGTTTTCACTCTCTATTGTGTGGTAGCCCCATGGCCTATGAAACTTAAGGTATTAACTATCGGAGCCAAGCTACCCGCACGGCAAATGCGTCACGTTTCGGTCTGTGTGAACCGCCTCATTTGTTTTTGTGTTTACATTTGCAGCTAAAAATCTCACATAAAATTACTCAATAAAAGTGTGATAGAATAGGTCACACTAAGGACGAATTTCACCAATAAAACTGAACGTGATCAGCAGATCTAAGAGCTGTCAGTGTCAATATTCCATAACAATGATGACACTGACGAGAGCGAGATAATCAAATTGTGATAGAATAAGTTACACTGTGGACGAATTTCACATCAGCAGATCTAAAACCTGTCAGTGTCAATATTCCACGACAGCTGTTGCGATGAAACTGAACGCGATCAGCACATCTAAACAGCGTGTTTAGATGTGCTGATCGCGTTCAGTTTCATCGGTGAAATTCGCCCTTAGTAAAAAGTTATGCAAACATATTTAGTTTTAATTTCGCAGTAAATTTTTGTGAACTAACGAGTACTCACTATCAGTATTAGGTCTCCTAGCGCGGCGGCACAGCAGTAGCGCAGTAGCCAGCAGCACCAACAAGGCGGCGGCCCCCAGCGCGCCGCCCGCCGTCACCAGCGGGGCCGCGCTTGTGCTGCCCGGCGCGGCGGCTGGCCGGACGGTGTGTGTTGTGAACTAACGAGTACTCACTATCAGTAGTAGGTCTCCTAGCGCGGCGGCACAGCAGTAGCGCAGTAGCCAGCAGCACCAACAAGGCGGCGGCCCCCAGCGCGCCGCCCGCCGTCACCAGCGGGGCCGCGCTTGTGCTGCCCGGCGCGGCGGCTGGCCGGACGGTGTGTGTTGTGAACTAACGAGTACTCACTATCAGTAGTAGGTCTCCTAGCGCGGCGGCACAGCAGTAGCGCAGTAGCCAGCAGCACCAACAAGGCGGCGGCCCCCAGCGCGCCGCCCGCCGTCACCAGCGGGGCCGCGCTTGTGCTGCCCGGCGCGGCGGCTGGCCGGACGGTGTGTGTTGTGAACTAACGAGTACTCACTATCAGTAGTAGGTCTCCTAGCGCGGCGGCACAGCAGTAGCGCAGTAGCCAGCAGCACCAACAAGGCGGCGGCCCCCAGCGCGCCGCCCGCCGTCACCAGCGCGCCCGGCGCCGCGCGCGGGGGCGCCGGCGGCAGCGGGGCCGCGCTCGTGCTGCCTGGCGCGGCAGCTGGCCGGATGGTTTTTGCAGTCTGGGAAAGAAAAGCGTGTTAGTCAATCTGCCTAGCCTTTTTCCTGTTGGGGTCGGCTTCTAATCAAACCGAATGCATCCAAATACCAGTATTTTTCATGGAGCGACTGAAGAAAACCTTATGTAAAATGTGTTTGTGTGTTTTTGTACGGTCAACTACAACAGCTGTGGGTCTAGACAGATGACAATCGCCTTCAAAGCGTTTCGTATTTCTACGTTCTTTTCGGTAGTTCATGTCAGTCCCTTAAAGTTTTTACTTTTCCATCATAGTTATCGCTGAAAGAGTGTCCCGGTGTCTTGGCCCTCTGGTTACACCTCAATCATCTGTCTATCCTTTTCCCAACCATGTTGGGATCAGCTTTCAGTCTTACCGAATACAGCTGAATGGAGCGACTGCATATCTGACCTCCACAATCCAGAAACTTCAAATGGAGCGACTGCATATCTGACCTCCACAATCCAGAAACTGGGTAATACGATAACCCTTGGACAAATTTTCGGGCTTCTGACGACCCGTAACGACTGTCAAAGATCCACGAAAGACAGCTGGGCCAACAGCTTAAAGTGCTTTCCGAGACACGGAACCTACCTATCCACGGACCTATCGCGGCAAACGTAGCTTAACCTGATGGATCGACCCGTGCGGCTGTTATAACTTAGCCACGAGCTCTACCGACATCTACAGAGTTATTTTTAAACCGTCAATAACCTCTTAAGGGGTCATTGGACTCATCATTATGAACAACTTTTACTATGGGACCAAACCTGAAATCGTGAAAAAAATATCAGCTGTTCCCTACATTTATGTTCGAATAATTCGTTAACATGTAGGGAACAGCTGATATTTTTTTCGCGATTTCAGGTTTGGTCCGAATCAGACTTATTCTACTCTTAATTATATAATTCATGTTATTGTGAATCACATTTTGTTCTTACTAAAGTAATTTGTACTTTCGTTCGGCACTTTTTAGAGACAAAAGCATGACGAAAAGCCTAACAAAAGGTGCCTAACCTAAATACAGGGTGTTAAAGTAACTGCGAGCCATAGCTTAGGGGTAGGTTCAGTATCGATAACGGAACCCAGGAAAAATAAAAAAAAAATTGAACAAAAAAAAAAAACATATTTAAACAAAAAAAATACACCTCTTCGTACTTTAACGGGCTTAGGACCGTAATATAAAATAATTTTAATTCTAAACGATTGCTATTTTAAATTAGTAGGTACTAAATTCACTCGTTACCCATGGTCCGGGTGGGTCGACCCATTACCGGGTCCATGGGTAATTTTAATTACCCGTGGTTCCATGGCATTAGGGATTGTTCCCGGACTTCTGACTAGGTATATCGATAGAAAATGAAAACCGTCAGTTAATAATTCCATTCAGTATTTAAACTCAATTGTTGATGTTTTTTTTTCTGTCTTAAGTTATGTTGTGTTTCATTGTAATTATTTTATTTTAATATGTTGACTATTCTTTTTTAATAGAAAAAGTGTACACCTTTAAGGTAGATTTTTGAGGAACAAATTATTTATTATTAAGATCTCGTTGTAAAATGTACCAAAAATCACACTAATAAATGAATTTAGAATTTTTGAATTTTGAATATATACAATATAATTTACTCATTCATTATGCAAAACATAATTCCATCCTTGGGAACAAAAACATACCTACTCATACCTGAACTACAACACATCTATATTGAAAATGATGAATTCATAACCGACACGTTATTGGTTCGGTGCCTTTCTCCGAAGACACTGACAGTTTTAACAATATCATTCTTCAGCCAAAAACGTTGGAAGTAGGTAATTTAAAAAAATCTGGACTTTAATGTTTTTCACCCCTCCTCACAAGTCGTTCACTTGGTAATAATGGCAATACTGAACACAGTGACACAACGACAAAAAATATATTCGGCATTACAAAAAGTAAACCTCAAGCCCATCCTCCACATAGTTTGCTGCCTGTGATAATAGCACCCTATAATCTCAATGTCAGGAAAAACATTATGTATGGAATTTAAAGCTGCAAGTTCAAAATCACAGTGATACTTTACTGGTCCCCAGTTTGGAAACTGGGATTTAAATATATTGAAAAGGGCTGTATACGTTTCGGTTTTCTTACAGTAAAGCGTACATTTTTGGTTTTGTTTTAGTTGTACTAGCAGTACTGCCTAATTCAGCCTGTATTGTAAAAAAAATCAACGAATGGAACAAGGCTACAATTGAATGTTGCGTCGCTAAATATTTCCTTTGTTTGCTCAATTTTAGCTCTATCTTCTTCCATACAGAACACCTAAATGGTTGCGACTTGATAATAATATTCTGCCAACACTAGATTTCCGTGTTGCAATGGAATTTGTACTTCATGAAATGTTTTATAATTAATTTTAGTAACTCCAGCATATTCATTCGGCGCTGTATAAAGACGATGCATGACACTGTTGAATTCCGGAAAGGGATTCAATGGATACAATATATTGTTCCCTTTATCCTCAGATTATAGAAAGAAGCAGATAGACCGCGCGAAACAATAAAGTGAGGCCCGTTTGTAGACATGTGTGCGTTACAGCCACGTGACAGCACTATAAGAACAGGTGCCTCTATGTGTGTGTACGGTTGCCAGGATAATGAAAAAATTAGCCATAATATTTCATTACATGAAAAAAAAAGTTGTTTTTTTCCTAAATCAGTTTTTTTTATTAACATTATACGTCAAATTAACAATACCCAAATAAACGATACATTTGCGATATATTTTTATTTTGAGACACCAACATTTTATTGTTTTTGGTAGCTATATTTACTTTATGGTGACGTCATATAGCAAATCGACTGATGTAATAAGTAAGTATTATAAAATCCATTAACTAGTTACACTTACGAAGACACATACATACTTATTTATTTATAAACATACCAACCAGAAAAGGCGATAAATAAAACACTATTATCAAAATAAATATTTTTGTAAATCGATACTCCTGTATCCTATACTTATTTCCTAACTTAGGGGTAAATGTTTCAATATAAACTAGCAACACCGAATGATTTTTGTTAAGGTTTTGTGTTTCAAGATGTCACTAACAATAAACTCGTAAAATAAATCCAAATAGACAAATAATCAATATTTTACCTATGAAAGATACTCCATCTTATTTATTTTGTTTTTGGGAATAGTTTTTACAATGTTTAAAAATACAAGACGGCATTATTCTGAAATTATCTGTTAGAGCCCGTGACGTACTAACGATGCGACGCTTCGTGCTGTACTGAATCGAGATTGTATTCGCTTTTGAATTTGTTTTTGCTTTGTTGGCCGCACTCTCGGTGTTCCGCGCGGTCTATCTGCTTCTTTCTATAATCTGAGCCTTTATCCATCTAGCTCTCTTTCGCCTCTTCATATAATTGTGTAATAGGACGATCAGTTGTTCGCGCCTCCGATCTTAAACTGTCGAGAGATTCAGTTAGTTCATTTGATATAATATCCAGACATGTTTTTTATTACGATCTGTTCTTATAAAAATGGGAATACAACCGTAGCAAATGATGAATGTTAAATTATACTACTTTTAAGACAGCCAGCATAAAAAATTCAGAAAAAAACCGATACTCACTTTGTTAATAGTTATAGATCCTTTGCACTGATTTTTCCGTTTCAAATAACAGTTCCAAAGAGAGGATTCTTTCTTTTAATTATGTTTACGTTATTTTCCATGTTAGCAAATTAATTAACTAAAGTTTCCGCAAAAAAATATTAAATTTCAGTGCGTATTTGCTTGTAAATAATTATGTAAAAATTACAAAAGAGAACAAATGAATAAAGATTACATTATATACCATTTATGACAAAATTACTAATACAGGAAAAGTAAGTATGTGATCTCTTTTGACGTACTTAATATGCTGTTATTATGGATTTGTATTTTTCATCGATATATTCAGAACTCCAGGAAACAATCCATACTGCCATGGAACCACGGGTAATTAAAATTACCCATGGACCCGGTAATGGGTCGACCCACCGGGACCACGGGTAACGAGTGACTAAATTAGGTTGATCTTGCCATATTTTTTTGTGTTTTCATTTATGTTTATTTTTTTTTCTTGGTTTCCTTTATCGTTACTGAACCTACACCTAAGCTATGGCACGTAGTTACATTAACACCCTGTATATTTGGCCGGACACGATTGTAAAAAGCCGGACATGTCCGGCTAAGGCTGGTCAGCTGGCAACCCCAGAGTCCTAATAGCGCTAAATTCTGAAGTCAAATTCTCTTATGCACCAGCTGAGGACACGGCTAAGTAGTATACGAAGGAAACTTCTAATATTTACCTTGATAGCACTAAACTCAGAAGCAGCCTGTGCAGTGTACGCCTGCAACTTGATATCGTAGCTGGTATCAGGCAAGAGGTGCGTCAGGAGTAGTTCCCGTGGTTCTCCTGACGTCGTCACCTTCTCATAGGCACCAGCTGACGACACGGCGCGGTAGTACACGTAGAAGCCTTCTGCTTCTACCTCACCACCGCTTGTCCACTGGGAAAAAGGAAAATTTTAATAAAAAAGCCAAAAATACAGAAGAAATGTAGAGCTAGGAAAGAATTTCTTAAAGAACTTAAGACGGAGATATATGCCAGTGACCTTGAGTCGTTCCTCACGCAACGCGTAGTACGTTCAGCCAGTAATACGACTCGCCCATCAAGGAGCGCTGTCCTCAATTTCACGCATTATTAATTTATTGTACACAAAAAAAAGGTATTTTAATAAAAGGCTTATACTAAAAGATCAATAATTAAATTATCTTTAAATTGGTGAAGGTTTCCGAAAAATACGCTTGGTAGATTTTGCGGCATTCTCAGTTTGTTTTTTTGCCGCGTTAGACATAACTTTACAGATTAATTTCACTATGTTATATAAACATAATCTAAACTATTCACATATTAAATTATTGACAAATGCTCTAATTTAACATATATGTTTTTCAAAACATTAACACTACTCGTTTAGACGTAATCCTCAGTATAAAATCATTAAAAGTCGGTTATCGTCGCCTTAATACTATTATTTTATTGCGCACAAAAAACCAAGTCTGTTATATAGCATATGAAATGTAAAACTTAATTGGCAGTGGGTGTTGTGCATTCCTGAACGGATGGTAGATGAGGCTGAAAAGTTCTGAAGTGGCGTACCGGAATCCTACGTAAACTGCACCTCAGTTCATGTAGGAATTCGATGCGAGAAGGGAGGGCCGATCGTTGTGGCGGTGTTTGGGCATACGGACGTATGCCTCCCCCAAACGATGGAAAGCAACGTCTTTTGACTGAATAATGATCTCTTGCAAAAACTTCGTATACAAGAAAAAAATTAACCAGTGCGCATTATTTTTTTGGTGGCTCAGTGTCAGTAATAGAACACATTTCAATTATTTGTTCAATATTCTTTTTTTTTTTACTTTATATACTAATAAAATACTTAAAAACCTACAAATCGAGCAAATCGAGCGAGCGCACAGCTGTTTAGGTACCTTCGCGCGTTCCACTACATAGCGCACACGCGCCGGCAAATCACCATAAAACCAGTTTCAAAGTGAAATCTTTCGTTAACGATACCTTTATTTTTCTTGTAATAAGACACATCAAAATAAAAAAAATACGTTTATTAAAAATCGCATAAGAGCGTTTACGACGTACGGCATTTCATACAAACTTTCAAGCCCTTGTTTTTTCGAAATGACTGAACCGAATTAATGAAACCTCATACCCATAAGCAGGATACAAAGGTCTAAAAAGTTAGTAAAGACCATTTTCAAAAAATTGTGTTACAGCCGAATTAGACCAATTTTAAATTTTCCATAGAAACAGAGATTTCCAGTTATCTGTTTTTAAATAAGACATTTCGAGAAAATACTCTTAACTTTTTAGACCTTTCATCCTGCTTATGCGTATGAAGTTTGAATGAAATGCCGTACGTCGTAAATGCTCATAAGTTTAATTTGTCAACATTTGCGCACTGGTTAGAAAAAATATCCTGTTACCTTGCAGTCTGTATCGTATAAAGACATACGTTTACTGGATAGTTTGTTGGTCAAACTGTTCTCAGCTAAAACATTAGAAAGAGGTTTACTTTAGGGGCTGTCTTTTATAACTTATGATTTTCAAAAGAAAGAAAGAAAATACGTTTATTTGCGGTAAACATGACGCAAAAAAGAACATAAACACAAAAATAAGAAAAGGTTGGGGGAAACATGCGTCACATCCACACAAAACGGCTATCGCTCAGCATTATACTGCGACCCTATGCAAGACAGAGCCCCAGCGCTGGTTGCAAAAAGTGCTGATTCTCAGAATTATTAGATATTTAATAGATACTCACAGTCCATCCCAGCTGTATGGTGGTCGGCGACATGGGCTGTGCGCGCGCGAGCACGGGCGCGCGCGGTGCCTTAAACCCGCCGCGCTGCAGGTGGAAGCGCGTACTGCTCTTGCCGAGCTTGTTGTCCTGGTTGGAGTATACTGCTGCTATGCGGAACCTGGGTACCACATTTAGATATTTACAACCAAAAATATTTATTTATTTCTCTTTAAACATTTATCTATGGGAGGGGATCCTTTAATAGCATCGCCGTCAGGCTGGCTCCGGTCCTCTCGACTCTTGTATGTGGCACTGCTATGCTGTATTACATGTTGCTGATTCCAATGTCTTCGTCTGAGATCTCAATATCCATTTCAGATTTCTTGTAAGTCTCGCAGCAGCGTTGTTGATCTTAACTCGGTCTTTTATTTCTCTTTAAACATTTTACATTAATATTCCTCCTAGCTGAATCGGAGATTAGCCATCGGCGCAAGAGATATTATAGTGCACAAGTATGCGCGCGGACACAGATGCTATCTCTCTATTCCCTCACTCTCATAGTCTTCAGGGACGGCAACCCGACACTCGCGGAGAGAGATCAGGCGCAGGACACGCGGCACCACGTGCGCGCGATTCACGGGAGCAACAAACCGCCAACTTAGAAACTCCGGGCTGCTAATGAGAAATTCCTAATAGTACACACATACATAAACTCACGCCTTCTTCCCATGGGGGTAGGCAGAAACGACAGAACGCCACTTGCTACGGTCCTTACATCCTCTTTTTGCTTCGCCTGCGTTCATACATCTGGTTATACACGCTCACCGGTTGCGAGTACTTCGCACCTGACCTTTCTGAAGTACATCACCAATTTGGTCACTATATGTCCTTCTAGGGCGGGTGGTCTTTGTAGGGGGGAGGGCGGGTTCCTAATAGTAAACACCCAATAACACTGCCCGAAAGAATAAAACATGAGCCTGAGCCAGAGCCTGGGGGTCTACTCCGAAGATAAATTCAAAGTATCGGCCGAATGTTCGGCTGTTTACTGACTACAGCTAACCGCAGCCGACGCCCACGAAAAAAAAAGAAGTCAAATTAAAACTATTTTGAAACTTTTTTTTTTCAGTCCTATGAGTTGAAGTCAGCTGCTAAGGAGTCAAAGTCAAAAAAGGAAACTTTGGAAGTTAAAAAACGGCCGATCATTCGGCCGATACTTCGGATCATCGCTTCGGAGTAAACCCCCTGAGCTAGGCCGAGCCTGTATTTCAGGTATCAGTTTATGTAACTCCCGCCAGCAGTCGTGGTCCCGCCACCGCATGCGGGCACGGGATAATATCTCACGATAAAATTATAAGACTGATTTACACGGTGTGATTTAATTGCCTGTAGCATCTAACTTGAGGCAACACTAGAAGTTGCGCCGCCTAAACAATGTTTAGACAATCCAAAGCATTTGTTGCTTCAATTTTATAAGTACTAATCTTATACAGGCAAGAAACTTACATCGTGCATATGAGGCTTTAGTCTCAAACAGAGAACAATATTTCAGAGCGAGGCAGTGTAGTTTATATAATTAAACACTGCACTCCATCGAAATTTTACGCAAATGTGCATTTTCAAATTGAATCCAGAATAACAGTTTAAAGACGCAAACTCTATGTAACATAATACATCCAAAACTACACTTTCTCAATTCTACGTAGATATCGTAATAGTTTAGTATGCTATGCAGGGCTGCACCGTCGACGATGGTCGGTACTTACTTGTAATATTTCCCTGGAGTCAGTCCATCGATCTGGTAGGAATGTATGTAAGCTGGGATGTCCTGGTTCGCGGTGTTCCACTGAACATTACTCGAGTTGTTCACCTCTCTGTATTGTACCTTTAAAAGCCGTAAGACATTGTACCTTTATATCTTTACATGGTAAGGTAAAATAGCCAACACGTTAAAGGCTCCTACAGACCTCCGCGACACGCGACGCGACACAAAGGCCCCGCGTGTCGCGCGACAAGCGGTGCCTTTGTGTCGCGTCGCGAGTCGCGCCGGTCTGTAGAAGCTTTAACACTTTCGACTCCACCCACTTTTCGTAGAGCTCATACGTCATACATAAATAGCTAGTTACAATGAAAAAAAAAAATATGAATAAAAAATAATATAATTTTATATATAAATAAAAGCAATACCTAAAATAAGCAGTACCTTTGTACTTACATTTTAATTATGTCGTATCTCTCTGTATTTTACTGTGTGTACTCGTACATAAATAAGAAAACAAATAAATAAATATGCTTGTATTTGAAAACCAACCAGTATACTATTAAATCATGCTAAAATATACAACTGATTTTATTCTCATACACGTTTCTAATGCTGTATTCGCTAAGAAAAACGGATATTTAAAATGAGCCCTCCGCGAGGGTTCCCGGCATCCCTTAAGACGGAGAAATATGCCAGTGACCTTGAGTGGTTAGCTTGCGTGTTCTGTACTGAGCTCACGCAACGCGTCGTACTTACGTTCAGCCAGTAATACGACTCGCCTATCAAGGAGCGCTGTCCCCAATTTGACGCATTATTAATTTATTATACACAAAACAAAAGGTATTTTAATAAAACGCGTATACTAAAAGATCAATAATTAAATTATCTTTAAATTGGTGAAGGTTTTAGAAAAATACGCTTGGTAGATTTTGCGCCATTCTCAGTTTTTTATCCGCGTTAGACATAACTTTACAAATTAATTTCACTATGTGATATAAACATAATCTAAAATAATCACATATTAAGTTATTGAGAAAATGCTCTTATTTAACATATATTTTTTTCAAATCATTAACACTACTTGTTTAGACGTGATCTTCAGTATAAAATCATCAAAAGTCGGTTATCGTCGCCTTAAGCGACTTGAGTAAACCCTCTAGGAGGGCTCCCGACACTGAACGTGCTGGCGCAAAAAACTTTATCACATTGTCGTTTTTTCAAAATATTGAAATATGTAGTCGGGAAAATAATAAGGTGCAAGTAAAAATCAACCTTCAAACAGTCAAGGAGTGAAAATAACATTAGAACATTTTTGATTGTGCATGCACCATTCTCTAAATAAGAAACATAAACTTTTAAGTATTTTGCTGCTAGCAGCAAATTGGCGATGTTAAAACTCAAGAAGCACTATGGTCCTTCCGTACTAAAGACTACTCGTAAAAAAATAACACAGATTGAAATGAAGCTAGGCTATACTCACAAAGTGCTTTTATTAAATCCTTAGTTTCTCGAAGAACAGAATTAAAAGGAATGCCAATTTGCCATCGTTAATTCCAATGAGTACTCTCGCTAGATGGGCTAGCCCACAAAAACTTTCAGCTCGTATAAAATGCTAACTTTTGTCCGCATTTCCGTCTGCAAGGCACGGGCGACGGACCAAAAGCAACGACTTAAACCATTACTTGAGTCCCCTTTGAGCATTTTATACAAGAAAATACGAGTTTCCAAGAAAATTATTATGAATCGGGTTGTGTATCTTGTTTATGCAGTGTGCTCTCTAGGTTGAAAAGCTGTTCTATTCTCATGAGTGACATAAAATGAGACCGAAAATAACTAGCAAATAATATGGCACCACGAAAATCATGCCAAGAACTCGTCAGAACACAACGGATAAGTTTTTTCTAAGAAGTTACCGTACAGGCAAACATCTAGCAAAATTTTCTTCTACAGATTGTACTTCGGTGAGAGTGCCCAAGAACTCCACGACCTCATTCCACCGGCTCCCTTCTATTATCGAAAATCTAGACGCACTGCAGGTTACCATCCCTTCCTTGTTGTTATTCCACCAAGTCGCACTAAGCGTTTCCAAATGTCCTTTATAATGCGCACAGCAAAAGAGTGGAACTCTCTACCTGCGTCTGTGTTTCCGAAAGCATACAACCCTCTAATTTCTTCAGTTAGAGTAAACAGGCTTTTTCTGGGTAAGCTCACTCCATCGTCGACTTTTTCTCTGTCACCTTTGCCCTAGACTAAGGTCAAGAGCAAACACAACAGAAAAAAAAAAATCCCATCCACGGGCCAACCACGGAAATATGTATGCCTAGATGTTGGTGTTCAAATGCTAATCATATGTATGACAGGTGCTTACCTTGAAGAACCTTATAGTTAACCCTTGGTTATCGTGCGACCAGGACACCATGACGCTTTCGTCGTTCAGTCGAGTCACGTTAGGTCTTGATGGAGGAATCATTACAGCTGGAAAAAAAACTTTACCTTTTAAGTATTTACCTAATAAATCATAAGGCATTTATTCATTTGTTTAACATAGGTATAAAAAGATAATAAAGAGTTTGCTATGTTATGCCAGAGGGCGTACAATTTTTTGTAATTAAGAGCGTTTACACCTTACGGCATTTCATACAAATTTTTCGAAATGACAGAACCGATTTTAATGAACCTTCATACGCATACGCAGGATACAAACATCTAAAACAGTTTGTTTAGAACATTTTCGAAAATACTGGTACAGCCAAATTAGACCGATTTTTTATTTTCCATAGAAACAGAGATTTCCAGTTATCTGTTGTTAAATAAGACATTTCGAAAATGTTCTTAACTAACTTTTTAGACCTTTGTATCCTGCTTATGCGTATGAAGTTTCATCAAAATCGGTTCAGTCATTTCGAAAAACAAGGGCTTGAAAGTTTGCATGAAATGCCGTAAGGTGTAAACGCTCTTAAGTAATCAATTAAAAGCGGATCATTTTGTACCTTTTTTGGACGTCGCTCGATTGATTTCTAATCATACCTTTATGTTTTCTAGGGTTCTTCCTGCTGTGCCTTTTGGGGGGTTGAATGGAGTACCCTGTCTTGGGAACCGTCACTGGATAATCCTGTGTAAAGGAATAGGATACTTATAGCATCTAACTACGATACTCGTAAATGTCATTACGCGTCATTTTAACTGTTGACGAACAGTGCTATTTAATTTAAGACAGATGCAGTGATACGAGATTTCTTATCATCTTACTTGAGTTGTGTTCTGAAGTTGCAACTAAATTGCGATCGATTTACGTCGACTGGTCAATCGACCGCAATCTAAGTAGTTATAATAATGATAATTATTATTATTTATTTACACTTCAAAGTCACAAACATCTGTGTAGCCTTGGCTCTTGTACTAGGAGTTCATGTATCACAAGAGCCAGACCACTCAATTTCCAGGGAATATGTTAGAGAAGCGCGATAGACAACAATGAAATAAATTTCAGATAAGGCATGCATTGACAGATAAGTTTACAAATATTTATGGGAAAAACAATAATAAATGAGTTTAAATTAACACTGTGTTCTATGGAGAGTGATGGTGGGTGATGGTGAGTGTGAGTGGGTTGTGTATTTATGTGTGTGGGGTGTGAGTGCGTGTGAGGAGTGTGTGGTGAATGTGAATGAGTATCATGTTATGCTTCCGAATAGATTTTCTGTTTCCTTGTGATCGTATTTGTCTAGCCAGTGAATAATTGTTTTTTTTTATTGGTAGTTGCTTAAGGGGCCGGCGATGGATGCGTAGTTCATACAAACGTAATACCAAAATAATTTGTAAATCAAACATATTCTTAAGGTAGTGTGTATTTATTGCGATTTTATTACAGAATATCTACATTCCCAAATATATATTTTGAAAGGACAATGATGTATAGACGAAATATGATGAATTTTAAATTATACAAATATGAACTACGCATGCTACACCGGCCCTTTAAGATGTTTGATTTGTTTGATCCGTTTGATCACCTTTTCTTGGCCGATTTTATTGTAAAGACCCGGGGCAACGTAGTTTAATAGTGTTTTGCTCGCGAAGACGCTTTTGGTACCTTCGGTTGGGCACCTGTCAATCCTCTTGGCTGAGATTGGCAAACTCGGCAGACCCTACAAAATGGTTGATGAGCTGGATGGTGCTGATCCACGCGTCATGTTCGTGACTGGTCATCTCCTATCTGCCAGGCTTATTTGTAATCTTGTATATTTTGTATTGTTTTTAAATAATTTATTTTTTTACATTGTTCTCACATATAGCGGCAAGAATTATGTACCCGGGATTTTGTAATATCTTGATTTAAAAGAGTGTCCTTGGAGTTTCTTGCCTATTCTTCTCCATAGAGATCTACGTTTTGGAATGGGCAAATAGCTTCAACTTTCTGATTAACTGACCGACTCTTTGACAATTCAAAAGTGCCTGTAATTGGTTTGATTGATATAAATGCTTTGAGTATGAGTTCGGGATGGCGTGTCGGTGGTATCTTCGCAAACATTCGTAAATGAAGATCTTGCGGACGCTGAGTACTTTGCCTTTTTCTTATACCTCAGTCGTGGGCGTTGCATCACTAGATCGTTTTTCGTTGGATAAGATTGCGTTGATTAAGTCAGCGCTATACCAGCAGATTGATATATATTGATAAACGCTCCTACATGACCTCTCACCTGGTCGGGGATCTGCAGAGGCACCACAGTGAGCATGCCGGCCCCGTACGCGCAGCCGAGCGAGTTGCACGCGAAGCACTGCACGATGCCTGCGTGGCGCTTCTCTACGTGCTCGATGGTCAGGTCCGTGTCTGATGAATAATTTATTAATTTAACATAAAACGACCAATGACCAATTACATTCGCTAAAGATAAATACTACAGGGTCAAATTGAATTAGTTAGCAAAACTTCGCACTCCGCTTCGTGTATTTATACTACCAGTGGTCGTTAAGACATTGACAACAGCTAAAGCGCGGTCACTATCAGACTGCATACAAAAGAAAGAGAAGCGCGATGACGCAACTCTTGTAATTTATTGCAAAATATGAAGAAATTATCTATTTACTCAAAAATTAGTTGAGTAATCGAAAATAAAAAACAACCAAATTCTGCATTCAAATAAGACGTTCTTGTTATAAATTAAATACCAGCCGTATGTTGATATTTAATACGGATACTTTGGATTGGAACTCAAAGTAAAAGGTTAGTTTACCGTTTATTTGTAACGAGTTTTTTTTTTCTAAACGGGTTTTGGTAACAACAAAGTTCTGAGAAATAATATATATTATATTTTCCCGCTACCACAAACTATATAGATTTGGCATTTTTTTTGTTTAAGACAAGCCTATTTAGATCATTTGCCTCTTGTCAGCGCGTTAAGGCGCCCAAAAGAAAGAACATCACATTTTTTTTTTTAAATATTCAACTATGCAACACAAACCACAAATCATTTAATGCGTTAAGAGCTAAACGTATATAAAACATCGTTCAGTTTCGGTCAATCGTTTGAATATTACAGGGACAGAACGATGTTTTAAATTAGTTTAGCGTTAAACGTATTTAGTGGTTTGTGGTGCAAGGACGCCGTAGAATCGCCTCATGCATCTAAGAATCATCCGGGCTCTGGGTTGTCCGAGCTTAGTGTCTCGACAGGGATGGGAAAAAGGTTAGTTGAACACATTTCGTATAAACTTCTTCACGCTTGTCCAGGTTCCGGGCCGTATGCTTTGACAGCCGCAAACACTGATCCTGGAACCTGAATTATTAAGGCCCTGGCCTGCATAGTGTGGTTAGAGCTTAATGTGGACAGTTTTTTTTTGTAATTTCTTCTTTACCCAAATCTTCTTCTTTACTCATAATTTTCGTTAAAAGACTCAGATCTGATCAGGAACATTATTATTTGCTTATGCTCCTGGTGACCATGAGTGGATGGGACATGTTTGGATAAAATTCAAATAAAAACATCAGAGAGAGAGACAAATCAATCTCACATAGACAATGTAAATGTCTACATTTGGATTTTATTTATAACACAAGTGCAACAGGTTCCAATATTTATGTGCGTCACGAACGAATAAACTACCCGACAGAGGCGATAAAAAGTAATTGATTCATGAGGTTCCATGCAAAGGTTAACAGAAATATATTTTACAAACGCTGAATAAAATAGTGTCCATTTTTCAGACAGATGTTTAATGAATAAGGACAAATTAAACAATACATTCAAGCACATCTCTAACTCTATTTTCTATCAAGTCGAATAGAGATTTACAAAAAGACTAACTGTTACTCGCGACTTCGTCCGCGTAGAATTTAGTGTTATCTGGCACCACTTAGATATTTTAATTTAATAGTTGATACAGTTGTAGTAATTTTCTTATGTTCACAAATAATAAACTGCCCACCTCTATTTCAATGATTGCAATAACAAAAGGGTTACTGCCTACATTTTGGGCGAATAAGCCTACTTCTACTCTACATTCAAATGTAATATGGGGAAAACACATCATAAAATTTCTTTGTCAACCACATTAATACTGTTTTCCCGTCTTGAGCTAGTATAAAAAGATTGTCTGCATTACTGACTCGCGAGCAAGCCCCATACAGTTGACCGTGAAAAAAACAATCAGACCTTAAGTCGACACCAGCAGCCTTAAGGATCTCACCTTTTTAGGGTTCCGTACCCAAAGGGTAAAACGGGACCCTATTAGGTACTAAGGTTCGTATTACAGAACGTCACTCAATACTCAAGCATTACTTAAAACTAGTTTCAACCAATCAAATGGCTTGAATCTAGTTTTCAGGGCCCCTTTTCCCGAAAGTTTAGGCATGAGACAGCTTGCAACCGCGTGGCATTGGAGCAGTCGCGATAGCACTATAGCACTGACGCGGTGCGCGCGAGCCTTGTTTCACGTATTTATTTAATATAAAAAAAAAATAAGTGCCATATTATAAATCTATCCAATAATATCCCTGTCAAACCCGATTAGTAAATGAAATGTTAAATTTTCATAAAAATTGCGTTCCCCCAAGTCTCATACAACTTAAAATACTTTCAAAATCGACTTTACTTCTGATTTTTTTTTATCAAGGTAAATGTTAAATATCGTGTTTTTAACCAAAAAAGTCTCTGTACTATAATATATTTTTTACGAATTTAAATATGGTGATTTCTCTGAATACAACTCGAAACGTAAATTTCCGAAAAGGGGCCCTTAAGTAATGCTTGAGTATTGAGTGACGTTCTGTAATACGGGCCTAAGACTCCCCTGTCCGTCCGTCTGTCTGTCCGTCTGTCACCAGGCTGTATCTTATTAACCGTGATAGTTAGACAGTTGAAATTTTCACAGATGATGTATTTCTGTTGCCACTTTAACAACAAATACTAAAAAATAGAATAAAATCAATATTTAAGGGGGCTCTCATACAATAACGTGATTTTTTTGCCGTTTTTATAGATAATGGTACGGAACCCTTCATGCGCGAGTCCGACTTGCACTTGGCTGGCTTTTTTTGGGTGGGAAATTATCAAATAGCTTCTCCCGCTTTGGGCGGAGCGGGAGGGCGTGTCAGACTTTTACTGCCTAAAACCCACCCCGTGTTCCTCCAGTTGCCTGTGTGTCAGACCCACGATATTCCATTCGGACAAACTCGCAACCCTGGGCAGTAAGGATCAGACCTGGGACATGATTATAAATAAAAATATTTTTAGAAGGCAATGTCTCATCCAAACCAATATCTGCTAGAAAATCAGTAAGGCCGTTCAATGTGCGAAAGCTGGGACTATTACCTACCCTAGTTTGCCTTATTTTCTATAAAGTTTCGGAACTACTTACTATTAGCCTTTACTCCTTTCTCGTTCTTCAACACCTCAGCATTAAGCACCCAGTACACATGCGGAGCTGGTTCTCCAAAGGAGTTCCCGCAGGTCGCGTGCGCCTTCCCGCCTTCGTTGGTAGTCGATGCGGACACGTTGCCGTCCCAGTGAGGAGGTTGTAACGCTATGACCTTCCATGAGCGACGGATGCCGTTGGCTGTGCAAGAGTATACGCCCTAGGAATATGAAAAGGAAAGTAAGTATTTTCTTGCAAACCTAATATGATAGAAAACAAGGCCATGTTGGTATCAAGCCCCAAGTCCGTCTAAGTACGAAAAAAAAATATTATATTTTAGTGACTAATGTCATAGTGCATACTAGGCCTTAGATATCTGGAGACAAGGTACTGCCCCGCGAAGACGAGCCAAAAATTTTATTTGGTTTGATCAACAAAACAATTAAAAAAATTATAATTCCCACCATCCCACCCTCGTAATGGGGGGTGCAGGTCTGTATATAAAATAAATCCTCCAGGGTACTGCCCGAAGTCCTAGAAAACTACCCCTAGTCCTAGACGACACGGTTGGCGCATTGGTTAAGCGATTGACTGCTGCGCTGTGTGTCGCGGGTTCGATTCCCGCACGGAACAAATATTTGTATGACCTACAAGTAGTTGTTCCGGGTCTGGCTGTTTGTGTATGTGATTTTAAATGTTTGTAAACGCACCCACGATACAGGAGAAATTCCTAGTGTGGGGCAACGTTTTTTAACAAAAAAAAAGCAGGCTAGGATTTGCTTGATAATAAAGATTATTCTATTTTATTCCGACTTCGGATTATAATCAGCATAGGTAGGTACTAATATTAGATTTAGGTTGTGTTTACTAATACTGTATGGATCTCTGTGGTCTGATAATAAAGGTTTAAGGGGACGATAACCGACTTTTAATAATTTTATACTGAATAAATAGACGTCTAAACGAGTAGGGTTAATGATTTAAAAAAAAATTATGACAAATTAGAGCATTTTCTCAATAACTTAATATGTGAATATTTTAGATTATGTTTTTATTACATAGTGAAATTAATTTGTAAAGTTATGTCTAACGCGGATAAAAAAACAGACTGGCGCAAAATCTACTTAGGGTATTTTTCTGAAAGCTTCACCAATTTAAAGATAATTTAATTATTGATCTCTTAGTATACGCGTTTTATTAAAAATACCTTTTGTTTGGTGTATAATAAATTAATAATGCATCAAATTGGGGACAGTGCTCCTTGATGGGCGAGTCCTATTGCTGGCTGAACGTACGCCGCGTTGCGTGAGCTCAGTACAAAACACGCAAGCTAACCACTCAAGATCACTGGCATATATCTTCGTCTTAATTAAAGACCAATGACTTAATTTCTTACCATAAGCCCATAGGAGTATCTGTGCGACGGGCGCGAAACAGCTAAGCCGTTATTTTGACCAAGATATTAGTAGAGTTAGGCCTTGGTAGAGTTAGGGGCTTGGCTCTACATTACATTTGTTATTTTTTACCGTGAAAGCGTTATGTAAGTCTTGGCAACCTACTTTACATGAAATGTTTTGGTGGTTTATTTTACTATTCAATTACATTGATCAACTAACTCCAAGTAATTATGGTACAACTGACGGCTACATTTCCAGTATAATCTGACCTCTAAATGTACGGAAATCCTATACAATGCGAGTAATCGAGTATTGTATAGGATTTCCGTACATTTACATACAAATTGTGCTCGAAATAATGTTAATTTGTAATCTAATCACATTGAAAAGATTTCTTCATGAAATAATACTACAATATTACTCTAAATTCCTTAGTAACTTTTCACATTCATCATCATCATCATCATCATTTCAGCCGAAAGACGTCGACTGCTGGCCATATGCCTCCCCCAAGCATCGCCACTTCGACCAGTTCTGTGCTACTTTTCACATTACTCTTACTGCGTGTGCATAAGCGAATATTTTAAATCACTGAATTCTATCTTCAATCTAAGTGGATCAAAAACAGTCCAGGCCTTAGGTCATCCCTTGACAACACCAGACAAAAGCTTCCTTTTTAAAAACGATTTTTATTCTTAATACAAGAAGCACTGCTGAATATCGTTCCAAAGCTCTTTTCTCCCTCAAAGACTCAAAACACAATACGACGCAAACACAAAAATATTAAACACAATATAAATAAAAGGCTTTCACATTTTATAATCTTTGAAACGCTGATTTTTTTCACAAAACATTCAAAAAGCAATCTTAGGAGCTCCGCATTATTCGAAAAAAGGTTATCTTTCGTCTGTACGCACTAAGTTTCAGTTCATAAAATAACATGAAAAAAAGCATGAGCCGAGTCCTTGACCTAAGCAGCATTTTCGTGTTAATTAAAAACATACATTTATATTTTATTGGCAGCCATCAAGGCCCATAGGGTGTTAGTATTACATCTTACTTAAAATCCGCTGGTCCCAAATTTTTTACGAGTACGTGTCTACACAAAATATGACAATACTAGTAATTTTGTAGATGAATAACGAACTCTGCCACACTGTGCGAGAGGGACACACTACCAATCAGTGTTGTTCCTTTCAACACCATTCCTTTCCTACGTCTATTGTTATTGCAAAATAAACTTTATGTCTAACTTATAACGTTTGTGTCTATTTACAATTTGAAATTGTTGCTTGAAAATCATGACGTGTCGCGCTCAATGTGACGTGGCCTATTACTTTATTTTAACGAATTTTATTTCTCAAAAATCAATCTAAAATCATTTCAAAAATCTATATTAGGTATCGATCTATGTTAGTTGTGTTTCTTAATGTAAACATTTCCTATTCAATCAGAACCCCGGAAAAATTCCAGAACAATCGAGGATAAACAATTACAATAACAAACCTCATCAGCCGGTGTAAAAGGCGACACCATCAGCATATGCTCGTTAGCATACGACTTCAACTCTCCTTCTCCTTCCAAGCTCCAGGATATGTTCGGAGGAGGCGTGCTGACAGCTCCACACCACAGTCGGAGTACACCGTTAGGTTTAACAGGCATCGTCATGACGCCTTCGTCGTCTATAACTCCTACGTAGTCTTCTGATTCGAGGAATCTGGAAATTACAAAAAATGAGTATTTTCGATTGCAATATTAAAATAAAAAGTTGTGTGTATTCAATGTAATTGTAAAATCACGCCTGTATACCCCGAAGGGTTGGGCAGATGTTATAGTGAACATGCCATGAAAACCATTAGGAAAAAAAAATACAGAATTATGAAACAGGGCGTAGGTACATACGCCTCAAAACTGTAGGGTTTTATTTTGAACGCGTTCGGATCGGGAATATGGTTTATATTATACGGAATGTATAATTATGTTTAGTTTTTCTATCAAAATGTATTCATTGGACATTTTATAAATAATCTTAAGGTGATACGTAAAAAATAAATCATAGCGAACTGGGCGGCCATACGAAAGGGACAGAGTCAATTACTTCCACATGCGAGAAAAGAGAGCGCAACAATGCGCTGGAACCGAAATAAAACAACGTAAGAGCGCCAAACCCTTAGGCCAAACCAAATAAAAAATGTATCAAAAATATTTTCACCCAGAGTTTTCAATTACCTAATACGCACATTTTGAATGCAATTTTGCAATGAAATTACTTAGGATTTTAGAATTACAGACAAAAAATAAAAGAAGTCTTTTCGGAATTCAATTCTATGGAGGAAATTTAACCCAATTGCATTTTCCTTCAGTCCAAGTATTAATCAAATAGTCAATAAAAATATATCCAAAAAATTAATCCTGTTGTAAAAGTGAAATAAATGGTTACAAAAAAGCCCCCCATTTATTTTGGTATCGCCTTAACAAGACCCACATGTTACTAGCACTAGTAATTACTTACCAGAGTTTTTAAAATGATGTAAACCTTATCAGTTACTTTACATTACACTATACTTACACTTTGCTTTACCTTACTTTACTTTTTGAGGATAAAGGTCGGCATTAAAGCATTTTTTTTTAATTTTGTAGGTGGATATGCCTCACTTATAAAACCTACATTTCACGAACATGCAAAATCCCAATTCACATTACACGGAAGACAAAGTTTCGGAACCGAAACTATCTGTACATGCGATCGGACAAGTCTCGACATTTTGTGGTTTGGTTGGTTTTCAGTACCACTTGGATCCTACTAAAGGACTTGTGGTCGCAGCCACAGCCGCTTGAAACACATTACAGTACAAATACCCGGACGTTAATACAGTATGTATCAGAAAAGTGTGGTCCCATGAAGGAAGTTGTTCAGTTTGATGGTTTGTACCACACCCTTAATTATGACCACACTTTTCTGATACACTCTATATATCATATTTATACAAAACTGAAAACTTAGTTCGGTAATAAGTTGTCAGTTTTTTATTGGGAACTTTACTGAAGACGGAATAAACTTCGAAATTCAATAATGGCTCCATGGCTTAAACCTAGGTCTGAAGATAAAACTTGTTTTGTAATAAGACGTATATACAAGGTTTATCTTCAGACCCAGGTTTAAAACATGGAGCCATTATTGAATTTCGAACTTTATTCCGACTATGGTACAGTTCCTAAACACAAAACTGACAACTTAGTACCGAACTAAATTTTCAGTTTTGTATATAGAACGGTATTTCAATCACTGTTATGTTCTTATTACAAAAACTGGCTCCATGGTTTAAGCTATGTTAAAATATAAAACTTGTTTTGTAATAAGGCGGATTGAGTTTTAGAAAGATACTGTACATACCAGTATAAGTAACAACAAAATACAGTACTAACTTGACATCCATACTGCCTTCTCTCTGGACCTCCAAGTGCGTCTTCTGTGCTATTTCTAGAGCATCTCCGCTGAGCTCATTGGTAGCTCTGCAGATGTATGTACCACTGTCGTCAGATGTCGCGTTGTGTATGACTAGCACGCCATGTGGAGTTTCTAGTTGCTTTCTCTTGCCCTGGAGGGAATAATACTAGTAACAACAACAAAAAATCAAAGTAATCCTTGAATAATGGGACGTTGATTTTTTCAATAAAATAAAAAGGAATTTCGTAGGGGATGTTGAGAGAATGTGATCACGCTAAGTAGGCCAAGATGAAGTCTATTTAAGAGCCAACTAGTCGTGGGCTCGAACTCACTGGCGGGCGCGGCCAAAAAGCACGCTGTGTCACCTAGCATCGTGTCCGACAGAGATAGCACCAGTGATGAGCAGTTAGAAGCTAGTCTACACGCATAACGTCTAGTCGCACGCATACAAACACAGTGCACGATGATTTATACTAAACCGCGCGCGTAAAGACATAAGAAAACTCCTTTGGAAGGTGGGGTTTTATGAAAAAACTACTGCATAAATCAATTACGAATAAAGTTTATTATAATCTTCGACAATTGAGCTTTGTCGGAACGAGCTTTGTTTTCGAGATTTTATACTTCTTTTATTACTTATTTACGCCCAAAGTTGCGTTAAAATTAGCAGGAAAAACGAATCTTTGTTGGTTCATAACTTTTTAATATCTTTTTTTTTTACTATTCTGCTTCTGTACAGACAAAATTAATAATAAGACAAAACGATATCATGTTTTACTTTAGATGTACAATGTGTAACAGTGGAGTCAAACCCCCCCGAAATTTGTATGGAAAATGTATCGACTAGTTGCGCCTTAATAGCGTACTGCAAGCCTACGTATTACGTTAACCCTAACCCGGAATGGGACCGTTCCCACTCTCAGAGAAGAACTAAATCCCAGCAGTGGGCTGTTTATGTTATATGTTGTCAGCTGAGCTTATTTTAATGTAAAGAAACCCATAAGTAGAATCTTATGCAACTTCCCTCAACCGGGAAATAACAAAGTTCTTATAAAATAATGAAAAGATAATATTTGACGCGTTCGATGTTTGTATACGTCAGAGTGTTTTCGAACAACGCATCTATCGTCGATTGTTTATCAAATATTTTACCCACAATCGATTCTATTTTAGAGGCATGAGGAACAGGGTTTTAAGTTCACTCATCCTCTATAGAAAAGGGAGTATCCTCCGACCAACCGGTGGGCAACTGCCCGACGGTTGATGTCGGGACATTGTATAGTATATGCTAGTCGCGCGGTAAACTCTGCTTGCGCGATGCAGGATTTTGCGTGAGGTCAGTGTGACGCGTAGTTCGCATGTGGCGATGTTGATGCCGCTACACTATCAATTCGGCATGCTTTTAAAGACAGCTTAGCTAGCAAGCAGCTGCAAGCAGCAACATACAAGCTGTCTTCTATTCAAGTAACTATTCATCAGAAAACAACCGTAAATATATAACAAAATTAATCAGGACCTAAAAATCAATAAGTTTTAACGGTATAAAAGTAGTGTGTGAGTGTATTTCCCCAAACATGAACTCAGCTCGCTTTCAACAAACCCTCTAAAAGTGGATATGAACGAAGTTCGTTAAAAATATTTGCTTATCGGTTCACCGTTCAAAGCGACCACAAGTATACTGAAACATGCTTTGATTCTGTGAGATACAGGCTAAGCTTAAACTTTGTTTACCAACTATTCACAAACCAGCAAAGTTTTCTAGTGTATCGGATTTATTTTCTTTTCATATAAAGTTTATTAAGTATGTCAGCAGGAGTTCTAGTGTATTGGATTTATTATGTTTTCATATCAATTATAAAGTTGTATTATGTCAGCAGGAGGAGTTTAAGTCCGGAACAAAATCATTTAAAGTTGTCAAAAAATTATAGACCCGTTTTGACATTTAACTTGAATCGATTTATCGTGAGTATCGAGTAACCATACGACTAACGGGTCTATTATTTTTTGACAACTATAGTTAAACATTTAAATTAATTCTGGTGTCTAAACACCATTATTCGTTTTGTCTAGACTCAAAAGGCTATCCACGTAATCATACACCTGTACCACCGCGAATGATCCCGGTCACTTTTCGCCCTTATGCCCATAGTAATAAGATTGAAAAGTGGTCGACCGTTCGCGATGGTACATTGATGATCTCACACAGCAAAATAATTACGAATTCACATCCCGAATGCAGTAATCAAACTATTCATCTTCAAAATCGTTTTTAGGGTTCCGTACCCGAAGGGTAAAACAGGAACCCTATTACTAAGGCTCCGCCGTTTGTCTGTCTGTCTGTCCGACTGTCACCAGGCTGTATCTCATGAACCGTGATAGTTAGACAGTTGACATTTTCACAGATGATGTATTACTGTTGCCGCTATACCAACATATACTAAAAAACTGGATAAACAAATATTTAAGGGGGGCTCCCATACAACAAACGTGATTTTTTGCCATTTTTATAGATAATGGTACGGAAACCTTCGTGCGCGAGTCCGTCTCGCACATGCCGCGTTTTTTTTTTTAAATAAGCCTTGCGAGTCTATAGATGTTATAAGCATAATCAATCAAAACACAAGCCTCCTCTCGGTGAGAGGTAGTGGGCCGTAACCCACCACGCGGGCCCAGTGCGGGTTGGTGGATGTAACATGTCTTCGAATATTTGTTTCTAGGACATGCCGGTTTCCTCACGATATTTTCCTTGACCGTTTTGAGAGCAGTGGTGATTAAATAATTTACACAAAGTAAAGCGCCTATCAGAGTTCGAACCTACGACCTACAATTTGTAATTCGTCACCACTGGGCCACCACTGCTCCAATTATGCATGGATAATCCGCTATAGCAAAGTTATCGCCTCTAAATATATGTACAGCCAATCCAAATAAACATTTTGACAAAGTATCATATACATATAAAGCATGTACCTAAAGCCTTACCTTGGACCCTTCTTTCCACCACGTCAGCACAGCTGGTGGTTCCGAAGTCGGCTCCTTACAATGAAGAATCACCGTATTCTGGACCGGAGCTATGATGACCCGCTCCTCAGCCGTGATCTTACTGGGCGAGTTGATCAGCCTTGCCACCGTCAGACGAGCTGGCACTGACGTCAGACTGATAGCACCGTACCATACGACGCACTGGAACAAATAAACAATATCACTATATTATCACGCACCGCATAGGAACACCCCATAGATATAAGAAAAGAAGATACACCCACATTTAGTCAATTTTGCTCAAGTCCCTACTTGGGACTAAAGAATAGCGTGCTTGCATGCCTTTTGCCATTAGCATGATCAGCCTATAATGTTCCCACAGGTGGGACACAAGCCTCCTCTCTGTGAGAGGGAGTGGGCCGTAATCCACCACGCGGGCCCAGCGCGGGTTGGTATATGTCTAAAATTTTCGGTTCTAGGACATGCCGGTTTCCTCACGATGTTTTCCTTCACCGTTTTGAGAGTCGATGAAATAATTTCCACAAAGTAAATCGCATGTCTTGGTTCGAACTTACGACCTATAAACTCGTAAATCGCGGCAGTTACTACACCTTTTGCCATTAACCGGTCACAAATCCAGACTCCGGACTGCTACTGAGAAATTCCTTGAATGAATGAATGAAATGCACCGACCCCAGCGTGTTTAAACCAGACTCGATTACTCAAATCAACCAAAAGATTCACACTAGCCCCTGCAGCCTCAAGTTTCATGGGACTACAGAGACCATTTTATATCAAAGAGTAGACCGGGCGGCGCGATAATGGATGGGAAGACGTGCCCGTTGAATATGGAAGGATTTATTAGAGCCGTATGGCAAACAACCTTATAACACTTTTCCAGACCTGGGGAACGAACACAGGACCTCATTGCTCAGTAGTTACACTTGCGTCTACTAGATCCAAACAATCGGTTCAATAACTGCTGAATGATTGAGCTGAAATGTTTGTCTGTCGATGTTGTACGAATCGGACTTTTAATTAAAAAGTTTTGGTTCAACAAAGTTTTTTAAGTTCGGACATATGCGAGTAATTGGAAGTAGAACACTCGGACTGCTATTTGTTAATTGATATGCTTTTTCACCATTTCCAACCCAGTCTTTAATATCTTCGGGATACAGTTTCGTCATTAAGGAAAAGATCCACCCGATTCTATTAATCGATTCACCGCTTCGTACGTGTACCAAATCCAATCCAGTAATTACTCGTAAATTGCCATAATCATGGAACTAATCACTATATAATCTACCGCAGGTGTACCAGGACCACTATTCACTATTCCCCGTGGTTTATCCCTTAGTCACCTCTTACGACACCCATGGGGTGTGGAGTAGTCATCCGTAACCGACCACCACATGGGGACGATTGGAAAACTTGTTTGATATATTACCTTTTAATGTGAACAGGTTTTCGCGAGATTAATGTTCCGGGTAGATTAATTATTTGAATCTGGTTTAATTTACAATGACAGATGCACTGGGTTTGTTAGTATAAAGGCGCTATTCCATTAGGTAAGTTACTAGTATGCAAGTTGCATACAACTTGAACAAACCTGCATACAAGCTACAACTTGTATTAGGTAGTTTGAACTTGTACATTTTATAGCCAAGTGACGTGCAAATTGAACGCGCAAACGTTAGTTGCACATTTCGAATTGCGAACGAGTGACGTGTGCCCGCATGGTAGGTATCTCTCGATGTATGGTGTCCTACTCAATTGTTGAACATCTCCTCTTGTATGCAAGTAAAACCTGCATGCAATTTGCACTCTCGAAAACTTGTTTGCAAATGTGACATCATGCTTGCATGCAAGACTTGCCTAATGGAATCGCAGAGCAGCTTAAAGCAATAGGCACATCGTAAATGATCATTTATGGTGATCAATGATCTTGAAATGAGAAAAAGCGTTAGGTCTGCAATGGATATGGACAGTCATACGTTGATATTTTTTGCAGATGACTCCTCCTTTTTCTTTCGTGGGGGATTCCTCATGGATACCCTCCGTCTGGGAAGAATGGAGCTGAACATAAACATCGCAATCCCGTCTTTGCCGACGATATCCGAAGATGGCTCGTCTAATGTTATCCTATCATAGCTTCCTAACTTCCTAACTATATTAATATTATAAATGCGAAAGTAACTTTGTTTGTTTGTTTGTTTACTTTTCACGCCTAAACCACTGAACCGATCATCCTGAACTTTTGCATATACGTTGTCAGGTGTACAGAAACGGACATAGGGTACCTTTCATCCCGAAAAAAGTACTGTTCACGAGAAAAATAACAATAACGTTCTTATGATAATAGATGGCGCCACGTGTCTTTTGAATCATGATTGAGTTATGTTATGGGATGTTTATAATAGCACTTTAAATTTCAAAAAGCAGATTACAACCCGAAATGATTGTCAAATTCTAAATTAACGCGAGCGAAACTGCGGGCAAAAGCTAGTTTACAATAAATTACGTACCTGATACCAAGTAGTTTCCATATTCATCCTAACTTCTATCTCCATTTTCGTACTTCGTCCTGGCAACTCTGGTATGATCTTCTTGCCTTCTCCCTCTTCCACTTCGGTCCATTTATCGCCATCCCTGTCTGATTTCCATCGCCACACGAACCGCTCTCCTGGCACGTTGACTTCGCACTCGAACGTTACTCTGTCTCCGAGGGGGGCTATCACCGACTCGGGGTATTTTGTGAACCTCATCTCGAGTTCTGAAAGAGAGAGTATAATAGTAAAATAATTATATTCGGTAAATTCGGAATACACCCTTCCCAGCCCATCTGGTGGAAAGTGGTTATTACCGCCTCTAGACACCTGCAGTACTAAGGGGTTCACAGAATAGACGCGTTGCCAACTTTTGAGGCTATAGGTTTAAATGTCTCACATGCCTATAATTTTACCGGAACTCATACCGTTCAAATCGAAAAAAATAGCAATTTATCATGCCAGCAGAAATGTGTGTAAGTGTTTTTATTGTTTAACAAGGAGCTCTACTGTTGTACAGCAATCCTTACTAATAAATGAATGACATGCACCGACCCCAGCATGGTTGAATCAGACTACTACTACTACCCAAAGATTCACCCTAGTCCCTGAAGCCTCATGTTTCATGGGACTACAGAGACCATTGTGTATCAAAGAGTAGACCGGGGGGCGCGATAATGGTAGGGAAGTCGTGCCCATGGGATATGGTAGGCTTATTAGAGCCTACCGGATTTGCATCCTAGAGTAAAATTTGTTTATTTCAAGTAACAAGACTCATATACAAACAGATACATAAAAGGATTCAGGCAGGATAACAAGCACAGACAAAAACGAACACTCACAAGGTAAAAATGTAACAATATTATGTCTGCTGCAGCATTGCCCGTTTGCCGGATATAAGGGCAATCCAGTCTGTTGGCGATCATCGCCTGGATATAATATATATATTAAACACATACATAAACTCACGCCTTCCTAACATGGTGGTAGGCAGAGACTATAGAACGCCACCTGCTACGCTCCCTACATACTCTTTTCGCTTCGCCTACGTTCATACATCTACACAGTACGCCGGTGGCGAGTACTACGAACCTGACCTTTCTGAAGAACATCACCAATCAGCTCACTATATGTCCTTCTAGGGCGTCCCCTCCCGGCGCTTCCACTCACCTCTGCTTTATAAATACCTTTTGTTAGTCGCCTTTCAATCATCCTCTCAACATGACCAAACCATCTAAGCATCCTCTTTTCAATTTTTGTTACTACATCTTCTTTTAAACTGCACCGTTGCCTTATCACCTTATTATATTTGTGACCTCTTATATATATTATAATTGTGCATATTATTATGTATTATTTATATTATAATATAAATGCGAAAGTGAGTTTGTTCGTTTATTTGTTTGTTTGTTACGCTTTCACGCTAAAACGCCTAAACGGATTTGGATGCAATTTGGCACATAAGTAGACCATGACCTGTATTAGGACAAAGGATACTTTTATACCGATATTTTCACGGGATCAAGACATATGCGGTAGAAACTGCGGGGCGCAGCTGTAAAGAATAAAAGGAAGGAAAGCAGCTTTTAAAAATACCTATATATTTTGTTCTCAGTATTCTAGAAGAAAGCAGATGGTCCACTTTATAAAATAATAATAAGCGAGCGATGCTGCATCTACGTCGTGAAGGATGCATGTAGCAAAAGGAATTTCTGTACAGGATATAGAAAACCGGTCAAAGGGTACATTGAGGCGGAAGATGGAGCGTGACAAATGCACGTACCTATATACCTACAATGAACATTCCGGAAAATTTATTGTTAAGCAAATTGACTCCCCACAACAATTTGCCGTGTTATAGTCACTTCATACACTGACAAATAATGACAGTTATGATTGGAAATTTGGTATAAACAGACAATTTAAATTAGTAGTCCATTTCCTTGATAATTAATTTCGTTATCCCAACTGAAAGGCAAAATCAAAATATTTAATTTCACTTTAAACCTACATGGGCACTTATGAAATGTCAAAAGCTAGGTGCATGGTTCCAATTTGTCGTGTCCTATGGAGATGAGTCGGGCTCGGCAAGAAATTCCACGGTTACCTACTCTTTAAAAAAAAGAAGTAATTAAGAGAACTAAAACCATTACCTACAGTGTATTAATCGAAATCAACTTCGACGGTTTCAAAGATAATATGTATTTCCATCATACTATCAAATAGTCTATTGCGCTTCGTACAAGTTTGGAATAAGTTCTAAGTAACAACTTCGAAATTAAACTGCAGCCGCAAGATCCATCAATATCTTCCTTTGAACATAACAAAACCGATTGTATGAAGACATTTACTCAAGAGCTTTGTAAATTGAAGAGTTTCGTAAACCGATCAGACATTTTCACATCATTTATCAAATTCTACTTAATCAATACACAAGTAATCAGTAATTGTCAAGATCAAAAGGAACACAATTAGAATCTTTTTTTTTATTTGCATACCAAAAGACTGGCCATAAACAATAAAAAAAGAAATCTTGCCGTCCTTGATACCTTGTTACCCACACATTTCGATCTCGGATGACGCATCCGACTCCAACTGAATAAGCTCATAATAATAAACCCAGCATACCAATTACGACCTTATGTTATGCACCAATAAGTTCATATTGAAATGCATTCAGTAATTGAGATGTTACATTTTATTTATCTTTGTTGTCGGGCACCAATTTATGTGATTTCAGTCCCGTCAGTCATTGACCGTAACTTTATGTAGAATTTTTAAAATTTCATCTCGTCGAGTGAATAAAAATACTGTTGTACGATTTGTAAAGGTGATTTTGTGTTGAAAAGCTCGTGGTTATAGTTATTTCATGGTTATTCAAATTCAACCGTTTAGTGTTCTAAGTACCTATGTACAAGTGCATTTATTACAAAAGCACCTTTCCTTATAAATACTACTATGTCTATTTTTATGAATATTTCTGTTTAGTTTATTCTACCACTTATTTTTATTATTATATTATTTTTCTTTAACTATGATCCTATTAATTGTTTGCTGCACCGTACGACGTCATACGTCGGCGCCGGCTGTCGCTGAAAACCAGCGCTGGGGCTCTGTCTTGCATAGGGTCGCAGTATAATGCTGAGCGATAGCCGTTTTGCGTGGATGTGACGCATGTTTCCCCCTACCTTTTCTTATTTTTGTGTTTATGTTCTTTGTTGCGTCATGTTTACCGCAAATAAACGTATTTTCTTTCTTTCTTCTTTTTCTTTCTTTTAGATACTTAGAACTAAAAAAGGTTGTCACCAGCACTTAGAACTTTTTAAAGCTCAAGGCTTTCGTGTTTCACACCTGTAAATCTACTGTTCGCTTGATTTTATGTATTTTATAATAGCTACGATTATAAATAACAGTCAGCCTCAACCTACGCTATAAAAGATGATTTACTTCCTGCCACAAGCTTTATTAGGTATATTTTTAATTGAATATAATCTTACATAATTATTATTTCGTTAGCAAAAAAAGATTTTAAGTATAGCTCAAGAATATAAACTGAATAAAATTAAAAGATAATGGTAAAGAATTGTATCTTTAGGACTAAACTGCGTTTCTCGTCTCTATTTTACCTACATTTATGTTAATTTATACAAAACATAAACTTCCACTTAACACGAGGTACTTTTGGTCATAAACCCTCTGCTACGTCTTTTCATAGTTATTTCCACACGTCCTACATAAAAGCAAATTCCGTTGCAACGCATTTCAAAACTCCACAAGCCCATATCATTGACAAATGGAGATGTGCATCAAACGCCATAGGGTAACGCAACTATTGAAGTTCACATGCATTCCGATGGTAAAACGGTTTGTAGCACCATCACTACGAAATATGATGGTCTCTGGGATTGCCAATCACTTTTTACTATGGTAACCACGAAGATCTTTTCAGGGACGAACAAAACCGCATTTGCATGGACCTATTTACATGTCTAAGTACGTTAAGAGACCTCAAGGTTTCGTTGAATATATTTGTCACTGCATTTTGTGAAAATGTCAATGATATATGACGAAGACAGAGCATTTAATATAGTATTATGTTCATCTTATTTCTTACTAAAATCATCATCTTCTGCCTTTATCCTTTTTAATTTGGGATCGGCGCAACACTGCTTTTTTCCGTATTAGAATTCGCTTCCTTTCTGTACCTATTATCTTTCACATAATAATCCATCATCTTTTCTTGGGTCTGCCCCTTGTCTTATCATCAGATCTGCATAATCATCAACAATATCTAAAAACTGATCCTAAGCTTACTGTTCAATTGAACGTATTTTTAATCAAGCTTTTTCAGCCAGTTGAATGTTTCAGAAATCGTGCTCGAATCACGTTCGCAAATAATAAGTGAATAATATTATTAATGCATATTGCATTTCACTTCGTGCGGTCGTCCAATTGACAGGAATGTTTTATGATATTGCATTTTTAATAATTATCATGCAAGCGGAACAAGCTCTCGTACTCAACATTAATTTAAATAAAGATAAGTGGCTTTATGCAGTGACATGTTAAAGCGTTAAGCATTTAATCATATTATCTTCTGCATGTTTGGGTTTTCCCTGACCCTGATAGGTATTATAAGGATTAGTACTGTTTCATCTTCGCATAAAAATCGGCCAGTATTTCTGCCCTTTGACAAACGAATGGCATCTGACCACCACAATCATAAGTGAACAACGGTTTCTTAGTGGTCAATTTGGTCTGGTCATGAAATCACTGATCCTGAGTTTTGGATATTTTATAAAAACACATCGTATATCCTTGTAACTCGTACCGGTCAGTGCTAATTCCTCCTGTTATTAGTAAACCCCAAATCAAAACAAAATAATGTATAGGCATTTAATATTAACAGCCAGGGAAACAACGATTGGTAGCACTGAATTTTGCAGTTATGTGATTGCTAGTCGTCAGTCGTCATTTCTAAGGTAGCCCGCCAAATTCAAGTTTTCTAACGTTTTTTTTGCAATTTGCAGGTTAGTAACAGGTTGTATGTTGATCTAAATATGATTCGCGGACGTAACAAATATGGCTCTACAGAATTATTATCATTAGAATCAGTAATACAACTCTCTAAGTTCGTAGAATCCTATTGAATCACTATTTCATTCAAACGGTTAATAGGATTCTACGAAGAGAGTTTAGAGGACACCGAACCGAACTAGCACCGTCTAAACAACATGTAAAATATTTTTGCACGATACGGGCAAGTTAATTGCCGTTCAAAACTGGAATAAATGTAAACAGCACGTACAATAAAATTGCACGTGCAATAAAATCGCATTCAACTCTACAAGTTTACGAACGAATGAAAAAAATTTAAAAAATCTTTAGAAGACGTTCAATAAAATTTAAAAGAAATACTTGACAGCGCAAATATGGGCAACACTTGAATCAATTGTACAAGGACGTGCAACTCTGTATTAGGACGAGGCAAAACTTGCATGCAATTTGCAAGGCAATTTTATCGCCTTGCAATAAAATTGCCTTGTTATAGTGTATATCGCAGGCAATTTTATTGAACGGCAAAACTTGCATTCAATTCTGGACTTATGCCATTTTATGGAAAACGGACGCGTGTAAACACTTGCATGCAATTCTTGAAAAGCAATAAAATTGAACGTGCTTTATGGCATGCGATTATTGCTCTTGACCGTTCCAGAAACTTGCACCGTATAAATGGGGCTATAATCTCAGAAACAAATGTCAACAATTTCTAAACGTCCAACACTCCAGTGTTGGACGTCTAATCAACTGCTAGTGACCAAATCCAATTTCTGAACGAGCCGTTTCGAATCAAAACTAGTTCTGGGCGCTGTCCGGAATGAACGGAAATAGAAGAAAAAAATATAACAAATCCTAAACGAGTAGGTGGTACTAATGACTTCACACAAATACTTGGGCAATAATAATAACTAGTAAGCGTACAATTTGTTCTGTACACACCCACACAAACAGACTCCAAACTTTGTTGGGTTCCCTTCGAAACTGGACGGACTTAGTGACCCTTTCGTAAAATGTAAGCTGTCTGTATTATTATGTAAAGTTCTATGTTTTGCGTAAACAGTTCATAATACGCACAAAGCCTATTCATTATTCAACCATATTTGGTTTACATGTGAACGAAATTCAATAATTCAATATGCGCAAATATCAAGTCTTGTTTAAAAGTATATGTTTTCATTTTAACCTTTTTTTTTAATAAACCAAAAATAATAACAAGTGACAGTTTTACATTGTTTACCCACTCCACTATGAAATAATAACACGAATTAATTGGACAGAAATAATCATAACGCGGGTCGCGGCGGCGCGTGGCGGCGGCAGGGGCGGGCGTTTTTGGGGGACTGTCATGTAATTTTGACGTTTTAAAAGTGCTGATTCTCAGCCAAGTTTGATTTGATTTTGATTTTTAAATAGGTACCTAGTAAAATTATTTACTGTCACAGTTCGATTGTTTATACGTATCAACATTTTCATAATATAATCGCCTCTTTTGATTACCACTGAGAACTGCGTTATAAAAATAATATACTTAAAATATCTACAGAACCCTGGATATTTTTTGTCGTTTCGCCGGTATAAGCCTGTGTCGCTGTGTGAGTAGCTACCTGCGGTATCCGGGAGCTTGTCCTGCCTGTTACAATTCCAAAATAGACAAAAAAAATCTTATCGTTTTACACCTCGTACATCACCATTCATCTTCCTTTTCACGCCATAGTAACCTTTTCTGAGCACGCAATGATATCAAAAGGAATTAACTTAAAGATTTCATTTGAATTGGTTGAAATAGGTGGCGTGTAGTGACGCGGTCCAGCAGTTTGCGATATTTATATGTCAGTAAAGTTAATAATTATGCTTTTAACGTTATTATTAAAATCTAGTTTGTGAATATTTGATGTAGGTGAATGTAAACTTTTCAATATGTTAGTAGATATTAACGCTCTAACTATTCCAGGCTCAACTCCTAAAAATTTTTGGAATATTCGTCACTAATTTGATATGCATAATATGTATATATGCTAGTGATTATAATATGTCATCTATATCTTTTATATTATTTAAAGTCTGTTTTCGTGTGTGTCTTTGCAAAGTCAGTCAAAGTCAAATTGTTTATTTCTAATAGGCACATAAAAGGCACTTTTGAACGTCAATATTTACAAAAAAAATAGAATTGACTGCGTTGTTCTTCTAAATAGTAACTGAGCAACGGATTTTGATGCAGTTTTCAAGAATTTATTCCGGAAGATTTATGTGTGTACTATATAATAGTAATAAAGTCACAAATTTAAATAAAAAAATTAAAAAAAAAAATAAGTATTTAAAATTAAAATTATTGCTTAATTATTGTTTTTTTTTTTTTTATTGTTTTTTTTTTTAATAAATAAATTTTGATGTTTTATAAAGTCGTAATCGTAAAATCCGCGTGAAGCAGGGGCGGGTCACTCGTTTCAAATAAAATACTCACGTGCTATCGCTGGCACGAACATCGCCAGCAGCTGTAGATACAATGGTACCTCCATAGTGGCAACCTGAAAAAAAAGGAGGATTATTATTTAAGAAAACTCAACAGCGGATTGTTTTTTTTTGGTGGACAGTGTCTTGACCAGCCAGTTTTTTTTTTTTTTATTTAAGGAAGAAGTTTGTGATTCGAATTTTTATGTTGATACTAGCTGCGCCCCGCGGTTTCATCCGCGTAAGTCTTGATCCCGTAGGAATATCGGGATAAAAAACCTATATGTTAATCCAAGATGTCAGCTACCTCCATACAAAATTTTACCAAAATTAGTCCGGACATTTGAGCGTGAAGAAGTAACAAACACACACAGACACAATCACGAACTTTCACCATTATAATATTAGTGTGATTGCTTTTTTTCGACTAGAATAAGCTCCTACATAGCAAGTGCTAACAGCGGCATTTAAAGATCTCAATCATTCAGATTATTCACTCACAGCCTCATAGGCTATTAGTTCATAGACAACGAATTAAGACCACGTCGCGTCGTTACCTTAATTAGACACTGCAAGTTCCATGGTCGATTTAATTGTCAGAATGATTAGAGAACATCTAATCCATGGCGCTGCGCAACAAATCCATGCGCATTTAGAACTGTGCAATTTGGGTACATATAAACATTTTAATCGGCATTAATTCATTATTTTTTATTTATGTTGATTAACCGATTATCGTTTATTACTAAGTAAAATAATATTCCTCTAATTCATTGTTTTATGAATTTGGTGTTTACCTATAAGTAACTGTTGCACTGTTACTATAAAAATATATTATGTGTGTGTATCAGATGAACCTAATAAAATAAATCAGACCTTAAAGATGAGCCTAAGCAAGCAGACTTCAAATTAAAAAAAAGTTTGTGTAAGTAGGTTCGTCTCAGTACATACTATTTCCATGGTTAGTCTCTATTCAAACAAAAAAAAAACAGTCCTAAAACATATTTCATGTGTGTGTTCCTTTTTTGAATGCAAATCTCATAGGACACTCTTTTTAATGTTGCATGCCTAAAATGTAAAGACCAACCGATATCAAAGTCACAGTGATATTAAATTAAATCTAAGATAAAACTTATGTCCTATAAATTAAAAGGGCGTGAAAACAACACACGTCATTTCTTTCTACTCTATTATTTATTATTATATTATTTATTTCTAAGTACTTAAAGTACATACTCGTGAAGCAGAAGCTTCACGAGTATGTACTTTAAGTACTTACTTACTAACCCAAATAAAATATGACATACTTACCTACCTAAGAGAAAAGTACCACCACGTAAATACAGCTTTTCTATTATATCGACTAGTACGATATAATAGAAAAGCTGTATTTACGTTAACCTCTTCAGGGTATACCGTAGACTTCTTGCTTTTATCTCTCTGAACTAAATTGAACATTATCTACCTATCCTACAGTCGGTCGGACAGTCAAATTAAATTGTTTTCAAACATACAGGCTGCTTTCCATTTGTAATTAAAAAATAAAAATATTCGAACCACAAAATTGGGCATCAAGAAGTATTGTAAAGTTCTAAACGCATTTCAAAAGCGAAAACACGTCTCCACTCAGCCTATGTAGGTATTTCTGTCATAACCCACGTGAAAAAGCAAAACACAATTTTAAAATTAGAACGTTGTTGAAATCGGAAACCGACGCGTGCCAATAAACCAAAATAATACGATAATAACGCGCTAACCGTTACAGACCGTTATTTATAAACAAAAAATAACCACAACAATGTATCTTTTATTGCATAACTTCAATACATTCTTCATCTCAACATCGCGAGATCAAACGTCAATATCACACGGACACGATCATAAAACCGTTATCACATTTATGAATAAAACACTGGCACACTAATCTATGGTAATTATTAATTTATAGACTGCCCGCCGCGATGTTTTGTAGACTATTTATCACAAAAATGACATTAAGTCGCTCGTAATAGCGGTAGTATATCGTAATCATCAAGTAATAGCCGATGAAGAAATCGTCGATCGATAACCACTTGATATTACTGGCTAATGGCCAGCTAATAACGTTAATAGATGTTAACTCTCAACGTTATAGCTCGGGTTATCCAGCCGCGAACATTATTTTATAAAAGTAATCACAGTTTCGCCGCAAACGCACACGGTTTCTTTCTAATCCTGACTTTCTTTTTCGTAGCATTACCCCAAGCTTGTTAGTGGGAAAAGAACTTTGTTTTTTCTAAAGTTAATTTGCTGGTAACTAACACGAAAAAGTATCAAATGTTTTTTCCTTGCGCCAATTGGGAGCAACATCTCTATGGCACTCATAGGAATTACCTTTGCCGAATGCTTTTATGTAAAGTAGCCTGAATGGGATAGCGGCGTAGTGCTTGGCTAAATTTTCTCATCCTGGAAAGTTCGGCAGCAGCGTAACGTACAGCAGTCAATTCGAAACTATCGAATAAATATACTGGGTTTATTTGAATTGAACTTCGAATATCTAGTTTGATTGTATTCAGTAATATTAAACGGAATACTATTATACTATAGGACGAACACTTCGTTTATGTAGATATACTCGTATGAGGGTATGTCCACACTTGTGCATGCAAAGTGAACAATGGACTAATGCAACAAAAGAAAATAAAGGCGATGGCGCGTGGCGTAGCACTCGTAGCTGCCAAAGCGAAACAAATATTGGGTGCATTATCATGATGCACAATTTGAATGTAAGTAATATACGAGTACCAATAAAAAAGACGAGCGAGCCTTACAGTAACCGCATTATGATGTGTAACATCTAACATCTCACCTTGGTAATCAAAATCTATTTAGCACTTAATAATTCCATGAGTACACTAATTCCATGTTATTATAAAGTACTTACTAATTCCATGCTATAAAAAAGTACTTCATTATTCCATGCTCAAGCTGTCACTTTCTGTTACACACTTCTGTCCCTTTTCACTCCCACAGATAGCGAGAGGGTGTATACCAATGTTGTCATGCAGGATATAATAAATAAAGTGTGTTTTTTTTTCTCATTTTTTTTGTTGATTATTAAGTTATGAGACGGCTGTATCTCTCTTTGTTTTGTTTTATACAAATAACAGCTTCTCTGATGTATGATTGTTCACCTAGTAGGTGATACTCGTAATAGGAAAATGTGTTTACCTAGGTCTAATTGTTTGTTACATTTAGTTCTCCATTTTCTGTTGCATTCTAGATAAAGTGTAAGTAATATGCAGTTATCATGATAGATTAGCAAACAGTATAGCCGGAGAGCTATTCACATTCTGAATATCATTACACATTCTGAGCACGCTAGAGGTGCTACCAGTTGTATCGGATACTAAATAACAAGAATTGGCTCATACATGTGTGACTAACGATTCCTAGAAAAGGGATCACTCGTAAAATGTGGGTGAACGTGGTGGACAATGTTATTGTTTCTGTCCGGGCACAAAAAGTGCTTCCTCGTTCGTGTCATTTTAAGACTGAAGTTAGTGGAATCCCAAATTCTTAACCCTAATTGAATGGCGTACCTAAATTTCATGAAATTTCGTATTTTAATCTTCATTTCAGTGTGTGAACGTATACTGCTGCAGTTTAAGTTTAGATGTAAATTTTGTATTGATGTAAATATACTTTCGAATGCAAAGAAGACAAAGCCATCCATTGTTTTCATATAGGGCCCACCGCCCGAACATCATGACTCTGAGAGATCATGAAACCCCATTTTTTTTCGATATACCTAAACGTGGCCAGTCTCGACATAGATAACGATCGCTTTACGACACGAATCGCTATTATGTATGTCGAAACTGCAGGCCCAGCACCCTTATTGTGTAACACACTATCAATCACAATCTGAACTGAAACTTTGAAGTATATTGCTAAACCATCGCTTAATATGTTCGAAAATCTTTTCTGCTCAACAACGTACTTACCTAAATCACGCAATGAATGTTGTGGGACTGTCAAAATTAAACCCATTGCTCTGATAGTGTGTTAAGCAATTACCCCGCAGAACTTGGCTAATAACAATTATACCTACCAATACAAAAGAAAACGGAATACTTACCTTTGTCGAGAGAATGAGCAAAAACATTCAAAGTAACAAAACAAGTTAGTTGAAGCCAATCGAATTCATATGCCACATAGCCAATACAGACATTATGTGGGCGTCCAAGCAAAAAGGGTCCTAGTGGGTTATTGAGTTAAGACTAGATTCAGTATCTAGAATAGTCAATTGATAATAAGGATTAAAAATATGAATTCTAACACTGCCACATTTTTTTTTATCAGACATTTGAAGTTAAAACTCTGAAAAAGCTTGATTTGAGAAAAGGCTTTTTTATATTTGACACCATTTGGTACCTTTTCTTGACATCTTTTGGTAAACATCATAATTATTATAAAGTCATTTACTTTACATGAACTTGTAGATAATTGAGCATTCATTATTAATCAATTAGAATCGCAATTTTTCACCCAACTTTACTAAACTGCGTATATCTCTGAAACTAAATGCCGAGATGCCTGGACCGTTCCAACTATGCTTGGACGCCCACACATATCAATGTTATAATAACGTACCTTTCACTGATTTCTCATTCATTCCTGTTTATTGGGATGTGAGCAGGTTATTAAAATAATATTCATCTGTAACTATTTGTGACCACCGTAACTTTGTATCGAACACATAATCAACAGTAAAGTCCTATTCAGATATAATCGATATCTCTGTTGCGCTTGGTAGCGATACTGGTTCGCCTTCTGGTTACTTGATTAGTCACTTTGGACCAGGGGGTCTACTCCTTAGTCACGACATACGTAATTTCGGCCGAAGTTTTGGGGGTTTTCTACTCCGTATCACTTACGGACATAAGATTAGTTCCGGGCCCGAAATAAGAATGAATGACAACACGATTTAACAGTTGTCCCTATTAACGATGATTATTTACCTGTTAGAAAAATTTAATTTGTCCCTTGTTTTGACGGATCAACTATGCTCGGACGAGCCTGTATCTTCGTTGACGGACTTAGAGAGTAGACACCCAGTATCGCTACCGAGCACGACAGCGATATCGCATAGGTATATCTGAATAGGCCTTTATGCAATTCACGTAATTAGCGCGTAATCGCTTCAAGTAGCCAAATACAAAATGGCGGATTATTCAAATTAGGCGTCATATTTTAAGCTTATCGCAAATACAATATATTTTTAGCGGAATACATACCACATACCACAAATTCTAGTCCTAACTGATACTTATTATAAATGTGAAAGTGAGTTTGTTTGTTTGTTTGATACGCTTTCACGCAAAAACGGCTCAACGGATTTGGATGAAATTTAACACACGGGTCGACCATTACCTGAACATAGGATACTTTTTCTACCAGTAGTATGTTCCGTGGGATAATTTCCGAAATGCACGCGACGCGAAGCCGCTGAAAAGGCTAGTTTATTATAAATACGGTATTACAAATTGCAGCATCCGTTTCAGTAGAACTAGGACATTTTAGGTACCCATTTCACGGGAGTTTACGTAAGTAATCGTTTCCTTAAGTTTCCTAGGTATTTGCTAAATACTTAGTCCATTGTAATTATAGTACTAGAGTATATTAGGAATTCTGTTGTACGATTCGGTGTAATCACAATAAATGGAACAAAACAAACTTTCGTGAAGAAATTGTGTTCCAGTAAGTTGCTCTCTTTTTTAACGGAATTCAAAAAACGAAAAAGATATATTATGTTCGTCTGTTTTTTTTAATGTTTGTTCATCGATTCGTCAATGGTGGAACGATTTTGAAAATTCTTATTTTATTTGGTAGAGGCTGGCGTGGTAGTCCCATTAACTTTGCTTGAGTAGTTTTTGAGTTAGCTTGATGATGTTAGAATAGAATAGAATATTTATTTGCCAGAAACATGGTACGTTTACAAAAGGTAGGTAGGTATCATTACATAGTGCCCATAGTGCTATATGTGTCACCGTTTTAACGGTATGCAAATCAATTTACAATTATTATTAAGTAAGTACATACAATCATTCAAGTGCATTCATTTTTATTAACATTATTTACAATATATTAATATTAAAATTATTAATGTTACAATGCCCACTTGCTATCACTGTTGTTTACATTACAAGTACACGCATTGGTGTGGTTAGGAAGTGAAAAATAAACTTTAATTTCGGAAGTCGGTATCTCTGGATCTGTTCTTTAGTTTTTTGACTTTTTCACTTTGCAGTGATTTTTGGAAGTCGGTTGTTTTTTATAAAAGTTTTTTTATTTTACACATTTTAGTGGGTCAGTTAATATTTTTCCTAAGTTACAATAGCCTAACGTCAACTCCTCATCACCTTTTATAAAATATTACTTTTCTCGATGCAGAGACGTTAATTTTTGGGGAGTTCTCCCGATAAGAACCATCAGCTCCACGTCGCCATATGCATTGTGACGAGCATAAATTGCTTCGCAGCCATATTAAAATTAATCGAATCACAAACCAAATACTTATTATTAAGTAGTTCTGGGGGCCACCACTGGTCTTCATCATCAGTTCCACTTCACTAAATGGTGCTTTCCGAGAGCAAATGCACGAGTTACTATAAAAAATATGTAAATCGCTATAGGTATAAAATTTGAGGATTTCCCTTGGGGAAATCCCCGGGCCTCATCAGATTCTGACTTGGTCACAATGGGACTACCTCGAGACTCGAGAGCATAGATACCTTTCAAACAAAAAAGTATTTCCAACATTGGTCCACAATTGACGGAGAAATCGGTGAAGATACATAAAAAAAAAAAAACATACAGACGATCACATAACCTTTTTGGAAGTCGGTTAAAAAGAACTTCGTAATGTTTTTTTTTTACTGAAAATCGTTAACCTACAAACCTCTCTACACTCCCAAAGAAGGTTTAACTCCTTTGTCATCCTGTAAAGTCGAATAAAACGTCTTCGGTAGTCACGGTCAATATGTATGACTGTATGCATTTCCTGCGAGGCGCCTCGCTATGTTGCCAAGCGGCATTACTCCACCGTGCACTTTTTATAGCCTGACCATCATTCAGGATTCCAGTACTAATGTCACTGGCAACCAAACAGGTGTGGGCAATCTTATCGATGTTGACTGTTGAGTTTTTTGTTCATGTTGTTAGTAGCCGTATGAGGTTAATCTAAAAAGCTAAAGGTTATCGATGGTAAATGTTTTAGCGATTAAAGTTGCTAACTAATTTTGAAAAACGAACAATGTGTTTCGTGTTCTATTTTCTTTCAAATGAGACTTCTTAGGCGGAGATTCGATAATTGAACGAGAAATTAAGAGTGAAATTACAAGTACGTTATATGAGAGAGAAGAAAGATATAACTCTCTCCGCCTCTCACACCAGCGCTGCGGCTCTGTCTCGCATAGGGTCACAGCATTATGCTGAGCGACAGCCGTTTTGCGTGGATGTAACGCATATTTTACCCCAACTTGTTCTTTCGTATTTGTGTTTTTTTTCCTTTCTTTGCATTATGTTTACCGCAAGGAAACGTATCTATTTTCTTTCTTTCTTTCACACTTAATCTCTCTTCATCATCATCATCATCATTTCAGCCGGAAGACGTCCACTGCTGGACATAGGCCTCCCCCAAAGGGGGCGGGTTGCCATAATCGCCATGCACGCTTGGCAGGCGGGTTGGCGATCGCAGTATGGTGTTAAAAGCATAGAGAACGCTGCTGCCCATTCTCTAAATCTCTCTTATTCTCTATTACCTATTTAAGAACTTTCTTCTAACACGTGTGACGAGGTCTTCTTCAATGCAGCGCAGCGAGTTTTCCTATCCATTGTTATTTTTACGATATACAACATGTCCCAGAATTAACGCACAACCTCTTAAGGGGTCATTGTACTCATTATTATGAACAACTTTTACTTTGGGATCAACACCGAAATCGCGAAAAAAATAATCTGCTGTTCCCTACATTTTGACGAGTTATTCGAACATAAATGTAGGGAACAGCTGTTTTTTTTCGCGATTTTAGGTTTGCTCCCATAATAAAAGTCGTTCATAATGATAAGTACAATAACCCCTTAAGAGGTTGTGCGTTAATTCTAGGACATGTTTTGTTTGTCTAGAAGCAATATGTGCGTGTCTAGGAAAACAATCTAGGTATTACATAGGTAATACCTAGTAATGATGTACACACGGCTACACATTAAGCTATATGGTTCCAGTATAAGCTGATCTCGCATTGTATAGGATTTCCGTACAGTGCGAGGTCAGCGTAAACTGGATGTGTATAGCTTGATGTGTAGCGGTGTGTACCTAGTTAGGGGTTTGTGGCTAAGTGATAACTGCCGCACGGGTCGATCGATCAGGTTAAGCTACGCTTGCCGCGGTTGATCCGTGGATGGGTGACCATCTTTAAATACCAAGACGCCGCCGTGCCTCGGAAAGCACGTTAAGCCGTTCGTCCTGGCTGTTATTTGTAGATCTTTGACAGTTGTTACGGGTCGTCAGAAGCCCGAAAGTCTGACAACCAGTCTTACCAAGGGGTGTTGTGTTACCCAGTAACTGGGTTGTGGAGGTCAGATAGGCAATCGCTCCATGTAAAATATTGGTATTCAACTGCATCGGGTTAGACTGGGAGCTGACCCCAAAATAGTTGGGAAAAGGCTGGTAGATGATCAAGTATGAATGATGTGAACTTAAAGTTATTGGTTGATTCGTAGGCATCACTTATAAAGTACGTAACCAAAAAAAATATGATAAATTTTCTGAACAATGCTCAATTAACGTTATCGAACCTAACATTTTTTATTAAATAAACAACGTTTCACGTTTAATTTTCGTATAATGAGTTATAATGAGAGAGTTTTTGAATTGTTGGTTCTAGGACATGCCGGTTTCCTCACGATGTTTTCCTTCACCGTTTTGAGAGCAATGGTGATGAAATAATTTACACAAAGTAATGCGCCTGCCTGGGTTCGAACCCACACTGAAAAAAAAAAGTGTTTGCCTTAACAAACATCTTGTTTAATGTGATCACGCATCTTGACTCCACGACGAGCCTAACAAGATCTTGACTTCTGAAGCTAGGAGAACTTTGTTAAATTATCATAGTTCCGTCAACTAAGTAATTAGTTAGTTTAATTACGGGTAGTTATTTGATTTAACTAAAATTTTGGTCAGTTTAAGAATGATGTAATTCTAACAAGTTGCTTGTTACCATCAACTAAAATTATTATTTGATTTAAAAAGTGAAGAAGTAAAATCAAACAAAGCATGTATGATGTAACAAAGACCGCTGATTATTCTGTTCATGTCACATTGTCGACATAAATAAAATGAATTTGTTCTGGCAAATATGCTATCTTGTTTAACGTAAATAAATAAATAGTGATTCCAAACATTTGAATGCCAACTAAGAGAAAATGTATCTTAGTTAGCTCGCATTTTTTTCAGTGCACGACCTACAACTCGTAAGTCGGGGCCGATACCACTGGGCCACCACTGCTGCTAATTTTCGTACTAATATGGAATGTAAATTATTTAATTAAAATACAAAATTAATCCTTAGGTACGTCGTACCTAGATATTTTAAATGCAATTTAATTTATGTATGAAATGTTGTACCTACACCTCCTACCAAGCACTCTACCAGAATTCTCAACGATGTATAAATACAGATTTACCTAATCAAAATGCAGTTTACGTATTTTAATCGCAGACCTAATCTAATTTGAAAGTTGCTTTTCTGACTTTTTGCTACTGAAAAAAGCTTCTACAGAGAATTTATTTTGAAAAAAAGTTGTCTTAAAAGCCTTTGCAGTCGGGTGCAAATTATTTATACAATATTAGTTTTGGTATATGCGAAACCTGAAATATACGTGTCTATTTTTATGTAAAGAATCTATGTACAAAATTTCAAAAGTGTATCATGAAAAATCACGAAGTTATAAGGGTTGTCCGTACAAAAACATGCTAACGGCGCCCCCGCGCCTCCAGGGTCGTCTTGCGCTCATTGATAATGATTTGGCAGTAGGTACCTAACCGTGCGGCAATTGTATTGTAACTAATTAAATGGTGATAACATTTTCCATCACACCTAAATATTTTTGGGACAAAAAAAAACATGGTGTAAAAATGATTGAAATCGATTCAGTTCCTTATTCTGAACAAACTATATTCAGGTTTCGCATATAGGTACTAAAAACAATGTTGTATATTTAATACTTTAAGCATACAAATGTTCCGGACTAATGCCTTATGCATTTTCTACCAGTCAACACTTGGGTGATGCAGAGACAAGCAGTGGTAGGTGCAATAACGAAAATTATGGAATAAATATTTATTTAAATATAAGGATATAAATACATAGGTATATGTATACTTACCTACATACCTATTAAAAACTGTAAAAATAATATATATCCTACCGAATTATACATAAATATAACACCAAATAAATACACGAATGTACCAAACAAGCAATCGGAAAACATTACCATTATGATGATAATCAAAACAAAAAAATGGGAGGTATTTTCATTCGTGCATGATGAAATGAAAGAAAAATAAGTTGTAAGTTTAAGGCTTCTACATACTGGCGCGACTCGCGACGCGACACAAAGGCAGCGCTCGTCGCGCGACACGCGGAGCCTACGTGTCGCGCCGGTTTGTAGAAGCCTTTATGTTGGTTTGAAATATAAGTTAGAACTATAGCAAAAGTAGGTACCTATTGCTTGGTAACCGTTGCAGCTGCGTGGTTGCAAGTTCACTGAATGTACCTACTAAGACAATGATTTATGTACAGCGTGGTCTCTAAACTTGTACTTTACTAAGAATAGGCTGGGATTGCCAGTGGAGGGCGCCTGCGTTGGGCCTGTGTTGAGAAGCTGCTTAAGAGGAGTATTACAAAAATGCACGTAGATGCATGTTTTCCTCGTTGAAATTGAATACAAATGGTTCGTATAAATAATAATTACTTGTTAAAAATAGTTAGTTTTCTCTTCTAAAATAATAATAACTCTTCTAAAATATTTTTTTTTTTTTAATTATTTAGCAATAGGTACTCGTTCTCCTGATGCGTGTTTAGGCAAACACTCATGGAGAGCTGATTTGAGAGCTCTAATTTGCAGATTCTGTTGAATATCCATAAATTTTTTTTCTCATATTACAAATATCCCATACTTTTATAATAATAGAATACATTTGTGTTTTACTCGTATGCCTTTTATAAAGAAAAAACGAGTGGACCTAATTTAAATTTCTACTGAAAATGGTTGGAAACAAGTCTGAATATCTCCGAAGTTCTACATCATATAAGTTGTTTCTATACCAAAATAATCTCTAACATTTTCTTAAGCAATGGCATATTTTTTTTCCATTGCTTCTTTTGATTTTTTATAAATAAAAGTACTATCACCGTGCCGTGTGCGCTCAATATCACACGAAAGCTTGTCGTGGACGGACCTATGTCAATTGATTTCGCGCTCTTTGTCGTGTCGATACTATCGTTGTGTAAATTAATATTTTAAATTTAGTGTGTTTTATATAAAAAATAAAATACCTAAGCTAGAGCAGCGCATAAATATAAGAGGGCCATTGATGTATTAAAAGCGGTAAATACGGGACTTAGTAATAGCGCCTGGTCCTATCAAACTAAGTGCTGGCCCGTAGTTGGCACTCAGTCGCGCACGGGATATCGTTGATCAAATAGCTCCATAATTACAGTTTCTTAAATCCGGCCACACTGGAACTTGTAGCCCAGTCACAACGTTTTAGATGTCAAAATTGGATGTATATGAGTTCTCTTGCCTAGTTGGTCTGGTGTTCGCAAGCGGTACTGCTGAACATAAGGTCCTGGGTTCTAATCCCGGGTCGGGCAAAGTGTTATTGAGTTTTTCCTTAAGGAACTTCAGTAGCAGCCCGAAGTCTAGGTTATAGTTTTCCTTTTAATTATTATATACTACTGCCATGATTTTTTTCACATATCCAAAAACAAATATTTAGCTGGTCGGGCAATTGAGTTTAACAAAAAATAGCACTTTAAAGATTAATATTACGTAAACGGATCCATGAATCGTAAAATTGTTTTCACAGACCCACAATATTGTTGAACACCTACCCCCTTATTACAAAACAAGGTTTATCTTCAGACCCAGGTTTAAAACATGGAACCATTATTGAATTTCGAACTTTATACAGACTATGGTAAAGTTCCTAAGCACAAAACTGACAACTTAGTACCGAATTAAGTTTTCAGTTTTATATAAAGAACGGTATTTCAATCACAGTTACGTTCTTATTACAAAAACTGGCTGCATGGTTTATGACATGTCAAAATATAAATCTTGTTTTGTAATAAAGCGGTAAGAGTCTGAGGTATTTCTAGTACTAAGAGTCTTTGAGCCAAGCTGGGGACAGACAGACAGACGGACATGGCGAAACTATAAGGGTTCCTTGTTGACTATGGAACCCTAAAAAGGACTAAAATTAAGGCTCTCTAAAATGGCATAGGTACACACACTACCTACATACAAGACACTTCCACTCTTCAGTACTGTCCTGATATTTATAAAGCTTTTTGGGAACCTAACCCAGAAAATGTGGAAAATACCCTGTAATCGGGTAAGGCAGAAGAGAAGTCAGGACACAGACATGAAGTGTTATCCATTCCGTAAGGAGTTAAGTTATATGAATGTCCTAAATACTGGACATTCATATATTATAACTTAACTGGTAAAGTGAAATGAAAAGTGTAAACATAGTGTCACAGTGTGTCTAAGTCACGGCCAGCTTACTTACCTTGACACTTCACAGGAGTTTGTGGACACTAACACATTAGATACGGTAGGAATGTCTGGGTCAATATTTACAACGACATGTAATAAAAAAATTAAAACTAAGTATGTGTACCAAAGTATTGTTTTTAAATCCTGAATTCTATGTTTAATGTGTCGAACATTTGACTTAGAACATAATATGAACATAGTTAGACGTTATATAGTCTTTAAACTGATAAATGAGTTATTGGTAAACTGTACTTTAATTGATAGACAAAGTTATAAATCAACAATCATTGATGTGTCCAAATATGTAACGATCCTCAATCAATTCGACAGATAACGTACCTACAACATTCATTGTATATTAAATCAACAATTAGAAATGCTAAATGCAAGCCTAAACAAGACATCGAAGTAAATGACAGGAGCTCTCAATCAAAACAAACGAGGCACGATAGATTGTGTGACACATTAATCGTTGAGTTAACATATCATTACAGTTAGGAGTGTTTGCATTACTATGCCGGGCATGTCCTGGCGAGGACAGAGTCTACGCAATGTCGGTGTTGTCAACTATGGTACGAGTACCTTTGAAATATACATAATTATAATTAAGTTGCATTTTTTTTTCTTGTGGAATGTCTAGAAGTACTGCAGTGGAAACTTCTCTCTCTAACTTTGACCCTCATTCGTAAACTTATAGATCGTAAATTCATAAGAAGGATCGCAAATTAATTTAACAACGGCGCAGGATAGCCTTTACCAAAATTGGTCGTCATCGTATTAGTGCCTCAGCAGTTTCCATCAGGATTGTGCTGGAATATAGCAGTTCGTCTTGGACGTGGTAGGACAGGCTCCCTGACATCGTCTCTCTGTCGTAAGAAGACGGCCGCCACTAAGGGCCGCCACTAAGGGCCGCCACGCAACCATAGATCCGATGCTCTGCTAGAATAAATGTCACCAGCCACTGTCACTCATAACCAACCTTTTCGGTGATTTCAGTAACTTCATAACAAAATTATACGGCGCCACTTGCTGGGCCGTCAAAATAATACTTTTGCAATGCCGATTTCAGATAATCTTTATGCAATAATAATAAATCGAATAGATTCTAAAAGCTAAGCACTTAAACAGAACTATTATCTATTCGACAGTTGAACAGTTCTTTCACTACAGCTATACTTGGAAATGTACCTACTAAATAGTAAATACACTAAAGCATTCATCAGTCCATTCGCACTGCATATCATTACAGTTCCATGAATGCAGCTCCGAATACTAACCCACAGCGGAAAGCTAGCATGTATTACATCATTAATTGATTGTCCAACAATTTAGGACTGGCCGATTTTCTGGTCAGTTCGAATGTTTGAATATAGAATCAAACTGTCACATAATATGGCAACACAGACGCGTACACCGGTGACGTTTCCTCGCTAAATTCAAATCATTTTGGACATGGTTTAGTGCTTCCTTGACAAGCGTGCGCGTCGCATTAGGATTATTGAAATGCGGATTTACGGCCATCTAATTGACGGCTGCCGGTCCTCCGTCACTTTGTCACTACATACCTTTATCTGACGTCATTTTAAGGCTTAGATTAAGGATGTACGTTTTCTATTCGCGGTGTGTACGAAAACAGGAAAGAGGCCCGTTGTGTTAAGTTTTATGAAGCAATTAAATGATACAATGTTGTAGTAAAGTAAAGCTGACTGGCAATTATCTTTATCATGGGCTACTGAAGTATTATTGCTTTAATAATTATTGTGCTTCATTTTTAATTATTTTTACCTATTGTGGTATAGTTATTATATTCTGGTTACATCGTCTTTACATTTAATTATTTAATGAATGTATGCAAAATATTGTGAAACATTTTAAAAGAGTAACTGTGTCGTTTCTTGCCCATTTTTCTCCACGTGAAACTACCTTTTGGAAGGGGCAACTAAAATCAATTCTATTTTCTTGTTCAAAAGTCAAAAGTGCCCTATAAGTATGTGCCAATTTAAAATACTTAAATGATTTGACTTTGAATCGTATTTCATCATTTATTTTTACAGCGAACGACGGATGAGAAGTTATCAACACAACAAATTGAACGTAGAATTCAGAAAGCTTCGACTTACCAAACAAAATCTGATAACCAATAAAGACGTTTAAAACATAAATTGCAAGAGAAAGTAAAAGGAATGAATGGCCGAAGAAAACTAAGACTTGGGAATCTATCACGATCAAAGACAACGGTTTCTCTCAGAAATCAGAAACTTTATAAAGATATTATTGCTACAAATATAATCTGGCAATATGTTTAAAGATTGGCTAAGGCTTTCGATGGTGTTATGATCTTTATACGATGAGCTACCACAAACTACAATCAATCCACACTTTCAATTACTTACATAGTTTTATAGAAAGGACGTCTTGCTGATTTCATGGAATGGTTGCCATAATATGTCAACCCCTCTTTAATCTACTTTAGTACCTAATGTCCTAAAGTTAGGGAAATAAATTGTTCATGAAATTGACTAACAACTTATATTATCTATAAACTCAAATCACAACTGTCATTTTGACAGTTGTTTGAAATGGTTAAACTATGTATGGAAAATTGACGTAGTTGTATCAATAAGATAAGTATACAATAAATTTCCCTGACTGCAAATACAACAACCTTTACCCTAGTCACGAGTTACTCATGATAAGCTCATACATTCTGAACTTTGATACCGCTCAGCATAAACCTCTCCCTTATTATAATAATATGATTATAATCATCTGTCAAAGTAAATCTTCGTCGTTTTCATCGAACAATAACTTCCTTTTATCGGGACGTTACCAGCTAACTTTTAAGTGATGGATAAACTTTGTAATATAATCTCCGTTTTATTCACACAGCGAGAATTTGGGAATCACGCCAGCTGGCTTTACTCATGGCGTGTCCTATGGCTTCTTTACTCTCCGAAGTTGACACAAATTTCCATTTTCCTTGTTAACAAATGACCTTATTAAAATTCTACCTTCGTTCGTCAAAATGCTTGAAGACAGCTGCATTTATTATTGAGGAAAAGGGTCGCAAAATATAAAACGTTCAGCAGAATTAAAAGAAAAGGGTTTAATCTTTATTTGAGTGAATTCAAGCCATACATTTACTTTAGTATTTTTTAATCGGAGTCCCGTTTATATTACAGCTATCAAAATGACTGCTTGCATACTTTTTAAAGGCTGGGGTTGGGTACACGCCAATGAAACTAAGAGGACCTTTAAAATCGTTATAAAACTTGAACCTTTTATTTCTGTCACACACCTCGCATCAGTGTTAAAGGGATACGAGTAGTAGACAGACGTCATTGTTTTCATTAAATGCCTCGTAAAGCATTGTATGGACCCGCATACCACACAGTACGTGCGACCATAAAATTATTGCTTTTATTTCTTTTGAGTCATGAGCTTTTCATCATATTTAAGGACAATAGCTATGGAGACGACACACTTTACAGTAAGGCTTAGCTCGCACTGCGATAAAAATCGCGCGAAAATTTTATAGCTATTCTGTAACACATGGTATCTTGTGTGTCTACACGCACTGGCGATTTAAAATAGGAGCAAAATTATAAAATAAAAAAGATTTTCTTTGCACTCAAGACCTTTTATTTCTGAAATTATGGGAATTTAGGGCATGTTATTTTGTTATAAATGAGCACTCATCACGCATCACACACCACTTCATCAGTCAAAAAAGTGTCGAGAAAGAAGTAGTTATTTTCAAATGATTTGTTTTTGGTGACCAGTCTGAAAATTTGAACAATAATCTAAAAACCTTAACTCAAAAACCATTAATTTTCGGATCCTATTTGGCTAGTAATTACCTCTAGTATAACCTCTTTCAAGGAATAGGTCGAATTTCCGAGCAACCTGTATACAGAAATATTGGAATTCGAATGTGAGAAAAAGTTAAAGACAAAACAATGAGCATTCTAATGGCGTCCTCTCGTGTTAACAGCATCAAATTACAATGTTCTCAGAAATCAGGCTCTACGCGTAGTAATTTATTTAAGTATTCCAAAATCGTTACGATAGATTCGAACGTTTATCGCTAAGTTGGTGCCCATCAGCCTTCAGGGCGCGTTTACTTATAGGACCAACGCGCACTTCAACTTTTATTTTGCAGACGGTTTGATCTATGCTTACAAAGCGTATTTTAACCCGATTTTAAATCGAACAGTTTTATTGAGTTCTTCCATCTGGAAATTCTCAGTAGCAGCCCGGAGCCTGGATTTGTGCCCAATTGATGACAATAGGCTCGACCCCTATTACATGGGACTTAAAACATAACTGGCGAAATGTGGGTGTACTATAGATACACTTCTTCTGCCTTACCCTTCCTTGAATACAGGCGTAATGGTATGTATGTTTAAATCAGTATATTCATACAATCCAATAAAAGCACTAAGTTCACTAATTTACCTGACACTATCACTAAAGTCTCTTGCGTTCGGGAGCTTAGTAGATAGTAGAGTATAGGCCGAATGTTAGGCCATTTCCTGACTACGGCTGATTACGGCGAAAGAAAATAAAACGACAGTCAAAGAGATAAGTCAAAGTCAAAAATGTGCCTTGAAGTCGGGTGAAGACTCAAAGGTCAAAAAAAGGAAAGTTTGGAAGTCAAGTAACGGCCTCACATTCGGCCGATACTTCTGATTATCGCTTCGGAGTAGACCCCCAGTATAAGAAAATGCTCCGTGTGGTGCCGGACGTAAAGAATAGCACCTCCCTATTTCTTCCCGTGGCCGTGGGTGTCGTAAAAGGCGACTAAGAGACTTACTAGAGAATGGGCAGCAGCGTTCTCTATGCGTTTTGTTTTGATACCATACTGCGATCGCCAACCCGCCGCCGGCCAAGCGTGGCGATTATGGCAACCCCCCCCCCCCTTTGGGGGAGGCTTATGTCCAGCAGTGGAAGTCTTTCAGCTGCAATGATGATGATGATAAGAAAAGCTCTATCGTACTAGCTCAATTTAATAAAGTTCTAATTTAGGTACAGTCTGCGAGGCCTTTGAAAAGAAAAACCCACCCGTGTTCCTTCATTTGCCTGTGTGCCAGGGCCACGATATCCCTTTCGGACTAACTCGCAACCCTGCCAGGCATTGGCTCTAGCGGACTCCGTCAGTTGGTGCTGACATCTCTTTGAGGCGCGCGTGGAATACGACGCGCCGTCGACCCGGGCCTGGTCCTTATCGGACGGTGAGCTACCCATCGCTCACCGTCCGCACGCCCGCGCCTACGGTGGCCGGAAATTGGCTTGCGACTCCCGACGCCCGGGGCGTCTCCTGCGGCGACTAGGGGCGCGAGGGCGCGAACCTTGCCTCTCCCTCACGCGTTCCGCCTCCTCCTTCGCAAGCATTACTGCTTTGCAGAAGGTGACGGCCTCCCATGCACTCTCGCTCCGAACCATGGCCTGAACCAGGGCCGAACGCGAGAGATCGCAGCCGCCGATCGCCTACGTGAGGACACGGCGGTGCTCCGCCCAAGCTGGGCAGACCTCCACCGTATGCTCCACCGTGTCCTCCGGGCGATCCACACAGTGGTGACACCCGGGCGTTTCCTCCCGCTTTATCCTGAACAGGAACCTCCCGAAACAACCGTGTCCGGTGAGGACCTGCGTCAGGCGGAAGGTGAGGACGCCGTGGCGCCTCTCTAGCCACTCCTCAAAGAGGGGACTTATCGCCACAATTGTGGCGTGTCCGCGAGGCCTAAGCTGAGTTTTTCGCGATCATGCGCAAAAAAATGGCGTCAATAATGCGCAGAGTGAGAGGGAGCAGCAATAGCATTCTGAAGGTGCAATGGGTGCAATGGATAGGTTTATCAAGCTACATGTCAGACATGGGTCTTGATTAACCTTCCTGGCTTTGCTTTGTTTTGTTTTTTGACGTTTTAAACGTTTAAATGGGATAATGTTTTAATCTTAGGATATTGTACTGTGTGCGTAATTTGTTACTACTAACATAGATTTTAAAAGTTAGTTGTAAACTAACACGCTATGGGCCTACGATGCAAATTTTTTTGTTTTTAAACCGATAAAAAAACCTGTATAAACAGCAAAGAACGCGTCGCGCACCTACACTATCTATGTGCACTCACACAAATACAAAGCTCCGCTAAGGCCTCGCGGACTGAATGTACATAGACAATGAAAGTAGCCAATACTATCTATACACTAGCCTACTGTCTCTTGGTCTACCAAGAGCGTTTAAGACAAAAGCTATTTACTAACTCAACTAATGTAAACTTTCTACCAATGTAAACGCTCTCCTAAATACGAATTAAACTCGCGATATGAGCCGCTCATAATGTTTGCGGTAGATGTTTATTACGTGTAGTTTCTGACACCAGGAGTAGTAAGTACCGCGTACATTCTACTATATTACGTTAACGAGACACTTTGTTATATCGCCGCGGCTTTTATCCTTTATTATCGCAAGTTTTAAGCCGTATTAATGTGCGTGGGTGATGGTATTATTTTGTGATACTGCTTCTGTTTGAGTCCGACTTTATGTATGTGAAGGTAAGGGAGAAAGTCGGGAGTCATTAATTAAGCTAGATGTGTCAAATTCGTTGAATCTCGTAAATACGAACCTGGGGGCCTGCTCCGAAACGATAATCAGAAGTATCGGCCGAATGTTCAGCAGTTTTTTGACTTTCAAAGTTTCCTTATAGGTATGACTTTGAATCCTTACCCGATCTCAAGTCACGTTTTTGACTTTGACTTATCTTTGACCGTAATTTTTTTTATTTTCTCACGCCGTTGTCAGCCGTAGTCAGGAAACTGCCGAACTTTCGGCTGGTCCTTCGGATTTATCTTCGGATTCTTCCCTGACAATTTGCCAGGAGAAACAAAAACTGTTTTGATAATTAAGTAAGTAAGTATAATGTGAGGTGTAAAAGTCAGTTTTTAAGGGAGTTAAGCTTCCTGTAAATACAAGGTATCACCAGAAACATGGAAAATTGTGGGATGAACAATTTCGCAACAAAATTTAAAATTAACTAAATATTGCAGTTACGAGGTGTCACATCCTGCGGGCCGAGCACGGGCGTGTCAAGACGTTTGTGACAAGACATGATAAATTATGTCATGTCAATTTGTACTAGCATTTTATGACATTATCGCTCAAACTGTGATAAAATGTGTGACTAAAGTCATGTCACAGTAGGCCGTGCTCGCCCCGCAGAGCGACGATATCTGATAGACAGGGTCAAATTAAATTAACTAGCGAAACTCCGCACACGGGACGGGATCGATATCTAAATATACACGAAAAATAAAAATGAAAAAGAGTTGATTTTTTGGGTCAGCGACCACTAGTTGTGTTGTTCGTGGAAGCATGAGTTGTGAAAACCTGTTTTATTTTATCATGTTTAGTTATAGAATACCCATCACGTCTGTGAGTTTACACAAAAAAAACTGATTTTTTAAATGGATATTTCAAACTATCTCTAACTAAACTTCAGGCGGTTGATGAACCCAAACAAACTCATCAAATTAATTTCTTTTAAGTTTTATCATGTTTAGATACATCACGTCTACGGAGTTTAGCTAGCTAGTTTAAATTGTCCCTGTATATTTAAATATAATATTATATACAACATGTCCCGTAATTAGTGCATAATCTCTTAAGGGGTCATTGTACTCATCATCATTATGAACAACTTTTACTATGAGACCTTATCTGAAATCGCGAAAAAAAAAATCAGCTGTTCCCTACATTTTGACGAGTTATTCGAACGTAAATGTAGGGAACAGCTGATTTTTTTTTTGCGATTTCAGGTTTGGTCCCATAGTAAAAGTGGTTCATAGAGGTTGTGCGTTAATTCTGGGACATGTTGTATATATATATTTTACATACAAAACAGGTCCATGTTGACTGACTGATAAAAGTAAATGGACCAAGAAAAGTAATTAACAAAATACCAAACTGGGTTAACTACCAAGAAATTAAAAGAAATTGCGAGATTTTCGTTAACTTTTACCCTCTTTGTCGTAGTTTCAGGTAGAACTTTGGCAACCATTTTAACTCTGCCCAACCTTTTAACTAAGCAGACAATATGCATAAAGTGATCCTGAATGTTGCGTGAAAACTACTAACAAATATAATGCGGCATTTCAGGAGCGGTATCAGCAAACGACGTACAAAATTGCCCTGAAAGCACTAGACTAGAAAATTAAGCTTTATCGCCAACACTCTGAAAATTAACACTTGCAGAGTGAAACGAAAACTCTGAAACACTGTAATAAAGGCAATATGCCTAAAACATTGGTCATTAAAGATAGTAGCTTAGCTGATGTATATTGGTGAACTTGGGCTAAACTTGTAAAATTATGGATTGGTGTCACCATCAGCCGAAAGACGTCCACAGTTGGACTTAAGAGCTTAGACCAAGCATTACCACAACGGCGCTAAGCCTGACTGAAATAAATAAGCTGATCCCATTTAAGGCTAATTCGATCAAACTTTTACACCGAATGGTATAAGTCTTATCCTGCATATATAAATATTGATTGAATGACAGTTTTTGGTCGTATCAGCCCTTATATGGTCACTTTTGAATATAATTTAAGTCTTCCTATCAACCGTAACATCGAACAGTTGTAAGATAATAATCGCCACGTTTGGCAAAACGATCTGGCGATTACAAAAAGAATACAGACTATCCGCCCGTCTCTTGCCATAAATCCTGCTGCAGTAAGAGTAGCCTTTTCTTAGCAGTAAACAACAAAGAGTTTAAACTCGACTTTATTTTACGTTGTTATCTTTGTATCGTTTTTCCGTGAATTCCTAAAGGTCCGATTGTTTAAAGTAACTCGCGATGCCCTCCTTGCTAACGAGAAATTGAGAACACGATCGGTTTCTTCTCATTAAAATAACGAAACTTTCCTGTTTTACAAGGTTTTACATGTTTAGTAACTATCACTTGAACTGTGTAACCCTAGAAACTAGATGTTTGCTTATACTGTTCCATGTTTCGCAATGTCAATGGTTTCAATGTCAAGCAAGGTAACTTTCTTTGCTTTGCTGAGAGTCCTAAACAAGTGGCAGTCACATTCACAGCGTTTCTTATTTCTACAAAAAGTTTCAACAGTATTTAAGACGCAGTTATATGCCAGTGACCTTGAGTGGTTAACTTGTGTGTTCTGTACTGAGCTCACGCAATGCGTCGTACGTTCACCTACTGTAATAGGCGCCCATCAAGGAGCGCTGTCCCCAATTTTACGCATTATTAATTTATTATACACAAAACAAAAAGTATTTTAATAAAACGCGTATACAAGATCAAAAATTTAATTTATCTTTAAATAGTTAAAGGTTTCAGAAAATACGCTTGGTAGATTTTGCGCCGTTCTCGGTTTTTTATCCGCGTTAGACATAACTTTACAAATTAATTTCGCTTTGTAACTTAAACATAATCTAAAATATTCATATATTAAATCATTAACACTACTCATTTAGACGTGATCTTCAGTATAGAATCATTAAAAGCTGGTTATCGTCGCCTTAATAAAACATGAACACTAAAGTACAGTTACTTAATCAGCCTATAATGTTCCCACAGCTGGGACACAGGCCTCTGTGTGAGGGAGTGGGCTGTAACCCACCACGCGGGCCCAGTGCGGGTTGGTGGATGTCACAGGTCTTGATTCAAGTACATGCCGTTTCCTCAGGATTTTTTCCTTCACCGTTTTGAGAGCAGTGGTGATGAAATTATTTACACAAAATAAAGCGCCTGCCTGGATTTCGAACCCACGACTTACAAATCGTAAGTCGGGGTCGATACCACTGGGCTACCACTTCTCTACACTTTACTTAGTCACTAGTAATTTAACTTAGTCACTAGTAATTTTAATTAAGATTTCTATGCCTAGATGAGTTTTTCTTTGTTTGTTAAACTTTTGTTTTACTATTTAGCACAAAAAAATGTTTTCATAACTTAAATTATTGTAGTTTGTAGGTTTTAGTTGTTTGTTTTTTTTTTATGTGTATTCCGTGGAAAATGTTGGTTACACATAATTATGGCCGTATTTTTTTTGTATTTCTTCTTTCAAAATGTAATGTGTCACTGTTTGTTTTCCCTAATAAATACAGTAAAGTAAACATTTATAATAACTTAAGTAAAAGTATATCTAAATGTTTTTGTGTAAAACCTGTTACAGAGAATATTTTCCAAACGCCACAACGCTAAATTCGATTTTGTTCTAAGCTTTTCTATACGCTTCATGATCGGACGTCTAAATAGACAATGAAAATAAAACTAATCCGAAGCTTGGGTCACATTCCGCTTGCGATAATCGCCCTAATGAGCGGATAAAGAAAGAACCGGCAGCACTTGGAGCTAATAAACAATTACCTACTGTAAAAATAACTATAAATAATAATGGATTGCAGAAGGGAGTCGTGCAGCTCGATACGAATCTCCACTTAATACATCCACCTGTCGACGCCGCAGTCACTAGGGACGCAATTTCCGGTACTTATTGTTAAGCGGAAGGCTACAGTAGCTGAACACATTGACAATTCAGACAAGATGGATAGTTCGGATAAATAGAAAATACTGGGAGCTGTAATTGAATGGAAAGCACCTGCCTGTGTATTTCATTACTCACAAAGAATCTCAAATCTTTGTTACTTACCGAATGCACATCGCTAGCTTTAGATGTCATACAAAGATAACGGATAATTCACAATTTCAATGAATAAGGTATTTTCATAATCTTGATCATATCTGCCGCTCTATCTACACTGCCGTAATTTATAGATTTTCTGTCTGGGTTTGGCTACAATTCCGTTACTATACTTATTTATATGCATAAAAGGTGCCAGTGCGGTGAAAAGTGCAATACCCCCATGTACCATTTGTTCTGACAGCCTTGTGACATTCCGTGACCCAGCAATGTTCCATAACGACTATTCTTTGTACAAGTCTCTGATAGAGACCCAATAATGAGGACATACCATAGAAATTATACAAACGATAAAACAGGGTCAATACATATCATCGAAGTAAAAAACCCGACCAACTCAACAAACATAGGTACGTCACTCTGAACAAGCACATTGTCAGCTTATCAAATGTTAAGTAATTAAATTGTTTATACTACATTAAAGACTCATTTTTATCTTTCCACAAGATTTAATATACAACAAAAACTACTTTTATTTGCTCTTTCCATTACGTGCGACGAGAGCTAGCTACAGCGACTGCAACAAAGGGGAATTTTCCAAGAATTTGCTGCCGGTTTTACACCTCTGCTCTGGTATGTCATGTATAATACCTTCTATTTATCTTAGCTCTTTTCTTTGAGACTAAGCCACGTCTCTGCGCCTTTGTATGGGTAATTTACGCTGTTTGAATTATTGAAACCACATGCAGCAGGGTACTCTCGATGCTAATGTGAATTCGCGTATTCGAGCGCTTTGGACCTGAAGCTGCAAAATACACAATCATTTAAATATCAGTGTTTATTGCTCCTACATTATTAGCTTAAACATATGTCGAGGGAACGCTTGGCTACTGAAGTCTCTAGTGAACAGCCACTCAACCAAATCGAAAATGTTTCTATCTAAAACGAAGACAGTTAAAGTAACGCTTTTCAAAACTTACTGTCAGTCCTTCTACACGTGCAGCCTGTGGGTCAATTTGACTCACCGGGCATACAGCGACCTACGCGTTCAATATAATAAGTATAACGCACTGAGAGTACTGCTACGGCTGCCGTGACGTTGTAGTGCGTCAGGGATGTTTGCGGACAATAACATTGATGCTAATGCCGCCATTATAAGAAAAATATGTGATGCATGATCCCTGAGGGGCAATTCTACTAATTTTAAGAACGTTCACAGTCTGATCTCAGTCTCAATCTGTCAAAAATACCTCTTATTTCCCTACATTTTGACAATTTTTTTAAATTTGTTTGTCGCCAAGATGAGATTGCGACTAGATTTTGAACGTTTTAAATTACGAGAATTGGCCTTCTGATGTCGCGTGTTCGCGGCAGCACCAACAGTATTCTCCGTGTGTTCACAGATTGGTGGGATTCCCCGATGTTGCGAAGGTGGATGCAGCTCCACGCTGAATTTTAATTTTAATTGTTTTGTTAATCTTTGTCTGCACTAACACTAATGATAACTAAAATTGTTACTAACTCTATGGACATCTGTCTGAAAATAAAAGTATTCTATTCTAAAACAGAAACTCCATAGTAGAGAAAGTTTACGGATAGTGTACGCAGTTCGACTAATATCCTGGAGGGCATTTCAAACATTGGATCGGTTAAAACGGAACACTTCCTCATTTTGTCACTTGTCCATTTCTAAACTCGTAGGTCTCTAAGTGCATCGATCACGATGTGTACAATTCGTAGTAGGGTTGCCTCGTTTGGAATTCGCATGTTCTAAAGATGTTTCACCTGTACCTAACTACTCGAACATTCCGAACTTTGCACAAACTCAAACTCAAAAAAAAAAATTTAATTAAACCTATTACAGGCACTTTTGAACTGTCAAAGAGTCGTTCAGTTAGTCAGAAAGTTAAAGCTATTTGTTTGCCCATTCCAAAACATAGATCTCTATGGAGAAGAACAGGCAAGAAACTCCAAGGACACTCTTTTAAATCAAGATATTACAAAATCCTGGGTACATTATTCTTGTTGCTTCTATATGTGAGATGTAAAAAATTAAATTGCTTACTTAATAAAAAAAACAATCTTATTGTTGGGATTTAAGCATCATAAAGTAGATAATACAGTCATGTTACATTTTGAGATGAGTCTCATTAGGTTCACAGAACACTCCGGAACCTTGAATATGTTTTCTACTGAAGACTGTACAAAAAGTGGCAAAGCTGGTCTTCCCACCCAAAAAACTTAGGACCAAAATCTTGCCAGCCCTATATGCGTTGTGGGTAATACGAACTGGGCAAGTACCCGGAACTATACGGTGTGTGGTCCCGGGAGGGGGGCGCGGAAATCGATGACATCCGATCCAATTTCAAAACAAACGCTTTTGGACACTGGCTATATTGATTTGTAAGACATACAGACAATCATTTTAGAAGATTTTAAATATTGGAAGGAAATTATTGTCGCCATTGATGAAAATGTTTAGAGGATAGGGTTGACATAGGTAATACTATTTTTGACATTGAGGGTGCTTGAACCTCACCAAAAAGTACTTAGTTTGCAAACACTTTCAAGATGCTTTTGAAACAATGTTTTAAATTATTAGGCAAGGAATATACTTGATGATTCAGAACATTGATTCTATTTTACTAGGTTGTTTTTTAAATGAGGTTGGGCCTTTAGTTTTTTATACTTGAAAGGATGAATTAATTAAAGCTACCTACGACCTTCACAGTCACCACGCAAACACGTAGGTATCTGTTAGTCTTTATATTAATCCAATAATATTTTATTGAACATAATAATATCTCCTTCATGCACGTGATCAAATTTTGAACCAACACGCGTTTCACAAATTAGTTGTTATAACAAGATTGTCTAACTAACTATCAAGACTAATAAAAGCATTTCCAACAAATAATTGGTAGACGCTTATGAATGTTATGAAACAATAATAGTTAGAATAGACTAGAATAGAAAACATTTTATTCTTATTTTTTTTTTTTCATAGAATTTTTCTTTTGTTTTCTTTTTTTTTATAGTCCAGAACAAAGTTAGTTTGTTCTGGACTATGTTTAATTGAAATGATAAGCTCTTTTGCAAGATATGCGGAGAACACTGCCTCGTTGTTCTGCTCGACGCAAGCACGACTGCTGAGCGTGGGTCCCAGGTTTTTTTTTGTATTTTTTTTTTATTAAAAAAAACGTTGCCCCACACTAGGAATTTCTCCTGTATTGTGGGTGCGTTTACAAACATTTAAACTCACATACACAAATAGCCAGACCCGGAACAACTACTTGTAGATCATACAAATATTTGTTCCGTGCGGGAATCGAACCCGCGACACGCAGTGCAGCAGTCAATCGCTTAACCACTGCGCCAACCGTGTCGTCCGTTTGATGCCAATCACCATCCCGCACTGGGCCCGCGTGGTGGGTTACGGCCCACTCCCTCTCACCGAGAGGAGGCCTATGTCCCAGCTGTGGGAACATTATAGGCTGTTTATGCTTATGTAACAGGTCGGGCAGTGCTTTGGGTTTTTCCATTAGGTTAGGAATCTCTCAGTAGCGGCCTGGAGTCTGGCTTTGTGCCCGGTTAGTGACAATCCGGCCCCTTATTACATGGTACTTAAGTATACAATATTAGTTTTAGTATATGCGAAACCCAAAACACGTGTCTAATATTTTTATGTAAAAAATCTACGTACAAAATTTCAAACGCGGTGTCATGAAAAATCACAAAGTTATACGGTTGTTATGTTACCGGGATGTCCGTACAAAACATGCTAACGGCGCCCCCGCGCCTCCAGGGTCGTCTTGCGCTCATTGATAATAATTTGGCAGTAGGTACCTAACCGTACGGCGATTGTATTGTAAGTAATTAAATGGTGGTAACATTTTCCATCACACATATTTTTGGGACAAAATATAACATGGTGTAAAAATTATTGAAATCGATTCAGTTCCTTATTCTGAACAAACTATATTCAGGTTTCGCATATACTAAAAATAATTTTGTATATACCAACCTTTGCTTCAGATTACAGCTTCCTACTCTCAGATTATATCACTTTTCACAGCCCATTGTTTATCTTGGTGTGTTGTGGATGGCGTAGATGTCGAGCTCCGATAAAAATAACCTTAATAATGGGAAGAGATCCGGCTTCGTGGTACACCACCTTTCACTGGCACAATTGTTTTAACAAGCTGGGCTCAGGGCAAGCTTTGGCATCCACTTTGAGTTACACAAAGCAACTGTGAGAAATTACTGTGCTAGAATGCAAGAATGAGGTGATCTTTTTGTTGGCTTTGTTTTATGTTTATTTAGTTCCATGTTCCATATAACAGCCATTTATCAATTTCTGCTGCAATGCTAGGGAATGTTCTACATTTTTAGCGTTCCGTACCTCAAAAGGAAAAAACGGAACCCTTAATAGGATCACTTCGTTGTCCGTCTGTCAGTCTGTCAAGACCCTTTTTCTCAGGAACGCGTGGAGGTATCAAGTTGAAACTAATATCAAATACGTAGGTCTATAGTCCCTTGAAGCTCTAAAAAAATCAAGCTTTTAATAAGTCAACGCAATAAAAAAATATGGCGATTTATGCGACATATTTTGATACTCGCAAACAAATCAAGAGCAGTCGAGAGCAGTGGTGGCCCAGTGGTAACGGCCCCGACTTACGAGTCATAGGTCGTGGGTTCGAACCCAGGCAGGCGCTTTACTTTGTGTAAATAATTTCATCACCACTGCTCTCAAAACGGTGAAGGAAAACATCGTGAAGAAACCGGCATGTCCTAGAACCAACAATTCGAAGACATGTGACATCTACCAACCCGCACTGGGCCCGCGTGGTAGATTACAGCCAAGTCCCTCTCACAGAGAGGAGGCCTGTGTCCCAGCAGTGGGAACATTATAGGCTGATTATGCTATGCATGCTATGCTTATGCTAATCAAATCAAAACCTATAGGGTACTTCCCGTTGACCTAGAATCATGAAGTTTGGCAAGAAGCAAGGTCTGACAGCACAACTAAAATAAAGAGTCCGAAAATCTAATAATTTGAACTTCGATAAAATATTTTTTTTTGCAATTACAACTTACATTTTTCCAGTTGGATAGTTGACCGTGGCATAAATTGATGTATGGGAGAACATGTTTTTCAACTACAATGTTAAGTTTGTTTTTGGGATAAATCCATCCCGACGATAGTCCGACACGCACTGGCCGATTTTTCGTTTCTGATTCTCTATTTTTAGTAATGTGTTCGTGGTTTTCATGAAAACATCTTCCTACTTACTTATTCAGAAAAAAGTATATTTCCCACCTGAAGTACCTACAGCCCTTAGTACGAAGTTCCGAACGCCCTAAAGTAACAAAAAAGACGTCCTTATTATTATGAACACAGATATTCTCATTCACAGATACTTCACGCTGTATTTTTACGTCCATTTCATTCCTTTTATGTATTCGTCCTGTAATTTTATGTATACCGTGCCTATTTTGAATAATAAGTCTATACAGTTTACGTAATCGCCACTTGGATATAAAATTATCAAGCGAATGTTTTCGGAATAGGCACGTAGTCGTTTTGCAGGCAACAATGTAATGATAATGATCTTAAAAGAAGATAAACGTTGGCGGAACGTTGAGAGAAGAATTACAAAGATTTACATAGTCTTTTTTATGACAGGTGCTTATATTTTCCTTCGTATTTCATTTTCGTACTTCGCGACTGATGTCTTTTTTAGTCGAGGCTTTAATAAGAGTATTTTCAAAACACATTTTGCGTGGTTAGTTAAAAGCAATAAGTTAATACAAACGAGGTCTGAACTGTCACCTACGACCATAATTATTATGTCGCACAATAGTTGTGCTTGTGCGGTAAATTGCGAATGCCTATTTTTGGAAATAATACAAGCAAACGACGTCAGAAGGTCAGAAACATCTATAATTGGACTGGTAATAACATGATAACGTTAATATGTACATATAGTTAACATTGTAATATGTAGTTGCTAAAGATAAAGATCGAAATGAGTTTCAATATTAACATATATGCTTGTATGCGTTACATCCTGCAAAAAAGTCCATTAAGCTCTAGCGTTTCCAAAGGCATTTAAGGCGACGATAACCGACTTTCAATGATTTTATACTGAAGATCACGTCTAAACGAGTAGTGTTAATGATTTGAAAAAAATATATGTTAAATTAAAGCATTTTCTCAATAACTTAATATGTGAATATTTTAGATTATGTTTATATTACATAGTGAAATTAATTTGCAAATTATGTCTAACGCGGATAAAAAACTGAGAATGGCGGAAAATCTATCAAGCGTATTTTTCTGAAACCTTCTCCGATATATAGATAATTTTATCATTGATTTTTAGTATACGCGTTTTATAAAAATACCTTTTGTTTTGTGTATAATAAATTAATAATGCATCAAATTGGGGACAGCGCTCCTTGATGGGCGAGTCCTATTACTGGCTGAACGTACGACGCGTTGCGTGAGCTCAGTACAGAACACGCAAGCTAACCACTCAAGGTCACTGGCATATATATCAGTCTTAATAGTCATGAATTTAACGGTGCGCGTCGCGCTGCCTGTCGCGCCCGCGATATCGCGCCACACGAGCCTTTATTTTTATTCGAATAAAGACCAATTTATCTGCCCAGCCTTTTACCCAACTTTGTTAGGGTCGATTTCCAGTCTAACTGGATACCAGTATTTTACTTGGAGCGACTGTCTATCTGACCTCCACAACCCAGTTACTGGGTAATACTCGTACGATACCCCTTGCTAAGACTGGTTGTCAGACTTTCGGGCTTCTGACGACCCGTAACGACTGTCAAAGCTGTCGAATGACAGCCGGGACCAATGGCTTACCGTGCGTTCCGAGGCACAGAGGGATCTTGGTATGTAAAGCTGGTCACCCATCCACGGACCAACCGCGGCAAGCGTAGCTTAACCTGATCTATAGACCCATCAGTAGTTAATTAGTGCGACAAGATTTTTTTCTTTATTTTTGGGTAGATGGCTCTGCAATTCTACATTAGACAACACAATTCTTCACGGACCTCAAAGGTCCGAATTCCTTTCAAAGGATTTAATCCTATGAAAATCGACAAACAAGATGCTCTTCCTATCACTTCTTTAGCGAGACATAGGTCTAGCAAGAGACTGGTTTAATCTTAGATGATTGATTGTTTTAAACTGCGAGGTCTGCGAGCACTGAGCAGCTGACGAAGAAACGAAATGGAATTGATGGATATCTCTTCCAAAATTGTCTTTTCCGAATATTGATTTTGCCAACCAATCTAAGTTATAACATAATACACCTTGTACCTATTCCTGAAGGGGTCATGCAGAGTTCCAACTTCCATTTCGCCAAATATAAGGTCCATGGCCAGCCTAATTGCCGTTAACTGGGCGCAATGAAAAAGCATGGCCGACGTAAAAATCGAACCTTACATTCAGCAAACGCGCCTGCGACATAAGGACCAGTAAGGCAGTCAATAACAAAAATAACAAAATAATATACCTACTAATTTATTTCAATTCAAACATCAACAAAAAGCTCGTTTATTCATGGTTATTAAAGCGCGCGCAGGTCAAGCACCTACTTTATCCACACTACAAGACCACCATGAAATAGGAAATAGATGTCGATTACTTTGATAAAAGCCGTTTTTGCATTAGCCATTGTTCTAATTGCGGCACGTGCTTAAGAGACTGCACGTGGTTCATTAACGAGATTGGGGTAATTTGTAGGGGAATGAGGGTTGTAGGATGTAGCGCCGGAATTTGATGCAAAAGTTGATTCCTAAAATTTGATTGATTTTTAGGGTTCCGTAGTCAAAGTCAACAAGGAACCGTTATAGTTTCGCCATGTCCGTCTGTCTGTCTGTCCCCGGCTTAGCTTCTCTGAGCTAGCTAGCTAGTACTAGAAAGCTGTAATTTGGCATGGGTATACATATTAATCATGCTAACAACGTGGTAAAATAAAATCTTGAAATATATATCTTTTTAGGGTACTGAGGATATGCGAAAACCATTTTTCGATTCAGGGATCCGTTAGCGTAAGTGCAATTTTTTGTTAGAATTTAGTGCCCGCCCCCCATGCCAGCTAAATGGTTGTTTTTGGATATGTGAACAAAATTATGGCAGTAGTATATCTACCGAAATTAAAAGGAAAACTATCACAGCTAAGTAGGATTTACAATAAGTTACCGAGTAATAGTAGAGCAACATACATTTTCAGTTGGAGATGTGACCGTGACGTATATATCAATATAGGGGAGAACATGTTTTTCAACTAAATTGTAAAGTTTGTTTTTAGAATAAATTCATCCCAATACGAAACCCTCCATTGTGCGTGGTCCGACACGCACTTGGCCGGTTTTTTTTTCTAACAGCCAAGCCGTAGATAATCGAAAATGTAGCTATTTCCAAAGCTGGGTGTCTAGATTTCGACTAGACCTTGACTAATTTCACTACAATCTGAAATTGCATTTTAAATAGTAACTTATTCATCATTTGCTGAAACAACTAATTTATTAACTATTTTGTTTGCATCTCACGTCCTTTAACTAATCAAGATTTAATTATTCGCCTCGATGACATTTTAACTAGTAACCACGCGTCTCACGACCGAACCCTTTATTTATAAGGGTGCTCACCCACGAGCGATTTTTACGGCGATTTTTGTGTGAATGTAACTTGTATTTCCTTCTGACAAAAATCGCCGAAAAAATCACCCTAAACTTTACTTAAAGTTAAGTGATGATTAGCGTCTGTTTAACCATACATTTTTGACTTCGGCCAACCCGTCATACTTTTCATACAAACGCTCGTAGGTACGTACGTGATTATGACGTTGTAAGGTTGTAACACATCATTCTATGAAAGTTTTAAACTAATAGGTATCGTGTGCATTTTATCTAGGTATCTATGGAAGCCAAAATAAAAACAATTTAAAAACGAATTCAGTATATGCCTGCAAAAATCTGCTTTTTTGCACAATGTTACCTGAACTTTGGCCGTTCATAATGTTCTCCTGACTTGTAAAAGTAAAGAAACCAATTGCATAGAAACCTCGCACATAATTATAATGGAGACTGTAAATGACTAACATTTATTTCACAAACTTGTAAGGCTTACTCAAAAACAATTATTTCCTGAACAAGTTTTATGAACTTTCCGCAACACTATTTTTCGTTAAAAGTTATCGCGTTCTCACTTACTTGTTAGTAGTTATCACTTGCGCTGGATGAAACAACAAGCTTTTCGACCATGCTCGCGTTGACGATAGACGCACTTAAGACGCAGAGATATGCCAGTGACCTTGAGTGGTTAGCTTGCGTGTTCTGTACTGAGCTCACGCAACGCGTCGTACGTTCAGCCAGTAATGGGACTTGCCTATCAATAAGCGCTGTCCCCAATTTGACGCATTATTAATTTATTATACACAAAACAAAAGGTATTTTAATAAAACGCGTATACTAAAAGACCAATAATTAAATTATCTTTAAATTGGTGAAGGTTTCAGAAAAATACGCTTGGTAGATTTTGCGCCATTCTCAGTTTTTTATCCGCGTTAGACATAACTTTACAAATTAATTTCACTATGTAATGTAAACATAATCTAAAATATTCACCTAATAAGTTATTGAGAAAATGCTCTAATTTATCATATTTTTTTTTGCAATCATTAATACTACTCGTTTAGACGTGATCTTCAGTATAAAATCATTAAAAGTCGGTTATCGTCCCCTTAAGCAACATTTATAATTACAGGGCAAGTCGTAAGCAGTACCGAAAATATACTACCTCCAATGAACCTGGCTAAGTTGTTATTAATAGCTGCAAGATATTTACAGCCATGACGTGTCTAAATATGTCCTGTCCATGTTCGAATAAATTAGATCACTGATCATAAAAACTAGGGATTGCATCCTTCAACTTGAACATTAAGGCTTGCGCCTCGAAAGACCAGTTTTTGTGCCGCATGTGATTGGACGGCCAGCCAATGTAGATAAAACTAATTTTAAATACCTGTAGGTAACCATACTTATGTTCTAAAGTTATTCTTAAGCTTATAATTAACATTTTTAGAAACAAACAGCGGGGAGGTTGGGCACTTTTGTCAGTCCACAATAAACGTATTTGCGACTAAGCGATCTTATTTAAAAGAATTAGGGGAATATAAAACATACTTCAGCGCAGAAAACATTTTTAGAAACTCTACGCTATAGTAAAAAGCAATAACGATTTAAAAAAAGAACGGCCAGCTTTTAGCCGCATCCATTGTCGACATCTATGAAACCAAATGTCAAAAGCATACCCATTTTCCAATAAAAATAAGTAAGAAGCATCCTCGCAAAAGATGAAAGGAAGCAGTTATTTTATTTTCTATTTACAAAACTGGACCAAACACTGGTGAATGGTCAAAGGCTTCCTTGATGCTAAAGAGATACCGATATATTTCCTTTAAGAAGACTAATTACTCTATTACTCTTTCCCTGTGCTCACACAGAAAAAAAAACACCTTGATTTTATACGCTACAGAATTTTCTCATTGAAAATACCACGATAAAATTACTATTTATGAATTCAGTTATGAATCTAATCTGAGCCATAAAACATAATATTTTATTGATACAAAAATCAGCGGATGTAGCTCTGCGAACACAAGATGAATGGTCTTACACGGAGGCAGTTGAATCACATGAATAAAATGTGAAATCCCTTCGTTCTATGGCGTCTCGGTCGTTGTACGCTGGTTTCAAATAACCCGTTTATATCAGGGCTAATGTTTGTGGAGTATAGCAGAGAAATGGAGCGTCAAGGCACACAGGCCGTCAGTCTTATTAACCTTTTAACTACACTTTTATATTGAAATGGTGCCCCTGGCGTCGTAAAGAGGCGTTTTCAACGTTGATTTATGCCATAATGATAATAGTGAAGGGAACCGCTCGTGGGATATATTATAACTAGTAATGTAGGTATTTCTAAAATATCAGCTGTGACAAGGCCAAATACCTATGAGACACCAATTAAAATTGTGATCATGAAATTTGACGTATTGTGGGGATCAGCCGAGCGAAGGAATGCGGGACTTCCAGTGTGGCGCTGGCGTGCTAAGCAACAATGACGCAGAATTATGTATAGATGGATAGGTATATCAGCCTTGAATAAGACCAGTAGGTACACCGTACAGGTCCTGACTAACGGTTGATGATTTATTGCACGTAGAGCATGTGGCCCAGTGGTGACGTCCACCGAGTCATAGGTCGTAGGTTCGAAACTTCGAACCCAGGCAGGCGCTATACTTTGTGTAACTTATTGCATCACCACTGCTCTCAAAACGGTGAAGGAAAACATCGGGAGGAAACCGGCATGTCCTAGAACCAAAAAATCAAAGACATGTGACATCTACCAACCCGCACTGGGCCCGCGTGGTGGATTAGCGACCCAATCCCTCTCACAGAGAGGCCTGTGTCCCAGCAGTGGGAACATTATAGGCTGATGATGATGATGATTAATACAGCTCTTTCTATGCTAATACCAGTTTTTTCTTAATGACATGTATCTAATGGCTCCTAACCATATACTTTCTTTCCATTATCTAGATAAAATATAACAAGATTAAGTAATCATAAATTATTATGAATTCATCATCTGCCCGCCCTTTCCCAACAATGTTGGGGTCAGCTTCCAGTCTAACCGGATGCAGCTGAGTACCAGTATTTTACATGGAGCGACTGCCTATCTGAGCTCCACAACCCAGATACTGGGTAACACGATATCCATTGGTAAGACTGCTTGTCAGATTTTTTTGGGCTTCTGACGACCCGTAACAACTGTCAAAGATCTACAAATGACAGCCGGGACCAACGGCTTAACGTGCTTTCCGAGTCACAGAGGAATCTTGGTATGAAAAGATGGGCACCCATCCACGGACCAACCGCGGCAAGCGTAGCTTAACCTGATCGATCGACCCGTGTGGCAGTTATTACTTAGCTACAAGCTCATTATGAATTCTATCTACTTTAAAAAGTATGCTGTGAATCCTATCCTACTTAATATTATAAACGCGAAAGTTTGTAAGTATGGATGGATGGATGTTTGTTACTCTTTCACGTAAAAACGGCGGGACCACTTTTGATAAAATTTTGTATCGAGGTAGCTGACACCCTAGATTAACATATAGGCTACTTTTTATCCCTATATTCCCACGGGATCGAGACATACGCGGGTGAAACCGCGGGGCGCAGCTAGTATTTTTATAATATCCAGTCAAAGATCTATTTAAATGAAAGACGGTATGTCTCAGAAATCACGTACGCATTTTCTTATCATGAATGTTCGTAATAATTTATCAACGTACCTACCTACTTTATTACTGGTTATGGCTCAACAATATTGGGATCAAGCGACCAATCAAAATGATAAAAATAACCCTTAAATCACTGAGCGTTTAGTATAACTGACCAAAATCTTCTTTTTTATTGTTGACGGTACCAATCAGAATGACGTGAACGATCTTAGTGGAAATACCTTTTTCTTACTTGGTACTCCAGAAAAACGTAGCCAAGGTTTCAAATAATCACAATTAGTATCCAGGCAAACTTGATAATTAGTCTGGCTTTTAATGATCGAGCATTAATAACTGTTACAATAATTGAAGATAAGTGATTACCACGATCAAGAGAATAAGGTGAAAATATCCTCAAATCATCTAAAGCGTTTCCAAACCACTGCTGGTATGTACAAGTTTTTATTTAAGACGCAGATATATGCCAGTGACCTTGAGTGGTTAGCTTGCGTGGTCTGTACTGAGCTCACGCAATGCGTCGTACGTTCAGCCAGTAATAGAACTCGCCCATCAAGGAGCGCTGTCCCCAATTTGACGCATTATTAATTTATTATACACAAAACAAAAGGTATTTTAATAAAACGCGCATACTAAAAGATCAATAATTAAATTATCTATAAGAGTATATTGGTGAATGAAAATGGTTTCAGATTTTCCGCCATTCTCAGTTTTTTATCCGCGTTAGACATAACTTTACAAATTATTTTCACTATGTACTATAAACATAATCTAAAATATTCACATATTAAGTCATTGAGAAAATGGTCTAATTTATCATATTATTTTTTCAAATCATTAACACTACTCGTTTAGACGTGATCTTCAGTATAAAATCATTAAAAGTCAGTTATCGTCCCCTTAAGTCATTAATGTAGCACTAGCACACAGCAGTTTTTTTGGTCGTAGAAGCAATGGATAAAATAATCTCACAAAAACTACAATACAAGCGAAATACTTAATTTAAATGGAAAATATCGAAACAACTCCACCAATTAGGAAAGCTATAATGAATACATACCAGCATAAATAAAACCGGCCAAGTGCGTGTCGGACCACGCAGAATAAAAGGTTCCGTAGTTGGGATAAATTTATCCAAAAAAAAAATAACATTGTAGTTGAAAAACATGTTCGGTGCTTCGATACAGGCGTCACGGTCAATTCTCCAACTGCAAATGTAAGTCGACTCGTACTCGTTAACTTGTAGAGCCTACATATCTTTTTTCCTTTTAACTTAGTTATACTTATAGCTACTGCTATAATTTTTTTCACATATCCAAAAACAACCATTTAGCTGGCACACTTCTTTTTTTTTTTGGGTGGGAAATTATCAAATAACTTCTCCCGCTCTGGGCGGAGCGGGAGGGCGTGTCAGACTTTTACTGACTAAAACCCACCCGTATTCCTTCATTTGCCTGTGTGCCAGGGCCACAATATCCCTTTCGGACAAACTCGCAACCCTGGCAGGCATTGGCCCTAGCGGACCCCGTCAGTTGGTGCAGACAACTCTTTGAGGCACGCGTGGAATACGACGCGCCGTCGACCCGGGCCTGGTCGTTATCGGATGGTGAGCTACCCATCGCTCACCGTCCGCAGGCCCGCGCCTACGGTGGCCGGAAATTGGCTTGCGACTCCCGACGCCCGGGGCGTCTCCTGCGGCGACTAGGGGCGCGAGGGCGCGAACCTTGCCTCTCCCTCACGCGTTCCGCCTCCTCCTTCGCAAGCATTACTAATTCGCAGAAGGCGGTGACGGCCTCCCATGCACTCTCGCTCCGAACCATGGCCTGAACCAGGGCCGGACGCGAGAGATCGCAGCCGCCGATCGCCTCCGTGAGGACACGGCGGTGCTCCGCCCAAGCTGGGCAGACCTCTACCGTATGCTCCACCGTGTCCTCCGGGCGATCCACACAGTGGTGACACCCGGGCGTTTCCTCCCGCTTTATCCTGAACAGGAACCTCCCAAAACAACCATGTCCGGTGAGGACCTGTGTCAGGCGGAAGGTGAGGACGCCGTGGCGCCTCTCTAGCCACTCCTCAAAGAGGGGACTTATCGCCACAATTGTGGCGTGCCCAAGCTGGAACACTTGACTCTAACACAAATTAGCACTTTAAAGCTTAATATTACGCAAACGGATCTTTGAATCGATTTTTTTTTTTTCACAGGCCCGCAATATTTTTGAATGACCTATCCAACGATAACACCATGGGATAGACGAGAAAAAAAATATCATCCCCACTTTACATGCTAAGGATCCTACAACATTTTACCTTCAAGATTTTATTTTACCACTATGTCGGCGTGATTAATACGTATACCTATGCCAAATTACAGCTTTCTAGTACTAAGAGTCTCTTGAGTTAAACCGTGGACAGACAAACAGACAGACAGACGGACATGGCGAAACTATATCCGCCTTATTACAAAACAAGATTTATATATTTTGACATGGCTTAAACCATGGAGCCCGTTTTTTGTAATAAGAACGTAACAGTGATTGAAATACCGTTCTTTATACAAAACTGAAAACTTAGTTCGGTACTAAGTTGTCAGTTTTGTGTTTAGGAACTACGAAATAAAGCTCGAAGCCGGAATAAAGTTCGAAATTCAATAATGGCTGCATGTTTTAAACCTGGGTCTGAAGATAAACCTTGTTTTGTAATTAGGGGGTTTGGGTTCTCGTTGACTACGGAACCCTAAAAAGGAATGATTTTGTCCGGACAAGCTGTTACAAAAGCAGACGATTCCATGTAAAGCCACTTTTTCCAAGAAATTATTAACAAGCGAACATGGAAATAAGTGATATTTCATCCATATGCAATATTTTCATTCGATTTAATGCGTTTTTTCGTGAAATGCCATAAATAAACAATAAGTAAATGTAATCCGACTCAAATTATTTATTTCTCATAAAAGTTTGGATAAAGCTTTTAAAGTATCATTTCACGTACAATTCAGCATGATATTCTGATGAATGCACCGGAGTTGTACCTACTTAATTGGGCGTACGAAACTTATGTGCAATGAAATGAAATGAAATCGTTTATTCTGTAAATAGGATATTAGAATCACTTTTACACGTCATATAAAAAATAAATATCTAGATGAAGCCGACATTTCCTATCTGACTACCCCTTGAGAAGAAATGGCGAAACAAACTCAGGGGTCAAAGTCTCTTTTAAAGTCCAGACATAATCTTGGTCAGATCATGTGAGGACCATGTAGATCAATTATATTCTATTGCCCCCGAAATTATTACAAATAAAGCAAAGTATGCACACTCTGTATATCTAGGTTATTAAAATAAATTGGCAAGCAGCCAGATGGTATTTTTGTTTAACATTGAGGATCCAAAAATGTAAGTCTGAAATATTTTGCATTTTGAGAATTACAGTCGTTTCGAGCTAATTAGGTCGTATGTTGAAGAACTATGCGACGAATTTGCCTATTCAAAGACATGACTATGTAGTACCTACACTGGACAAAAACGGAGTCTAAATATTCAACGTAACACAGGCTGAATCATAGCATCAGCCCTTTCAAAACATTGACCTAGACAATAATCTAGACGAGAGCAACGACATAATTAATATAAGAGTTACTTTCAGTAGGAATTAATGCAGGAATTTACATCCACCATCAGACATCAACAATTTATAATGCAAAGTTCTGCATTATTATTCCTACCCGCTGAGAAACCCATCCATCAAAAGAAGTGATTAAACGAGAAAATTTTAATGAACTGGCTCGATAATGCGCATCGAAGTTGACCGTCCAGTCCGTCCACCTACGATTTTAACACTAATTTCGTAACGAAAGCTCTTCGGCTTAAAATACCTGTTCTATGCAACCTCCCAATTTCTAAAGGAACTTGGAGATGTTAATAATGACGCCGTACGTGATATCCGGAAATTAGAGCCGTATTTTCATCTCGAACAAGACTTAAGCCGCTCAGGACTATTAAATAGATGGTATCTAATTGGAGGGATGACGGGAACCGGGAATGAATTCAACACAATTAACTTAATCACATGATTAAGTATATCGAAGTCGAAATGTTACAAAGGCCGGATATCAACGAAATACCAGAAGACGACTTTAGGAAATCGCAATAAAAGGCAAAAGAAAAACGATAATCTTGAAAAGAAAGTTTTGAGTAGTTGCTATGCTTGTGAGTGTAGACAAAGAAAGGATGGATGAATTGTGAGAAAAATTATGAGTATGATTGTGGGGTGTAGGGAAGAGCAAAGAAAGGATGGAGGAATTGTGTGAAAGATGATGAGTATGATTGTGGGGTGTAGGGAAGACCAAAGAAAGGATGGAGGAATTGTGTGAAAGATGATGAGTATGATTGTGGGGTGAAGGTAAGACCAAAGAAAGGATGGAGGAATTGTGTGAAAGATGATGAGTATGATTGTGGGGTGTAGGGAAGACCAAAGCCATATGGTTAGAATGCGTCTACTGTGATGACGGCTGATAGAGGTGTAGTGGCAGAAGACATGCTTCACCGACTCCAAATAAATTGGAATAAGGGCAGAAGGACTAAGATGACGAGATAAAATTAAACCGGCCAAATGCGTGTCGGACCACGCACAATGAAGAGTTTTGTAGTTGGGATGAATATATCCCAAAAACAAAATTAACGTTGTAGTTGAAAACCACGCACAATGAAGGGTTCCGTAGTCGGGATGAATTTATCCCAAAAACAAACTTGACATTATAATTGAAAAACATCAATATAGTTACGTCACGGTCAATTTTCCAACTGCAAATATAACTTGGTTGACTATTACTCGTTAACTTGTGAAGCCTACTTAGCTGTGATAGTTTTCCTTTTAACTTCGTTATATATACCTACTACTGCCATCATTTTGTTTACATATCCAAAACATTTAGGTTCCAGAGCGGGGGGGACACTAGACTCTAACAAAATTTTAAAAATTTGCGTTTTAAAGCTTAATATTACGCAAACGGATCCTTGACTCGAAAAATGGTTTTCACAGACCCGCAATATGTTTGTACTAGCTATCTAACGATACCCCACACTATCGAATACCTAGACGAGAAAAACACAAACATCCCTATTTTACGTGCAAGGGAGGTAGGTAAGTACCATAATTTATTTTTCAAGATTTTATTTTACCGCGTTGTCGGCGTGATTAATATGTAATGCCCATGCCAAATCACAGCTTTCTAGTACCTACCAAAAGTCTCTGAGCTAAGTCGCGGACAGACAGACGGACATGGCGAAACTATAACCCCCTTATTACAAAACAAGGTTTATCTTAAGACCCAGGTTTAAAACATGGAACCATTATTGAATTTCGAACTTTATTCCGACTATGGTAAAGTTCCTAAACACAAAACTGACAACTTAGTACCGAACTAAGTTTTCAGTTTTGTATATAGGTATTTCAATCACTGTTACGTTCTTATTACAAATACTGGCTGCATGGTTTAAGCCATGTCAAAATATAAATCTTGTTTTGTAATAAGGCGGTAAGAGTTCCTTGTTGACTTTAACGGAACACTAAAAACGGGGTCTGAACCACCGATTGTATATTTGGGCCCAAATATACAATTTAATTAATAAATTATAAAATATTTTTTTTATTAAAAAATAATTAATATATTATCAACTTCAAGTGAATCACAACCAAATTGTTAACAGGAGAATCAATACGACATTCGCCATCAATAATCGGATTAGAATTCGCAATTGATTCCTTGGGGCATCTGGATCTGACATAGTAATCTAGCTTCAGCCGTACATTAATTCGGACAAAGGCGATATCTATTACTGATAAAGTCTTATAGCTAGCCCCTGAAGACGGAACTATTTGAAATATGTTGCCGGTAAGACGAGAAACCTTGTCTTTGAATTTATTGTAAGTCTCCGATAAGAGACCAAACAATGTGAAAAGTCAAAAACGAAATCTGAAAAAATACAGTAACGTCTCGGGAATACACAGAATTGTTGATTCTGACTACAGTATCAGCATTCAATTAAAATATAGGTAAATAGTTTAATATTTATGTAGCTACAAACATTAATATATTAATACTGTATATCAATGGCTACCAACTTTAAGACCCTACGCCGCCGTTCACGTTTGTTTTGAACGTGAATCCGACACGCGTTTGTACTTAACTTGGTTATAACTTCGGCACATTGTATCTCGTAAGGTATTAGTATGAATGAAAGACACAAACAAATGATAACAATTTACGGAAGCAATAAACGATAAGCGTGCACTATTTTGGCGGTGACTTGACCTCCAAACTTCTGCCTATTACATTTAGATTGAACGAGGCAGATATTTCATTTACATAGCTACGAATAACACTTTAAAATATTCACGAATCCTTAATAATTATCTAGAATATAAAAATTAACATTAACGTCTTGTGGTTCAAAACACCCCAACATACCCTTCACGGTTTACTTTAACTGTAATTTCAAATGTGTTCGCTCGCATCCAATTTTTTTTTTCTGGGTTGTTAATTACGGAAACTGGCGCACATGTCTCGGAATACATGAATATAATATTATTATTTGTTTACGAAAACAATACAATGACATATTGACCTCTCTCGTTTCTAACATCATATCTCGGAATATGTGTTCAGGTTAAAACCAGAGACGCCAAATATTGAGTTAGTTATTGTATCGATTGGACAGAAAATTCGATAGACTCGCAAGGTGCGCCGGGGCACAGCGAGGTGCATTGCATTCCTCCAAGAGGGACGCGAGAGGGAATCGGCTGCATTCTTAGTTATTCTTACCTTTACAAACAAAAATCCCACCAAAATCCACTCGTGCTTGTGCAAAACTAACTTCAACACATGTTCTTATCGACACTCGTGTTATGAGAGTTCGTTGATTCACAGAAAATTTTAAGTTTAATTGTTTACATCACTGTCAAAAAAAACACTAAAGCAGCACACACCCGAACGACCGGCGTATAACAAGCAAACTGGATTCATTTGGCTTGTCTGTCTATGACGCGGAATGCTATTGCTTTGTCTCTCTTCAACGTGGTATATAATTACATACAGCTGTCTCGCTCACTCGAAGAAAGGCGCCAGTGCACGGCGCGGGCGCCGACTTCTTCCTTCGGGACTTAAAAAAAAACAAAAGCTCTTTTGAAACAAGTTACTGGTAATGGGGCTTTAGGTGCATGTCAAGATATTGTATGATTTAAAATTTGTTTGAGATGCCATCAAGTACGAAACGTGATGGCTCGACAAGGAATCTTGTGTGACTTGATGAATAGTAGCGATCTCGAAGCCAGATTAGGAAACAGAAAGCGTTTTTGTGGAGACAACTGGAGATAATTTGTTTGCTTTGTCTTCAAAAGCAATTTAGCCTTTAAAGCTGAAGGATCGAAGTTACATTACAATAACAATTATTAAACAAATATTAAGTACTACCTACTCCAGATACTGCTGTATACTTTTCAAGATAATGTACACCGTAGATTCCTGAAAAATATGAAGTCATGTGTAGGTATGTGTGCATGGAGCATAAAATATTACATCAAATAACTAAAGAATACACTTGACTCACCCTTTGTTTTTTAATCGTTCAACAACGTTATATCTCACTCCAATAAAAAATATTGGTCTAAGCGTAGGCCTCTGAAATATTAAAACACGAAAAACGTAACTTAATCTTTTCCTAAATAGGGTACAAAAAAGTGATTTGAAAGAAAGTTTTTCTAACACACTGCCTTTATTGCCTCATTCACCCCCAAAGCGTTGGTAGGTACTTAGTTAATTTTACTAGGTCATGTCGCCTTACCTGCCGCGCTTCACGACCATTTTTTGCAAACTGTACGTATCCCAATTAGATTGAAAAGCTGTTGATTACATTGTTCAAGTATGAGTTGACAAACAACAACATATACAACTACACAATAGCATCGCTGACAATTACTAAGTAACTGTCCCAAACACAATTGTGATATTTTAAAAAAAACTTACCTTCGTACCTGTAGGTATTCCCCGAATGGTTAGGCAGAGATGTACCTATATTACAACCACATTTCGCCAGGGGGCCTAAAATGTTGATCTAAACAGATGAATTGTGGGATATGAATTGTACGCAGATCATAATATGATTCTGCCAAAGCGTCCATTTTAGGCCCCCTGTTATGTTTAAGTTCCATGTAAAACGGGGCCTATTGCCATCAACCCAGAACCGAGAACCTATAAATGTTAAATCCAGAACCTAAACTCAAACTCCAAACATTCATTTCAATTAAACTCCTTTCCATTCATTACAGGCACTTTTGAATTTTCAAAGAGTCGGTCAGTTAGTCAGAAAGTTGAAGCTATTTGCCCATTCCAAAACGTTAATCTCTATGGAGAAGAACAGGCAAGAAAGTCCAAGGACACTATATTACAAAATACTAGGTACGCACGGCTACAGATCAAGCTATACATTTCCAGTATAAGCTGATCTCGCATTGTATAGAATTTCCTTACAATGAGAAGTCAGCGTAAACTGGAAATGTATAGCTTGATGTGTCACATGTGCGTACTTACATTATTCTTGTTGCTTCGTATGTGAGAACATTGTAAAAAATGAAATTACTTATTTAAAAAAAACTATACAAAATATAAGATTAAAAGATTACAAATAAGCCCTGGCAGAGAAGACCAGTCTCAACTGACGGCGCCCGTTCACGAACATGACTATTGTTTGGGAGAAGACACTGGCTCCTTTATCACAGGTGTTTTGATGTGAAACATCTATATGTAAAACCGATTGCTGGCGGGGCGACGCATGCCGTGGCGACGCGTCGGCACATCAAAACACCTGTGTTATAGGAGCCAGTGTCTTCTCCCACTATACAGTCTTTAAGTAGTAGTGTGTAAATAATTTCGAGGTTTCACATCTGCCAGGCGTCCCGTGACGGCTCACAATTTTTTACCTAGCGCAGGAGTCAGAGCTTCACTTTGTACTTACACATTTTTTTATGCCAATAAAGAGTTTATTTATTTATTTAACCCGGCACAAATCCAGACTACGGTCTGCTACTGAGAAATTCCAGATGGATAAACCCAATTTCAGTTTTCCCGACCCGGTAATCGAACCCAAGACCTCATGTTCAGTAGCAACGTTTGTGACAATTACGACCACTAGACTAACGAGGCAGTGCGGCTGCCCCATTTCAAAACCTAGTAAGGGATTTTTTAAATTAATCGCAATGCAAATGCATAATCTTGCTAACGTGCAGGTTAGCAAAATTTCATGGTCACGTAAAAATTTTCAAATTTTCCAGCCGAGTGGTTATAACATTTTACTTTAAACAAAAGTGTAATGCAGCCAATACCAGTTCAAAATAACATCAAACCTGAAAGAAAGAAAATACGTTTATTTGCAGTAAACATAGCGCAAAGAAATAAAAACACAAACACGAAAGCAAAAAAGGTATTTTTTTTATTTCTTTCTTGTTTGCAAAATAGTTGGGCAAACGTCATCTAAAACTATTCTAAATTTCAAGTTGATAGCATTAGTAGTTCTTGAGATATCCAGGTGTGACAGACAGACAGACTGAGTCTCACCATAAGGGTTCCTTTTTACAATTTTGGTACGGAACCCTAAAAACTATCGACCAGCAGAATAACCAGTGAGAACGTTTTCTCAAGTGTGTTTTGCGTTCAATATTTACTTTAGTCATAGGAGTAAAGAAAGCCTTCTGTGGAAGCGCAAGCCGTGAAATTGTGTTGCTACTAGTTTTCCAACAGTAAATACTTATAGTATGGGTGCGCTCGTTAGGTATAAAGAATCACAGACACGCGCTAGATACCTGTAAAAATTATTTTGTAAGTTTTTACAAACAGATACGTAAACCACTTGAGAAAATTAAGTTATGAAATAGGTAGATACATGAACACAGGATTGGCAATGCGTTTCCGATCTTGCAGAAAAGAGTCCGTAAAAAGAGGTTCGTATCAACAGAGGACCGAGGTGTATTGTTTTTTTTTTGACAACTGAAACTGCGATTGTCAAGTTTGAATGGCCTTTGTTTTAAGGAGATAAGTCCAGTTTGAACACGGGGCTCTCGGTAGTAGAGTAATATAGGTAGGCACCTATTCTTTGAACACGCCTGTCGTGTCTTGTCGGTGCTGCGATGCGTCAAAAACATGCTCATTTCATAAAAGTGTCGTCGACAACGCTCAAGCTGGTTCACTCCACTGCTTACCTAATAGTTTGCAGAGGTCTAATATCATTGTTACGCGACATTAGAAGTTATTTTGGTGAAAAACAAAGACATTAAATTATTTACTTAACAACTTAAATCTCTTTCGTGAAAAAGGAGAATAACCGTCATAATACAAAACAAGATTTATATTTTGACATGGCTTAAACCATGGAGCCAGTTTTTGTAATAAGAACTTATCTGTGATTGAAATACCGTTTTATACAAACTGAAAACTTAGTTCGGTACTAAATTGTCAGATTTGTATTAGGAACTTTACCATAAACGGAATATAGTGCGAAATTCAATAATGGCTCCATGGTTTAAACCTCATCCCCCTAATTACAAAACAAGGTTTATCTTCAGACCCAGGTTTAAAACATGGAGCCATTATTGAATTCCGAACTTTATTCCGACTATGGAAATTCTAAACACAAAACTGACAACTTAGTACCGAACTAAGTTTTCAGTTTTGTATAAAGAACGGTATTTCAATCACTGGTACGTTCTTATTACAAAAACTAGCTCCATGGAGCCATGTCAAAATATAAATCTTGTTTTGTAATAAGGCGGCATGGGTCTGAAGTTATACCTTGTTTTGTAATAAGTCGGAAAATGTTCAAGTTTCTCGGAAGTAGGAACCAGCCTGTTTTGAAAAAAATCGTAGGCACTCATTTCTTACTCAATCTGCCTAGCCTTTTGCCAACCATGTTGGCGTCGGCTTTATTTCAAATATACACATAAAATGCACTTTTGAACATCAGATCGTCTAACCGGATGCAGCTGAATACCAGTATTTTACATGGAGCGACTGCCTATCTGACCTCCACAAACCAGATCTCTAGTACGATACCCCTTGGTAAGACAGGTTGTCAGACTTTCGGACTTCTGACGACCCGTAACGACTGTCAGAGATCCACGAATGACAGCCGTGACCAACGGACGAGTCTCGGTATGAAAAGATGGTCACCCATCCACGGACCAACCCGGCAAGCGTAGCTTAACCTGATGGATGGACCCGTGCGGCAGTTATTACTTAGTCACGAGCTCCTCCACTCATTTCTTACTACTTATGTGAATATTGAAAATTTATCCGTAATTCTCACATCAATGTATCACAAACACAAGACCATGGTAGATCTTATTTTGTAATAAGGTGGTTAAAGTTTTGCCATGTCCGTGTGTCCGCAGTGAGTGTTTGCAGGGAAAAATATTATCCCCAGTGTACGTGCAAGGGAGGTACCTATCCCTTGCACGTATTGTATGGGTATTCAACTACAAATCAAGTCAGTCAAACTGAATGTTCAAGAAACTTACAACAGCAGAAACGGCAGCACCAGGTTCCAGGTAAAATAAAACGACAATATGTTCCTTCATGTATAATTTATTTCCATTTGCGACTGGGTATTGAACGAATCTCACTTAAAATGTTACAATTGTATGACCTAAGTCCGCACACTGTTTCACTAATACGGACACACCTCTGGGGTTCGTAACACGGAATAGTGAAGACATGGAATGCTGATAGCATGAAAGCTCGAGGGGTTTTGTATTCTACGACACAAGGTATAGGTTCCATCTATTTATCTATTCGAACAACCATAACTAAGAAATAATAATCGCTTATTTTCGCTCCACTCACAAGTTATTAATCGTTTTACCCTGTCAACCCTACTAGAGTTCATTTAATCTCAAGACGTACTAGTTCGCACGAGATCGCGTTTGACGAATTTCCCGATAGAACCTTAAAGTTGTGTCAGTAGTCGTAGTATAATATTATTGTAACTAACAGCGCTGTTTCCGCCGACGCCGAAAGTATTTATTCATCGAACATAAGCACTCCATTTTTTCACTACTCTGTGTTTCGCAGACCCACGCGACGGCGCGGACGCATCTTTGCTATATGAATGCGTTTACAAATTAAAAACAACGGTGTATGTAATTATAAGCCTCTTGTTTTTTATGTATAACTACTTAGGTCCCTTTCTTTGACACACTGGTTTCAGAAAATAAAGGCACAATCAAAGTGATTCTTATTTCAATTGCTGTGACGTCAATGATAAGTTTATCAGCTTTAAGCTCACTGGATAAGTCCGCACCACCGTTCACTAAATACTACTCAGTAAATATTGTAATCAAGGCATAGATACCTGGAAATTCTAAGGGGAAAGAGTACATACATATTCTATCGCACACAATCTTGTCGAATAATTAAATAGATACATAGATATACACACAAATCGCTTAGATTATAACTAATTTCATTGACGGAGCTAATAGAACATTGTGTTCGTTACAATTTGTGCTTACACTGTGTCTGTAATAGAAAAACAGTATAATACTCACACAAACTTATAGCCTTTAATATATCACATAAAGTTTAGGTACACATAAATATATTACTCTCGCGTCCGCTACTACTGGGGCCACTGCTAGAGAGAAGCCGCACTTATTAAAAAGAAATTCAATTTAAAACGAAGACAACTAAATAAATAATGTATTTTGTTTAAATTCTTTCATTGTGAAAGGCGGCCACCGTTTGGTTTGAGATTTAATTGTTAGTTTCATTTGAGTGGCTTGTTCGTTTCCGGTAACGAAGAGTAAAAACAATTTCAACAAATAGGTAAATATTATAAAAATAAAAATTGTGGATGTGGGAGAATTTCATTCTAATCAAATTTGTATAAATTGATAATAAATATAAAAATAATTTGATTAGTTATTATTATAACCATTAGCTTGGATAAGCGTGAGATCGTTCCAAAATATTGTCGTTTAAAAAGATTAATGTACAAATTATACAACAAGTGTATCAGGAAAACCCAGCTTAGCCTGACTAAAGGAAGGGTTTTGAAAATGGAAAAAAGGTTGTTGAATGATTAGTAAAATCTCATGTGACCAGATGAAAGTCTAGTCAACCCCAAAAACCTAATGTAAAAAAATGCAAAAAATGGATGGATTGATAAGTACCTATAACCTAAATGCAAAGGTATTCCAATAAATGAACAGAGTCAACATTCAGCAGTACCACATACAAAAAACAAACAAGCCACGCAGTCATTTAAATAAATTAAACTAAAACTTTAAGTTACTCCACGCGGTGATTATAACTCGGAATGTTCATCTTCGCCGTCTGAGATCTGCAGCGGCGGTTCTGTAGTCTCAGTTTCATTCTCTTTCTCTGTTGCTGGCACCTCCTCTTGTGTCTCTTCTACTTTCTCCTCTTTTTCGCCAGCCTCAGGTTCAATAACTGTCTCTTCAGTTTTATTATCAGTCTCCTTCTTCGCTGGCTTCTTAGGCCGCCATATCTTCATCTTATTCAACAGGTACTTCATCTCTCTGTCTAAATTCGCCATTTTCTCTCGAATGCTGTCGACTGTCAGTTTGATGTCCTCGTTCTTTTTAAGAGCCTTCTGCTCCTTGATAGAGGTGCTGAGCCAGGTGGTAGTTTCTTCAATCTTCTTCTCTAATAAGTTAATTTCTACGTCTGTGAACACGTCTTTGTCTGGGTTAGCGTCTTTAGTGAAGTTCTTCGCCATTTTGAGGAATTCCCGAGAGCTGTTCAACATGCTGCGGAGAGCTGCGACCGCATCGGGCCTCTCTCTGTGTTCCCAGTGCTTGTAGAAGATCGGGCTAGTCTTATCCTTCAGAGCAGCTAATTTGGCCTCGTACAATTCCGTGGCCGCCTCATACCCATCGTCGTACAACCATTCAGATGTTTCACTGCACAGTTTCTTAATTTCTTCAATCTGTTGTTCAGTTCCGCATTTAGCGTACTCGTCCATATCTACTTTCATTTGTGCGTCTACTACAAACGCTTCAAGGTTATTGAGGGCAGTCTCTCTTTCGATGCGTTTCTTGTCAATCATGTTCAACTCGGCAATTAGAGCTTTGGAGGTCTTGTACTGTTCTGGTGAAAGTGGTTGAAGATTTAGAAGTGTTTCCTCTGTTTTGATTGGCTCCTTCAAGATAACAATTTTAGGTTTGGGCTTAGTTTCTGCTTCAGTAGCGTTTTGTTTCTCGCCCTCTGTTTGGTTAGCTTTCTTGGTATCATTCTTGGCCTCTTCTTCTTCTTGGGGCTTCTCCTCAGGTTTCTCTTCAACTTTTTCAAGAGTTTCGGAATCTGATCCAAAAAGTTTGCTAATAGTGCTTCCTATTTTAGATAATGTGCTATCTTGGTCTTCGTCCTCGTCAACTGTTTTTTCAGCGACAAATTCGACGTTGACCAGGTTGAGTAAACCGGAATCGTCCATATTGAAATGTGCTTTGATTCCCTTATGTTCGACGTTTTCACCAGTATGTTTGGCTAGGGCGGCACCGACACCGTTTAGTACAACTTGGCTAAGGTTCAAGGTACCAACGTATTGGAGCTCGTTAGAGGGAATGTGGTCTAACTCGGCATAGTTGACGTGGAAGTCGAAGTCATCGGTGTGTTTATTGAAAGTGATTACCTTCTTTTGTGGGTAAGGGTTCATGGGGCCAAATAATGTCCTTTTGATCTGAAACAAACAAGTTGTATTAGATCAGTGATAAATAAAATTTACTAAATATAAGTTATCAAATTACTAATCTAAAATAAAAAAGTATACTACCAGCTCCTGAAAGAAATCCAAAACCTACATTAATTCAATATTCAATTAAAGCCCCTAAAATTATTATACAAGGATCAACAAGACATTAAAAGCTTGAATACTATACAAACTTTGGATGAGCAGAAAGACAATAAATAAATTTAGAGGGTGATTATAATTGGACCTACTGGTTGGAGTTTCTTGCCGGCTCTTCTCCATAGGAAACAACCATTTGGAACCGTGCACCTAGCTTCTGACGTTTCATAAGTGCCCATGTAGGCTTATGTGAAATAAAAATATTTTTGATTTGATTGACTACTTTTGCAAACAGGAACCCATCCACCCACACACATGCCAAACTCGAGATAAGTTACAAAAAGCTTTCAAAAATACACCATATATTTGTATACATAGAACAAATTATTTTGTACAATATTGTAAATAAACTTTATTCAAAATAACAAACAATTTTATTGTACCGACGCCAGCAGGTCAAGCTACCCGAAACTGTCAAATTTTCCCAATCAACCTTGAACCTTATGCTTTAAAGATAAAGTTGAAAATCTTTTAAAGAAATTTGACAGAATGTAGTAGCTTGAGGTGGCTGTACACAAAACTTTTACAAAAACGGTTTTTTCTCAAAAGTGTAATTAGATGGGTTGTATCCATTTTGCGTAAGTAGGTCCAATTATAAGTTGTATCTTTTCATAAAGATTGGACATAGCAGTAGCAGTAGTGATAAAATAATCAGTAAGAAACTTACCAGTTTATCGTTGCCGTCGACGTGCCTGGTGAATGTCACTTGAATAGGGAACAGTACTGCGTCACGAACGTTCAACGCAGCCACCTTGTAACCAGTCGCGAGAGAAGCCGCCCTGTGAATAATATTGAATATTTAGTTAATTTGCTTTTGATTTTGTTTGATTTGTTCTGTGTGGTGCCGGACGTAAAGAATAACACCACCCTATTTCTTCCCGTGGGTGTCGTAAGCGACTAAGGGACTTACTACAGAATGGGCAGCAGCGTTCTCTATGCATTTTAACACCATACTGTGATCGCCAATCCGCCTGCCAAGCGTGGCGATTATGACAAACCCACCAAATATCGGGGGAGGCCTATGTCCAGCAGTGGACATCTTTCGGCTGAAATTATGATGATGATGAGTTGATTTGCTGCGTCGTTGGTCTAGTGGTCGTAAGCGCTACTGCTGAGCATGAGGTCCTGGGTTCGATTCCCAGGTCGGGCAAAATGTTATTGGGATTTTCCATTAGGAATTTCTCAATAGCAGCCTGGCGTCTGCGTATAGGCTCAATAGGCTCGCCCCCTATTACATGGGACTTAAACATAACTGACGAAATGTGGGATGTACTATAGGTACACCTCTGCCTAATTCTTCGGGGATCACAGGCGTGATGTTATGTTATGTAGTTGATTTGTTTGTAGAAGTTGCATTATTACATTTTAGGTTAAGAGCGTTTACGACGTACGGCATTTCATACAAACTTTCAAGCCCTTGTTTTTCGAAATGACTGAACCGATTTTAATGAAACTTCATACGCATAAGCAGGATACAAAGGTCTAAAAAGTTAGTAAAGAACATTTTCTAAAAAGGATAACCTTTAATAGATACTTATAACACGAAAGTATTTCCAACCGCTCCAGCCACGAGTCGAAGCTTCTAGAACACTCTAGAAGCTTCCTTAAAACAGACTACGCGCAGCCTTCTTTTTTGACATTAGCTGTCTGACGTCCGTCAACTGGGAGAAGGGAAGCTTTTAAATGATTTACAAAACTTGATCTTCGACCCGAACCCGATATATAACATGGCCGATTTTTGATTGAACAGCTGATTTGTTTTTCGCGATTTCTGGTTTGGTCCTATAGTTAAAGTTGTTCATAATGATGACTACAATGACCCCTTAAGAGGTTGTGCGGTAATTCTGGGACATGTTGTATATTATGATGTGTGTATGTTCAATAATTATATTATGATGTGTATGTTAAATACTTAGTTTAATAATGTTACCTGTAAACGGCCCCCATAGTAGCAGCCTCATCAGCGTTGATAGACCTGGCAGGTTCATGTCCCACAGCATCCTTCAGCGCCAGCATAGCGGCCGGCACTCGAGACCCTCCCCCGGCTAACACAAGCCTTGCACCGGTACCCGCGCCCCCAGCTGCAGCGATAGCACGTTGCACCACCCCTGATACTCTAGGCCATAAGTCGGCGCATAACTCCTCGAATTCAGCCCTGGTAACCTGAAGATGGAAACAATGATGAATGTAGGAGTGCCTCACAATTTAATGTTTCTTTGATTTTCATTGTGTTGCGCAACTATGACGCTGGTACCACACCTCCGCCACGAAACCATAGCAGCGAAACCACAGTAGTTCAATTCAACTGGCTCGCGTCATCTTCCGCTACTCGAATCGGATCCGAGTAGCGGAACATGACGTGAGCCAGTTTAATTGAACTACTGCAGCTTCGGTTCGGTACTGCGGTTCCGTTTGGTGCCGGACGTAAAGAATAGCACCATCCCATTTCTTCCCGTGAGTGTCGTAAAAGGCGACTAAGGGACTTACTAGAGAATGGGCAGCAGCGTTCTCTATGCATTTTTAAAACCATACTGCGATCGCGAACCCGCCTGCCAAGCGTGGCGATTATGGTAAATCCCCCCCCCCTTTTTGGGAGAGGCCTATGTCCAGCAGTGGACGTCTTTCGGCTGAAATGATGATGACTGCGGCTTCGCTGCTATGGTTTCGTGGCGGAGGCACACCTCCGCCAGCTACCAGCGAGAGAGCGGAATCGAAATGATTATGTGAGTGGCTGCAATTGATTGCAGATTGATGGAACTCAGGTTGAAACAACTCACGGGACGGCTCACACCAAACGTATTTAGAAAACGTAGTTAGCCGCTGATTTTGAGCAGGCAGACTAAGCGCGCTTTCTATAAGCCCACTAATGGCGTATTGTTATTTTGGTGTGAATGAAAAGTTGAAAGTGTATGAACAATCAGGAAACTGCGTAACGCTAGCTCACATTTGGCATCTGACTGAAGTGAGAGTTACCTTTGGTGTGAACCATCCCTAATGTATCAGAAGGCTAAAAGTCACCCAAAGGGCAATGGAGAGGGCTATGCTTGGAGTTTCCCTACGTGATCGAATCAGAAATGAAGAGATCCGCAGGCGAACCAAGGCAACCGACATAGCCCGAAGAATTGCCAAGCTTAAGTGGCAGTGGGCAGGGCACATTGCTCGCAGAACTGATGGCCGATGGGGCCGAAAGGTTCTGGAGTGGCGACCGCGTACCGGAAGACGTAGCGTTGGAAGGCCTCCTACAAGGTGGACCGATGACCTTGTGAAGGCTGCAGGTATCCGCTGGATGCGGGAAGCAACAGAACTGGTCGAAGTGGAGGTGCTTGGAGGAGGCCTATGTCCAGCAGTGGACGTCTTTCGGCTGAAATGATGATGATGATCCCTAATGTAGTGCAGATTTGACTGATACGGTGATATGCAAAAATTGCTGGGGTGTTTGTTTGCGCCATTTCTTCCCAGCTTAATAAATACTTGGAAGTGGTAACAGTTAGGCGTATTGCGAGCTGCCTTTTATTGGTGTACAAAAAGTGTTGAATGTCAAACTTATAAACAGCACCCAAAATAAATGACTTTATAGGATCTTAAGACTTGTAGGATCACTAGTGTGTGTGTCTGTCTGTCTGTCCGTCTGTCACAGCCAATTTGCTCCAAATCTAATGCACCGATAAAGTTGAAATTTGGAACACATATGAATGTCTGTGACCCAAACACGGGTATGTAACGTAAATTCTAAATATGGGGGTCACTTTTGGGAGGCAAGTAAGAAAATTTAAAAAAAGTTTTGCCAACTATACCGTTTGACATGTCAAATAAAAGGGCTTCCTGCGAGGGTCTCAGATGATTTTAAAGTTATTTAAGAAAATTTATGAAAATGGATCAATGAGCCTGATGAATGAGATACTTATAGATTTATAGGAAAACCTATAAGAAGTCTATGGTCTTAAAATAATGGTAAATCTCTCAATATTGTGCGTACAAACTTACATTTGCAGTTGAAAAGTATGGGAGAACATGTTTTACAACTACAATGCTACAATGATCACGGACCACGCACTTGACCGTTTTTTTTAGTTCAATAAATGTTTTTTTTAATTTGAATTTTGGTATCGTCGAGCGTGCAATAAATTGATACATATCTTGCCCTATTTACGGCCGAACCTAATAACTTATTTTCAGTGAAAGACAGATCACTATTGATGATAGACAGTATAATTATATCTATCCTCGGATGGCGTCTCACAATCATTGATAAAGGCTATCTATCTAACGAAAACAATAAGTAGGTTTCTCTACTTCGCCCTCCCGTGCGTTCCATTACAACCAACATATTAAAACTTCTTTGTTTCTTACTTCTAATTAAGTTACTGGATTAAGATATAATTCTGTAGAGCCATATTTGTTATGGCCGCGAATCAAAATAAAACCTGTTACTGACCTGCAAATTGCAAAAAACGTAATAAAATTTGAATTTCGCGGGCTACCTTAGCGCATTAATGTTGTTTTTTTTTTAAATTCATGTTGGCATGTTGCTTGCACGGGGGGAGGCATTAAGGCGGGGGGGGTTAAATTTCTGTTATTTTTTGCCTAGGGCGCACCGTTTTCGAGATATTTGAATTTCAATATTATTTTATTACTTTAAATTAAAAAAAAGATCTATGATCATTATTGCAAGTACTAAAAAGTTCATTTTAGCTTGGCTACATTACGTTTATCCTTGCAATTCGGGGAATAGCCAAATCTGCCATCTGTAGTACTGTCCTGTCAAACAAATCGTATATTGGGACGCATACTTTGGCATTTTCATACAAATAGATATCTGTTGTAGGCGATACACCCTCCCATCAGTAGATAGTGTGGGCCGGTAAGATTCCATAATGTCTCATAGATTATTGGGACGTTAAAACCATCGATAGATTTATTTTTATATATCCAGTAGGCCGAAACTGGTGATATATAGATTATTGGGTTCGGCCGTTAGACACGCCAGTAACAGCTAGCATTGAAGACGATGATCCGTGACTATCGCTTTACTACTTTACCTTGGTTCGTTGAATACATACTTAAAAGCTTCAATGTAGAAAATCAAAATCAAGTTAGAATATAATTAAGTATGAGAGCCGCCACACAATTGGTTTTAAACACGCCAGTAACAGCTAGCATTGAAGACGATGATCCGTGACTATCGCTTTACTAGGTACTTTACCTTGGTTCATTGAATACTTACTTAAAAGCTTCGACGTAGAAAATCAAAATCAAGTTAGAAAATAATTAAGTATAAGAGCCGCCACACAATTGGATTTTTTTATCAACTTACAGACATCCCCAGATTACATTAATTTATATTCACTATTGTAAGTTAGTAAGCTTTTGGGCAAAAGCTTATCAGTATGCACGTTAAGTTTGATCCAAAAACATGCACCTGCATGACTGAATGAGAATATTTAAATGTGAAGTTTTTATGTGTGTAAATGTTAACATATCCTTACATCATGCATATTACATACATTTTAAGTAAGGTACGTGGAATATAATTCACATTCAATACAACATTATTTTTAGTATATGCGAAACCTGAATATAGTTTGTTCAGAATAAGGAACTGAATCGATTTCAATAATTTTTACACCATGTTATTTTTGTCCCAAAAATATTTAAGTGTGATGGAAAATGTTATTACCATTTAATTACTTACAATACAATACAATCGCCGTACGGTTAGGTACCTACTGCCAAATTATTATCAATGAGCGCAAACCGACCCTGGAGGCGCGGGGGCGCAGTTAGCATGTTTTTGTACGGATAACCCGGTAACATAACAACCTTATAACTTTGTGATTTTTCATGATACAGTTTTGAAATTTTGTACATAGATTCTTTACATAAAAATACTAGACACGTGTTTCGGGTTTCGCATAAGTATACTAAAATAATGTTGTATAATTCTTCTGTACGTGTCACATAACTCACACGGTTGAAATTTTGTATTTCTAATTCAACGGGTTCCCGGTTTGTTTGAAAACATAATTGGACCCGGTAGGTGGCGCTGCTGTTGGTGTAAGGCGGTACGAAGTTCGCCGGGTCAGCTAGTATCGTTATAAAATAATAACAAAAAACAATATTGTCCAGTGATGGGCTTATAGAAAAATATTGTGGGAGAATGGTGTCTAATCTAAGCCGAAGCCTATATTTTAGGTCACCAGTATAGCTTCACAACTATTCGATACGGTTCCGGCCGAATCGAACATCAATCAATGGTATCTAAGGGAGTCTGCTCAACACTTTTGACAAATCGAAAACCTGAAAATGTTGTCAACTTAAAGCAAATAGTCGACCGCTTCCTTCGGGGGCAAGGCAAGTCAGTTAATCAAAATGTGTCCCTGTTCCCGTAAATTGTTTCATTTTGTAACTGCTGCGTGAAGAGATGATGGATAATAATACGGATGGGGATGCTAAAGTGCCTTTTGTGTGCCTAAATGAAATAAATTATTTAAAATTTTGCAAAAACTAGTAAGTATTTTAATGATGGCATGAGATATTTTATGGAGTGTTTGGGGATATCATATAATAAAACAAATTGGCCAACAAAATCGAAAGATATTATCACTAATCGTCTTTTTCGCTTTTTGAAAACAGGTGATCAAATATTTAACTTGAATAAATTATTATTAATTTATTAACGTATTCTCAACCTGACGCAACGCAATGTGGGACAGGATTTGACCGCGTACTGCTGTTGGTGCAACACGTGACACATGACATGTACAGCAAGTAACGGTTTGTGTACTATTTGAATTATGAATTTTATAATCCACACATGAATATTGTTATCGACAGCTAACAGGTTTTGGATAAGTCGGAGACTCGGAATACGATCAAAACATCCGACTTTTAGATGTTAAAAGCCACGTATGTTATCTAATTAAATAATCAAGTTTTGCCAACTGGCATGCTGTTTGGAGAAAAGGGAGTGAATGATAGCGTGGGGGTTGACAGGGGGGAGTGGAACAAGAAATCGTGTTGCGCCAACACATTAAGGCGATTCGTACACTGCACCGCATACGCAGCATAGCGCGGGAGTGCGTGTTCTTACGTTGCTTGAAAGTACCTCTCTTTGCATTGAAAACACGCGTAGTGCATCACAGAAAACGCATTCACGTGCAGTGTTGCAGGTCACGCGCCTACATGCAGAGAAACACGCACCCTCGCGCTCGGGCGGGGCACGACGCAAGTTATGGCACACCGAGTTCTGCAGTATCATGCGTGATTTTGACAGAACTCAATCAATCAACTTTTATTTTACGCAAACTTTTTAAACTTTTGTTTTCTTCTTTTTTTTTTTAGAACTAGACGTGAAGTAATATTTTGAAATGGATCTCGCTGTGAAATGAGGCCACCGTATACTATAGTGCAGCTGCGCGCGTTTGTGCGAAGAAATCTGCATGATGGTGCAAATCTGCAATTCCGCAACCACGCCCGTGAGTTCGTCGCCACGCACCCCGCAGCGTATAGCGGGCCAGTGTGTGAATCGCCTTACTTCTTTCATTCTTCCCTTTGCCCCAAGTAGCATGGGATACGGGCAGGAAGATGATGATGATGCTGTTAGAACCTTCAGTACTAGGCAGAAGTTTTACATACCCAAACATAAAAGTTTTGGGCAGTCTTTAAAAATAACAATGGATGGACTGTGTGAAAGATTTTAATATTAGTTATGGCTAGAAAGGGGGGCGACTACTGAGAAAACGGCTTATTTATTAAAGATACATAAAACAAATAAAGATGGGCCGACTAACGACTTTGGCCGACTAGTCGGTTTAAAAAAGACCGACTAGGCAAGTATAATACATACACAATCACTCACTTGTGCACTCTTGTGCACGCACACTCACAAATGTTCAACATAGTAAAAAAGTAGCTAAATTTTAATATAGTATTTTTATTTTTAAATTAGTTTACTGTTTTTCTGAGTTCACTATGGACGTTCGATTTTTGATTGTATTTTTATGTAACCTAGTTTGGAAGGCGCTAGTGTCTGTGATACAATGATTTTTCATTAGTACAGACACCAACGATACTCTTTTTTCTGTAATGTAAACTTTTTACTTGAAAATTTGTTTTTATGAACCTTATTGTTTTTATGTAAGTCCCTGAATATAAATTTATTTATTATTTATAATAAACAATAGGTTACGCACGTTATTTATTCTGAGTTTTAGAAGTGGTCATTTATAATTGATTTTTTGGTTAAAATTATATTTTTCTTGATCTAAGGAAGAGTTCCTATTTCTTTGGTAATTGATTATTTTACAACTGTAAGGGTGATTCTAAAATGAAAATATTAGTCACGATTTCATTTAAATTTTATTTTTGAGCATAGAAATATGAATCAAGTAAAGAGCCGGCTAGTCGCCGACCAAATATGGCCGGATACTCGCCGACTAGTCAGCAACAAGTCGGCACATCTCTAAAAGGAAGAAAACATGCAGCGCCGACCCCAAATAATTTGGGATACCAGCTGGATAAATAAAAAAATAAACATTATTGTCTAATTCAAATGATCGACTTTTGCTATCTGAGATATCCAGTATTTCAAACACCAACCAGCAGTGTCTGAAATACTGGAAGTTATATCAGATATTCTAAAAAGTATATTTTCTACAAATACAAAAAGTCTGAAAATAAAGTGCCTTTGTTACTCGACGATATATTCGATAAATGGTCGCCAATCGAAATCCTTCTTTAGCTCAGAATCAGCACCTTTTAATAAGACAGGCCTCAAAACACCCGCCTTTCACCACTTCTCCACAAAATCTGGCGTCACAAACCTCCCAGAAACACGATTGTGTGATCTATTATTAATTTGTACAACTCACCAGCTGTTTGAAATCCTTATCATCAAGCAAGCCTTCGATCTGCGCGTAGAACTCGGTATTCGCCGAGAGAATAATCTTCAGCCTCTCTGCTTCTAGGAGTAGTTTCTCCATAGAGCGTGGAGATACTCTGACGTCGCCGCCGCCCTGTGCTTCCCAAGCTTTGATGAGGTGCTCGCGAAGACGGAGGGTCATTTCATGGCCGCCTAAAGTTCTGAGGACAAAATGAAATATTGAATTATCATGGGACAAACTCGGACACTTCTACTAAAATGCTCTTTATTTATATTCTATTTTGGAAAACACTAGGCAGTTCATCTTTTAAGGATTCTTTGAAGGTAGGCTACCTACTCACTTCTTTATTTGGGTACATTCAATAAAACCTTTTATGAACTTGGTGTTGGTTTAGTGTTACGAGTGAAACATAATTTATGTTAACTTATAGACTGATAGCCTTCCTATATAATGCTTTCAGAAAGTACTCCTTAAGACCTTTCATTAGAAACCAAACACGATCAATTTTTATCTTTGTTTTTTTTTTTGGTAGCACTTTTTACTTGCTATAAGCCGCCATGTTGGATTTTATGTGACGTCATGTAGCACATAGCCCGCGGAACAACGTGACGCTTCCAACGATACCGTTTAACGTTAGTCGAAATTTGACAAGTAGTTTAGGAGTTATGTTATGAGGTAGCCGATGACAATTCATAATAATATCCTGTTAAAATCATAACCTTGCTTTGACTTAGCCGTAGTCGGATAAAAAGAAATTATAAAGCCGAGGTATTAATAGATATAGGTGTAATTCTTGGGAACAAGCAAATAGCTTCAGGTCTAACTGACCAATTCCTTGACATATAAAATCATTGACTGGCATTTAAACAAAATGCCAGCCAATGATTTTTTGAAATAATGTTTCTTGTTTTTTTAAGAAAAGAAGAAAGAAGATTGAAATAATAATTGCTTTGAGTTTGAGTTTCCTCATATATGTAAAGTCAAGAGGAAGCTTCTCTTCAACGAATCCAGAGTAATTTATATTACTCTGGATTCGTTGAAGAGAAGCTTCCTAATTAATAATTTACCTGTCAAACCCAACTCCCAACACTTGCAGCTGAGGTACAATGTCGACATAACCCTTATCCTTTATCTTGACAGTCTTGTACTCGACCAACGCCGCCTTAGTGGATGCGGCGCCCATGTCGAAGAATAGAGCATGCCAGGCTGTCTCGTTGATTTCCTATGAAAAAAAAATAGGTGTTATTACTCAATACTTTATTGCATTCCATAATGTGTACATAAAACAGTTGGTATGTTAAAACATAGAATCAATTATAGACCCTGTCGGGCACAGCAAAGTTAATTTTTAATAGGAGAGAGGATGGAGGCGCTTTTTGCTAAGAAAAAAATAATAATAGTAAAAATATTAAATTAAAATTGTATCATTAAAATAGTATCATTTGCTTTTATGGTATTTATATTTTATATAAGTATTTATATTTTATATAAGTATTTATATAGTTGGTTTCAAGTTATATGTACATATTTTTTTATTAATATTGCACGATTTACATTATCTATATATATAAAAGAGAAGTCCACTCACTGACCACTCATCACGAAATCTCGGAAACTACTGGGCCGTGAGGTCTAAAATTTGGCACAAGCACTCTCTATGGGGTGCAGGCGCTCACTAAGAAAGGATTTTTATAAATTCGCACCTTAAGCGGTTGAAAAGTGGTGTCAAAGTTTGTATGAAAGTCCTATGTTTTTAAAGTTAGAGACATGAATGTTGGCCTGATTGTTCCTTTCGACTTCTAGGTGCTCACTAAGAAAGGATTTTACGAAATTCGGCGCTTAAGGGTGAAAATAAGGGTTTTTAATGTTTGTATGAAAATGTACCAAATCCAGTTAAGATCCAAATTGAATCTTACGGCAACGAGTTATTGCATACTTTACATTGAAATTAGAATTCGGAGGCCGATAAAGATCTAAATTGAATTTTACAACAACGCTTAATGCATATTTTACATTGAAATAAGAATTTTTGGAAGTTTCTTGAGGTTTATATTTATTTTTTTTTCTAGGTGGCCAGTATGCTTCAGTGCAGGCGTGATAACGTTCTAAAGTTTTTATGCCAGTTCTAGGTGGCCAGTATTTTTCAGTATGCAGGCATCTGCTAAAAGATAATGAAATGAGGTTCTAATTGGTATTCAGGTAATTTGAACGTTGCATTTATAGCATTAAAGTCGAGAATGCCAAGGGGAAAACTTCACAATGTTTAACCTTAATCGCGGCTTGTAAGCCGATCGTATCAAAAAACGAAGTCATGTATCAATCACAGAATACAAACCTAAGCGATACACGTTCAAGCTATAGTTACCGAAATTTCTGTTTTGCGATATTTTGTTATTAATTACTACTAATTTGCTTTGAAATATTTTTCATCGTCGTTGTTTCGGTTTTCGTTTTGGTTTGTTTCGCTTCCTAATTTTAAATTGGAGGATAATAAATGTGTTTTTACCTATTGCCGGGGTTGGAATTTTGTTATTTCTATTTCTTTGCGAATTACTTATTGTGTAGGTATTTCACACTGTGGTATTACTATAATAGTTTTTAGTATTAGTCGTTCTTACTAGAAAAAGTGTCCTTGAATACCTACGTTCGTATTTTAATTTTATTGCTTAGTATCTTTGGTTTAGGCTGGTGTTGTAAGGGTTGGAAAAAGGCGGGAGAACTAGTCCCATTTTAAATGAATGTCAGCACCAACTGACGGGGTCCGTAAGGGCCAATGCCTGCCAGGGTTATGAGCCTCTCCGAAAGGGATATCGTGGCCAGGCATTTGAAGAAACACGGGTGGGTTTTAGTCAGTAAAAGTTTGACACGCATCAAAATGACCTTCATTGAAATTTCCTGAGAATCAGATTATTTTTACTCTCTGTTATGCGTCCCCAAAACCAGCAATAAAAATAACATCTTGAAACACTTGGAACTCAAATGGGAATAGTTCTCCCGCTGCCATGAGTTCACAGGTGGTTCCGTAGGTGCCATTACAAGACATTTCAGCAACGTATTCACGCTTTGAACCATAAACAGCTCCTCCTGACCGATCCTGGGTGAAAGGTTGGAATATTTCCAAGTTTTTAGACACGTGGCGCACAATGCTGTCTCGAATTTGAGAAGACAATGACATGGCCACGTTACTGTTCACCAAATAGGAGAGAGATGAAAATAAGCATGCGCCATCGCCAGGGATATTTACTATTTGCCAAAGAATTTGCATGCCACAATTGTGGCGATAAGTCCCCTCTATGAGGAGTGGCTAGAGAGGCGCCACGGCTTCCTCACCTTCCGCCTGACGCACGTCCTCACCGGACACGGTTGTTTCGGGAGGTTCCTATTCAGAATAAAGCGGGAAAAACGCCCGGGTGTCACCACTGTGTGAATCGCCTGGAGGACACGGTGGAGCATACGGTTGAGGTCTGCCCTGCTTGGGCGGAGCACCGCCATGTCCTCACGGAGGTGATCGGCGGCGGTGATCTCTCGCATCTGGCCTTGGTTCAGGCCATGGTTCGGAGCGAGAGTGCACGGGAGGCCGAGACCTCCTTCTGCAAAGCAGTAATGCATGCGAAGGAGGAGGCGGAACGCGTGAGGGTGAGGCAGGGTTCGCGCCCTCACGCCCTTAGTCACCGTAGGAGATGCCCCGGGCGTCGGGAATCGCAGGCCGATTCCCGGCCACCGTGGGCGCGGGCTTGCGGACGGTGAGCGATGGGTAGCTCGCCGTCCGATAAGGACCAGGCCCGGGTCAACGGCGCGTTGTGTTCCACGCGCGCCTTAAAGAGATGTCAGCACCAATTGACGGGGTCCGAAAGGGCTAATGCCTGCCAGGGTTACGAGCCTGTCCGAAAGGGATATCGTGGCCCTGGCACACAGGCATTTGAAGGAACACGGGTGGGTTTTAGTCAGTAACAGTCTGACACGCCCTCCCCGCTCCGGCCAGAGCGGGAGAAGTTATTTGATAATTTACCACCCAAAAAAAAAAAATGGCAGCGGCAGAACTATTCTCATTTGAGTTCCAGGTGTTTCAGGATGGTATTTTTATTGCTGGTTTTGGGGTAGCACGGCATGGAGTCAAAATAATCCGATTCACAGGAAACTTTAATGAAGGTCATTTTGATGTTTTAATTCCGTTGGCTAATTTAAATAATAAAAAAACCGGCCAAGTGCGAGTCGGACTTGCCCACGAAGGTTCCGTACCATTATCTATAAAAATGGCAAAAAAATCACGTATGTTGTATGGGATTAGTTATGGGACCCTTAAATATTTGGTTTATTTTAATTTAATTATTTATTTTTAAAGTGAATATATAACTTAATATTCTGTGAATATTTCAAGCGTCTATTTGTTGCCGTTATCAATATCTAGCAAAAACGAGCGAAAAAATCACGTTTGTTGTATGGGAGCCCCCTTAAATATTTTTGTTATTCTGTTTTTTAGTATTAGTTGTTATACCGGCAACAGAAATACATCATCTGTGAAAATTTCAACTCTCTAACTATCACGGTTCATGAGATACAGCCTGGTGACACACGGACAAACGGCGGAGCCTTAGTAATAGGGTTCCCGTTTTACCCTTTGGGTACGGAACTCTAAAAATATCTTTTGACCCCTCACGCCGGCAAAATTGAAGAATCACCGACCGTCACCGACTCAGCGGTAAATGTGCAGTTGAATTCACAATCCCAGTCCCAATTCACTGCTATTGATTTTGTCGAGAAGTCGCTTGCCTATAGTGAGCAAACGGAGTGCGAGTCATTTTTTTTTAAGGATACTCGTATTGCTAAACCGTTGTTGCTTCATCTACTTTTATTAATATTTTATAGTTTGTGAGGTTGTAGGGGTAATCTCTGGATCTACTGAACCGATTTCGAAAAATCTTTTACCCATTGAAAGCCACGTTATTATTTTGTGAGTGTCATATCATAAGGCCCTAATTTAATCCGAAAAATGAAAAGACGGTAAAATGTTTACCGCCCAACGAAGTGGGCACGGGTCAGCTAGTTAAATTATAAATTACAATAAAATAAAATATATATTTAGAATTTTATTTAGTCTTGTAGATTGTTATTGTTATTAATTAGTTGTGTACTGTTTAGCTTATTCATTTTTCAATTAACAATATTGTAGTGTTTTAAAATAAATTTATATTCAATGTAAAATTCATAATGATTACTGAGGAAATAAGGAGAGGAGCACGTGGCTAAGTAATAACTGCCGCATGGGTGGATCAGGTTAAGCTACGCTTGCCGGCGGCATTGGTCCGTGGATGGGTGACCATCTTTACATACCGAGAATCATCCGTGACTCGGAAAGCACGCTAAGCTGTTGGTCCCGGCTGTTATTCGTGGATCTTTGACAGTCGTTACAAGTCGTCAGAAGCCCGAAAGTCTGACAACCAGTCTTACCAAGGGGTATCCTATTACCCAGTTACTGGGTTCTGGAGGTCAGATATGTAGTCGCTCCATGTAAAATACTGGTATTCAGCTATATCCGGTAAGAACCCTATCAGAATACCAGCGCTGCGACACTTATTTTTAAGTGCCGCAGCGTCATGCTGAGATACGGGCCTTTTGGCCTCGTACAGGACTTTCTGTTTGTATTTTAATTTTTACTTTGTTTTAACTTTAGTTTTGTTCTTTATGTTTCTGAGTGTGTTTTCTTTTTTTAATTTGTGATCTGTGCGAGTCCCAATAAATGCTTTTTCTTTCTTTCTTTCTAAGAATGGAAGTCAACCCCAACATAGGAAAAGGCGAGGCAGATTGACTGACGGAGGAAATAAGGAGTATTTGTGGCCATTGATTGCAACAGAGTTTAGTTTAAGTATTCAGTGTTGAAAAATACTAGCTTGCCAATACCAGAAACTGAGTGGTTTCGATAGTAAGATATATAGACAAAACTAAGTTAGTGCGTGATTTTGACAAATCGCAGCGTAAGTTTTCGTTAAGAGCGTTTACGACGTACGGCATTTCATACAAACTTTGCTAACCCTTGCTGGGTGGTGGCAGCGTGACGCTTTCAACCCTAGCAAAGGCAGGCTGTTAAGGCACATCGGGTCTTAGGATAAGTTGGGCTTTGTAGAGCGTCGTTTCTCTTACTCATACCAGTGATGCTCTCTTTCCTGCCAGGGTTGCGAGTTTGTCCGAAGAGGATATCGTGGCCCTGGCACACAGGCAACGGAAGGAACACGGGTGGGTTTTATTCAGTAAAAGTCTGACACGCCCTCCCGCTCCGCCCAGACCGGGAGAAGTTGTTTGATAATTTGCCACCCAAAAAAAAAAGTGATGCTCTCTTTCTAAGCCTTGATGTGTAAAATTATTACCTTTTGCGGTGTTGCCTAGCGAAAGATACGAATATGAACATTATTGGCATATTGATAAAGTTCACATTCGTATGAAACGCTAACTTTGCTTAGCTAGTAAAGTTAAAATACATAATCAGCCTATAATGTTCCTACTACTGGGACACAAGCCTCCTCTCTTCGAGAGGGAGTGGGCTGTAATCTACCACGCTGGCCCAGTCCGGGTTGGTAGATGTCACATGTCGTCTAATTTTGAGTTCTAGGACATGCTGGTTTCCTCTAAAATTCTCAGACTGCAAAGTTAAATTGCGTTCTGTAAATTTTGCCCTAAGCTTAAGCTACCAGCCTGTCATCAATGTGCAGACATAATAAGTATAGTCATGGAATCTCTTTTAACACAAATCGGCAAATATTCTCACCTTCCTCCTGAAGATACCATAGTTGATGGCAATAGCAGTATAATCGTTGATCAGTTGCAGCACATTCAAGCCGGCGAGTGCGGCGGCATCCTTGAGCGCGCGACGTTCAGCCTGGTTGAAGTAACCGGGTACTGTGATCACACATTCTGTGATTGGTTGACCTGGAGAATGAAGAAATGATTTTAATAAAGAGTTTGTTTATGGTACAGTAGCCAATACTCAGACTTTTATTGATAAACTTATTATCGCTTCGTAAATTCTACTAAAGCAGTGTAGGTACACACAATAAGTTGTCTGGTACAAAAAACAAAACGGTGCCAAACAGAATGGTGTCACTAAGCCTCCGCTGTCCGTCCGTCTGTCTGTCAGCGGGCTGTATCTCTGGAATGGTAATAGGTAGTTGAAATTTTCACAGATTTTGTATTTCTATTGGTGCTATAACAACAAAGAAATAGAGTAAAAAATTAAAGGGGGTCCCTATACAATAAAATTGGTTTATATAATGTCATTGTCTACTGTCTAGAACTCATCAAGTACAAATATAATTTTGTTTTTTTTACTAGTTTATAAAAGTTGTCAGTTTTGAACATTTATAAATTAGTTAAGAATTGGAACTTCTGTATACAACGTGTCCCAGAAATCAACGTCAAGCCGAAAACGGTCAATAGGCCAAGTCGTGACAGTTCTTAGAAAAATATAAAAAAAAATCTTAGTCATGTACTTTTCAAATTTTATGGATTCAAAAATAAATCTCAAAAAGTGACACCCTGTGATGATCTTTCAAGTCCTGTGACTACAAATATTAACTTTTCTGTGACGTAACCATGAATAACCCTTCTGTAAATGACAGTTAAAAGTTAAAACATAACTACCTCAGTTTTAAATAAAATGTTAGATTTTTGCCCAACATTGAATTCAAAATTATTACATCACCCAACTTTAACCGCGTGTAGTGTAAAAAAATGTACTACATTATTTTGGCAAGTAACTTTAAAAGATGGCGTGTTTAGTCTGAATTCCAAAATGGTATGCCACTTACTAATTGCTACTTCTTAATTGAGGAAAAACATTTTTTTTAATGAAGTCGGATTTCATACAAGTTCGATTGAGACAAAGAGTGACGTTATTTGACTAGTGCGAGCGAGATAGATGGTGACGCTACTTTGTTGAGTGTGAGCGAGATAGATAGTGACGCTACTTTCATCTAAGAGCGAGACGGATTGACACATTATTTCGTCTGTGTGAGTGAAACAGGTAGAGACGCCACTCTGGCGAAACAGGGATGCGTTAGGGGGTAAATTGTGCAATACTGCAGTACGTTACGCTCTTTCGTTTACTACGCATCTTTCCGTATAATTTGTATTGACTTCGTACTTACAACTGTGGCTTTGTTTATTGGACTTGATTTGCATTGTGATTTGGATTTATCTGCACTGTTATCGTAATCCCGTGTTTTGTGAAGTGTGTTATCATGCCATCTCGATACACCGCACAGGAATACGCCAACATGCATCTCATTTATGGAGAATGCTTATACAACGCCAATGCTGCAGCAAGAATGCATCGTGAGAGATACCCTAATGCTGTGCGTTATCCCGATCATCGAGTATTTATCAATGTGCATCGGTCACTATCAGAGGGTCGATTCCCTAGTCAAATGGTTAGCGAGGGTAGACCCGTATTGCCCTACGAGGCCGAAGTCCTGCAAGCAGTTGAAGAAGACCCAAGTATCTCAGTACGTGGAATTCAACAGAGCATAGGAGTCCCCAAAAGTACTGCACAGCGTATTTAAAAAAAAAACCGGTTTCACCCATACCATGTACGACGAGTACAAAGTCTGCTACCCCGAGACTACCCAGAGAGAGTGCGATTTTGTCAAACGATGTTGCAGAAGCACCGAGAGGATCCGCGATTCTTTGAAAAAATTCTATGGTCAGATGAATCAACATTTAAAAAGGACGGTTACATGAACCTCCACAATTTGCACGAATGGCACGTGGAAAATCCAAATTTGATGCGGGAAGACAGATCGCAGTACCAGTTTAAAGTGAACATGTGGACGGGAATTTTGAATGGTAAAGTTATTGGTCCAATCGAGCTGCCGGAGAACTTAAATGCCCAGGGGTATTTGGACTTTCTACAAAACCAATTACCAGAATTGTTGGAAGAAGTACCACTGAACATTTACGGCAGGATGTGGTACCAACACGATGGCTGCCCAGCGCATTATGCTCTAACAGTACGTGAGTTTCTCAATCGGGAATACCCCGATAGGTGGATTGGGCGCGGTGGTACAATTTCGTGACCTGCCCGTTCACCCGATTTAAACCCCTTAGATTTCTTTTACTGGGGTACGATAAAGGATATCGTGTACTCTAAACCAATCCAAAATTTAGACGAGCTGCGCCAAAGAATTGCAGAAGCCGCTGAATCCATCAACTCGAGAAGACACGCCCGTCTTATTACGCGATCATTTTTAAAGAGATGTAGAGCTTGCATTGCAACTGAAGGCGAACAGTTCGAACATTTATAAACATGGAAAATCTGATTTAATAAAAATTATAACTAAAGAAATCCAACAACTGAATTTTATTTCAAACGCACCTGAAACTAACAAATAATTTTGTTTTCCTCAATTAAGAAGTAGCAATTAGTAAGTGGCTTACCATTTTGGAATCCAGACTAAACACGCCATCTTTTAAAGTTACTTGCCAAAATAGTGTAGTATATTTTTTTTACACTACACGCGGTTAAAGTTGGGTGATGTAATAATTTTGAATTCAATGTTGGGCAAAAATCTAACATTTTATTTAAAACTGAGGTAGATATGTTTTAACTTTTAACTGTCATTTACAGAAGGGTTATTCATGGTTACGTCACAGAAAAAAAACTGACGAATAGTTAATATTTGTAGTCACAGGACTTGAAAGATCATCACAGGGTGTCACTTTTTGAGATTTATTTTTGAATCCATAAAATTTGAAAAGTACATGACTAAGATTTTTTTTTATATTTTTCTAAGAACTGTCACGACTTGGCCTATTGACCGTTTTCGGCTTGACGTTGATTTCTGGGACACGTTGTATATTATACCTTAGAATGTATTTAATCAACAAATATTAATAACGCCGTTTCATTCGAATCTACTGGACGGACGGACGGACGGACGGACGGACGGACGGACGGGCGGACGTGCGGACGCTCGGACGGACTACAGATACACAAGTGATCCTATAAGGGTCCCGTGTTTTTGACGTCGGAACCCTAAAAAAATTAATTTGTTTTGATGTTCTGGAATAGTCATTGTGAACTAGACAGTTACAAAAAGCACATAAGATGGAACTGTAAATTATTCAAAGGATATTACATTGATTTCATCAACTTACTATAGTGTAGTTCATTGAACTGTTAAAGCATCCACTCAATAGTAAATTATTTGGATTCTTTTGTTGAATAATCCTGAATACCATTAAAACCATAAATCTCTTATCTCAGTTTCATAAAGCAATCTTACCGTGACTAATTTCAGCGAAGTCTTTAGCCTTGGCTAGGAGTTGTGCGACCAGCTCCTCAGGTGTAAACTTAGTCTTGTCATCATGTATGAACAAAGGTGTGCCCCTGTCTGTTGCCACCATCTCATAGTATGGGTAGCGGGCTCTGAAAATGTGATTGATATTGTTAATAATATTGTATGTAATTATTTCTTAGTAGCAGCCCAGAGTCAGGATTTGTGCCCCGTTCACGGCAATAGGCTTGCCCTCTATTACATGGGGCTTAAACTAAACTGGCTAAATGTGGGTGCACTATTGTGATGCAACTGAATAAATTGTGGAAACTTATAACTTAACTAGTCCAAGCATGCACACACACACCATCTACACCTGAGGGTGTATGTGAGTGAACTGTTTCTTATGTTTAGACAAGTGTTGATAGCTGCGACACAGTTTTTATCTTTTGTAGCTGTCATCTTTTCAATTGTAATTATGTAAATTTGTTGTTGTTCTACAATAAAAATCTTTTACTATGTCTATAGGTATGCCTAACCCTTCGGAGAAAACAGGCATGATGTTTTGCTATGTATTTTATGGTTCCTTTCGAGTGCTCATGATTTGTCCAAAGATATCTCCAAACGGCTGGTTGACACTTCCCGTGACCGAAGGGCTGGCTTTTACCTTGGCCAGAGGTTAAGCATTGCCATACAACGTGGCAATGCCGCCAGTCTCTTGGGTACATTACCAGTCGACAGCGATGCGGAGGAATTTCTCGACACTATATTTTAATGTTATATAGTTTTAGTTTAGTTAGTATATAATTTTGTTATTTTTATAAATTAATTAGTTATAAATTAATAATATGCATGGACATTGAATTGTATAATAAATTAATAGCGTAAGTCAAAATCAAAATGTTGGGATTCTAATTTGATTAAGAAAAATATTTGAAATATTTACCCATATTTTTCACTTAAAGAACAGCTTAGTTAAAATTAGTGTTTCTTTTTTTTCCCTATACCATTTGTTTTCGTTTTTAGATTGCAAAACCACATGGATAATAATTATATCTGTATATTTGATTAATTTGTAGATATCAAACATATTTGATAAGAAGAATGATATTGAGCCCATGGAACATTTTATGCATGTTAGAGAAAAGAACATTTTCAACATGCTTATATTTTGTGCGACAAACATAAATTATTGAAATGCAACAAATCTCTGAAAAACAATAAAATAAAATTTATAATTTATTCTAATCTAAGACAGTGACAAAGTTTCCAAGTCATTGTCGTGTTTACAAGTCTCCCATAAAATGATGCAATAAGCAGCCTTAATCAAACTTAATTCTGTATGAAAAATTTCATGATTTCAAACCTAATCAAAAAGTGACATGAAACAAATGCACAAAACAATTGTGCAAGTGTACAACTAAAGTGAAATGAATTTTATTATGAACGACTAAGGTTAGACAAAAAAAGAACAGGAGAGTAGACTGTTACTTTCTCTGCAAGGCTGTATGTAGGCATGTCACTGACCTGTAAGCTTGCACCATTGGGTGATCAAAAGGCTTTCCAAGCAGATCCAGCAAGAATTTGTAAGTATTTTTCGGAAATCTGACGCCAACAGTGACTGCGTCTTCCCCGAAGGTCCTCACATCATCTCTGAATGCCACGACAGCTGGCGTCTTCCTCTTAGACTCCTTATTTAACACTATCTCCATGGGAACTCCAGGAGACACGATGCCGATCTTCATCCATTCTGAACCCAAATCAATGGATATTACCGCTGCGGCCTCAGTTTGTTGACTTAAAAGTAGTGGTAACAGTAACACACTCAACACTTTAAACATTTTCTGTAAAGTAAAAATGAAACATTAAGATAAATCTCGAAACTACGAAAAACACATCAGCGATTCCGGAAAATAGGTTGACGTAGCAAAGGAGCGTTTTAAGAGAAAGTATGCACTTACAATGTCTACAATCATTTTCTTTTAAAAAGCTAACATCTAGAATAATTATTATATAGTATCACTACGCTTAGAACAATGTGGAATAATTAAAATCTTATAAATTTTATTTCGCTACAGTGAGCCAGCTACTTTAGTCCACGTCAAGTTTAACGTGTTTTCTTCTTTTTGGTTAATGGCATTGTTGCCAGAATATTCAGCCACGTTACAGAAATATTCATCACGGAAAATCTTACGTATCAATGGGTCTTTCATTTTAGACACGCTCAAAATTAATGGAATTCAATATTTATATTATTATTGATAATTATGTTCCCTTGTGTAAGACAAACCATATGTTTTCGAAAGAAACAATTACTCGCCTAAGTACCGTTTTTCATCACGAAAGCGCCTCTCTAGCGTTTTCGGAAACGGAAAATCAACCAAAGACATTTACAAATCATATGTTTATTTATGTAGGTTGCTCTATAGTTTATAGTTTGATTGGGTGTTGAGGAAGGTGTTTGTTGAGTGTTGATCACAAGTACGGAGGTCGCGGAATGCTGTTTATTTATTGTTATTAATTTATAATTAGTGCGTCTAACAAACAATACAACCTCAAGGTAAGTGCATTGCATTGTAGTCGATGATCATTTACAATTTTCACCGTAAAACCAAGCTATCAACTAGTATATTATCATGATTACATCTGTTTTTGAGCTCATTATATTACGCATTTTGGATTTTGCACCCTGATTAACGTAATATTAGGGTACAGCGATACGCACATGAGGTGTACTGCGTGGGGGGATAAAAGTATCGTTTACATGCGGTTCTAAAAATGTGACTAGACGCATGAATAACGTCGAGACGCATTGGTGGCGCTCCTTCTAAATATGGAACGGGTGTTAGTCAACGTTTGTGTTGTCCTCGGCGTCGTATCTGCGGCGGTCCCTGCGATTATGTAAGAACCCTTAGAGGTGCGCGTCGGCACGTGCATAAGAAGCTGCACGCGGCGCCTCCACGTCGGAGGCACGACGTAGGACGCTCGGGCACGACGCAATCGCGCACGCGGTCGCCGCGCTGGCCGGACACCAGTTTCCTAGCAACACGTTGTTGATGCCACTGCTGACCCAATGAATACAATAACACATGGTAACTAGCTGTTACATCACACCTAAATTGCATCGCATCAGTAATTTCGTTGCTTACGTTGCTAGGGTGTTTATAAGCCATAACATAAATGCTTAGGCACATTGCAGGGGTGCTAGATTGACTGGTCTAATTTTTGAAGTTTCTGAGTAAGTATCTCATTAGATTTATTCCTCTACTATTTAATTTAATTGAGTGGTGACCTTGGTTCTCAACTCATTAATGTTTTCAATCAAGTAGAGCTTGTGACAAACCCAGTGGGCATAATATCTACAGCCTGCTACTACTGGCTATAAATAGAGTCTAGAACTCTTAAGACCTTTGTGTGACCTAGATTTCAGTTCGTACTTCCTGTAGGATTTCTAATTTTAAGTGTCACCCAGAGACAGTGTTCGAATTTTCAATGTGTGTAGCTACATTTTTAGCTTCCTCAATTTACCTTTAAATAGTATCTTAACAAAATTGGGGATAGAATTACGAACACCATCGATCATATGTTTACTATCTATTTAAATTCACGCACCTATACATAAAGTCATCCTCTTTCATGATGTTATTGTTCCACCACATGTCCACATGTTCCAGTTCAACTAGAAAGGGCAAAGACCTTAAAATTATTATTAGAAACATGATGAACTGTTCTTAAATCTCATCTATGTCTACACTGTTGCCAAAATGTTTTATATTTTATTGTATATAATTTACATATTGTAAGCTGTTTCAAGGCTACATAATCTTCACCCAAATGATAAGTGTTATATTCGGCAAGTTAAGATAGCAGTCCTTGGAGACATAGCTGTTATCTAAGTTTTACACAATCAATATAATGTAGCGTCAAACATCTACACCCTTACTGATAGGTGAAACCTTACAATTCTACCATTATTTTTTATATAATATTAAACTGTTACCCCAGTTAGACTAGAAGCCGATCCCAACATAGTTGGTAAAGGGCTAGGCAGATGACAATATACCATTTTAAGTTATTTTTAATTAAAATACTCAAATAATTAAATATCAGGATAGTATAAAAAAAAAAAATATATAAATATAAAATTATATATAATATATAATTTCACCAATCATTTTATTCTCAACTCAACATCAGCAATACAAAGGTACTGTACCCATGAACACAATTATAAATTATTTATTTAGTTTAGTATTTATTTTATTTATTTCATAAATAAACATCATCTGCCCGCCTTTCCCCAACTATGTTGGGGTCAGCTTCCAGATCAACCAGATGCAGCTGAATACCAGTATTTTACATGGAGCAATTGCCTATCTGACCTCCACAACAGGGTCCCTTGGTTAGACAGGTTGCTTCTGACTACCCATAGACTCTGTCAAAGATCTATAAATGACAGGTGAGGCCAATGGCTTAACGAGCTTTCCGAGGCACGGAGCGGTCTCAATAAGTAATGGATGGTCACCCATCCATGGACCGACCTCGGCAAGTGTAGCTTAACCTTCAATCAACCAGTCAAAAATAAACAAAAAAAAATATGGAGTATCATAATTTCATAATCTACATTCGCCATTTTTCTGTACACTTTTACCTATAAAGGTGTGTTTCTGTTATCAGTTTCAAAACAAATAAATAACAACATTGAGTAGTGATGTCATTATTTCCTGATTGGATGTAGGTAGTTAACTGTGTGAAGTGGCAGATACTGTTTGTTTACAACTCCTCAACATCGAGTTAATGAACTGAATTATTGATGACATTATTTTTATGAAAAGTATTTTAGAAAAAGCTTTTTCATCTACATAGAAAAGTTCTGTAAAAAAAAAATCTTTAACCCTTACAAATCATTTCCTGTTGTCTTTAAAGTCCCTGATCCAAAGTAACTATGAAATGTATACTGCTGACTAAAATGTTGATACTTGAAAAAAAAACATTTTGTCATTTGACCTATTTTCTATTCTTAAATCACTATTGTTATTCTGTATCTTAATTTTTTTCCTCATATCTGTTGTCCAGCCGTTTAATACCTACTTCATTACGAAATTGGTTTTTCTGTATTAAAATACGGCCGCCTTTTCCGTGTAAAGCACAAGTTTTTCCTGTTTAATGTTTGTTGTACATAAACAGAAAAGACTGACTAGTTGTGCTGACTATAGTCAACGCCATGAGACGAGATAAATTTCATACTTTGGGATTTAAAACTTTAACTGAAATTGCGTATGGTTCAGTTTCCATTGCAACTAAAATTATTTTATGACGTTTAGCGATAATTTCTTCATTCATAAATCAACTTAGATATCTTGAGTTTAAAGTTGATAGTTGTATAATTTGCAATTTTATGTATTTATAGCTTCTCATGACGGTTACTTTAGGAGCTTCGTTCACGTGCTGGATCCATTCTCAACAACATTTTTGACATCCTTGTCGTACATAATATAGATGACCTTTCTAATAAATATAAGCTCCGAAAGTGCGATCACAACTTGTTCTTCTCTTTTCTTCACAAGTTTATAACTTCTGATTTAGCGATAATAGATAACGTCATGGGCAGGTTGGTTTTGCGTGATAATCGACGTAAGTTAATGTTGTACCTTGTGCAGGTCCGTAATAGGGCATTGTAAATAAATCTCTCGTTAGCTAATAAATAACTCTTGTGTGTCAGTCCGCGTCTCGGTGCGAGTTCAATTCGCTGATGACACGGGGACGCCACGACACGACGCTACCACGCCATTACATTTAGCTGTTTGTTACTATGCCAAGGTCACGCGATATTATGTGATTGTGTAGCTACTTGACGCGATAAATTAAAGATAAAAATACTTGGTATTTTCTTTTTCGCGTTCCCAGTCTACATTCTTATTACTTACGTAAATTCGGTAATGTTACACATTAATGTTTAAAATGACACTACATAGGTACTACCTAAGGTACGATCTATAGATCAAGGCAGGTCGCGAACGCGATATGATTTGCTGATGCTAATTCCGCAGTTGTTTGAAACCAAGCGCTTTTTTATTTTTATGTGGGAAACAAAACTAAAGCAAAGATAGCAGTTGGCTGAATAAGGAATGTAACGTTGCTTTGCTAAATCTTGCGACGCTATGTTAAATTCTATAGCACGTGCTATAGATAAGTGCATTCTTGGAACTTAGATAGGTTTATAAGATTCTATCTAAAAAAAATCCTTGAATGTAGGTAGTTTGTTGCCAGGGTTTGGGTTCCCACTTACTTTTCTCTGCAATTACTCTGTGCTTGACGCATTCTAACGCGCTTACATTGCAAACTCTAACATTAGCGTAGTTAATCCCGATAATTCAATCAAAACATGTTCCTTTACCTATTAACACAGGATTAGAAGAGCCAAAACAGAGCACCGTAAATCACATGCTTAGAAGCTGAATTAATTTCGAGCCTAATGACTAATAGACGAGACATAAATAATTCGGGCGGTTGCAACATCGGTACCGAAGGTTCGTACTTCGGATCACTTTGATTACTTTCAGTCTTATTGCGTCGAGTTGACAATGCAATATGCTTATACGAATTTTCGCATTGAAGTGGCTGCTGGTAACATCAAATCAGCGCGGACTTGACCAAGTAAGTAGGTACCATTGCGGACACTGGCGCCTAACCACTTTTCGACCTTATTACTAGGAGCATAAGGTTAAAAAGTGGTTAGGCGCCAGTGTCCGCGATGTACCTACTATACTATGTGAATCTGCCTTTTTTGTCGAGGGACAAAGCTTTTATTAAAACCGGCCAAGTGCATGTTGGACCACGTACAAAGAAGGGTTCCGTAGTTGGGATGAATTTATCAATCAACTCAGCCTATAGCAGACCACTGCTGGACATAGGCCTCTTCCAGGCTGCGCCACAACACCCTGTCCTCCGCCTTTCGCATCCAGTCTGTCTCAGCCACCTGTTAAAGGTCGTCGGTCCATCTAGCTGGGGGGCGTCCTACTCTACGCTTGCCGATACGTGGTCTCCACTCCAGACCTCGTCTGCTTCACCGGCCATCGGTCCTTCGACAAACATGGCCAGCCCACTGCAACTTCAGCTTGCTTACTCTGCAGGCTATGTCGGTAACTCCAGTTCTCTTCCGGATAACTTCATTTCTGATCTTATCCTTCAGAGAAACCACGAGCATAGCGTGCTCCATAGCACGTTGAGTGACCTTGAATTTGTGGATCAGCCCGACTTGTCAGTGTCCACGTTTCTAATGGATGATGAATTTATACCAAGAACAAACTAACATTGTAGTTGAAAGACATGTTCCAACAATTGTGAGTTCCAAAACATGGCCCATACATTTCAACTGCAAATTTAAGTTGGTCTACTATTACTCGTTAACTTGTAAAGCTTACTTAGCTATGATAGTTTTCCTTTTAACTTCGTTATATATGCTACGAGGGCGGCACTGAAAACGGGAATCAAGGAAGTGACACAACATTACTATTTAAAAATGTATTTATTGCTTTTCGAAGTATTCTCCGCGAAAATTGACACATTTTTCCATACGATGGAACCAATCATTGAAGCAACCATTCCATTCAGAAGTTGGGGTCTCCAAAATAACCGTTTTGTAGGCGTCCACAGCTTCTTCAGGTGATGAAAATCTCTGTCCACGCAATTTATTCTTTATGTTAGGGAAAGTATAGAAATCATTAGGGCTTAGGTCGGGGCTGTACGGCGGATTGTCTAATAATTCTATGTTTTCTTGCTCTAAAAACTCTTTTGTTCTGTGCGCGGTGTGAGAACTCGCATTGTCGTGATGGAGGATGATGCGGCGGTTGCAGTTCTCTTTACGGAGTTCAGAAACGACCTGAGGCAAACAAATGCTAGCATACCATTCTGCATTAACCGTTCTTTGTCCCTCAAGAAGAATAGTCGTAACATGGCTGGTTTTGGAGACAAACGTGGCCACCATTTTTTTTGCAACACTCCGTTAACGAACAATTTTTGTTGGCTTTAACTCATTTTCGAACACCCAAACTCGTGACTGGTTTTTTGTTTCGGGTTCGTACGCGTATATACAGGATTCGTCACCTGATACAATGTTGTATACAGCATTTGAGGATCCTGCGTGGAATCCTTCGAGAGTTCTGACGCACCAAGTAACGCGAGGGCTGCACTAAAAGTATCGGGAATGGAATATTATTCCATTCCCGATACTTTTAGTGCAGCCCTCGTATTGCCGTGAATTTTTTCACGTATCCAAAAACAACCATTTAGCTGGCAGGGCAAGTGCAATTTTTAGCACTTCAAAGCTTAATATTTCGCAAACGAATCCCGGAATCGAAAAATGGTTTTCACACACTCGTCATATTAATGAACGACCTTTCCAGCGATGCCCCACACAACGGGATAGACAAGAAAAAATAATTCATCCTCACTTTACGTGAAGGAGCGATAAGCAAAAAAATATATATTTCAAGATTTTGTTTACCACTTTGTCGGCGTGATTAATTGTATACCCATCCATGCCAAATTACAACTTTCTAGTACTAAGAGTCTCTGAGCTAAGCCGCGGACAGACGGACATTGCGAAACTATAAGGATTCTTGTTGACTACGGAACCCTAAAAACGTAAATTTTACGTCATCATGGGATCTTTATTTTGTTGACCGTTCAACGTTATGTCAACGTGGATGCCCTTTACGCAACACGAGTTCGGTACTCGCTTTCGTCACATGATTCCTTTGAATTTTAAAGCCTCGCGAGGCTTTAAAACCTCATTTTTTTCTTCATTATAGGCTTATTTTAATTTGATGAAATTTTTTAATTGTTTTTTTATATTTTTATTGCGGACGCTTTTAACGTTCGAGTTCTGCATCGTTCTCGTGAATGATGTAGCCAGTTGGAGTTTCTTGTCCGTTCTTCTCCATAGGTACTACCTAGTACTTACGCTTTGGAATGGGCGACTAGCTTCATCTTTCTGACTGACCGACCTCTTGACAATTCAAAAGTGCCTGTAATTGGTTTATTTTAAATAAATGCTTGTAGTTTGAGTTTTAACTGTGAAAATGTCGATAATCAAGTAGGTAAGAGTCTGATTAACATTCATGTTTGTCTTAAATGTCATTTAGCATTAACATAGGTTTACTTAGAATTTACAGAACTGGTGTAAAAGCCAATAGCCAATATGTACAGTATTGTAAATGATTATTTTCCAAAAATGCAAAGGTATATTTTTCCTTACGGTCCAAACCCATGGGAAAAATTGCAATCTATTTACTATTTTTGTATGCACTTACACATTATTTCCCACCACCAGATGGCGCCAATGCGCGGCGAACGGGGTGGGTCCCCAGCGCGAGGCGCACGCGCATCTCTGCCGCTTCCGCGCCGATTGATTCGACAGATTGCGAGGCACGTAGCCTCCAGCGGCCGGTCGTTACGACGCCTCGAGGTGTCGGGCAGGATCATCGACAACTTTGACGACATTGAGGATGCCTCTGATGAGTCCGATATGGAACAGCCACAGCCTGCGTAAGTTTTACATATTGTACTCTTGCATTATCTTTTGGGCATTCTTCCCGTAGGATTCCGGACAGTGGTCTGTAAAGATTGCTTCGGTATATGCGAATGGGTGAAAGATCTGCCTTGGTTCTTAAAAGATCTTTTACGAAAACAAAGAAAGAAAAATGCATTTATTAGCATAAGAACAAAAAACACCTTATAATGTAATGTAATGGGAGAATGGAAGATCGGGAAAACAGTTTCGACAACATGTCCAGTTAAATACCAAAAACGAAAATAGACCCGTAAAACACTGCTCAAGCAGTGTACGAATAGCACGCTCATTTCCTGAATAGAAGCGAGATCCGAACTTATTTCTGAATAAACTTTCGAAAGTGCGACCGCTACGACCTTTTATTACTTTTCTCTTATAGTTTTCAACATTCACACTGAAAACTCCGCTCCCCTTTTATAAAGAACTCGTTTCATTTGTCAATTTATAGTTCATATTAAGCTTTTCAAGGCGCTCTGCCTAGATCAAATACTCCTATTGACTGTCTATTGACCTCATAATGTAAAGTAGACAAGGAAATAGTGACGGCGCCTGTTCAACTGTTGATAAAGTCAAGTAATCAATAAATGTTCAGATGTGACAGATCTATGTTAACGTTTATAGTTAAAGGGGCCTTCAGATTTCCTCTTATCTTTGAAAAGGTCACTTAGCAACGGAACTGTGAAGGAGAATTTGCAAAGTGACTTTAATACCTAATGAATCCGTTCTTTGACAATGAGGGCTACATAGGATATCCGAAAAGTATTTACTTCCCGTTGTATAAACCGTTAAGACAAGAAAATATGTTCCCTTTCCAAATGTAGAATGATAACTCATCCTGTATGTATACGGAAGTACATTTAAATCAGTGACACCTCACGGTCTTGAACGGATGACGAAGTATTTGCATAAAGGAAACTTGCGTCACGCAAGGGACAGGCCATCTGCCAACCAAATTGGTAGTTCCCCTAAAACGTAGAATGAATATTATATTGTTAGTAAACAATCTTAATATTAGTCATTTCAAAAAATTTATCACTCTTATTGGTTATCTAGCACCTTTGTTTGAGTGGAAATGAATTTTCTTTGTGAAGTACTTAGATCTGAGAGTGCATACACCTTTTGTGGAAAATGTGGTTTCGGTGGTTTAACGACACATGTATGAATATCAAGTTTTGCGTACTTATCAGTAAAAAAACGTGAACGCGTTCTCTTCATTATGAATAATTTATTAAAAAGAAAATCTAAATGTTTGGTGACACGTGTCCCAGCCATCACACGCGAAGCAGCACGTGTGTCTTGTGATGTAATAAAAACACTAACAAGTTTTATTAACAGTCAATTTTGATCAACATTATAGTATTGTGATTGTGAATTTTTGACCTACTTTAGACCCTAGATTTGACGAAAGCGCATAGATTATATCCGTAAATATATTTTTCGCATTTTATTGTGCAAGTTCTTCAGTTGATGTTAATGCAATATCTAGTCATAATTTTACACCACGGAAACATTGTTAACCAACCACATGAACCACAAGGCCTTCAAACCAGGCCAGAAATTCAAAATAGATTGGAACTATCTAAAGTATCAAAACGTTTCATGTCATCAATCAAGCGTAAGTCAGTGTAAAAAAAAAAATATAAAATGTTGACAATATAAATTGTTATCATTTTGCTAGGTTAGTGGGTAAGACAAACGATGCACGATAAAAAGGGAATTGTCGCTGAGATTGATAAAGTACAAAGTGCTGATTATGACATCGTGTGCTTTTTGTACGCGCCTTGCAAGTTTGTTCTTAGGCATTGCAACGAGATAAGATAATCAAAATATTTCGCGATGAGGTAAATTGGAATTGTTGTTGAATATTCATGGCGAGCAATTTACTATTAGACCTCCCCAGTCCCCTCGAATACCTAGTAAAATCGTCATATCCTTAATTCCTGACTCACGGACATTGGAATAGGAAGTGATGGGGTATATCTCATGTAGCCGTCAATTCGAGGTTACAGGTATGAGATATCTCTATGGTATATATACCATCGTGATGTAGGTATCAGGGATGTTGCGGATGCAGATTTTTTTACATCCGCGTGGCTCACATCCGCGGATGCGGATCCGTCAAGGCGGCAAGACGAAATTTATAATTTCTTACATTTTTTGCAAATTGCAGCCCTGTTTCGTTGTATGTTGATCTTAGTTCAATTCGCGGCAATTATAATAAAATACTTACTAAATTATAATAATTTCAAAATCAATATAACTCTCGATGACTACAAGACCGTGGTTCATGAAAATGTGACGATTTCCGATTTGATGATTTAAATGATAATAATTACAATTTTGATTTTACATAAATATTCACCCTTTTCCTGCGCATGCGGAGGTCTAAATATGGGGTTATTGTACATTCGTCACAAAGTAAATTCGTCACATTTTTGTACACTCCATACGTTAAAAGTGTATTCGCCACTTGCATTAAAAATATGTGTAAATTCGTCACAACCAGAAGTCTTCATTGTAGGTACGTACATCATTTTTGCATAAAATACTGGTAGCAAGCAAAGTTATTTGTTTTTAAATAAATAAATAACGTTTTTATTCTACTTAGTGTTTGATTGTTCTGCTGTCTGTGCGGAAATAAACAATTTGACGAATTTACAATAATCAAAATTATATACTGTGACGAATTTACTTCATGAAAATAGAACTGTGGCAAATTTACACATACTTTTTTCCGTGGCGAACTTTTTTTTGTGGCGAATGTACAATAACCCTAAATGCGAATATCCGCAACATCCCTGATAGGTATAAGGTACCTAGCCACCGTTATAGCATTGTTACACGTGCCAACAGTATTAGTAGTAGAAACAGATTGCATATAATTATTCACATCCGAGTATTCAGTTACATCTTCTACACATGCACAGAAATAACCTAGACAGTAGGTATTTTTGGAAATCGATCCAAACTTCAGATATTTTAGGAACATTTCTAGACGGATATCAACGTGAAATATTAATAACTAGCTTTGGCCCGTGACTCCGTCCGCGTGGATGTCGAAAAACCTAATGATGTCGTTATTACACCAAGCATCTTAGAAAGAAAAAACTATTTGTTGTCGTAGACCCTAATTATTGCGTAACACACTATCAGCAGCAGTGGGTTTCATTTTGAAATTCATTGCTTTATTATATACATTGTAGAGCATAATTTTTTTTCGAACATAAGAAGCAATGGATTAGCAATATGATTCAATCATTCAGATTGTGTTTTCCGTGTGTGCCGGACGTAAAGAATAGCACCATCCTTTTTCTTCCCGTGGGTGACGTATAAGTAACTTACTAGAGAATGGGCAGCAAAATGCATAGAGAACAGCAGCCCGCAGGCAGCGGCGAGGGGTTAGCAGGTGGGTTGCGATCGCTAACCCGCCTGCCAAGCGTGGTGATTATGGCAAACCCCCCCCCCCCCCCCTATGGGCTATGCCCAGGCTATGCCCAGCTGTGGACGTCTTTTGGGCTGGAATGAAGATGATTATTCATATTGTAGCTACATAGGTATGTAGCTATGCATGTAGTAGCTATGCATAGGTATGTAGCTATGCATAGGTATGCATGTAGCATACCTATGAATGACGACTTAATTTAAAAGCGATCACTAATATTATGAATGCGAAAGTGAGTTTATTTGTTTGTTACGCTTTTACGCCAAATCGACTAAACGGATTTGGAGGAAATTTGGCATATGGGTGATCCATAACCTGGGTTAGGACATATTATGTTTCTGTGGGATAATTTCCGACATCCAGGCGGGCAAAGGCTAGTTTCACATGAAACTTTATTGAATAACCATAACCACTGCTTAGATTTGATCCGAAGTCTAAAACGAATATTTTTATCCATTCTACCCCAAACTCCTGTAAGTATAAGCACAGATTACCAGATAAATCACTCCATACATAATTTTCAATACCTACTGCTATAATAGCCTACACCTTCGAGTTGCGAACGAAAATATACATAACCTTACAAGCGAAAAGTGAGTTTTGCTTTGTAGTTGTCAGGTCGATCGAAATATATGCGTAGGTACGTACGCGCCTCGCGGCTGTCGGCAACCGACTGAGAAATGGGTCGCGTGCGACCCGGCGGCCGGTAGGTAGTTAGCGCGCGTAAGTACATGGAGTGATTTATCTGGGGAAAGTAGGTAAGTAATATTTTTCATGGCCTCGCATAGTATACGAATGTGATGTTCTCATCAGGGTGGCTTGCGGAGGCAACGCCGGCAACCTTCCCCCTGCTGACCACGACGATGACCTCACCAGTTTGAGCTGGCTGCAAGACAGGAATTTACTTAGAGGTAGATTAGATACACTTAGGAACCCTTCCCACTGTATTGTGATGATGTTGCTTTACCTGGGGGTCTTCTCCGAAGCATCGGCCGAATGTTCGGCTGTTTCTTGACTCCCGAAGTTTCCTTTTCTGACTTTAAGTCACATATTTGACTTTGACTTATCTCTTTGACTGTTGTTTTTGTTTTCGTTTCGCCGTACTCCGCCATAGTCCGCCGTAGTCAGGAAACCGCCGAACATGCGGCCGATACTTCGAATTTATTTTCGGAGTAGATCCCCTGCTCCCCCCACTGGTTCGTTGCGACAAAAAATAACAAAGTACATGTAAATCTGTAGTAGAATAGAAATCGCTTGTCTACCGTTCTCGGTAGAAAACTCTCTACACAGCAACGTCATTTTTGTCTACACATCCGTTGACATAACGCTTCTCTACGGTTCGCGTTCTAAGCCTGCAGCTAGAACAAATCCGGAATATTTTAATTTGCTATTCAGAAGATGACGATCATGTTGAGATGTCAACATGATTGCTGTAACACTATTTTAGTGACCAACGCATCTTTATCAGAGATATTTGAGTCAATGCAACAGTGGACTTTATTAATGGTACCGCTTCAGTTGAATTCATATTTAAATGATCAAACTTCAATCATAACTAAATGCAGTTACTGATAATAATGGCCACATGTGGAATGCAGTCATTAAATCGAAAAAATAATAAAGCTACAATACTTATAAACATTCCATAGCCTTAGTAACAATATTAAGTGCCGTTTCGGATTGTAAATGAACCGTTAAAAAACATAGAAGTCTGTTATCACTTATATAGAAAAACATGCAACGTTCAGTCGTTTTTGCATTAAAATCTTGATTAATTTTAAATTGCAAAGGTTATTCAATTGAACAAAAACTTGTTCTGTTCCAGGTATAAACCTAACAAAAAGTGGTGTGGATATGGAGGACACAAAAATGGTTGATAACCAAATTATTGTGAAGGTGAGTTCATTAACAAAATCTATACCTACTTAGGTCTGTAGGTGCCAAATATACTTAAACTAAAAAATATATAGGGAATACGGTAAAAGCAAGAAGCTGCTAACAATTCTCCTGGCATAATAATTCTTCTTTTACAGTTTTCAAAAGTATATAGGTACCGAGCCTGAAAAGGAAGAACATCGTAAGCGACATAAATTAAAATTTACAGGAGAGGTTTTTTATTGATTTTATTTAATTATTTATTGAAAAAGTGAAATACCTACATTTCTTCGCTTACGATGTTCTTCATTTTCAGGCTCGATTACGTTTCCAATAATTTTATAGACAAGCTAGAATTAGAGAATTGCTAGCAGCTCCCTGCTTTATCCGTATTCCCTAATATCACCAAGTAATTTACTGATCAAGCTTTTCAATGTTGCAAGTAATCTGTTAACTTGAGGTGAGCAGTTAAGTAGTGATACCCGTAAATGTTATCATAAATGATATAAGTATGAGAACCGAAAGATATTATCACCTGTAAGCTATATGTGCTCCTACGTGGTACAACACACAGTTTAATATAATTATGGATTGCGCAGGACTTACAGATGATAACGTGACATACACGAACTTAGTCGTTTTTTGAGGTAAATTTTTTTGTATGTAGGTACTAAATTATGCAAGGCTGACTGATAAACTGAAAGCCACAGTGCAATACTATTCAATTCGTTGTCCATTCCCAGACATTTTTATAGAATTAAATAACAACATAATTTAACCAGGGACCATTTTGGTTACCCATTGAAAGGGTTTTCGATAAAAACCCATACGGTGTGGGGTAACCCTTTTGAACGGCTTAATTTATGCCATTCCAAATTACCCACACCGTATGGGTTTTTGATTAACTGCTTAGAAAAACCCTATCGAATACCCTTTCCATTGAAAGGATTTTCGATAGGGTTTTTCTAAAATGGTCCCTGGGTAGAATAGAGATAGAATTGGTCCTGCTACGAGTGCTGGGTGAATATCGAAATAACATAATATTATGATTTTTTCATGTTACTGGGTTTCAAGTAGGTATAGAACCCATTGAAATGGGTTATCATGTAACCCTTTCACTGGGTTTCAAGTATAAAACCCATTCAATGGGTTATCCTGTAATCCTTTCAATGGGTTTCTAGTATAGAACCCTTTCAATGGGTTACACCATGATAAAGGTTTACCCTTAACCGGGGTTGTACGGTCCCTGAATTTAACTTCACGCCTGTAATTCCCGAAGGGTCAGGTAGAAGTGTAGGTATACCATACAAAAATACTTAATTTAAATACCTTGTAAAAAAATATAATAATTAACCGAAATGATCACAATTTTTTTTATAGATTCATTCAACCAAGAACAGAATGCACGCCCGTACCGAAGTCACAGCTCCCGAGTTACCTTAATCCAACTCGGGATCACTTTCAATCCCATGGGTGCTCAGTAATGTAAACTTGTTGCCAGGTGCATTATTTAATCAAAAACCTTCAACGCTTGTTAACAAAATATTTTTCCACTCAAGTTCCATAATGACGTGTATGTTATGTGACCTAAGTGTAACCTATACTTACAGACAGCATTGTCATGTGTGACCTCAAAGACAAACCTGTACGTAGTACATAATATACGTATTGAGCTTAAATGCGAACTTCAGTTCATGGAGTTTACTCCGAAGCGATAATCATACTTTGAGTCCTTACACGACTTCAAGTCACATTGCTAACTTTGATTAATCTCTTTGACCGTCGTTTTTTTTTTTCTTTCTTTCGCCGTAGTTAGGAAACGGCCGATCATTAGGGCGATACTTCGGATTTATCTTCGGAGTTGACGCCTTCAATGTATGAAATACACAGATTAAACGTAAATACGTAGTCTTTTTGTATCGTTCAGTGTGATATCATGACTATTTATGACACATTATACTATTAATAATACCTTGAAATGTCTTGACAATGCCGCTTCAAAGGTCCAATAGAGTCCAATGGTTACATAGGAAATACATACTATACTTTAAAAATAATTAATATTCTGGTTTTTTTTTTTAGCTACAGATTTTATTTTTTTGCTAATAATGCTTTACCTTGTGATTGTGAGTTGTTTAAAAAATCTAAGTATAATGTGATTTTTTAGAACATTGATAATTATTGTAGGTAATTCATTGAATACTTAGTTATTTGTCTTTTAGAAATTGTAAACGTAAAATCTTTCAATCATAAAAAACCCATGTTAACTGCACAAACATTCATTACATTTGTAAACACCACTTCTACTCAATGAAGTGATATCAGTGGCTATAAAGTGCGCCAGCAGAGGCCACTGTGTACACGGCTTTAACGGAGTGAAGGCGTCACTGGCACGTAGTGGTTTCATTGTAAACGCCACGCCACGTGTAACTACGTAATGCTCAAAGATTGCGATACTGCGCAACTTTTGATAAGCTGCTATCGCCTACTGTTCCTATTAGTAACCCACTTTCTATAACAAAAAAACACGACTAACGAACTAAAAAGTAAAAAACAAGTTGTATTAGTTAATCTGTATTTATACAAAGCGAAGGGTCACTCATTTACTCGCTGACTAAACAGATAAATAAAATGGTCATTGCTGTCGGGGGACCGTTCTGTGGAACACTTTTTAATTTAAGAGGTCCCCCGACTGCAATGACAATTTTATTTATCTGGTTAGTCACTCGGGATGATGTAAGGATTCTAACGGGTTATTGTACCTACATTCGCCACAAAGTAAATTCGTCACTTTTTTGTACACTCCATACATTGAAAGTGTATTCGCCACTTGCATTAAAAATATGTGAATATTCGTCACAACCACAAGTCTTCATTTTAGGTACGTACATCATTTTTGCATAAAGTACTGGTAGCAAGCAAAGTTATTGGTTTTTAAATAAATAAATAACGTTTTTATTTTACTTCGTGTTTGATTTTCTGCTGTCTGTGCGGAAATAAACAATTAACGAAATTACAATAGTCAAAATTATTAAACTGTGACGAATTTACTTCATAAAAATAGAACTGTGGCAAATTTACACATACTTTTCTCCGTGGCGAACTTATTTTGTGGCGAATGTACAATAACCCATTCTAACTATACCCCATACATCCCAATCTGTTCTGGCATTTAAAAGTTATGGTGGAATAAAGAAACTTATATACATGAACCACTCACTCACTAAACTCCTTTTTTGGGGGCAGTCGTGTAAAAAAAAGCCGCGTTAGGGAACTTCGTTCAAAACTCAGAAAATATTCCTGCACCCTGCCCCAATATTGCTAATTTAACAATATCAACCAGCAATTCGGGTGCAGATCTCCTAACTTTTTGGACCACAAAAGCAAACAGCCGTTCGAAGTGGGAATTGCAGGAGGTCTTGCCCAGCAGTGGGGCAGAATAGGCTGAGATATTAAAGTCCTAGTCTCAGATAAAATCCAGAAAATTCTAGATTAATAAACCTACAAAAATGCTACTTCAGCAAGCCTCTACACAGATGTAGGATGATACAGTACAGGGTCTACATTTATGCGCAAAACGTGCCAGTAATACAGATTCACTTCATCCAAAGTGGTGACGCTCTAATCAATGTTTCGTGGAATATCTATGCATATTCTAATTTACTAGGAAACCTAGTCTCGGGGACTTGATCATAATTTTCTATTTTCCGCTACTGGAACTTCCTCTTTCACTTAGATATTTTATATGGAATTTTACTTTTTTGTAAAACTTTGAAGCAAAACAAAAAAAAAATTAAATTAGTATAAAATATAATTTCCGAACTCACTAGCCATGTATAAGCCATCAAAGTCAAAGGCTTCTGTGGTTTTTAGCATAACATTATTAACTCTGCGATACTAATACTTTCTTGAACAATTTAATAAAAATAAAAAAAAACGAAGAAGAGCTTAGTAGATAGTAGCTTTTGACCGTGGCTTTGCCCGCGTGGCTGGAAATCCTACGAGAATGCACTTCCGGGATAAAAAGTATCCTATGTAACAAACAAACAGACGGATAAGAGTTACTTTCGCATTCATATTATTATTAATATGGATTAAATCATTTTCCTAGCATACATAAACTTCTTTTGCCTTTTCCCATAACAGACTGCTTGAAATCACGTCTATAATCAGTTCATTTTAAGATTAGGTACTATTCAGTTATCCACTGTTGTACTCAATCAGTAGATACGTACAGCGTGCAGGAAATTAATTAATTTCATTCGTTTATTCATTCATTGATAAAATACAATGCTGACTCATACTTATCACAGTTTTAAAGTAGGAGTGCATAATAACCTCGCTAATTGCCCACTGCCCTTCTGAGAGCAGATATAATGAGATATATATATATACGTAATAGGAAGGTTTCGAGAATAAACGAATGACCTATTAATGTTCAGCCAGTTTGACTTTGTTTCTTTATTGATATATTTTCTCACTGTCTTTCTGAGATATATAATAAGATGAGGAAAGCTTTGAAAATAAACAAAATGTCCTATTAAAAACAGATTTTGAGTCTGTTGTCTTACCAATTTTATTTGTTACACTATCTTGTCATGTCCCGCTGTTGGGCAAGTGTCCCCCATACCTTGACCTTGATACGGCACGGTTGGCGCAGTGGTTAAGCGATTGACTGCTGCGCTGCGTGTCGCGGGTTCGATTCCCGCACGGAACAAATATTTTTATGACCTACAAGTAGTTGTTTCGGGTCTGGCTGTTTGTGTATGTGAGTTTAAATGTTTGTAAACGCACCCACAATACAGGAGAAATTCCCAGTGTGCGGAAACGTTTAAAAAAAAAAAACAAAAAAAAAACCTTATCGTTACCTCGTCCGTCCCAACTAATTTAAAATACTTGGACTCGTTCCTGATCGATATGGTCAGGAACGAGTCAAAGTATTTTAATTTACAATCATGACTTTCAGATTTATGATAGCATAAATTACAAAACTGATCAGGTTATAAAAAAAATATACATAATATATACCACAGAGCTGAGATCAATTGTGTTTTCTTTTGTTACCAGCGGTGTTTACCATCGCTTGGTTTTATTTACTCAAGTGCTGGTTGGACAGCCACCTACGATCGTGTGGAGGAAGCGCTCGTTTGTAATTGACCTTCATTTTTCCTATCTCGTCGTTATGAACTTAATTTGATATTTGTCCTTCTGAATTCTGAATGGGAAGTGTTTAGTCGTGGTTAGTATCTAGACCTACTAATATTATAATGCCTAAGTAACTCTGTCTGTCTGTAACCTTATAACGGCTGAAAGGATTTCGATTAAATTTCGTACCAAGGTAGACTATGACCTCGGTCCTGTGGGATAATCTCCGAACACTCCTAACACCGCTACTGGGACCAAGCCGCGAGCAGAAGCTAGTGTTTACATAGGCCGATAATTACGTGCTTCATAAAATTGTATCTTTATTTACCTATCTACGATTTTCTTCATGGTTCTTTTGTCTATTTCTCGGCAAGGAAATGACAATCTGAATATCCCATTCGGGTTTTGTAAAGGAGACGTAAGGATATTATAAAACGTTATCATAAGGATAGTTTTGCAAAAGCAGAAAAATATCTCAGTTTTACTGCGACTTAGTACTCTCTCTCTCTTGTCAATAATATTGCATCTGTTTATTGTAGCAGAAAGTTCAGTAGTGTTCAAGTTTAAGTTATTTTCTCTTCTGAACGCTAGTATGGAGTACGTAGCAAAAAAAAAAATATTCACTGTAATGACTGATTTATATCTTCATGTTGCTGATACAATAATTGTATCTCCTGAACTAATAACGATATTTAGGTGACATTTATTTTTTTATTTTAGCCTGTTACCAAAAGTAGAAAATGATTTTTAAAACATAGTTAAATGAATAAAGTATTCTATTTTGTTTTATTTTGTAATATTTATAATGAATTTAAAAATCAAGAAAAATAAAATATTTTATTAATATTTATTATTGCTATTTAACAAACATTTTCGAAAACTCGCAATTCCTTTTATGCTCACATTTTCCTTATACAGAACAACTATTTTTGTCCTCATAAAATTAGAAATCATTTTACATAATAATGGGTAAATCGTAGTCGTTTACTCTTTTTCGTTTTAGTGAACGTATACATTAAACTTCTCAGTAGCAGCCCGGAGTCTGTATTTGTGCCCTACATGGGACATAACTGCTAAATGTGGGTGTACACCTCTGCCTAACCCTTCGAGGAAACATGGTGTGATGTTAATCTGAATCACCAATAAAACTGAACGCAATCAGCACATCTAAACCGCTAGTTATGTCAGTGACAATATTACACAACCATGATGATTCTGACAGCTCTTCAACGCCGTTGATTTGCTGATCGCGTTAAGTTTCATTTGTGACATTGTGCCCTAGCAAAGTGTTGTTCACATCAGTAGCGAATAAGGCTCTGAGTTTGGGGTAAGAATATTTGAATTGGTTGCATAGCAGCCAATGTGTTAGCTCCATAAACTATTAGTACTCCTAACACCGCTTTAAAATGAATACGTAGCTGTAGCCCGCAAAATTCATAGTTAGATTGGTTTAATGTGTGTTTGATTTGTAGTATAGTCAAGTTATAATTGTTCATAATGATATTAGGAAACAAATCTAACTTAAAAAGATGTATTAATGATTCTAATGATTATTATTCTGCAAATACATTATCTGTTATAGGCGCGAATCATATTTTGATCAAGATGCAACCTGACAATGACCTGCAAATAGCACAAAACGTAAGATAATTTGAGGTCAACTCTGCCTTACCCTTCGGGAAAACAAGCGTGATTTTATGTTAAATGAATATGGGACAACCTAAAGATCGTTATCGCAAGTGCCGATTTCATTTGCACTTTTTCTTGGAATGTTGCCAAAACACTCTGTATCGCTGCCTTGTGAGCAAACTTATGTGCATCTATGCAACTACCCAAAACTCAAGTGAAAATAGCTCGTATAGGATAGTGCTAAAAGGTCGTTCAACGTTTAGAAATTTCTAGTGGAACTAAGGAATGAGGAACTAGTATTCATCATCATTCATCATTTTAGCCGAAAGACGTCCACTGCTGGACATAGGCCTCTCCTAAAAATGGGGGGTGGTTGCCATAATCGCCACGCTTGGCAGGCGGGTTGGCGATCGCAGTATGGTGTTAAAATGCATAGAGAACGCTGCTGCCCATTCTCTAGCTAGCGAGGAACTAGTATTGCGTAGGAATATTAAAAACAATTAATTTCGTATATTAGCTGTAACCAAGATCCCTCCGTGCCTCGGAAAGCACGTTAAGCCGTTGGTCCCGGCTGTCATTTGTAGATCTCTGACAGTTGTTACGGGTCGTCAGAAGCCCGAAACTCTGAGAACTAATTTTACCAGCGGGTATCGTGTTACCCAGTAACTGGATTCTGGAGGTCAGATAGGCAGTCGCTCCATGTAAAATACTGGTATTCTGCTGCATCCGGTTAGACTTGAAGCCGGCCCCAACATTGTTGGGAAAAGGCGGGCAGATGATGATTAGCTGTAACTTATAAACATTGTGTTTATAAACATTGCCTAAAGTTGACTTAACCTCTGCTTAATCATGATGAATCATAAATCAAAGTTATGTGACGTTTAAATGTCAATTGTAAATTGACATTTAAACGTCACATAACTTATGCAACGTTTTTAAATATTATATTTGATAGAAGGACTGATACAATATTTCAGGGATATGGAGTGTCATTTGCTAGCACAAAATTGTTTTATTATTTAATACAAAATAAATTTTAAAATTTTCTACTTTAACGTCATTATAAGACTGAAAACACAAAATTAATTAATTTTCTATGAATATTAAATGTGCATTGCAAATAACACCCAAAGGTATTACGTACAAACACAAACAAAAAAGATATGACGACATGAAGAAAAACATCTCAGTTACCGTGCCACTTAAAACATAGTTTCTATGGGTGAAAACTTATAGCATATGACTCCCTTTATCCCTAAGAAAATTGTGTCGGTCCTTCATCCAAACACCCTGTATAAACCCTCTACTATCTAAAAGCATATTCCTCATTGTTAAGGACTACCCGCCATAATTGGTGGCATACTAAATGCATTTTATTTTTCGCCCACAGAGAGAAACAAAAACACCACCCCCAGTGGCCCGAGTCCCCTCTCCTCCCCGCACCCCTTGCAAGGCCCCTCCTTCCCCTCCCGCGAACACGCATACAAAACCTCCTTACTCCTTCTCTTGCCTCATCTTTATGGCTATCGAAGCAGCGCCCGCGAGAGCGCTACCAGTCAAAGAGATCTATGCGTGGATCGTACGTCACTTCCCCTACTTCCGACATGCGCCGCAAGGGTGGAAGAACAGTGTACGACATAACTTGTCGTTAAATAAGTGCTTCCATAAGGTTAGTGTTGGTTAATGGTGATCAAATTATAAATAAAAAGACATGCAAAAGATGTTGCCTTGAAACGATTTTTTTTTCTTTTTCTATCCAGTCTTGACAAAAAAAATTGCCTACAAATTATGTTAAAATCATAATTTTTCTTTCAGATACAAGAAATAATCCCGTACGAATTTGGAATGTAATTACACTTCTTTTGTGTGTCGATGATTCCATTTTCACGTTACAAAATATGATTGAAAATTAACTGAATATAACAGAAATCATTTGTATTTCAGGTGGCTGCTGCACCAGGTCTAGGTAAAGGTTCACTTTGGACGGTAGACCCGCAGCATCGCGCCTCGTTATTACAGGTTGGTTGGCACTATACATATTTGCAATACATCTTATTCCTGCCTTATTGGTGATGTTCTTCAGAAAGGTCAGGTGCGTAGTACTCGCAACCGTCGTGCGTGTATGACTAGATGTATGAACGTAGGCGAAGCAAAAGGAGTATGTAAGGAGCGTAGCAAGTGGCGTTCTATAGTTTCTGCCTACCCCCATGGGAAGAAGGCGTGAGATTGAGTGTGTGTGTGTAAAAAAAAAATCTCGTCAGTTTTCTCAAAGGGGCATATAAAGGAGCTTGGCTCGCCCATATGTCGCAAGCTATACAAGCTGTGTACCTCGCAAAAATTACTTCCACAAAAGCTTTTACATTTAACCCATTGGTGGAAAAAAAAATAAAAAGCATACATTTTCAAAAACCCTTCCTTTATGCTTACTTTCGCTATACAATCTGGCTCTGCATGTACGACATTAAATTAAAACGAGCACAGTACTAGTACATCGAAACATTTTAAAACACGAAGATTAGTAGTTAATGGAAAATTTAAAAATTGCAATTTTCAAACAAAATAAATAGCAGAATCAACTGCATAAAATGTAAACACTCTATATCTACGAAAAGTTACTGACCTTGCGCGGCGCATTAGGCGCGCCTTACAATGTTTACCTATTATTACGGACTCAGATCTACGTCATGTTGAAAAATAACAAAATGGAAAATAATTTTCTGTGGCTAAAGTATTCATTAGATTTGATTTATTTTTTGTATACGGGTAAAAAACAAGATACTCTTTACGTGGTTTATAGGAATGTCAATCGTCCTGTAACACCTTGTATAAGGAACTCACTTGCGCAAAATATCATACTTTTAGATCCATCGGTTTAGGCTGTGCGTTTTCTGTGATGGAATGAATGAACGAATTGTTTTTTTTTTTATTAAGTAGGATAATGCATGCATAAAGTACTATTATTTATCTAGAACCTTCAAAAGTGGCGATTCTATTCCACCAAATAAGTCCTTCACCACAAAATAGTAAGTATCAACGCACAATAACGTAACGAGCGGACACCACTAGGAAGTTCTAATCAGAAAACATCTCCACAGGCATTCGGTAGGCAGCCTATACCTGCAGCAGGAGACGCGGTAGAGAACACCGAGCCTGTTCCAGAGAATGGCGCGAGAGTGTCGCTATTAGCGCGTCGTTTGGCAGACCCTGAACCTGGCGCTGATGAGTACCTCGCGGCAGCTACCGTGCTGGCCATGAAGTATGGTCCTGCGGTGTTAGATCAGGTAAATTGGCAACAACACACACAATTAACATTCGAAACACGTCCATTTCTTGACGTAGCCCTCCACCATCGCCACATTGACCGGTCCTGTGCTTCTCGCATCCCGCGGATTCCCGAGCCATTCACCAGTTCCTTGATCCATCTTGTGAGGGCCTATCATACCCAAAGCTGCGCTTTCGAGTACGTAGTCACCACTCCAAATTTATCGATCCCATCGGAAATCCGGTCTACGAGCAATGTGCTCTGCCCACTGCGGCTAAATTTGGCAATTCTTGCTAGACCATAGGAGACCCAAACTGATCAAAATATCGCTTTAATAGCTGTGGGGCAAATGTGTTCTTGAATCGAAATGCAGAACAACAACTTTCATGGGGCTCAGATAGTATTCGATGGATAAGTGAGTTGATGATAAAAAACTCAGCCTATATCCAGCAGTAGACATCTTGAGGCTGATAACGAGGATTGTCTCAATCTAGCCGTCCTGAAAGTTGATGCCACAAAATCTTTTGAAAATTTTCGAAACATAACCATTGATGTATTAAATAGGAAGATATGGTACGCGCTCCTAAACGTGGACCGCATAAATTAGGGGAAAGAACACAATCGACCTACATTACTCTCGTTTTGCGGGGAATACCCGACTCGTAGTTTGTTTCCGAGTTGTTACGGGTACGTAACAGTGACAATTAATATATCTCGTTCCCGCTATAGCCCGCGTAATATTTAGTTATTTAATACTTTAAGCACAGAAATGTACAAAGGCGAACTTAATATGTCTCTCTGTTTCGGTTGTCGAGCACATGACGCATGACATCGGGTCCATTTAATATTTACGTGATGTAAGAGAGTGGCCTATCTTCCTATTTAATACATCAATGAACATAACCACAATTCTTCCCCTGTAGCTGCCGCCCGCAGCGCACTTGGTGATCTCCCGCTGCGCGCGCGACGAGCACTCGTACAGCGGCGGTGAGGAGCGCCGCACGGCCGAAGCGTTACTCAATTTAGCCGGCGTGCGCTCCGAGCCCGCGCCCAGCTAGTGAGACCGAACCCTAACTTCTCCTAGCGCCCTCTCTTAGACTCCGCAGGTACTAAAAATACCTGACTGTTACGTACTTCAGCTTTTCTCTTTACGACGCTGCGAAACAAGGCTGTTCGTCATTGTACGCCCGCGCCCAGCTAGTGAGACCGCGCCCAAACGTCTCCTAGCGCCCTCAGACTCCGCAGGTACTTAAGCCTATTAGGCCGCTAACCACCGATCACGTATCGTTGCGTTCAATTTTTTTTTGGCGAACCCGAACGTGTGGTCGCTTTGACACAGGGCGTCTTTCGGTTTTCCGAACAAATGAGTGAGATATGAACGCGACGACGCGCATGTCCGCGCACGGTCTTTTTGGTTAGGACGCGGGGTTACGTACTTCAGTTTATTCTCTTCACGACGCCGTGAAACAACGCTGTTCGTCATTGTACGCCAGTCGGGTAGTGAGGGAATGTACGGACACCTGTCTAGCGTCCTCTGTTGACCTGGCCAGGTACTACATACTTCAGCTTTTGCTCTTCAAGTCGCCAGTACGCCGCTGTTCTTCATTGTACGCTCACAGACGCGCAGTCTTAATATACTCCGGTGCTACTGCGCTTGATTATATTTATTTCTAATTTCTTGTGTCGCCAATAGTGCGCGGAACACCGCTGCACCCGATTGTACGCTCTTTTTATACTCTGATATCTCTGTTTCATCTGATTGTACCAAGACATAATGTATTTTGGTATTGGGTACACAAAGTGCGAGCAAAATCTTTCTTTGCTCGCTATCAGCATCACAAAATCTAAAATAATACCTGCTATTGATTTTTAAAGGCCAAAAAATATATATTATATACTGGCAACACACTTTGAGTACCCTTTACCTTTTATGTACGTCGATTTCTTTTAATGTAAAACCCCGTTACCGATGTTACGCCCTCTAGGTTCAGGCGAGAATATCAATCCTGTAAAATATTATAATATGGTAAAGTTATTTTGCGACAAAGTACAGCGCTTGCAATTCTTATTTGTTCTTTTCTCAAGAGTATAGAATACTTTTCGTTATACAGTTGTTTTAAAACACTGATTTCACGAGGGCACTATTGAAATTCGTTCAGTAATAATTATAAAATTATGACCTAAGTTATTGAATCAATAAAATATAAATTAAACGAAAAATTAAATTTCTCAGGGCAAAGCCCTCAAAAATTTCAGTGATTCTATATTGACATATGAGTTCGAAGAACGAAAAATTTAAAAAAAAATCATGTTTGACAATTTCGGATTCTGTTGTCGCAATTTATAAAATAGACAAAAAGTTTACCATTCTCTAGTCCAATAAAGACAATCCAATAAGCAAATCTCGGTGAAATACACAGATGTCTTTGCTATATATAAATTATATTCAATATCAAATAGTTATCGTGCTTAGGTAAATGGCTCACTTGCTGTCTAGTTAGGACCTATTTTGTCATTCAATATATTTTCCAAGTGTAAAACATCACATGTATCGTAAAGACAGGCGTTACGCGAACCATGTTCTAGAATAATTACAGTTTACATAATAGTAGATACTTATAGTATAGATGTGATACTACTGATACTGTTTAGTATGAAATATTTTATTTAAAAGAATGGAAAATAGTTGAATAGTTAGTGTCCGCACGCGACTTCTAGTCACCGCCTGAGGTATGTGAGCGGTGAGACGGGGGAGGTAGACAAAGGCCAATAGAATAGAATATTTATTTGCCTGAAACATTGTGTTTACAAAGGTCTTCATATCATTGCATAGTGCTACATGTCACCATTTTAGCGGTATGCAAAATAATTTACAATTATTATTAAATACAATCATTGAAGTGCATTAATTTTCAGTGTACATTATATTAATATTGAAGCTAACTCAGTCTGCCAATCTTGTCAATCGCGCCCTCTCCCGCTCACATACCTTAGGCTGTGACTAGCAGTCGCGCGCGGACTATACTCCCTATATGCATTTAGGTTTTTTCCTCATTTACTAATAGTCAATCAATCGTAATAATATATTGTAAGAATTAATTATTCTATACATAATTTAAAGTAATATAGTGTTCCCGTATTTCCGTCGATCAATTTGATTTTATGCCGAATGTTGCCAGAGTAATTGTACGAGTGTACATTTTATAGAGTTGCTATTGTGCATTATTAGACGGAAGTGTGGCGCATGATAGGTTTTAAGTTATAATTACTCTTATGTCATACTGTTTTACCTGCATCTTCAAAATGTCAGGATATATTTCACCGGTAAGTATAGAGAAAAAATTACTGATTCTAAACTGAGCAATATTAAATGTATAATTCTATTTAATGTATACCTTGTGATCTGAACATACAAATATTGTATACAGGGCGATCACAATGTATTTATCTATTCAAATTGTGTTACTTCCAAAAGTGATAGTACATGTATATATTTACATTATTGTAGCAAATACTTGCATTAGCCATAAGCAAGCCGTATTTTGTGTTCATAAACCAAGGGAACTACTTCATACAATCGCCTACAGTGTTAACAAAAAATCTTATTTATCATATTGATAAGGACTTACAACTTCGTATCTGTGCGTGATTAGATGAAAAATGTACTCAAATAATTCTACCGGTATATTAACTAGCCATTAGACAGAGTTCCCGTTGTCTCGCAATTAAAACTTAGCATGTAATGGCAATCGCCTCAGATATAGAGAAATTTTATTCGTCATTATAAGATATAATTATTAATTTTCGATATATTGTGTAGCTGCTTCCTCTCTAGAGACTATATCAATCCGTAAATTAATCTCTAATAAGTACAGAAGACGTTCAACCTCTGCATCCAGATCCAAAAGTCAATCCAAATCCTTTAAATTCTTGTTTTAATTCCATGATAGAAATTAATTTTAATAATACCAATCCAGGAACCTGATATAATCGTGTTCGCTATTTTAAGTCTATTTTCAATACTATAAAAACAAAATATCATAAAAAAGTTATGGATGGCGAATGGGTGTTGCTATTTTACATAGCTAAGATTATATCAATGCCTCTTATATTGGTGTGGCTAAATTGCTATTGTATAAACTATACTTGGCTAACTATATTAAGTAAAATATACTTGGTACGAGGCCGTTTTCTCTCAAGTGCCTACTAAAATGCTTCTATTCTATCGTTAGAGAATTATAACTGGAGTACGGAGTGTCGTTAGAGAGGACGAGTGCCGGCATAAATACCATTGAAACACCTATAAACATAATTATTCTGTTAAATATTTAAACTTGTTTGATGACAGCAGGGACGTATTCATAGATGTTTACATACTACTTCACATAACACCAAAATGACTAGTGATATGTAGGCTGTGACAGACTTAGAATAAAGAAATACAGTTCTGTGTTTATAAGTCCCGTTAGTAAATTTTATTTTCTTAGTAAACCATTTCAAAATGTGTATTTATCTGGCGCTCACGGCAAAGCCTTGAAAGAATACACCAAATAGAGTTAATTGTGATAAAACTTCAGTTTAGTTTAACGTTTGTTTAAATGTCTCATAATATTAGTTGGGTTTTTGGTATAATAATACTGTCCAATGATCTCCTTCGCCACAGTTTGCAAACCATGTCTCTTCACTTAACTAAGAAAATATTTAAAATGTAAGTTTAATAAAACAGAGATACAAGTAAACTGTGGTGTCGGAATGTCTTAATTGATAATATAAGCAACTGTATTTTTTATTTGAATGGCTTGATTAGTACAATTTCATTGGTGTTTCGTCGTGTTCACGCGTAGGAAGTACTAGACTGATGCAATGACTGATTTGTGATGAAGCAATATTATTTATTAGTGAAATTGATATATATTTTTTCGTTTCCCCGAACCTGCGGCTTGATCCATCGTGACCGTGACGTTGCGTGGTGTAACGTTAGAATGTTTTGAATATATGCCAAATAGACGTTTTGAATTTTAACTACAGTACAATTTTCTAATCTGCTAATACATTTTGGTATTAGTAATATAAATTGCACGTTTTAAGAAACATCGTATGTGTGTGTACCTTTATAAAAAAAGTGTCACGCTTGCATGCAGCATAAATAATGCGGCCACTGAGAAATTGCGTTCCTGACACCAGCTGTCAGTTGGACACGATTAGGAACTAATAGCCCCTACATTACAAAACAAGGTTTATCTTCAGACCCTGGTTTAAAACATGGAGCCATTATTGAATTTCGAACTTTATTCCGACTATGGCAAAGTTCCTAAACACAAAACTGACACCTTAGTACCGAACTAAGTTTTCAGTTTTGTATAAAGAACGGTATTTCAATCACTGTTACGTTCTTATTACAAAAACTGGCTCCATGGTTTAAGCCATGTCACAATGTAAATCTTGTTTTGTAATAAGGCGGATAAAGTTTGAATTCGTAAATCCTAACCAAAAATGTTTTGTCCTTTTTAGCATGGGGATCCATGGTTGTCACCACTACAAACACTGATCAATAGTTGTGTAACAGTTTACGATCATTACTTTCTCATACCTTAACATTGGCAAATTCATCGAACGTTACCGATGGAGCCAGAACCTTAAAAATAGAATAGAAATTCTTACAACACGTTTTCTTTAGTATCCAGCTGACAGATGTCAGGAACGCATTCTCTCATCGGCCTGTGAATAGTAAAATATGACTGTTGACTTTCTAAGTGCTTCTAAACCAATGGCGAAATACTTAGAGATGTTTACTCCAATCATTATAATTTGTTGACTTCCTCGTATGTTTTGTAGGCAAATGAATGGTCTATGTGTGCCAAATGTTTATGAAGATGATAACATTATTACCATATTATATCAAGCAAATTCAAATACCAGTAATATAAAAATGTATTTATATTAATAAAAAATATTATGTAACGCATAGATAGATTAGGTCGTAAGTGATATTATAGTAATATAATTTAATTGCTAAATAATTAAAATACATACATTTTTGCTGTATTTAGGAGCGTCTTCCATCTTACTCGTATTGTTTTCTCTTAGATAACTACGGTTGGAGAAATAAGTTCGCGCGATGAATATTTTGTGGACCTCTGAAGAGTACAGTATTTGATATTGCACTTGCCTTTGAGGTAAAAGTAAACAACCAGAGACTGTGTCAAACACGTCTTTATAATACGAGCATTGCATTGAAATGTAGTGTTTATTGAGAGCATATTTCCTTTGCCTGAACTTTTTTCTGTAACCGTACACACTAGCCTTTCTTTCGGTGGTATGTAGATGAAATTTTACAGCAATAATTAGTACCTAATAGTAGTACTTTGCTGGTAGATGCTACGTATATAATTATGTGTGATAAAACGCGATTTATTTATTAAGTGCTGTGTTTAAACTAAATTTTATGATCTTATGCAACTTTCAAGCAATATAATATTCACCTGTTATGGTCTCAGACCAACAAGCTTTTATGATAATATCGATAATGGATTTAAAAACCAATTGAATGATGGAAGAGTTAATTAAATCACTTCAGTTGTTAATGATCATAAAATTCCTTTTAAAGAGTTATATCGATATGATATTAAAATTGTTACGGCTCATGTTCTATGGTCAAAAAAGATTTTTTTATCGATTAATTTATTCTTAGGTTAATTAATGATGCTGTTATTATTTGTTTGTAAAACGGAATTTTTAAACAAAATGTATGTCTTTATTTCAATTAAGTGGTATTTGTTTGGAATTATCGTTTTACGGACTACATTATGACGTCATCTCTGTAAATGTTCGCTTGTGAATGCGGAAACTGATTTTGTGAAACATTTTGTTGTTTAAACGTTATAGGTGTGTGTATCGACAATGAGTGTTATTACAGCGGTGACGTCACAATTCGCTAAAAGCCCTGCGTTGGTATGTCCGAACTATATTTAAGTATAAAATTAAATTATTGTTGTTGTTGATATTTTGCCGGCTTTTGAACGACACCACTCTTTATTGATTAATATTATTGCTATTGTTGAGAGTTATTGCCAAATTTTTATTTGTCCTAAAATCTTTTGTCTTTGTACATATCCATTAAATAAATTATGTACCGAGAATGTATTGTTTATTTTTATTTGATATGAAACCCTCATCCCAAAACAATAGTTGGAACGACATCAATACATCTACGAAATATTGAAACAGGTTTATCCCAAAAACACCAGTCTCTCACAAATTTGGAATTAACTTTAAGTCAGCTTTGTGAAAGAGAATAAATTATTGTTGTTGAATTGAAAGGACGAGTACATAGTAGCCCTTACCAGTAGTGATGGTTTAATGACCGGCGTACCTCGGGTACTCAGCCTTACTCCAACTTTGTTGACCAGCTCTATTCTCGTATCACTGGCTTGAGAGAATGAATCGAGTGCTCTCCTTTTTAGGGTTTCGTACCAAAATGGTAAAAAGGAACCCTTATGGTGAGACTAAGTCTGTCTGTCACACCTGGATATCTCAAGAACTACTAATGCTATCAACTTGAAATTTAGAATAGTTTTAGATGACGTTTGCCTATTTTGCAAACAAGAAAGAAATTTAAAATTATATATCCTATTTGCAAAAGAGACTGAAAAATATGAAGTGGGGCTATGTGGGGTATCTTATGAAAGAGCGCTGTTTGCACATTCTCAAACATTTTTTTTAGGCAGCATAGTATCAGACTTGATGGAAAATGTAAAAAAATACCGTTCCCCCCTTTATATCCGAAGTTTGCATAAATAAAAATCTAAAATTATTCTATGTGATAGAAGTGTATGTAAAGATTACAGGAAAAATAAAAATATATCTCTAAATAGCACAGTTTTTCAGAAATCATCAACATCATATTATATACGTACGGAACCCTCGGTGCGCGAGTCAGACTCGTCTTGACCGGTTTTTCTTCTGAATTGAGCCCAATGACAACACACGCAGCGATTTCGCCTGTGACGCACTGGCGATTTCAAAATCTGTGTGAACATGAGATTTCGAAATCGCTGGCGACTGTAGTAGCTGCGGGGGTGCACCTGGCGTTTATTTAATAAATGCAACAAGGTCAAACTGTCATCTTAACAACTTATATACGCTTCTAAATAAAACCATAAGAATTGAATACTGAATTCATTTTATTACAAAAAAAGAAAAGCATGGCTCTACAACCAGTCAGTACGTTAACATACAATAATAATATTTGTCTTAAAATTACAATATAATGTTGTCTACCTTATTTAACATCTATTAGAATAGTATTCCCAACATTCGCCTTATCAGACTCACCACCGTAATAGAGGAAAATGCTCGTTTGACTCATTTCGATTTGAAACCAACTTAACTTTCCAGGCTGCTAATGTTCGGCTTTTCATAACTACTGTTAGAAAATCGGATGCACTGAATAACTGCTAAAGGTCCGTTATATTTCCCTTTTAAGTAGAGCATGTATTGGGGAACTTACAAAGTACTCAGAAAGAAGATTTTACCTCCATTTATAAGTTTTCAGCGCTAATTCGGATGCTGTATTGCACATAACTTCAATAAAATGAATTCTTCATAACCATTCATACATCATCCAAAAAATATTTGAATCAAAGACATTCTTCACCATGACTATTTTTTGATGCTGCCATGTTTTATAAACTTTACATGTTGCAACATTTAAATTTTCTATTTGTTTGTCTCTGGTTAAATTGTAAAAAAAATCAAAGCCTTAAACCTCTGTCATGTTATAAAACGTAAAAGAACAGATTTTTATCAAATGTTACTTTTCAGCCTTTCATTATACATTTATCTGTCTAGACACCGCGTCATTTAGTGATTACGATAGTTTAGTCATATTTTTCGACGCGTTTACACATTCTATACCATCTAGACATAATGAATAACATCAAATTCTAAAGCTGCGTTGACACCATACGAGTGAGATCCATCTGGAATCCAGATGGCTAATCGGATCTCCAAATACAAATGTCTATTGTCTATTCTTACTATTTCGAATCGAGAATACTCGTACAGTGTCAACACAGCTCAACCATGGCAAGTTCGGTCCCTTGTGCTACCTGTGGAGATTATTTCAAGTAAATAACAACGGTCTCTACTGCTACATAAGTGTTCACGAGAAGTAAATCTGTCGAGCTTCAGCTGGCGACTGTTCCATCGGGCAGTAGGGACATTTCAATCTGAAAATGGGAAAGAAAACTTAATTTTAGCAGGCTTTACTTTTGAGGAGCTTCGTCGACAATGGGCCAAGGCACATGACCCCAAAGTGTTACTTCATTCGTGCTACTAATTGGTGATTTGAATTTTGTAACTGGTAACTTTGAGCAGCGTCGTGGACGATCAAGCTACTAGATAGATAGACTACAATATTTGTATCATCACGCTTGACGCATGGTAGGTAAACGTGAGGTAACGCTAACACATCGATTTCTGTCCAACCTCGTAAAAATCCTAATGATATTTTCACATAAATTATGTACAAATGTTTATTAATAGTGCAGCTGAAATCGAAGTACTGCACTACACCTATTGTTGGCAAGTATCGAATTTGATGACACACTTTCATTTTAGGGATCTACAAGGGCCAAAGGGCTTGAAAGTTTTTATGAAATGGCGCAAGGTGTAAACGCTCATAACAGCTAATGTGTTAGCTCCTACTACTAAAGTTAGTTTTAAATCCCAAATACTAATTTGACAGATTCAAACTCCAAATTGAAAAAATGAACCAGAATCATTTGAAATGTCAAATTCGTCTCTGGAATTGAAAAACGAACTTTAGTACTCTTAACACCGCTTCAACACAAGTTGTGATACTTGTTTTCAACGAATATTGTAAAAGACTTACCAAAAACATGTGTGTAAACATTGCACACATGTACCTATTGACGTCATTGAGGTACTAAGGTGATGGCATATTCTACTATATTATGAAGAATAGTTATTCTAATATCTATCATATCGACACAGACATGTCATAACGCGTTTTGTTTCTTATTAACTAATCAAGAGCTACATATGAAAAGAGAGACATCTTAATGCTTGTCAAGGACTAAATTTGGCAAGACTTTTGAGTGACGTCAAAATCATGTCTATGCGTGACCGGTCGCCATGTTTAGTGCCAAGTTTTCTGGTACAAAACTCGGCAATGTCAAACTTGCTTGCTTTCTCTCTCGCACTCGCAGGAACAACCCTACGAAAGGCGGCCATTTTGTTCTCGATTTTTGTAGGTTATGGCAAGTCCATAGTCAATGATTGACGATGATTCAGACAGGGTATTGGTAACAATTTTGTTTGACATTTTTGACAAGTTTTGTGCTACTAGTATTTACAACTTGTTTTAGGTGTACTTGAACGATAAATAAAAACAGTAGAGACCACATTCAGAATACATGTGGGGCTTGTGGCTAAGTAATAACAGCGGCACGGGCCAATCAATCAGGTTAAGCTACGCTTATCGCGGTTGGTCAGTGGATGGGTGACCATCTTTACATACCAAGACCCCTCCATGCCTCGGAAAGCACGTTAAGCCGTTGGTCCCGGCTGTCATTCGAATCGAAATCGAATCTTTGATAGCCGTTACGGGTCATCAGAAGCCCGAAATTCTGAAAACCAGTCTTACCAAGGGGTATCGTATTAACCAGTAACTGGGTTGTGGTGTTCGAGGAGTGGACACCACATTCAGAATACATGTTTTATACCTTGGTATAAAGATCCAAGATTCTTTAGTTGTGAATCATGAGTACACATACAGAGCATGCAAGTTATTAAATACATTCTAGTTTAAGATAAACACTGAGTTACACTTGTATAGAATACTCACTTGGCTCCCATAGCGAGTTTGTTGAGCGCGTCTCTAGAGATTACGTGTCCACAGAGAAGTCTCATGGGCGGGTTCTGTTCCGACGCCTGTTGGCGCAGGATGGGGCACGCGAACACCGAGTGGTAGCCGCCGCCGTCCTCGCCTAGGTCCACCTGATTGATAACAGATTAATTAGAAACACCTTTCACCTATAACATTTTTCACCTTTCGCGAATTGACATTCAAGCAACATGTGGACAGTTGCGTTAAAAAAGCTGCGCAACTGTTAGCGTTTCTTAAACGTAATAAGCAAGAATTTAGGTCTATTAAAACTAAAACTGTCCTATACAATGCCTTAGTACGTAGCAGGCTGGAATATGCCAGTGTTGCCTGGGACCCTTTTTACGCAATACATTCCCAGCGACTAGACAGCATGTACATACAACGGGCTTTCGCCAGACACCTCGCATTTATATCCCCTGGCTTATCTCGTCCCTATCAACATCGTTTGAGTTTCTTTAAGATGACCTCCTTACGACAACGGAGAATTATGCATAGCCTTATGTTCCTTCACAAACTAGTGAACAGTCGCATAGATTGTACTGAACTGCTATCGCGTATTCTATTGAAGGTTCCGCCTAGAATTCCGCGCTTTCCCATAACCACAATTCTACAGCGTCCTACTGCCTCCACAAATACAGGTCTAAACTCACCACTCGTTAAAATCTGTGACAACCTAAATTCATTTCATAAGTACCCGAGGTAGATATATTTAATGACCGTAAGGTGAAGTTTAAATCAACAATCTTGGCCTCCCTCCACACCAATGAAATGTAGTCAAAATTTCTCTGTACAGTTTATGAATGAGTTGCTCGTTTCCATTTCTTTTTCTTCATAATATTTATATTCCTTTTCTTAATCAATAGTACACCTAGATGTAAGTTAGCAACTAAGCGGTATTCTGGCGTGTTTGCTGTCAATGTTGTGTTTGTTGTGTTTGCCTGTAATTGGCATATATATTAGAATATTACCGTATGATTAAGTTTGTGTATGTATGTGCTGTGGGTGCACCTTGAGTAAATAAATATAACATCAAAACTAATAGTGACAGGCAAAAAACCGGACCGCACAGGACAAAAACACTTTAAAAATAAAAAACTTTTTTCAAAAAAATAATAACCGACTACCAAAAATAACACTACAAAGTGAAAAATAACTTTAATTTCGGAAGTCGGTGGGAAAAAACTCAAATACAGATCCAAAGACACCGAATTCCGAAATTAAAGTCGGTTATTATTTTTTTGTAAAAAGTTTTTTATTTTTCACTTTTTAGTGGGTCAGTTTTGAATTTATCTAAGTTACAATAGCCTAATGTTAACTGCTTATCACCTTTTACAAAATATTACTTTTCCCGGTGCCGGGACGTTGATTGTTGAGGAGTTCTCCTGGTAAGAACCAGGAGAACTGCCACTCACCATATGCATAGTGACGAGCATAAATTGCTTAATCGCAACCCGTTAAATAGGTACTCATTATTATATTGTTCCGGTGGCCATCTGTGGTCTCCATCATCAGTTCCACTTCACCAATTGGTGCTTTCGGAGAGCAAATGCACGAGTTACTATAAAACATATCCAAGTCGCTATAGGTTTGCATATAAAATCTGAGGGTTTCCCTCGATTTCCATGAGATCCCCTCATCAGATTCTGATTTGGTGGCAATGGGACCACCTCGGGAGTATACCCTTTCAAACAAAATAGAATTTTCAAAATCGGTTCATAATTGACGGAGTCATCGCGTAACATTACAAAAAAAAAAAAACATACAGCCGAGTTGAGAACCTCCTCCTTTTTGGAAGTCGGTTAATAACCCAAAATGATAGTCAAACCAGGACCTTATTTACTACAACTCACAGTGTAAGTTTAATATAACTAACACATTTGTAGATAGGCAGTCGCTCCATGTAAAATACTGGTAATCAGCTGTATCCGTTAGACTGGAAACCGACCCCAAAATAGTTGGGAAAAGAAAGAAAGAAAGAAAAATAATTTTATTCGTCACAGAAACACGTGCTTAGGAAAACATAGACTCGAGCAAGTAAACATTAAAAAAAAAAAAACCTATCTACATTAAAATCACGAGCACAATAACAAATAGTCAGCAACTGCACGTCATGACTGTGACAAAAAGGCTTGCACTCAGCATGATGCTGTGCTATGGGGGACCCACAACACAGCGCTGATTTTCAGTGGTTACCCGAAAAATACGTACGGAACTCAAGTCAGGTTTAATGAGTTGAACAACAAAATAAAATAAAATAAACAGTACTTATAATATAATGCTTATACAACCAATTATAAGATTAAATATGATTAAATTACATAAAAAATTATCCGCATGCATAAATAAAGTAGGTACCTACCTAAAACATTTTTATTACACGGGTATATCAAGTGTTTTGTCTCGCTTCCACCCTGACCTCTGCGTCCTGCGCGCCCGCACACAATAGAAATAAATAAAGTACAGACAGACTACAGTTGCATTTCCCGTTTGCGTCTATGAGCGCGATGACGTACTGTGTGTGACTGTAGTCATCACAAAGGCGGGCAGATGATGATTTGTCAACATATTACAACATTTACACATTCTCACGACATGTGCTGGGTGGGGGCCTTGCTCCCGACAGCATCGAGTACTGAATCAATCGAATTCGAGTCGAAATAAATGACAATCCATACTCTGAATCTGACACTAGCGCACGATCGTGCGGTGGTTCGAAACGACACTAATTTCGATCGAAAGATTCGATAAGATCGAAAAGTTCGTACTCCACGCGCCATCTGACAGTTATTTATCGAGTAGTTGAATCAAAACTAAACGTCAAATTACACGATAGTAAAGAAGCTACTTTATCCAGATCGAGTGAGATTTTTTTGTGTTCTTTTCTGCTATATTTCTTCAAATTCTTAATTATTATGGCTCGCCTTACTTTTTTATTCAATGTTCTTGAGAAAACATCGTATGGATCTTCGTGCGAGAAGAAATATGAGTCGATATAATACCCGGGGCTATAGAAATGGATTCGGAAGAATTTCGAAGAAATTATAGTTTGTCGAAGGAGTTGTTTGATGTGTTGGTAGAAGATTTAACACCACACATGAAGAAATCAACCAGACGAGTGACATTTCCATTAAATGCAAGGTGAGTTTCCTACTGTTTTCAAATAAAAAGTCCACACACACACACGTTGACTTAAAACCTTACTCCCGAACCAAATCCAATCGTAAACCAAGATCGACATAGGTTCGAGTATTATCAGCGTCGTTATGCGAGTCCGGTGGATTACGTTATCGTCAAGTGTTTTATGTCTTTGGTTAGAAAATTGTATGTGGTTGAATTTATTTACTTCTCTATCACTTTCCCACGTAAAAAACGATACCCTAGTCTAGTGCTTTATTTAAACTTAACAAATAAAACCTTACGAAAAAACATCAATCAATCTGCCGACCCTTTTCCCAACTACGTTGGGATCAGCTTCCAGTCTAACCGGATGCAGCTGAATACCAGTATTTTACATGGAGCCACTGCCTGTATGAGAGCAGTGCAGTGGTGGCCCAGTGGTAACGACAGCGAATTACGAGTTGTAGCTCGTAGTTTCGAACCCTGAATTATTTCATCACCACTGCTCTCAAAACGGTGATGGAAAACATCGTGAGGAAACCGGTGACATGTCCTAGAACCAAAAATTCGAAATGTCAAAACTACCAACCCGCACTGGTCCCGCGTGGTAGATTACGTCCTACTCCCTCTCACAGAGAGGAGGCCTGTGTCCCAGCAGTGATAACATTATAGGCTGATTATGTTGACTGCCTATCTGACCTCCACAACCCAGTAACTGGGTAAGACGATACCCCTTGGTAAGACTGGTTGTCAGATTTTCGGGCTTAGATCAGAAACAAGTTCGAATCGAAAACAAAATCAATCTCAAATCATTTTCGGGAGTAAGACTCCTGTTTTAATAAAAATTGTCGCGCCTTTCACCAGCCGCCTGTCGGTTTTATTAACGGTGCGGTATCGTTAATCGATTTGAGTGCGATTACATCCGTACCGAATTAGCGTGAGTGCGAAAACGATGTCGCGCAAATCGTCATAGATGACGTCATGACATGCGCCATTTTGGGATAACGCTGACCATGCCCTAAATTTATTTCACCGTGAGCGCTGTCTAAAATGACAATAGTGATATTTCTTTTGAGTCGCGTCGTATCTAATTAGCGTGGCGTTTTCGAAATTGAGATTCTGTTTACAGTCGCCATCTAACCAAAGAAGTGTACAAATGTTGTAATCCAACCGTGAGCGCGTTCACGAGCGTTCCGAATTGTTGACAGCTCTCAGCTGTCATAATCATGATAACTAAATCGGAACGCAAAATATTGATGTGAGCGCTGTGAGCGATTATGGCCGAATTCGGAATGCAGCCTAAATAGGTCTCAGGTGACAGAGTAAATGGAAGTCATGGTGGCACTACGTCAAGCCACAGGCTCAGTAAATGGAAACGAACTACCAAAGAATGGTAAGGAGTCACAATCCTCAACATTGAGACGCTTCAACTGTTTAGAAGGTATATTATGAAAGCACAGGAAAATGGAATAGCTTATATGAGTATATAATTTATAATAATACATTTATCCAGCACACAAAAACCAAATAGTACATTATAGTGTCAGGGTGTGTGCAATGTACTGTGTGTGGTGTGAACCCGTGGTGTGTATGTGTGGGTGTGTCTTAAGATAAAGTTGTACAACAGTGACACAGTTTATGATTCGTTTTATTAATTCTTCACCATCTTGAATTAATTTTATTTGGGATCTTACCTCAAAAGGCAGTTCATCATCAGACCAGGCAGCGATGACGTGCGGGTGCGTCATCTTAGCCCTAATATCGTGTAGTGCAGGTAACACACGAGCTCCTGCTAACACTCCACCAGCGAGAGGGGATAGTGGAGCCAAGCGGAGCAATGCACACGCCTCCTTGATAAACAGCTCAGCTGCCTCGGCACCTGTGGAAATGATGTTGGTTTGTTAAGGCCATATATCACGAGAACTATTGGTCCAAAGTAAATATTTTATCGAATTTTTTGGGGAGAATTAGTTATGGAGTAAATTGTAAAAGTCAAAATAGTCAATACTTTCCTAAGTATCTGCACGAAACTGGTTTTTGACACCACAGACGGTCGATATTTTTTTTTTCTGCACAGATTTCTGAAGCTAATCCGAATTTAATAAAGATAATCCCGGTGAGAAGCCTTCATAAGGATTTTTTCACAGATTTGCCTGTAATTTGTCTTATTTTCCTGGGCTACGCAGTGCTATCTTCTTTCTTTTACCGTGTTGATGGTAAATATTGTTTGAAGAGAAGTCACATTTTTAACTGACCCGTGTGGTGCCGGACGTAAAGAATAGCACCATCCTATTTCTTCCCATGGTCGTAAAAGGTGTCTAAGGGACTTACTAGAGAATGGGCAGCAGCGTTCTCTATGCATTTTAACACTATACTTCGATCGCCAACCCGCCTGCCGAAAGTGGCAATTATGGCACCCCCCCCATTGGGGGAGGCCTATGATGTGAAATGATGATGATGACAACTGACCCAGCGCCTTAGGGTCCAGCAGATGCTGGTAGATGGCGGGCGCGGGCCCGGCGCCGGGCGTGCACCAGGCGAGCGCGCACACGGCCGCCTGCAGCGCGCGCTCGTGGCGCACGGCGTGCATGGGGAACTGGCGCCGAGCGTACTCTATGGCGGCACCTACGCCCTTCTCGCGTGCCAACTGCGGGTCAAAACACGAGGTACAGGTACAGCCTTACAGGAGCGATATTAAGCAATGCAAGTCTAACGTTAGTTGTTCAGCGCGATTATTATTGCCTCGAAAAAACCAGACACATTTGCAGTCAAATCAAATAAAATTTGTACATAGAGGATATAAGATGTTACATATTCTAAAGGTATCCACAGAGATACCTTTAGAATATGTAACATCTCATCCAGTGGCCTGCCACAGTAAGTGACTTACAAATATTACACAGTGAGAAGATAAAAAAAATTGGAGGCATGACAAAAATAATAATAATTTAACCTAGTTTTATGTTTGTATTTGTAACTATAGGTACTTACTCCATTTGAAATAAGATTAAAAATTTAAATAAACCTTTTTTACATTCCGTTCAACCGATTTTGACTTCTATTCCGTAGGCAAAAAGATAAAAACATGGTTACAATACCAACTGTTTAGTGCAGCTGCCATTTTCATGCCACAACGCAATAAAAGTCAAAAATCAGTTGAACGGTCTGTAAAAAATATTTATTTTTCTAATCTTATTTCTAATGGAATATAGTAGCATTTACCGTATTACTTGTACGTGTGGTGCAAACTGTAAATATTTTGGTTAAATAAATAAATAAAAATATCAATCATCAAATAGTCAAATTCAATACAGTGCGTGCACCTTTAAATCAAATACTTAAAACAGTTTCGCCAATTAATTTAAAAGGCCCAGTACTTTTAAATTAATTGGCAAAAGTTCACAGGACTGATTGTCTGTGAAGTTTTGACAATTAATTAATTAAGTAAGTAAGTAATGTTTAGTAAATAATTACTGTGAATTTGTAAAACATACCTTAAGCGCCTGCATCCTATGCAAGGTGAAAGGAAGGGGCGAGTTATGCAACTCATGCGCACGACGTTCGGCCCAGTGCAGGGCCGCACTCGGCTCTCCTTCGGCCAAGGCCACCGCGCAACGTTGCAGCAACGCGAACGTACATGTACGTTCTACACCCGTTATCTTTGCTTCTGATACGAATGCGTCCCCGACGTCTTCTAGGCCCTGTGGAATATAAGGTATACTGAAGCTTTGGCCTAATCGAGCGTTTAGTCACATTGGCTAGAAACGATACTTGTAAACTAACAGCACACTGCATTGCATTATACAAAACATTTTCGAAGACTTTCCAGGTGAAATTTGTCTTAAGAGCACTGAATCATCATTATCTCAGTTAAAAGATGTCCAATGCTGGGCATTATTGGGCAAAGTCCTCCCCCTTCCCCCTCCCACAAGCATCGCCAAAAAAAACTGGCCCTGAGCTTCCCAAATCCAGTGCATTCCCAGGATTATTCATTATAAGTGATAAATTGTCGATCTATTTTCTGTTTCTCACTGTCTAGTTAAGTGTCTAAATCTATCAAATACTTCAGCATGGTGACACATAATTACGTATATATAAACTCTAGGCAACTTAAGAAAATAAGGAAAACCAGTGGTAAAAGATGTTTGCAAACATTCATTACATTAATTTTTGTGTCCCATGAACAGGATACTATTGTATTTATTTTTTACACATTGTACTGTGTGATGTATTTCTATACCAAATGAAAGGGGCTTACTGTGTGTGAGGGTTTCAAGTTTTTTTTTTATATGTATTATAATTTTAAATAGATGAAATTTTACCATTCCCTTTGTACGAGCAAACCCGTACATATCAATTGTATCAATTTTATGCTGACATCGACGCGCAGCGAATGAATAAATTATACATATTTGAGTTAGCAATCAGTAGTCGCATCGCACTGTTTTGGGTAACAGCAAAAGACTCATTCGCCGCGGGTCGATCATTATCATTAACTATCAATACACAAGTTGAACTCTATCAGTCTATCATTTATATGTACCTTATCCGTACATTTTTGGTCCTTCAAGCCGGATTGACTAAGACATTAGGACTGCGTTGGAACCCTACACATGATAACTTCACATTTGTATCAAAAATTTATCCATCAAGCGCCAGTATCACTAAAAGAATCATACTATCAGACATGTCTAAAATATTCACGCACGATCCATCCTAATGGATCGTGCCTGTAACAACAAAATTGAAGATTTTATTTCAAGAAACATGGTTATCTAATCTTCAATGGGATGAACAAGTACCAGATAAAATCAGCAAGGAATGGATCAAAATCAAGGAAGAATTAGAAAATATCAATCAATTTAAAATACCAAGATGGTACGGTACGGAAACAGTAAGCAGTGTAGAGTTACACGGCTTTTGTGACGCATCAACAAAAGCATATGCATGCGTAATTTACTGCAGAGTTATAAATAGCAATCAATCAACAATATTAATAGCAGCTAAATCAAAATTAGTACCAACGAAAAAACAAATATCACTACCACGATTAGAACTTTGTGTATCACTGTTGCTGGCCAAACTTATGACCAAAGTCAAGCAGTGTCTAGCAGGTCATGACCTACATATATTTGGTTGAAGTGACTCCACTGCCGTATTGGGATGGCTTCAAGGAAACCCAAGTCGATGGAAAACGTTCGTAGCAAATAGAACAATACAAATAACTGATAGCATTCAACCACAATCTTGGCGATATGTAAAATCAAGTGAAAATCCCGCTGATTGTGGAAGCAGAGGACTCGGAGTGACTCAATTGAATGGTTATCGTTTGTGGTGGCAAAGACCAACATGGTTACAATCTTTCGAAGCAACGAAAGAAAATCAGGCAATCTATAAAACAAACGAGGAAACAAAGAAGCAAGAAGACGTTCATGTCGTTACAAAGCATGAATCAAGCATCATTATAGACCTGTTAAGCAAATATCAATCAATCAGCAAAATTGCACGTATTCTAGCATTAGTGATGAAGATTACGACCTACAAAAGAAAAGCAAAAAAGCATTTTTTATCATTATCAGAAATTAATCAAGCAAAGCAAAAAATTATCAAGCAAGTACAACAGGAAGAGTTCGCAAAAGAAATAAGAGATTTAAAGCAAGAAGGAAAGCTAAATTCAAAAAATAAATTGTTAAAATTAAACCCATACCTAGATGAAAATGACATCTTAAGAGTCGGAGGGAGACTAAAAAAGGCACATATCAGCCATGACATGCAGCATCCTATTATTCTACCGCACAGTGGACGTCTGACAGAATTAATGATAGAGGACGCACATCAAACCATGTTACATGCCGGAGCCCGGCTGACATTGGGCTTTATTAGACAAAAATATTGGATTCTAGGAGGGAACGTCGCTACGAAGAGACAGCTTCGTCGTTGCGTAACATGTAAAAAACAAAATCCAGACTGCCAACCGCAAATTATGGGGCCCTTGCCGGAGGCCAGAAGTAATCCATCACGTCCGTTTACACACACAGGCGTAGATTTTACCGGTCATATTTACGTCAAAGCAAGCAAAGGACGAGGTACTAAGAGCACAAAAGGATATGTGGCTGTCTTTGTGTGTATGGTGACGAAGGCAGTACACTTACAACTAGTTGGTGATTTAAGTACAACTTCATTCATCGCAGCATTAAGAAGAATGGCAGCTCGCAAAGGGACGCCTAGTCACATTTATAGCGATAATGGTCGCAATTTTGTCGGTGCTAACAAGGTACTACAGCAGGAATATCAAGCACTAATGAATATCATGCAAGACACAGAACTAAAAGCAGAAGTATTAGATATGGAAATCGAGTGGAGTTTTAATGCGCCCTCATGGCCAACAGCGGGAGGCCTATGGGAGGCAGCAGTTAAAAGCTTCAAATATCATTTCAAGAGAGTTATTGGTGACCAGATTCTTACATTTGAAGAGCTTTATACGGTGCTTACACAGATTGAGGCTTGTCTCAACACGAGACCACTATGTGCAATATCAGAAGATCCAGACGATATGGATTTTTTAACGCCTGCTCACTTCCTAACAGGTGGATCAAAGGTTACAATACACGAGACTGAAACAGATTTAAGAACCCGATGGCAGTTGACACAAAAAATTGTACAAGATCTCTGGAAAAGATGGAAGAATGAGTACCTAGTACAAATTACAGAAAGAAGTAAGTGGAAACAAGCTAAACGAAACCTCGATGTTTATGATATTGTCATGATTCACGATGACAATCTTCCGCCGGGAAAATGGCTGATGGGCAGAGTCATCGAACTACATCCCGGTTCCGACGGTCATGTTCGCGTGGTTACAGTAAAAACCAAAAACGGAACACTGAAACGTCCTATCACCAAGTTATCAAAACTCCCAGTTAACAATGACCCCTCGCAAATCAAGCAATCAAATACTGCGAGTTCGGGAGATTCTATCACAGATAAGCAGTTTGAAACAAGAAAAGCGGGCACCCGTTATAATATAGCGTCAGTGTTTACGGCAATCATATTATTTTTTAGTATCATAACAACTTCCCAATGCGCACTTAACGTCACACAGTTTAGAAAGAGTCAACATATTTACTTTGACAAACTAACAAACATGCAGATCATAAGGGACGACTGGAAACTAATCATATACTACGATTTAGAACCTTATTGGGAAGGAATTACCGCACTTAACAAAAGTATCATGTCGCTGGAACAAACATGCAGCACAATCAAAGGACAATCATATTGTGACATAATATTATTACAATTACGTCACGGGTACAATGAACTTGATTACAATAATCACATGTTACTCAGTCAGCATTTTGCAAAGCAAGCGAACAGGTGGCGGCGCGGTCTTATCGACGGTGTCGGTTACATAGCAAACGGCCTCTTCGGCGTATTGGACGCTCGATTCGCGGAACAATACGAGAACGATATCACTCTTCTTCGCAAAAATCAAAAGCATATTGTCTCATTTTGGCAAAATCAAACTTCGGTCATAGAAGCAGAATTCAGTCTCTTAAAGAGAACGGAGGCTACAATGCACAAACAACATAAAATGATTCATCAGCAGTTTGCAAACATCGAAAATACATTAGAAGTATTAAAGGCCGAAACTCAAAACAATTCGAGGGCAAGTGAAGTTTCGATGGGAGCTATAGTCGCGAGCAATCTATTACGCGACCTGAAAGATTTACAGAACACCTTAGTGGACACAATAACAGACATCTATCATGGTCGATTTAATCCACATTTAATAACAGCCGAACAACTACAGGATCAGCTGAGCACTATAGCCAGTCATTTGTCTAATGACGTCACCTTACCTGTAGAAAACATTCATAGGGACCTTGCACAACTTTTTAAACTTCTACGCGTCAAAGCAAGAATGCTTAAGAATTACTCAATATTTAAAGTACAAATACCTTTGATAAGCAGGGATACCTATGAAATATTCAAGCTCATACCAATTCCTGCGGAGAAACCCAACAAAACAATGTTATCAATTAAACCAGTGTCAGATTTCATAGCTGTGAACTTGAAAAAGGATGCGTATATTATCTTGGCAGAAAATATCATAGATTCCTGCCTAGTGACAAACGTACACTTGTGTCACATTCATTCTCCTATTTACAAATTAAGCAGCGATAAAGACTTCTGCCAATCAAAGGCATCAACGTGTGAAGTCAATGTCGATCCCTGTAAAAATCTTTGGATGGAAAGCCATTCTATCAACAATTATATTTATTTTGCTGCGGTCAATGTAACATACGAACAGTATGTGGAGATCAAGTTACCGCGCATCAGCTGGCTCACTCCGGACTTTTAACTATAGATTACGGCTGCATAATCAAATCAGATAATTTTGAAGTAATTGCGCATCAACAAAGAACGAGCGATGTTAGTATTAGTGCTAACCTATACTCACCAGTCATTGCATCCATAAACCACGTTATAAACGTGTCTATTCCTCAAGACATCTTGAATGACTCCAGCATAGAGAGCGATCAAGAGCTTAAAACGATTGAGGACAAAATCAAGATCATGAAAGAAAATGGATTGTTATTTAACAGTCTGTCATCTCATGACATTCATCATTATACCGCGATCTACTGTATGATCGGCGTGGTAGCAGCATGTCTCGGAGTGTTCGTGTGGACGCGCGTGCGGTCCCGCTGCGCACCCGCGCCCGCGCCGGCGACTCCCGCAGCACGCCCGGTGGGGTCGCGTGCCCGGCCTCGCAACGTGCGGGTGTTGGGAATAGTGTAGTGTATCAGTGTGACAATGAAAGGGCGAAGGTGGTAACAAGTGCGCGAGTGTTAGATAAAGCCACCTCTCCTATGTTAGGTTCTTATACAAGCATATCTAATTTGTGAACAGTGTATTAACGATAGAGACACTAGGAAATTAGAATAAAATCAAATAATTTATTTTACATAATTATTTTGTTTCTCAGTAACTGAGTTGTCTTTATATCTTTTTCCTCGGGGAGCATGTACGAGCAAACCCGTACATATTAATTGTATCAATTTTATGCTGACATCGACGCGCAGCGAATGAATAAATTATACATATTTGAGTTAGCAATCAGTAGTCGCATCGCACTGTTTTGGGTAACAGCAAAAGACTCATTCGCCGCGGGTCGATCATTATCATTAACTATCAATACACAAGTTGAACTCTAATCAGTCTATCATTTTACAGGTTACCTTATCCGTACACCCTTCATTTGCAGTTAGAATAGAATGTATGGGTGAACATGTTTTTCAACTACATGTTCTTGGTATAAATTCAACCCAACTACGAACCACTTGGCCTAAATAAGAAAAAAAAAATGATTTAAGACGGTTTAAGTCTACAAGTATAAGTAATAAGACATCTTTCCGATGACTTTTCCCTCTTCCCTTTCATTGTACCGACGCCAGCAGGTCAAGCTGCCCGAAACTGTCAAATTTTCCCAATCAACCTTGAACCTTATGCTTTAACGATAAAGTTGAAAATCTTTTACAGAAATTTGTTGTTGTTCCCGGCCCCCAACCAGTAACCGGGTTCTGTCCATACTTTGTATGAGTGACAAGAGAGCGAAATTGCGGAAAATATACAGCGTGTATTATTATATACTTAGTGTGTTTATGGCAATGAAATTGCATTGTAACAAATGTATTATACTAGAGAATGGTAAATGTTGCCGTTACGATGATACACTTTTGTCTCAAAACTGTGGTCTTTCACCCCAGTAGTTGCAATACATCCCAGTACCCGAATTGCGTAACACAGTTTGAATAATGTAGATATACCTGCTATTTTAAGACCTTCCACATATTATTTGATGTATACTCAAGTTTTACAATAAATATATTCTATTCTATAATCAGAATGATTTTGAAGTATATTGCTAATCCATTGATTCTTAAGTTAGAAAATTCTGTCTGCTCAACAACTTAAAATAATGCAATGAATTTTGTTGACCTGTCAAATTGAAACCGATTCCTACTGATAGTGTGTTACGCAAATAGCCTGCACTTTATGGTACCCAAAAACTATTTCTTGTGCAAATTTCAACCAAATTGTTGGATTGTAAAAATAATCTAGGAACTGGTAAGGTAAGGGCGGCAAGAATGTTACAGCCTCTAATTGGATTGGATTGGGATGTGTAAATCCGCGACCAGGTAGAATGTACAGAAATTATACAATTATTAACATCTTACTATGAGCCTTCCGCTGGTATGAGCTGTACAACGGAACTGTACAATTTGTGTTTTTCAAGATTACTACATTCTGACAAATAAATAAATAGGTACTGATAAGTTTAGTTGTTCAATCCTACACAAATAACCAGAAAATTGTGACTAAGTTACTAGTGTCTTACCTGTCTATACAAATGTTGAGCTATGGCCTGCTCCATGATAGGCCTGTTGACGTCATTACAGAAGGATTCAGCTTTAGGCGCTACAGAGGCATAGTCAGCAATAAAGTGCCTGTCAATGGATTTGCCTACTCGGGACACTGTTGCATGAAGTTCTCTATGTTCTGTGGAATTAGAAGAAGAATTAGTGCTTGCTCAGGTTAAAAAATATGAAAATGGGTATGGGCACATTCCGAATTATAACATAATTGCTCACAGCTTTCACATCAATAATTTGCGTTCCGATTTAGTTATGACGATTATGACAGCTGAGAGCTGTCAACAATTCGGAACGCTCGTGAATGCGCTCACGGTTGGATTTCAGTCTCTGTGTATACACCACACACACACATTTGCACACTTCTTCTTTGTTTAGGTGGTGACTGTTGCCAGAAGCACTATTTCGAAAATGCCACGCTAATTAGATACGATGCGACTCAAAACAAAAGACATTTTTGACAGCGCTCACGGTGTTATTTATTTATGGCATGGTCGGCGTAATCGCAAGATGGCGCATGTCATGACGTCATCTATGACGATTCTCGGGACATCGATATCGTGCTCACGCTAATTCGGAACGGGTGTAAGCACGCACTACATCAATTACAGCGCAATTCAGAATGCACCCTATGACTTTCCATCAAATCTTAAATTTAAATATATATATCTGTAACTTTTATGGTGTACATAATAAAGAGATTTCTATTCTTACGGGGGGTCTTGTGTGGATAGGTACAAGTTCACGTTTTTAATAATAGATTACAACAATAATTTAACTATCTCAAGGCCAATCCAAATGGTCTGATAAACCGACTAAATTTTATTCTTTGTTAGTTTAACTTTCAGATTACAGTAAAAGTGTGGGTTGAAAATACTGTATGTTTATTTTATTTTTACATCAAATAAATCACTATTTACCTGTAGACATTTGGAATACAGTCTGTTTGACTGATGTTGCTAAGTCACTCACCACCATAGCCTGTGCTGGTGATATTGAAGTGTTCTCAGCCTCTGAAAATAATAAAGAAAAGTATAATTAAAAACATGTTTTGCCACAAGCATGGAGACTACTACTTTATGACCCAAAAGAGAAAATGCACCGTTTTATTAAAACAGTTTTTAGGTTTGCGTACCCAAAGGGTAAAACGGGAACCCTATTACTAAGGCTCCGCCGTCTGTCTGTCCGTCTGTCACTAGGCTGTATCTCATGAACCGTGATAGACAGTTGAAATTTTCACAGATTATGTATTTCTGTTGCCGCTATAACAACAAATAGTAAAAAACAGATATTTAAGGGGGCTCCCATACAACAAACGTGATTTTTTTGCTCTATATTGATAATGGCAAGAGGTAGACGCTTGAAATATTCACAGAATATGTAGATATATTTTGCCTTTAAAAATAAATAATTAAATTAAAATAAAACAAATATTTAAGGGGGGCTCCCATACAACAAACGTGTTTTTTTTTGCCATTTTTATAGATAATGGTACGGAACCCTTCGTGCGCGAGGTCGACTCGCACTTGGCCGGTTTTTATTAGCATGTGTGGCAAAGTTATCAAAAATATAACTTACTCACAGACCTGTTTTTATAAACATTAACATACATGTTATGAATATTTATAAAAACAAGTTGTTTACTACACAGCTTACATAGGAACTGGAGAAAGAACATGGACATATTACTACTGAACTGAGTAATGTTGTTATATTACTAATGATAGGCACTTGTAGACACTCTTGTGACAGAGAAGTAGAGAGAACTGAAACTAAACTTTGTTTAAGTTTTTTAAGAAACACTGCCAATAACTGGCATTTAACAATATAACTTTTATTTTGTTATTAATTGAACACAGCAGAGTATGCAGAACATGATAAGTACTATTAAATTTCCTACACTATTGTTAGACAAATATATTTGAGAAAACAACAACAAGTTTTATGTTTTCAGGGTTCATGTATGTATGTATGTATGTTTATGAGTTTCTTTATTCCATCATAACATCTAATTTCTCAGTGCTGCAGCTCATTACTTTTGTTTGTTGTATTTTGTTAATTAAACACAGAACATAATAAAATTTAATATAATGTTGTTAGACCAATTAAATGAGAAAACATATGAAAATTATAAGAACACATCCCATTTAAAAATTCAACCAGCCTCTCTTACAAATCAATGTGACATGAGGTTACACATTGTGAGGTTGCACCTCTTTGCTCCAACAATAACTTATATAACATTCTTATCACTGTGATAATTGTCTATATTTTAATAGGGTAAAACTTAGACACCGGCAAAAGTAAATAAATGTAATTCGTCTTGTCATGGTAGTTTAATAAACGTAAACAGGACACCCATCCCATTGACACCCAATGAACAAAGAGGGCAGGAAGAGAGGGGAAAACAAATCACTTACGTTTTGCAATTTCTTTTCTCAGTTCTTCAACTTGGTCTATTATATCCTGTAGAACTCTATTTGTGTGATCATTTAGGGAGTTAAATTTTGATAGAGCTTTGTCCAAATCTTGTTCAACTCCAATACACGAATCCATGGTTAGGCGTCACGATATTCTAATTTTACAATTTGTAACAACGTTTTAACTTTTATCACTGGAACCGAAATACAAAAGAACAAAGACGCTTTTAATTACAGGTAAATAGGTAAATATTTTAGACGAAATCTGGACTTGCAGCTGAATTTCTAAAATTACAGACAACAAAAATTAAATGTCATCATCATGTCAATAAAATAGAATGATTGCTGATGGTCTTTAGTAGGGTTGTACAGTAATAATCGACTAAAGGAACCGTTGTACTAAGCGGATGTGGCCGGTCTTGTCGGCGCGACTTGTCGCGCGACGCGACACGGCACTAAGGTCCCGCGTGTCGTGAGACGAGCGGTGCCTTTGTGTCGCGTCGCGTCGCGCGACAAGTCGCCCCAGTATGTAGAAGCCTTTAAGTAAAAGATTATAACCAAAAAATATTTTTTCTATCTGTTTTTCAAACTTGTTCTTTTTGTCTATGGTCATTGCACAATAAAATTGTTCAATTTCGGCCTGCCATTTTAGGTTAGATTTTTTTGTCGGAAAAGTATTAAATTTATTAATCATAAACTTGTTGGAAAGTAATAAACATGGCTCAAAGTAAGCTTAACGATATGGCGGGCAAATTCGCCAAGGGTGGACCCCCTGGCCTCAACATCGGTCTGAAAGTGGTGGCTGGATTAGGTGCGGCAGCTTATGGCGTCTCGCAAGCCTTGTTTACCGTTGAAGGTGGTCACCGTGCCATCATGTTCAACAGAATAGGAGGTATACAGCAACACGTCATGAGTGAAGGTTTGCACTTCCGTATACCTTGGTTCCAGTACCCCATCATTTATGATATCAGGTCAAGACCTCGCAAGATTTCTTCACCCACTGGATCTAAGGATTTACAAATGGTTAACATTTCTTTGAGAGTACTCTCTCGCCCCGATGCGATGTCACTCCCTACGATGTACAGACAGCTTGGAGTGGATTATGATGAAAAAGTATTGCCATCTATTTGCAATGAAGTATTGAAATCCGTAGTTGCAAAATTCAATGCATCTCAATTGATTACTCAGCGTCAACAGGTCTCACTTTTGATCAGAAGAGAGCTGGTGGAGCGGGCAGCTGATTTCAATATTATTTTGGATGATGTCTCCCTGACTGAATTAAGTTTTGGTAAGGAATACACTGCTGCTGTTGAGGCTAAGCAAGTTGCCCAACAGGAAGCTCAGCGTGCTGCTTTCGTTGTGGAAAGAGCCAAGCAGGAGCGTCAGCAGAAAATTGTACAGGCTGAGGGTGAAGCTGAAGCTGCTGAAATGTTAGGAAAGGCAATGGGAATGAATCCTGGTTACTTGAAGCTGCGTAAAATCCGTGCTGCTCAAAGCATCTCTAGGATGCTTGCTCAATCTCAAAACCGTGTATTCCTTCCTGGTAATAGCTTGATGATCAACCTCCAGGACCCTACCTTTGACGACTTGTCTGAGAAGCTTACGAAGAAGAAGTAACATGAGGCTGAGAGTGTGTACGCTGAAAGCCTGGAGCCTGCTACCACTCTTACAGATGTTGATGCTGCTGTACTTATAGGTGGCGTTGCTTCAGTTGTCGTTTAGTGCATTTGTCTATGTAGGTACCACAAGCATTACAAAGAATATTATGTATAAAGTCAGCCAGTTATGTATGCATTTTACGTTATTTAGTTGTAGGTTTATAGCATGTATGGAAATCTAATGATTGAAATAAAACACAAAAAAAAATCATGTACTTGTCATTTTATATTACCCACATTCATTTCTACAATCACTTTTCATTACCTATTTTATCTTATTGTCGAATTGAGTAGCAGTGGAGGAGTTTTTGATAAAAGAACTAATTATGTAATAACTTAAACTTTATTGTAGATTGATTCAATCTATAGTTCTATACAATCAATCTGCCTAGCCTTTTTTTTTCATAGATCAGTTATTGCCTCTGATCTCCACAACCCAGTTACTAGGTAACACAATACAGGGGTATTGTGTTACCTAGTAACAATTGAATTAATTTTGATAGGTGAAGTAACAAAAAAAAAATTGAGGAATTAAGAAGCCCTGCACTGGTGGAATTATTCGTGTATTAGAATAGTGCCAGGCAGAAATGTGCATAATTATTTATCAGTTCTGAAATAAATGATCTGAATCAACTCCATTTTATGAACAAGGGCAGAAACTTTAGATGAGAAAAATATTTCGCTTTTTGCATAGTTCAGATTAAAATATGATTGTATTGAAATTGATGAATCTATTATGTCTGTAACTGTAATAAGACTTCTGCATCATAAAGTACCTAGGAAGTGCATTTAATATTTAAAATGAACTAATTTAGACATAATAACTATGCAAAATTGTCCTTGTAAACAATATCAGTCCTGCCACTTACAGTGTTATGCATGGGTATCACAGACAGCCCAGTTTGAGATTTTAGACTTTGTAATACATATACCAGCCACACATTTGAACCTGCAAAGAGAACTTATTAATTTAAGTACATCTGCCAACACGAGGCTGGCACAGCAGCATGGGAGCTGAGGCGGGCCGGTACCAGCCGGGGATCGCGAAAGTCGCACTTGATCCCATGTTCCCAGTGCAAGTGTGGGAAGGGCACACCGGGTGGTTTTTAGTCAGTAGGAGTCTGATATCCATAAATAAAACAATGGTTAACCTTCTCTAAAAATGTATTAAGCAAACTATAACAAACAAAAGACAATTTTCAGCAAAACATTACTTTTTGAGAGCAGATGGTTGAGGGCATCTAAAGCTCGCCATCTCAATTTCAGCTTGGAAGAAACTCATATTATCGTATTGAAAGTATTCAGGGACTTTATAGGCTCCGGTCTTTTTTGGGTCAACGCCAGGACCCACGGGTTGAACCGCTGGTTGGATTACATTGCTGCTCAGTCCAGGAACGTCAGGGATTGTCTGACTGGCCTGCGCAGGTGGTGGGGGCGTACTCTGAGAACCCCCGGCACTTTCGCTGTAAAATCTAGTTAAAGCTCTTAACGTATTCCTCCTTAGAGCATTCATTATGATTATTATTTTGTATTACACAATCTGACAGGCCTAAAAAAATTGCAATTCAGATTCAGACAGACTGACTGACATGACATCACGTATAGGTGTTTTTTTTTTTCTTTTCTTGGCAACTGAGCCGGTGTCGACAATTCTGCCAGCGTCACGTTGAGAACTTGAGACGGCAGCGCAGAGTGGCGGGCTGACGAACTTTGTATTTTGTGGTAGTTTAGTTTAAAATGTTGGTAACTGCAAGGACGGAAACAGGGGTTAGTAAAAACATGTATTTTAATTTACAAACTTATATAAAGTATGCTACTTTAAAACACGAAAACTACACAAAATATAATGCATAGACAGTTATTTTGCGCACCATTAAAATTTTAATTTATTTACATTTTAATCTAAAAAATTGTTTTACGTTATTGGATGATTTTATCAATTTAAACAAACGTTGTGTATTAACACAATTAATTTAAAAGGTGTCTCCACTCTTTAAATATTTTTATTTGTAAGAAAAAATTGTTATTATTTTAAGAAAAACTAAGCAAAATGGAACATACGTTTAGACTAAACCATTATCATTTTGAGAACAGCGCTATCTATCAATAACTCATTTTAACTTTTGATATTACTATACGACTAAATAGGCTGAGGATATAAATATTTTTTCTTTTTAAATTGCGCACCCACAACTCGAGTATCTTTCGATAATTAGAAATTTGTTATGTAGTGTTAGCGGCCCAACACTTGTTATGGGTGATTTTAATTGTCATTGGGGATCAAAAGTTGTGTTGACTTGACGTTCTGTTCATCCAATATATCTAACCTCCTCATCTGGCGCCGTTTGTATATGACTCATGGAAGTGACCACTACCCCATCATGATCGAATTCCCTTCTAAAAATGTACCCACTAAAGTCCCCCCTCCCCTTCTAAAATACCGCCGAAGCTCAGCAGATTGGGATTTATACTCAAGAATATTAGACTTATGAGTATCTTCCCTTCCAAAAGTTAAAGTGAATGCCCAGGAATGTTTTTTGTCCTTCTCCTCCACCATCTCTTCTGCAGCAGATGACTGTTTCCCTTCCAAAAAACCCCAATCCGGTAAAATTCCTTCTCCGCCATGGTGGGATAGGGAATGCACTGACATGGTCAAGGCCAGGAATGAGGCGCAAGAAACTGTTAACTGTGATATGAACCTAGTTAACCTCATCGCTTTCAAGCGAATATTAGCTAAATCCATGAAAGTACTTAAAAAGAAGAAACGAGAAGGTTGGTCTAAGTATTACAGTTCCAGTGACCTATCGCTGCCGGCCGTGGTCGAGTCGATGGTCGGCAGTGAGGAGTCCTGGGACGTGGTGGTGTCCTTCTGCGAAACAGTCGGGTCAGACGTCGCGGGAGGGTTAGACATCTCACCCCCCCCCTCCCCCAACTTGAGGTGGTTGGCACTAGCCGGGGATTGCGAAAGTAATAGTAGATCCCAAGATCCCCAGTGCAAGTGTGGGAGGGGAACACTGGGGTGGTTTTAAGTCAGAAAGAGTCTGACAGACCCCTCCGACAAAAAAAAATAAAAAGTATTGCAGTTCACCGAGTCCATCCACTCCGGTTTCGGTGGTATGGCGGAAAGTTAAAAGTTTTAGGAGCGGTTTAGCACCTGCCCCTTCGAATAACCTCTCAGAAGAACTGTCGCACCAGTTTTTCTCCAAAATCACTCCAGCTTATGTTCCAGGTGTAGAGGAGAGTTGTGTTGGGGCATCGATGATGTAGACGACACTAACGATCCAATGAACATGCCATTTAACTCGGAAGAACTAAAAACTGTGCTATCCCGTGTCAAGGACTCCGCAAAAGGGGTCGATGGATTTCCTTACTCTTTTATTGCCAAAGCTGGTCGAAGAACACACCAATACTACCTGGACTTGGCAAATTTTTGCTTTATTTCCGGATTGTTTCCCACAGGCTGGAAGGTTCAAGTTATCATCCCGATATTAAAACCTGGCAAAGATCCTAGCGATCATTGCTCATTTAGACCTATTGCTCTATCGTCCATACTAATAAAACTTTTAGAACATTTAGTTAAAAATCGTTTCGAGTGGTTGGTAGACAGCAGGAGTCTGCTTCCCGCGACTCAGTTCGGCTTTAGGAAAGGCCTGGGCACTGCTGATAGTGTGGGTACCCTCACGTCAGCGGTCCGACTGGCCCTCAGCAGGAATGAGTCGGTGGTTGCTGTTTTCCTGTACATATCGGCTGCTTTTGATTCCGCCCTCCTCCCTGTTCTCAGGCAAAAACTTCCGGCTAGGATCTGTCGCATCATTAGTAGCATTTTTACCAACCACACCATTCAATTAAGAACCCCTGGGGCTGACTCTGGACAAAGAACAGTCTGGAGAGGGTTACCTCAAGGGTCTGTTCTTAGTCCCCCATTGTTTAATATACAGGAAAAGTTTTTAACCAGTGCGTAAATTTTTTTTGGTGGTTCAATATCAGTAACAGAACACATTTCCATTATTTATTCAATACTTTTTTTTTTTATCCTACTTTAAATAAGCAAAATATGGACACAATCTATTCGTAATAATATCAATGGGCGCGCGCGGCGGCCGGCGCAAGCGGCGGTGTTGCACGGGGGTGAATGAAACCCCCTCCCGGGCGGCAGGGCGCGCCGGGCGCTGTGGCCGACACTCGACAGTTCGCTCATCGCACGCGCTGTCGTGTGACGTCGCGTCTAATCGATTCCCCGCGCAAGCGCCGGCGCCGCGCCGCCGCATGTGTGCCGTGCTACCGGTCACGATGTTGGACTTCAGTAACCGCGAGTTTTACGAGATGGTGCGAGTGTATGTACTGAGTGATAAAAGTTTGCGAGCAGCTCGCAGAATGTATGCGACGGAGAGCATACCTCGAATGCAAGCCCATGGAATCCTTAACCCCGCGGTCCCCAATGAAAGGACCATTTTAGCGGCCACTCAAAGGTTGCTTGATCACGGACAGTTCAGAACCCCGAATCATGCACGAAGGTCTGGCAGACCCTGACTGGCGATCGAAATCGAAGAAGCCATCCTAAGCCCATTAAAGTATGAAGGAAAAATTGGAATTACTCTTCAAATAACTACAGGTCACGGCCTAAACATAAAAAAGTCTAGTTCGAACCTGATAAAATTAGCGATCAGTACATTGTAACCCACGTAAATACCTACGCCGGCGAATCCAGCTAGCGCACAGCTGATAGGTAGGTACTTTCGCGCGTTCCGCTTCGCCGCGCGCCACCGGGTAGCCATACAACCACTTTTAAAGTAAACATCTTTCGTTAACGATATTTTTTGTTTTTTGTACTAAGACGTATCAAAATAAAAAATATATGTTTAATAAAACTCGTTTATGTTTAACTTGTCAAAATTTGCGTAGTGGATAAAAACTTCTCCTGTATATACAGCTGACCTATCTTCTTCCCTAAATTTTGACTGCAAAATCCTTCAGTGCAGAGGCAGTTCCATTCAGGACGCCGCTCAATCGATGAATGTGTCTCTGTCCTCACTTAAAGTAGAAAAAAAGGAACGCAACCCGCGTTAAAGCTCCTAGCCTATATACAAATGTACTCTGTGGCTCCTAGAGTATATATCACAGATCATATATACCCTGGTCTCTATCCTCCTTTAGACAATGTACTCTGTGGACTAAAACTTATCTCAATAGTCAAAGGGAAAATTTCATTTAAGGCTCAGTCTGCACGAGCTTTTATGCTCGATAAGATGCGTTCTAGATTTTTGGTCTTTTTATAGAGAAAAAAAAGAAGGGTGGCAACTCTATGTGGCAATGACCAATGACCCCAAACGACCCCAAAGAAGTTTAAAAAACTTGCACGGACCCTCAGCTTTCTAGCAGAAGTCCAACAAAATGGAGATTTGTTGTTGAGTTGAGAAGTTCTTTCCAATGGCCAAATAATCACAGAATATACATGGCTGTGAAGTTTCGGGAAGCCCTTGGAGATAGGCTTAAGGTTTTTTCACGAGCCGCCTTTTACATATCTGAGTAGACCAAAGGCGTAGACCAATAAAAATGTAGACATAACTTTCTTTTTGAGTAATGAGTCACTTCTAATGTTAGGTACACACGCAGTGACTTCAGTCACTGGCGATTTCAAAATCACACACCCACACAGATTTTGACGTCACTAGCGACAGATCGGCTGTCACTGCGTGTGTGTGTAGCTAGCATTAGAAGCACAGAGCACTTACTCGTATAAGTGACTTCAAATTATGAAGATAAGTCTAGTCATATCGTTTTTCTGTTTGTATAGTCCTCTCGAAATGTTTCGCCAAGATCTGATGAACTCAGACCCTATCTGACCCATTTGCCTTGGAAAGACAAACAACACTGAAGGTACTGGACCATCAGTGTTGTATAATTCGTTTTTAAAACCGTAAACCGTGCTATCTCTTTAGGTTTACTGCGTGTTGCTAATGGCGCTACTATCTATGCACCTCGTTTTTTAATTCCAAAAACAAAAGTGCCTGAAGCAAGCTCCTATTTACTATTGAATGGGCTCAATCAAATTCTCATTTGTACTAAACATTTGTTTTTATTTACTACCCGATTATGAGGAAGCCATAATTTATTTATACAGAGCAACCAGAACCTTAGAGCATTTACCAGAACCAGTTCAAATAATGTATTTTCCTTAGAGCATTATTTTACTTTTAAAGGTATTTTCAATAGGACGACACTAGTCAATAGGTTTAGTCACGAAGTCGATTAATAAATTACTTTCTATGTATCGATTTTAATTGCATAGCTGCATTTTGATGGAATTTTATAAAATATTTGTTTAATTTTATACTGTAATAGTAACAATATAAGTATGACTAACTATGGCCATGATACAATAATAATTCAGTTTCCTTTCAGTAAGCAGTATTATTTATTCATTAACCGAAAACCTGATGATGGATGGATCGTTACACAGGCATTCTTTACTTCCGTGGTACATTGCGTCTCCTCTAGTGTCTATGGTTCTTTTTCACGACTGTTTTGGATAGTTTACCTACCTTGCATATATTGCCGATTTTTCGGTCTGGAAGCGGAATATGTGTATAATTTTACTGTGTAATCTATAATACAACATGTTATAATGTTTTTCAATCATAGTTAAGTCTAATTGCTTTGTAGGTGTCCGTGAAACACAAGTTCAGCCATTTACATGAAAGGTGAGTACAAAAAATTGGTACCTCTATTTTTTTTTTGTAAAGCTTAGGTTTCACCTTAGTGACAATAGGAAATTAGGGATTCAAATAGTGCCATTCTGTTTTAAAATAGGTATGTGATTGTTACCTGATTGTGAATAATTATTCATACAGCGCTGCTTATGCTAGAGTTCATATATATACCTATTTGCCGCTATTTTGTATGTTATATTTATGTATAGCAACTATTACCCGACCGAGTTTAATAGGTCATGAGGAAGCACTACGTTCCGTTTCATGTTCGAGTATTTTTCAATCGATAGAATATCTCCCTTAACCAAGATAGTAGGTGGTGTAAGTTTAGTGACCTCAAGATGAAAGTCTAACAAAACATTTTGCAAGTTCAAAATTTGGGCATTTCATAGTAAAATATTTCAAAATAGAGGTGGACTGACAATTTACACTAATCAAAGAAAAAAAGTACGGAAATGGAACGTTTTTTAGTCTATGGTTTTTTATTTGGTTTTCGAAAAACGCGAATTGTTTTCTTAAAAATCTCATTATTTCACATCGAACTGCATTAATACCGAAGAAACTCCCGAGTTATTGTTAAAATATTCTAGTTATGATATTTGTGTTAATAATATAGAAGATAGTGCGCTAAGGCGGATACGTGAAATGGCTGCCGAGGTTCCCGTTTGTGATGTACTATGTGAAGCAATGGAATATTTGTCTAAGCTCGGATCAAATTTGCGATCTCGATCTGAGAACTTAAAAGAGAAGAGAATAAGTAAGAATAAATTAAGAAATGCGCACGCTGTTCACAAAGCTGCGAAAAAGGTGCTTCTCATTTGTGAATTGTCAAAAAAATCACTTGAGAATGTAGAAACCGGCGTTCGGAAAGTACTGGCTATTGTTGACGCGGCTCAAGCGCACACAGATAATGGCGGGAAAACGATCGATAAAAAAAGCCAAAATAGCAATAAAAAGTTTTATTATTTCAATTATGAGTCGTTCAAATTACGAATATCGAAGAAGATTTCAATCAAACATTTTACAGGTGTAAAAGTCCTTGCCAAAGGCATGTCAAGTTCCATGCAAGAAAAATATCCTGTATTTTACGATTGTAAACTAAAGCGGCAAAGAAGAAAACTATCAGAAAAACAGACTGAAGAGGAAATAGGTCGAAGTTCAAAAAGACAGGACTCCTCTTGCAGTTCTGATACAAATCAGAACATTGAAAAGTCTAAAAACAAACAAAACGAGTTTTCTAAACTTGTTGAATCCGATGCAAGTGAATCTGGAAAATTTAGTAAGCATGTAAAGTCCAGAAAAAAAAGTTTGGATTCTGACAAAACTCAAACTGTTAGGAGGAAATCTTTAGATGTGATGATAAATTCTAATGCTGCAGATGTAATTAATAATGCTATTCCTACTGATTCATTGGAGAGACAAGATGGTAATTCCCAATGTGAACAAAGTGCCAATGAACAGAATAATGCAAATGAAAACAGTAAAAGTAGGCAAGAAACTATCAGTTCCAAGGAAGATTTAGCAGTATCCGAACTTATTGAATGCTTCGCAAATGAAGCAAAGGTTGTTGAAGATAAAACAAATAGTGTGAGAACTAAACGAGGAGAGAAAGAAGCAACCGCTATAAGAAAGAAGTTTAGTAAGATTAGGATTGCTGATGATAGTTCAGACAGTGACGAAACTATAAAAAAAAAACATGAAAACACCACGCAAAATAAAAATCAATCCTCTTCTGGTAAAGAAAACACAGTTAACAAAAGGAATACAAATGAACTAGAACCCAAGTCTAAAAAAAGGAAATTAGGTTACACTAGTGATAATTCAAAGTCTAAGGATGATTCAGATCATAATTCAATAGAAGTAAATAATAGTGAAAATGATTCTAAGCCCTTAATAAGATGTGTCAATATTACTAAATTACTTAAACCTGACATAATAGATACCAAAATAAGTACATCATCCAAAGGTAAACAAATGACAAAGAATAATCACTTAATGAAAAAAGGAAGAGTTAGGAAAAGTAGTACAAATTGTAATAATGCTCAAACGGAAAACAAAAGCGATGATGAATTTTGGGAACTAAAAAGGAGTGAAGTTAAGCAATTTAAACCCAAACAATTTGCTGTAAATATAAATAAATTACCCCAATTAACTATAAACTTTTTGCTTACTCACAATCTCCAAAAAATTATTCATGGGTCCAAAACCATTTGTGAGGTAACAAAGGCTAAGAATAAAAAAAAGGACAATTTGGAAAAAAGTATTGATGAAGTTAAAAATGCCTTACTTAATGAGTCTGGGTCAGAGGATATTGACAATGCCTTAACTGCTGAAGCAAACAAAGTAAAAAATACACTCCTTAATGATTCAGATTCTGATGATACGGAAAAACCTTCAAAAAATACCGATAATAGTAACCAAATAAACCAGGACAAGTTAACAGATACTGCAGCAATAAAAGATGCTCTCCTCAATGAATCTGATGATGATGGACATGATAAGGAAGTAAAAAATAAAACCATTGATTCTGCTGTTAATGAAAGTGAAAAAGAATTAGAAAAAATTAAAAGTGCATTGCTTAATGATACAGATTCAGATAAGAATCAAAATGATAATAATGTTGATAAACCTAATAATACTGTTAAAGAAAAAAACATGCCACAAAATCAGCCTGACAGGACTGAGCAATGTGAATCAGGTCAAGATCCTGAAAAAATTAAATCATCCCTATTGAATGATTCATCAGAAAGTGAGGCAAAATCACCAGTAATCAAAAAGAAAATGAGCAAGCTTGAAAGAAAGCATGCCATCAAAAGTAGGGAAGCTAAGAAAAGTCTTTTATATTATTCATCTAGTTCAGAAAATGAAGAACAGAACTCTCAAGAATCAGATAAGGATTTTCAAAAGCACACACATAAACATACTAGACGAAAATCACGTATTTCAAGCTCTTCTTCATTGAATGAGGAAAACAGTAAAGATCTTAGTTCACGGGAATCTGGCTGTCAAGACAAAAGCAGCAAGGCACACTCAGACATTGAAGATAAGGATTGCAGAACTATTGACCAGATTGATGGAACCATTCATGAGCACTCAAATTCCAGTGTTAGCAAGGTTAGGACATAAGTCATAAGTACATTCAAAAATATAAGTTTTATCAACATTGTACATAAGTCTTAACAGTACGTACAGTTATTATTGCCATTTTCTAATATTATAAGTAGTGATGTTCAAATCCGCTATAAACTATCGACGCGATAAAGACTATAAAATATATTTTATAGCGCGTTGTTCTATACGCTATCATTATAACACGTTGTTACAAAGTCGGCCGCAAACTAAACGCGAAGACGTTATTATTTTGTCCCGCAACATGCTAAACGGGTGCAATGATGCGCGGTGAATGTTATCTTGTGTAACGCGCTGTTCACGAAAGAATACATCATGAAGCGTTATATAATATTATGAATATAACATCTCATGAAGCGTTAAAGTTCAATGAAGTTTCCTTCATGCTTTCCAGGCTTAGAAGTGTCTAGTCTGTGATAAAATTGATTAAATGTTTTTTCAAAGTTTTGTGACAATTATTATTTAGTATATAAGTATACAGTTCATTGTTTATTTGATTGGCGTGTAAAAAAAAATCAACTATTTACATGTTTGAATTTATATGTTAAAATCACTTTTTTTTCTTTTGTTAAACATGACAATTATTACATTTACAATACAAGTTCAACAACAACAACATTTCAAAACGATTAAACGAGATCGAGATTGGCGAGGGCCGTGTTTACTAACAACGCGTACGCGGGCCGACTGCCGCCCGAGTGAGGCGCTATAATATAGCATGAAGTCAAGAGCCTTTTTAACAAACGCTAGACACTTTGTACACATCGTGTTATGTTTTGGTGCTATGCGTTTTATTAACCACCACCCACCACTAACTATATAATATAAGTGTCAAAAACTATGTAAAATATAAATTGCATTTTTCTAGTTTTAAGTTTTTCATATTCATGTCTACTTGTGTACCAAGTATCTGTTTAAGGATAATACTTATTGTTCTGTATTGTTGTGCATTGGTAGTTAGCAATTAAATGCCAATTGAAACATATGGAGTTTTAATTTAGCACAAAAAAGAGACAAGCAGCACAAGGTAGTTTCATTATTTTACACTCTAAATGCAAAATAGAGGTATAACCTAATTAAGTAAATACAAATCTTATGATTGAATATAATTTTAATACTGTATACCTTTACTTTGTATTTGAACTGGGTTGTAGTATAAAGAACATGATGATTGAATAAATATGATGAAAATAATTACAGATGGTACGCTCTAAAGCAAAACCCAGTGGGAGCAGCGGCCAGAATTCTGACAATCAAGATGCAAGTGACAAAGAAATTGATGGGTAAATATTGTCCAAAAACTTCAATGGGGTGAAGGAACTTAATTATTGTTGTGATTAAGACTAGTAATATTTGTAAAATAGCTAGATAGCTACTATAGGCCGAGTTTTTTCGTTGGTGGCAGTCCTATGTTTCACGCAGGCGACGGGGGACGTATTGCGGGGGTGGTTAAAAGTGTGCGGGTGGCGGGATTATGCGCCGCGCCGACGCCCGTCACAGGTGGCAATCCGTGCTCTTAGATACGGCTGCACATCTCAAAACCATAAAATCCAAAGAAGAAAACTAATATCGGAGGTAAAAAACAATTTACAATGTCGGTTTATAAAAATTGGAAAAAAACTCCATGCTCATCTGAACATAAAATACTAAATAAAAAAAACATGCGGAGCAGTCTGGGGACTGCCGATAGAAGTGAAAACAGTATAGCTCATGGAAAGCGTTCGGTGACGATGATGCGAGTTCCATGATTTTTGTTCACCCAAAAAGTGCTCAACGCGCATATAGAAGTTTTCACTTCAAAAACAAAATTCCGAAATGAAGCCGGATGAAATATTATGGTGGATGCTCTTAGTGTAATCCGCAAAATGCACAATATTTTGGTTTTGTTTGTTATTTTTATTTATAAGTACTTTATACACGGGCAGAGCACAGATCGTATTTAAACATTTTTTTTAATGCTAAGAAATTTAATAAGTACTTACATTTAAAATCCTTTGATGCCTGAAATTTCGTTCAAGGGAAGTAAATTACGAAATATTTCGACTCATCTTTGACAACGCAATACATTGTGCGGTCGGGTGTCCGTTATTTGTTTTAGCCGCGTGCCGCTTCACCCGCTAGGACCATGGGACTGTCCAATAAAGTTGTTGGCCTATACTAAATATTTTTATCATCTTAAAGTGCGAGTGTCTTGTTAACTGGCCTTATAAAACTGACACCCTAATGCCCTAAATAATAAGGAGTCCTTAACGGTAATAATCCCAATATTATTGTTTATAGCAAAATATCTATTTTCACTAATAAATTATTTATTTTTACCTACTTAACTAATGAAGACAAAATATAAGACACTTCTAGACATTCTTCTAGCGTTTACTTTTAACGCTAGAAGTGTCATACATTGAAAATTCGAGTGTGGTAAGAGGATTTTGATAGCGAGGGTGAAGGGCGGGTGTTTTGGGACTGTTGTAATTCTGGCGTTGAAAAAGTGCTGATTCTCAGTTAGAATTAGATTCCTAGTTTGAATAAATTGCTTTTAATTTTTGATTAGCAATGATGAATTTAAATATTTTCATCTCCAATACCTATCTACAGGTATGGCCACTTCTTCTTAGCGTGTCGATGGCAATTTATATAGTTAGCCCAGAATTTGGCTACGAGTTTGGTACCTTCAGTAGACATACTACACCATTACTCGTTTGAGCACTTGGGGGATAGTAAGCTTACGCCGGGAGCAGCAAACATTGCGTTACCGTGCTTCGGGGGTGACAGATCTTGGCGATAAGCGTAAGTCCAGGCATGTGTGGCCTTTGAGTTTCATGTCGAGGGGTCTCTTTTATGCAAATAATTGTGTGATTGATTGGGTGTTTAACTGTTTATGTCCTCGTGAGTGGAGCCGAAAGCTCAGCTAGTATTTCTGGCTTGGATCGTTTATGAAATAAGTTGGGATGCAAAATATACAAGTTGAGGTTTGAGTCGGGTAAATAAGTGAAACTTTCTGAATTATTCTATTCAGTGAGTGTTTACTAGTTGGCGTGTGGTGCACCCTTAATTATTATTATAAAATTAAATGGCTACACACTGGTCGTATAAAATTTGAGTTGAATCGACATGTAAAGAAGAGGAATCAATTAAAAGGCTCGCCATTGACTTTTTTTATTTTCATTTCATTACTAATTAATCTATAGGGTATCATACCTTTTGTTTGTATTAATGGTTATTGCATAATTGGGGTGAGTAAATCTACTTTGCTGCAAATATCTAACAAGGTACGATGTTCGTAGGCTCACTAACTTGAACAGTTTAAACAAAACGCATCGACGGCGTGACACTCCTGCGAACAACAGTGGCAGTCGGAGTTCTGTCAGGAAGAGTAGTAGATCAAAGCCCACACCGACCATCGGCGAAGACTTGCTGCGGGCCGTGAGCAGCTCTGACGTTTCCGAAGATGGCAATTTGGAAGAAGAAGGTACATTTTATCGTTTTAATAGTATGATCACGTCCGTAGCGACATTTGAACTACGAATACTGCCCGCCTGCTACGAAATGAAGGCGCTGCCAAACGGACGACGTTGTTACGGTCGATCGGTTAATCGTATATACACCGCATTCAAACTGCACTGAATTTATTGGGCCGTTTGGGTACTCACTCAAACAGCCCCATGAATTCAGTGCAGTTCGTGATATAGATTTTACCCCGAAATATACTCACTCATATTTCGGGGTAAAATCAATATCACGAATGTTAAAAAAACGGTTGGTCTCTACTCGCATACAATTTTAAGTAATAATTGTATGTCGGCTACATGAAATCCCCTATGGCCTGATAAGAAAGACAACCTATACTTAACTTGTAATTAAATAAGCGCTTTGTATTTTAGATTTGCCTCCAGTAACACTGTCAGGACTTAATGGAGACAGCATTGGACATTTAGCTAAAGATGACTTACTTGGAGAAAGTGACTCCTCAGTGTCACATAAAGAGGAGCAGAGCGAAGCAGAGGTATGATTTCGTATAGAACTTTCATTAAAACACGGTTATGATGTTAATTTGGAATGTTCAAACAAATCAGTCTTATTTAAAACTGCGCGCCACCCTGCGTAGACAGGGCAAACGTTTGTATGGAATTTTTTGTGAACTAGATGATTTATACTTCATTCACTAATAATTTTTACAGGAAACTCATAACGTGGAAGATTCAGAAGAAGAAGAGAAGTAAGTTTAGAAACTCTTTAGAAAATTATAATTTTAATACTCTCTTACACTATTTTAGCGAAATAGTTGTGTATGGTAGTTATAAAAAAAAAACCAGGTGATCTTTAAAAAAGATGGACACAAAATGTATATAACTTAATACTATAAAAAATGACATGCAGTCGGAGGCAATAGGTCTTTGTTGTTAAATATAAGAAGATGCCTCCGACTGCATTAGATTGTTTTTTAATTAACTTTTTATTTTACACTTTTTGGTTAGGATTATGACACTCTAAAAGTTCGGGATAGTTTTTTATCATTTAGTATTCCAAATTGCATTGAAACATATAATTTCTATATATTTATGTAATCATCTTTTAAAACCCTTTATTTTTATACCCCACTCGATAGTTATGGAAGATATATTTTTTTAAACGTATATTTTGTCGCCATTTTAATGTTTTATAATTTTAATATACTCCGTGACTCTTGCAATAAAGACGAATGTAACGACATTATCATTAAACATCGGTACATAGGGACGGACACACATACAGGTTTAAACACAACCCTCCTGTTATTAGTTATTAGAGTATTTATTTTATTTATAATTAACTGCGCCCAGTGCTTTCACCCGCATAATTCTCGATCTCGTGGGAATATCCGTCCGTCTCCAGTTCATAGTCTACCCATTTGCCAAATTTCATCCAAATCCGTTCAGCCGTTTTGGTGTGAAAGCGTAACAAACAAATAAACAAACTCACTTTCGCATTTATAATAGGACTAGCTTTTGCCCGCGGCTTCACTCGCGTTAATTTAGAATTTGACAATCAATTCGGGTTGTACTCTGCTGCTAATTCAATCCTAATTCTAAAGACACGTGGCTCCATCTATTATCATAAGAACGTTATTTTTGTTTTCCTCGGGTAGAATACTTTTTTTCGGGATGAAAGGTACTATGTCCGTTTCTGTACACCTGACAACGTATATGCAAAATTTCAGGATGATCGGTTCAGTGGTTTAGGCGTGAAAAGGTAACAAACAAACAAACTTACTTTCGCATTTATAATATTAGTTAGGATAGGATAGGTCGCATTGAACATTGCAATAATCTATGCCTTTTCACAGTGTAAAATTAAAACGTCAACGCAAAGCGAACGCGATATCATCTGACTCTGAAGGTGGAACGTCGCGTCGCAAGCAACGTGACGAAGATGTGAGAGTTAGTGACTTTGACGATTCGGGAGACGAAAGTTCCGAGTCAATGAAACGCGCTAAGCGAAAGAAGCAAATCTCGGAGAGTGATGCGTCGGGAGGATCCAGTAATGAAGGAGGGTATGTTATAGTATCTAAATGTAATTATGTAGATTAGAACGAAAGGAAACCGGCATTTCCTAGAACGAAACCACGAATCTGCACGATGATTATGGCCTATCACAGAGACGAGGCCCAAGCCACGGGAACATTACTCAGCTGTTCGGGCTGTTCCCGTTGCTTGGGCCTCCTTTCATGTTATGTTACATCACTACGTAGGGGGCGTAGATCCTAAGTAGCGAAGTCACCCCATCGCCATTTTGGTTTTTCTTCAAAGTTGCGGAAATGAAATTGGCTTGCCGAGATATTTGGAGGTGAAGATCGCTATATGATAAGTTTACCGTTAAATTTCTCGGTAACGTGACATTTTAGGGTACTATATCATAGACAATGGACAGAGCGGTAGCCTCGCAAAAGTGACCACTCTCTAGAAAGAGACAAAGAGACGGTGGCCAATACTGTCTCTTTGGCTTACAGTTATTACTTCAGCGCAAAACGATACACTCCTGACCGCCAGTGACGTGGACCAATCAGAATTCTAGAAACTGGCTGCACATTCGCTTTGTCTCGCTCGTACTTTTCGGTCTGTATTCACTACATAACTGAATACGGACCGCTCAGTCCATCTATGTTCTATGTTAGCAGGTTTGGTTTCCGCACTTAGTCCTTTATGTGGACCATTGTGCTATGTGTGACGCTCAGTCCATTCTCTTATGTCTATGGACACACGGCTACACATCAAGCTATACATTTTCAGTATAAGCTAACCTCTCTTTGTACGGAAATCTACACAATGCGAGATCAACCTAAACTGGGTATGTATAGCTTGAAATGTAGCCGTGGACGTCAATAGGGGACAAATATACCAATTCCATCGGGCGTCGCAACTTTGCAGAAAAATCTAAATGGCGATGGAGTGAGTATGCCAGCTTCCATAGTTTTTTTTTAAAGCCCTTTAATAGTTAAGAGCATTGATTTATGTCTAGATAGTGTCGCGCAGCAAAAGATTTAAAACAAACAAGCCAACTTTGTTATGCTGGTGTGCGTGACAGCTACGTCTTGAATAACATAATGACAGCACAATGTCTTACAGTCGCGCCACGACATTGTGCTGTCATTGTGTTATTCAAGTGTGCGTGCATTTTGCGCCCAACAGATGGACGCAATTTTTTGCGACAAGTTCTCGGCTTTGACTGTCTATCTAAAGTCCGGTCGCGAAGCAGAAAAAAAATTTGTACAATGACCCCTCATTACTTATCTCTATCGCTCGCGCACGATTTTATTGCCGTCGCACTGGCACATTAGAAGGACCTTTAGACTGAGATATATGCTAGTGACCTTGAGTGGTTAGCTTGCGTATTCTGTACTAAACTCACGCAATGCGTCGCACATACGTAGATTTCTAGGAATTAGGCGGCCATAAGTCGAAATTCCAATAATCGACTAATGACAAACAATTTTTTTCCTGGAATAGTAGACTACCTGACGAACAATAGCCAACCCCACCCACATCCCTAGACTGCGCGAGCGCGCTGCATTACTAGTCGAAACTTGATTGTCGCACTTACTGCACGTGAAAGTTCTTGACGCCCTTTTCGTATATCATTTTCTTCGGTGAATATTTTGTGTCGTGTCATATTTGCTTGTTTAAGTGATGGATACCAATAATACAGGTAAGCCTTTATTAAAGTAATATGAAATTGTATTAAATATATTGTCAATAAATGACTTAATGAGTAGTCAATAATACCCTTTTTTAGAAATGTTTTTTCTTTATTTTTCAATTTCAATCGAAAAAAAACTTTACTTCCGCACCTTTCCGAGTTACATTTTTGATTTCATTATATAGTATAAAGTCTTATAAAGAAAACTGCTTAAAATCAGCTGCTAGTTTTAAAAATAAACGAGTTTGAATTTTTTTTTGACAAAAATAGGAAAAAAATCGGATTTTATGTTTTTGTGTTAATATTATTTTTTTATTGTTATAGGTTCACCTGGCTGCTCGGGGGTGAAAATGTTGACTCGTAAATACCTCTTCGATAAAATGAACGAGCAACATTCATTATCGATAAATGAAAAAATTAAATATTTAGAAAATTATTTACTCGTGTGTTACGGGGACACAGAAGAACATAAAAATGTGATAAAAAAGAAGTTTTCGTATTTTAAATGTGATTTGATAAAGAGGTGGTCTCGGGCGCATAGAATACTTGAAAACTTTTTGGCGGCCAATAATTCTTGGTTGGAAGGAACATTTGAGATCCCCGTAGACACGCATCAAAGGCCAGGACGACCTACCAAATCTTTTACCGAATCTAGCGAAAGAACAAAGAGAAGAAAAACTGAAGGAGTCCGCGCATCTTACGACGAAGAAGTAATTGTTCACGCGGCACAAGTAATTTTACAAACAGAAGGAAAAAGAAACGCGTCTACTGTTTTAAAAGACATTAAGAATTCTTCTGCGTCTGCCAGTGATTGTAAAAACAGACATTCAAAGTCTAAAGAAATAGAGCCCCTTACTCCTCTGCAAGCACTGACAATGTTTGTTGAAGCCGATTTGACCAGAAGACAGTACGAAATTATTCGAGCAACGAACAAAAGATTCTATCCACATTATGAATTATTATTGAAGGCCAAAGAAGATTGCTACCCACCCAAGGAGTCATTACGAGTGACGTCTACCTGCGCAGAAGGAAACCGTTGAAAGGAACTCGTTACTGTTCATCTGCAAATGGGGTTGTGACGGCTCTCAACAAGCCCAGTTTAAACAGAGACTCTCAAACGAAGATGAATCTGATGCTAATATTTTTATAAGCTCATTTGTGCCTCTACGAATTGTTTGTGGTGAGGATAAAAGTAAAATCGTGTGGCAAAATCCAACTCCATCTTCACCTAGATATTGCCGTCCAATAAGATTTAGATTCGTAAAAGAATCTACGGACATCACAAAAGAAGAAATCAATTATGTAAAGAATAGTGTAAACTCATTAAACTTGACGAAAGTTGACCTCAATGGAGAGATTTTTTTCTTTCAACATAGTTTTAAAATGACTATGGTTGACGGAAAGGTCTGCAATGCAGCTACAGACACCAAATCGACCAGCAGATGTTTTATATGTGGAGCTACGTCAAAAGATTTTAATGATTTAACAAAAAAAAATGATATACGCCCTGAAGCTCTTGAATTTGGCCTTTCCGTATTACATGCAAGAATCCGGATATTCGAAAGTGTGCTGCATTTAGCATATAAATTGCCCGTGAAAAAATATCGCGAGAGACGAACCGAAGAAGAAAAAAATCTAGAAAAGCAGAAGAAACTTGATATTCAGCAAAGATTTAGAGAGGAGACAGGTCTTTTAGTCGATATGCCAAAAAGTAACTTCGGAAACACAAACGATGGAAATACCAGCAGAAGATTCTTCGAGAACCCTGAATTGGCTGCAGAAATCACTGGGATAAGTTATGACTTGATTATTAGATTAAAAGTGATATTAGAAGCCATATCAAGCGGCCATAAGATTGACGTAGCAAAATATGATAAATACGCCATGGAAACTGCGAAACTATGTATATGTTGAGTTATATGGCTGGCATCCTATGACTCCAACGATGCATAAGGTCTTAATTCATGGAGCTTCAATAATAGAAAATTCGTTGTTGCCGATAGGGCAACTTTCGGAAGAAGCTGCTGAGGCCCGCAATAAATATTTTAGGTCTTATCGCCTAAACTTTGCTCGCAAGTTTTCGAGGGAAGAATGCAACTTAGATATTTATCATAGGTTACTATTAACATCCGACCCATTTATTAGTTCCATGAGAAAGACCAAAAAAACCGCTTCAAAATTATTTTTGCCTGAGACAATGCAGCTATTAATTCCTGCTGAGCCAAACCGACCAATGGAAATTGATGAAAGCGGCGAAAATTTAAATGTAGATGATAAGTCTCCAATGTATGATTGATTATTTTTAGTGATTATCTATTTAGCTTATGTAACTTTAATATTGTATAACGAATGTAAAGATCCTTTTAATAATATAATATATTTACTTACTTATTAGAACCAAATAAACTTTGTTTTATTTAATAATACATACCTGAAAGTATTACTAAAACGTAGACAGCTGTCCCTCCTTGGGGAAAGCCGTGAGTATGTCATATTTATTTTCAATATAATATTAAAAAACACTTTGAAATCAACTACGATCTCGAATAAAATATTTTTTGATAAAAAATCACAAGTAGGTGCGCCTAACCACCGTGCGCACCAACAAATAATTTCGATAAGTTATTCCAAACACAGAATTCTTTTTATGTAACTATTTTGTAATATAAATATCACATAAAATAATTTTGGCCGCCTAAATCCTGAAAAACGATCTATGTGCGTCGTACTATTATTATATATTATTAATTTATTATACAGCCCCTTCCTTGCTACAGCGCTTGCGTAACACTCGGAACGGCATCCTGAAAATGATTGTTAACAGGCCAGACTGTCCTATACAACGGCACTGGGTGGAAGTAGCTATAGGTAGATAAGTTAGTTCATCACATTACGTCCCCTGTGATTCCCGCTGTACCTATGGTGCTACCACACTGAGTCTCGAGGGCGGGCGCAGGCAATTTAGCTGTGTTTGTGTCCCTACTAACAATACTAATATAGACTATAAGTACTTTCTGTTACTAACTCATCACTAAACAATCTATAGACTGTTCATGTACCTATATGTGTTAATGTCTGAAATAAAGTTTTTTTTTTTTTTTTAATATACACAAAAGATCAATAATTAAATTATCTTTAAATTGGTGAAGGTTTCAGAAAAATACGCTTGGTAGATTTTGCGCCATTCTCAGTTTTTTATCCGCGTTAGACATAACTTTACAAATTAATTTCACTATGTAATATAAACATAATCTAAAATATTCACATAATAAGTTAGTAGTTGAGAAAATGCTCTAATTTAACATATATTTTTTTTCAAATCATTAACTCTACTCGTTTAGACGTGATCTTCAGTATAAAATCATTAAAAGTCTGTTATCGTCGCCTTAAAATGCGCGCCCGCGACGCCAATACAATTGTGCGCGAGCGACAAAGATAAGTAATGAGGGGTCATCGTACGAAATTCTTTCTGCTTCGCCACCGGACTTTAGACATATTTATATCTTTGGTTAAGAGCTCTTTTGAACCAGTTTAAAGAGCATAGGTCTGTGGTAATAATTACAGACGTATGGGCCATTATAGCTTTGTCTCATTGAAGGTACATCTTGTACTGTTCTGGTATTGTAGTTATCATCTAAAAACATTCTATTGATCACCTTTCTTCCACAGTTCCTTAGAATTATTTTAACTGCTGTTTATTTCTTTGTAGCACGAAGAAACGTCGACGTATAAAATCAGTGAGGGACAGCGATGGCTCTGGGTCTGACACTGAAAATGAGGGCAGAAATAAACATGGCAGGAAGAATATTCGTAAGGTAAACAAACATTCGATATTTTTTTAATTAATTGTTATAGTTTGAAATATGTCTTGAATATAATGGATGTTAATAATAATATGTTTGATTCCAGGTCATGGGTAAGAATCAGTTGGAGGAGGCGACTAAAAAGGCGGCGCGCCAAGAAAAAGAAAGGGTCGCTCGTATTTTAGAGAGACAGAAATTGGTTAGTATTTCTTAAATTACTTGTAATACTCAGTATGATTTTTTATAGATTTATCTTGACGTAGCCTTGAGCTTCTTTTTACAAACTCTTTTACGCCTTTTGTAATCGGCGCCGGTAGTTCACTCGAAGATTGAATAAAATCATTTACAGATTTCGAATATTAAGATACTGTTACGTAACTATGACACGTTTAAACTCGATGTTCCATGTTTCGGGCCGATTTAACACAAACATTTGATTAATGATGATGATACATGTAAAGTGGAAGGGGCGTCGACACGCTACCTGTTACCATGGATTCAGTACATGATTCTGGACCACGCTGCGTTGAAATTTTCCGCAGGTTATTAAAAAAAAATTGCTATTCCATACATTTTGACCGCGTTGGTATTATAATTTTGTATGAAACAGTCCGTATGAACAGTCTGGTCCGTTTGGTGCCGGACGTAAAGAGTAGCACCATCCCATTTCTTCCAGTGGGTGTCGTAAAGGCGACTGAGGAACTTACTAGAGAATGGACAGCAGCGTTCTCTATGCATTTTAACATCATACTGCGATCGCCAACCCGACTGCCAAGCGTGGCGATTATGACACCCCCCCACTTTGGGGGAGGCCTATGTCCAGCATTGGACGTCTTTCGGCTGGAATGATGATGATGAAACAGTCCTATATCTTCCCATGGATGTCGTAAAAGGCAACTAAGGGACTTACTAGAGAATGGGCAGCAGCATTCTCTATGCATTTTAACATCATACTGCGATCACCAACCCGCCTGCCAAGAGTGGCGATTATGGCAAACACCCCCGTTAGGGGAGGCCCGTGTCCAGCAGTGGACGTCTTTCCGCTGAAATGATGATGATGAAAATGAAACAGTCAACGCAGGAGGGTCCAGAATCATGTACTGAATCCATGGTAACAAGTTGCGCGTCGATGTCCCTGCCACCCTGTTTTATTTATTTCTGTAAATTGGTTCATAAAAACAATTTTACACGTCAAAATGTCATTATATTTTTAAAACTAGATGAGTTCGGTATTTCCTATCTGACTACTCTGAAAAGAAAGACTGAAACAAACTTAGAGGTCACAGTCTCTTTTAAAGTCCAGACATAATCTTGGCCAGGTAATAATTTGTGTAAAAACTGATAAAAAATAAGCTTATTTTACTTTTACAGTACAATAACTTGGAATTTGACGAGTCTGGTAAACCAGACGAGGTTGTTTTGGAGAAGGTGATACTGGACTTTGATCCTGAAACTAAAGAGCCGCTGATAGAGGTCGACAGAGGACTCGTAAAGAAGCTGAAACCTCATCAGGTAAGTCTTATTTGTCAGTACATAAAGACCATTTTTGCATTGTCAATGGTCTCAAAGCACGTTATTCTTCGTCTAGAATTGAAGGCCCATACATAATTATTTTTTAGTGGTGAATAACTACTCCATTCTAGTAGAAAAAAAACAACACAAATTTATATTTCTAAATATAGTTTTGCTTTTAGGCAAACGGCATAAAATTTATGTGGGACGCTTGTTTTGAGAGCGTGAAGCGTATCAAGAAAGAAAAGGGATCTGGGTGCATCCTCGCGCACTGCATGGGTCTGGGAAAAACTTTGCAAGTAAGTAACCTTTTTCATAAAATACTTCTTTTTGGAACTTTTTTAACAATGTTGAAATGCAACCTATCTGAGGTTGCATTTCAACATTGTTAGATTAACTTTTTACTTTTAAGGCTGATTTTTAGAGAGACTCAGAGGAAAGTTTACAGACGATTGAAAAGTCAAGCTAAGGTGATATTCATTTAAATTAGAACCTTTGCTGAGTATATTTATTTTATTCTATTCGGGAAACTTACAGCTAATTTATACAATGTTCTTAAACAATATGAAATTGAAGGCCATACAAATTTCCACTGATAAACACTAAAAATATGATCTGACCAAGATTATATCCTTTTTAGGGTTCCGTAGTAAACAAGGAACCCTTATAGTTTCGCCATGTCCGTCTGTCTGTCTGTCCGTCCGGCCGTCCGTCTGTCCCCGGCTTAGCTCAGAGACGCTAAGTCCTAGAAAGCTGTAATTTGGCATGGGTGTACATATTAATCACGTCGAAAAAATCATGAAATAAAACCATGAATAACATTTTTTTTTAGGGCACCTCCCTTGCACGTAAAACGGGGATGATATTTTTTTTTCTCATCTAATACATGGTGTGGGGTATCGTTAGATAGGCCGTTCAAAAATATTGTGGGTCTGTGAAAGCCATTTTTCAATACTGAGATCCGTTTGCGTAATATTAAGCTTTAAAGTGCTATTTTTTGTTAGAGTAAAGTGTCCCCCCCCCCCCTGCCAGCTAAATGGTTGGTTTTGTATATGTGAAAAAATTCATGGCAGTAGTATATACAATGAAATTAAAAGGAAAACTATCACAGCTAAGTAGGGTTTACAAGTTAACGAGTAATCGTCGACCAAATTAAATTTGCAGTTGAAGAATTGACCGTAACGTATATAGATGTATGGGGAGAGCATGTTTTTCAACTACAATGTTGTTTGTTTTTGGGATGAATTCATCCTAACTACGGAACCCTTCATTGTGCGTGGTCCGACACGTACTTGGCCGGTTTTATTTATATACTCATTGACATGCATATTTACTTTGTTAAGTATTATATTGTTTTAATTAAGTATTGTAAATGTGAAGACTATGTGGGTTATTGTTTATTTTAGTTTTTACTAATTTCGTTTTCATCATTGTCTGGCAGTTTGAGTATTTTATGCGACCTACCCAAATGTCCTTTCTTTGGTATTGTTTGTTGAATCGTTGAGCTCCTCAAGTTCTGAGTTGAGCTGCACGACTACTGACAAATGCGTGCACTGACTGGACAGATCCCCTCAATCTGTGTGATTCTTTCATCAAAAGATCATTTCAGGCACCAATCTACATGGTCTTGACATGATTTGACCAAGATTATGTCTGGACTTTAAAAGAGACTGTTGCGTCTGAGTTTGTTTCGGCCTTTTTTAGAGTAGTCAGTTATTTTTTTTAAATATGATTGACGTGTAAAAGTGTTTGTACAAACCTACTTACAGAAAATAAATCATTTATCATAATAAAAACGAAAAAAAAGGTTGGTACCAAATACCTATAACATAAATTAGGAAATAAATAGTACACGATCGACTATACAAACTAAAATTCGTTTAGACGCAAACAATTACTTTTCCGTAAAGAAGCTTTTCACCAACAAATGCTTTAAACTTCCAATACCTATTGCTAATGAACCTATTGATTATAAATTAAATTAAATTAAATATTTGTTTATTCATGGCAACTAGGCCCAACTGTTAGTAACATGTTCTTAAAAACTATTATTAGTAAACAAACACAGAAACAAAAAGAAAAATAAAAGAGATAATTAATTTAGCTGTGGGGTCTTCTGACCAGCACCTCCACAGCGTGCGACAACCAAGGTGCGTCGTACTTTTCTATCAACATACTTAGGATGCTGTTAGAACTAACTTATGTAACCTTTTCGGTTACGGCGGGGCTTCGCTGGCTAAGCCGAGAAACACTGGTATTGAATATATCCAATTCATATTCACTAGAAAAATTATTAAAACTTCTACATACTCAGCAAAGCTTCTTATTTTTACGGAAGTGGACATGGAACAACCTAACTGAGGCCCATAAACCATTAATTGTCCTTAAAGTTCTTAGGCGTCCATTTAAAATGCCGTAAACGTTTAAAGTGCCGTGGCTAAAGTGTGTATATAGTGCATACTATGTACTTGTCTACTTAGTTTACCTCGACGCTGTGGACGCTAATACACTATTGTTTATTGGTATAATTGATTTACATAAATATTAACAAAATACCTTGTGATATATTGCAATTAAATGAAAGAAAATTTTAAACTCATATTAAAAGTACACTTTGCAAAAAAGCTTATTACTAATTAGAGGATTATATCCAAGATAAGAATGCTTGGAAACATGCTGGTCCAGCTCCATAGGACAATCTAGAGTCTAGACAAAATCAAACTGGTTGCTATTTTAATTGTATAATTTATTATTTTTATGACATTTATTTTACATTCTGTGATTACCTTAACTCACACAGTGATATTAATTTTTATAGGAAAACATTTTTTATTTTTATTTTACAATGTTTGTAAATATGTGAGCACCATGTATCTATCACATAATTAATTTATCTGTCATTGCTTCATTATTAATTCTTTTTACCTATTGTGGTATAGTAATTTTATTCTAGGTGATGCGTCTTCACATATAATTTGTATAATTGATGTACCTATACAAAATATTGTAAAACATTTTAAAAGAGTAACGGTGGAGTTTCTTGCCCATTCTTCTCCATACGAAGCTACCTTGTGGAAGGGGCGAAGGGGCGACTAGAATCTATTATATTTTCTTTGTAAATTTTGACGTTCAAAAGTGCCATTTATGTGCCTATTTGAAATAAAAATTTGACTTGACTTTGATTAGGGCCTTAAACTTGGAGAGTTGGAGGTATATAATAATTGCATTCTACATAGATTAGGAATAAACCTGAATCTCAGGTTACTCAACATTAACACATACCATTCCTTAAATACACAGTTAGACATCAACTCACCATCTAAATATTTGCAGGTAATATCGCTAACACACACGCTGCTGATCCACGGGAGTCTAACGGGCGTGAACCGTGTTCTGGTCGTCTGCCCTCTCTCTACAGTACTCAACTGGGTCAACGAGTTCAAGATGTGGCTCAAACATGCACACTCCGAGTTCGAAGTTGATGTGTACGAGTTGTCGAGGTAAGAAATGATAAAATGATCATTTATTTAATCATTCACTACCCGCAATGGGCTGGGGTTGTGGAGTACTCCCGCTCATATCGAAAGGATATAAAAAGAAGGGTCGTGTAAACAGGAAGAAAAAGGGGAGAATTACTTGGCTTTTCAAAATTGAGAGCGCCCATGTAACCAGAAAATCATGTTTCGGGATGTCAAATCACAGTTCGACATAGTCGAATCGTGACTCTCGTACGATTATGTTAATATATTCAAGTTTATGTTTCTCTGCTGGATGTACTATCGCGGACACTGCCGCCTGAACACTTTTCGACCTTATTACTATCAGCATAAGGTTGAAAAGTGGCTCGATAGTACCTAAACACCTACGATAAATAACCTTGTGATTCTCACATATAGAACATGAAGAACACACTTTTTAAGAACATGTTACTAACAATTTGGCCTAGTTGCCATGAATAAACAAATATTTAATTTAATTTTAATAAAGATTTTCGCCTCACGACGCGGCGACGGTCGAAAAACTCGCTTTGTAAACAGCGATTATCGGAGGAAGTGCAAGTTCGGACACTGGAAGAAATCCCTTTTTCATTTTCAATAAGCATCAATATGCCTATACACCATTTGAAATAAGATTAGAAATTTAAATAATCCTTTTTACAGTCCGTTTATTTTTATTTATTTTATTTTATTTTAAACGATTTTGACTTCTATTACGTACGAATAAATTCAATTCAATTTATTCAGGAACAATTCACATTGTGTTTGAAATCACAAACAATAAATAAAAAATCACGATCATTAAAATTATAAAACTAACACATTCATAATACAATAATTATATTATTATTATTATTAAATCATGGAGCCATTATTGAATTCCGAACTTTATTCCGACCATGGTAAAGTTCCTAAACACAAAACTGACAACTTAGTACTGAAATAAGTTTTCAGTTTTGTATAAAGAACGGTATTTCAATCACTGTTACGTTCTTATTACAAAAACTGGCTCCATGGTTTAAGCCATGTCAAAATATAAATCTTGGGGTATTATTTTGCTTTTAAAATCTTTCCTGCGCGTACTTTCCCTCAACTGTCTCTCCTCATCTGTGTAAGGATGGCATTAAAAGCAAAAACGTAGTTACAATACCAACTATTTATCACAGCTGCCATTTGTCATGCCACCAACGCAATAGAAGTCAAAATCATTTGAACCGACTGTAAAAAAGGTTTATTTAAATTTCTAATCTTATTTCAAATGGAGTATAGTTTTCTAAAATTGCTATCCTCTGTAGGGCTGACCAAGACAAAAGGTAGTATATAATGACGCGCATAACAATGCGCGTCATTAATAAAACTACTTGACCTTGTGTTGCCACAATATCATATCCTGTATAATAATTAATGTTACCTACTATGGTGATACATTCAGAAAAACGTTTGTCTGACTATACAGTACCATTTTAATTCATTGACGATTCACAGATGTGATGGTATTGATATTGAATAGCTACAAAAACAGCCAACCAGCTAGGTATTGTTATTTAAAATTATAATTTTACGTAGAAAAAGGTCGATGGATAATTAGTATCAACACTAGAGATTTTTATTGAAATGTAATTTAATTAACCACCACAACTCCTGAATGCAGATACAAGCAGAACTCTGAGCGCGCTTTCCAGCTGCAGCAGTGGTTGGATGGCGGCGGCGTGTGCGTCCTCGGCTATGAGATGTTCCGCAACCTCTCTTCTGAAAACAACAAGAAGTTCAAGAAGAAGATGCTGCGGAGCTTCCAGGAGAGTCTCTTGGATCCAGGTCAGTGGATGATGCAGTATCTTTTAGCCAATGGCTGCAGCAGTGGTTCGATGTAGGCGGCGTGTGCGTGTGAGGTGTTCCGCAACCTCTCGGCTGATAACAAGAAGATACAGGAGAATCTCGTGGATCCAGGTCAGAGGGTGAAGCAACTCTCAGGCTTTACAATATCATTGCCGGTAACAGGCCCCTCCAAATGTATGGTGCTGCACCATATTCTTTGTTCATCCTCATCTGTTTACTGCCAGACACCTTGCTAGCAATATTTAAAGTCTTGAAATACAATAAGTAAAAAAAGGAGCATTTAAAACTAACAAAAATTTACACATTTTGTTTGAATAAATAAAATACAAAAAAAACCTGTGCGATGCCAAAAAGGTTCCTACCTCAGCATAATGCTGCAATATTTAAAAAATAAATACCGCAGTGATACTTGAATATATATACCCAATACCCGAAGCATAGGGAACAGGGCCCTAGGCATTATTTTAGCAAAATATAGAAGTGAACATAAAGCCACAGTAACAAAATTTTTATTTTTTCCAATACAGGACCAGACTTGGTGGTGTGTGACGAGGGACATCTGCTGAAGAACGAGAAGACCAGTCTGTCGCAGTCTATGAACAGAGTGAAGACACTACGCCGCATCGTACTCACCGGCACACCGCTACAGAACAACTTGAAAGAATGTACGTCGTATTTTTTAATGTTCTATACTCCATTTGAAATAAGATTAGACATTTAAATAAACTTGTTTACAGTACGTTTAACCGATTATGACTTCTATTCCGTAGGTATTAGGATGGCATTAAAAGCAAAAACGTGGTTACAATACCAACTGTTTATTACAGCTGCCATTTGTCATTGTGTCAACGCAATAGAAATCAAAAATGGTTGAACGGACTGTAAAAAAGGTTTATTTAAATGTCTAATCTTATTTCAAATAGAGTATAGGTTTATCGAAGAAAGATGTGTCTCCGATGTGTCCAAAAAAACAGTTAAAAAAAAAACTTCATCTACTTTCGATGTCCGTTGTTGCCTTTACAGATATAACTTGCTTTATTTACACGTTCTGTACAGGACTTAAGCGTTCGACCGTTAGTCCCAGTTACAATCTGTATCTAAGTATCTCGCTTATGTTGTCAAATTCAAATTCATTTCTTTATTGTAAAACATAGGTACATTATAAGTTGTTATTTGGTAATACATTGAGGGCACTGTGTTTTGCCTCTAGGGCGTACAAAAATAGTAATACATGAAAATATAATTAAAACAAGAAATTAATATAGATTTATGAATGACAAGTAAATAAATTAGACCTTCTATCGCATTAAGAATTTAAATCACACAGAACAATGTCGATAAGATAATTAGATAAATTATGTGTAATGGAAAAAAATAAAATATATATGTCCAACTCCAGGTCAAACGCTTACACACACCCCTTTACCACACACTTCTAGTTCTTTCGTTGGGAGTACGAGTATATCTAGCTCTATCCGCCATCTTCGCCTTGGTCTATCCAGATCAATTAACATCATAAACAAACAATTTGATTGTTATTGCTTTTCTGTTGGGGAGTTTTTGCCGTGAAACATCTATAGCCGCACGTAAAACTGATTGCTGGCGGGGCGACGCATGCCGCGTGGCGACGCGTTGCCATTATACGTCTATATGTAAACTCCATTTGAAATAAGATTAGACATTTAAATAAAACTTTTTTACAGTCCGTTCAACCGATTTTGACTTCTATTACATTGTTGGCATGACAAATGGCAGCTGTAATAAACAGTTGGTATTGTGACCACTTTTTTGGTTTTAATGTTCAAAATCGTTTGATCGGACTTTAAAAAAGTTTATTTAAATTTCTAATCTTATTTCAAATGGGGTATAGTAGTGTGTAAATAATTTCGATGTTTCACATGTGCCAGGCGTCCCGTGACGGGTCAATTTTTTTTGAGCCACTTCTTTCCAGCTAAAGCACTAAGTTGTGGTGAAGGGCGGGCGTTTTTGGGGACTGTCTTATGTAAATTTAACGTTCGAAAAGGGCCGATTCTCAGCCTGGTTTGAATGAATGACATTTGATTTGATATTACATTTGTCACCAGATTACTGCATGGTACAATTCGTGAAGCCGAACCTACTGGGAAAGTACAACGAGTACTTGAATCGTTTCGTGAACCCGATCACCAACGGACAGTACACCGACTCTACGGAAGGTGACATCAAGGTCATGAAGAGACGCTCCCATGTATTGCATAAAATGTTGGATGGAGCTGTTCAGGTATGATGAATAGAATCAACCTCATCTAGTTTTTTTAATAGTGATGTGTAAGTGTTTGTTCAAACAACTTCATCATCATCATCATTTTAGCCGAAAGACGTCCACTGCTGGACATAGGCCTCCCCCAATGGGAAGTGGGGGGGGGGGGTTGCCATAATCGCCACGCTTGGCAAACCACTTACCAGAAATAAAATAATTTACAATATTCATACATACATAACTCACGTTCCCATGAGGGTAGGCAGAACCTTTAGAACGCCACCTGCTAGGATCCTTACATACTTCTTTTGCTTTTTGCTTCGGATACGTACATGCATCTAGTCATACACGCACGCCGGATGCGAGTGCTACGTACCTGACCTTTCTGAAGAACATCATCTATAAGGTCACTTTATGTCCTTCTAGGGCGTCGCCTTTCTTTCACTCATCCTCTCAACATGACCAAACATCTAAGCATACTCTTAATTGTTGTCACTACATCTTCTTTTTAACCGACTTCCAAAAAGGAGGAGGTTATATATTCGGCTGTATTTTTTTTTTTTTTGTGTTTGTTCACCGATTGCTCCGTCGATGGTGGGCCGATTTTGAAAATTCTTTTTTTTTTAATGGGTATGCTCCCGAGGTGGTCCCATTGTCACCAAATCAGAATCTGATGAGGGGATCTCATGGAAATCGAGGGCAATCCTCAAATTTTGTATGCACACCTATATCGATTTCAGTATTTTTTATAGTAACTAGTGCATTTGCACCCGAAAAGCACCATTTGATGAAGTGAAACTGATGTTTAAAACCACAGATAGCCACCGGAACTACTTAATAATAAGTATTTCACTGTTGCGATTCGATTAGACACTTTAATATGGTTGCAAAGCAATTTATGCTTGTTACAATGCATATGGTGAAGTCACCATCAGTTCCAGTTCTCCTGGTTCTTACCAGAAGAACTCCTCAACTATTAACGCCCCTGCATCGGGAAAGGCAATAGTTTGTAAAAGCTAATGAGCAGTTGACATTAGGCTATTGTAACTTAGATAAATTGCAAACTGACCCACAAAAAAGTGAAAAATAAAAAACTTTACAAAAAAGAAACCACCGACTTCCAAAAAAAAACACTACAAAGTAAAAAATAACCTTAATTTCGGAAGTCGGTGGCAAAAAACTAAATTAGATCCAAAGACACTATTTTTCACTTTGTAGTGTTTTTTTTATCGCCTTGCATTCATCTTATCAATATGACTAAACCATCTAAGCATACTCTTAAATTGTTCGTCACCTAATAATCCCTTGCTGTGACGTCCTTTTGATGAGCCGGCCATGCCCATAACTCTTTCCCTAAAAGACTTCTCTAAAGATATTTACTTATGTGATTAATCTATTTTATAATAGTAAAGTACGTGATCTTACAATAATACATTATATTTTGTTATTTTCAGAGGAGGGACTACGGGGTGCTGGCGCCTTTCTTACCTCCGAAGCACGAATACGTGTTGTTTATCACACTGTCTGATGTTCAAGTCAAACTGTACCAGTACTACTTGGATAATTATTCAAGAAGGTACGTCTTTTTGAGAGTTAGTTTTACGTGTGTGAGTCGTGTTCTCTAGGTCTGCCTAAATGAGTATTCTCAACTCAGCCAATCGCGGCCAATGCTCGCTCTTCTGCCTTTTATATGCAGCTCACAAACGGGCGGGCATTATTTAGCTTTGATATAATTATATTTAAAAATTTAAAACACATAATATCATGGTTCTTTTCTCGTTGTTGGTTCCAGAATATTTGATGTAAAGTTCTATTTTATTATCTCTAATGAATAATATCTTTCTGCAGGCCACTTCCAGGCAAGTCTTCAGGATTCCTGTTTCCTGACTTCCAGTCGCTACAGAGAATATGGACGCACCCGCTCGTTCTCAAATATAACTCGGAACGATACGAGATTATGCAGCAGAAAAAGGTACACAAAAATAAATATACTTGTTGTGTGTTTTATTTGCTAAACCAATATAATTCTTATATTCCGCCTTTATTACCCCACTGTTAAACAAAAGTTTATATTTGGAGTATACATTATTTTATACATTTGGATTTGTCTGTACATGTTTTAATTATGTTTGTTTCAGAGGGAGAGAGAAGAAGAAGACTCGGAGGGATCTCTGGTAGATTTTATAGATGATGATTCTACTCCTGATGTAAGTTGAAATGTACTACTCATTTATGTAGCAGTTCTAAAAGTAATTTCTAGATTAGTTAGGAACTTAGGTCAACAGTCCTTTTTGCCAGGGTTTTTTAGTGTTCTGTACCTCAAAAAGAAAAAAACTGAACCCTTAAAGAATCACTTTGTTGTCCGTCAGTCTGCCAAGAGCCTTTTTCTCAGAAACGCGTGAAGGTATCAAGTAGAAATTTAAATCAAATACGTAAGTCTGCGGTCCCTTGGTGCTCTAAAAAAATCTAGCATCTAAGTCAACACAATAAAAATTTTGCTGTATAGGTTGTGACGTACGTTAACTGCATAGATCTGCTAGTCTGGCGGGTGTTTTAATGAATTCATCAGACTATGCAAACATGCCAACTACCGCCAGGCACCTGTGCCTGGCATGGTTAGCTAACACCAGCTAAGCCAGGTACACGTGCCTGGCATTGTTAGCTAACACCTGACCAGCTAACAGGTGCATTGCCTAACCACTAGTTTGTCCAAGTCCGAATTTGGGCTTTGAAAATAGCGCTGATAATATAATTTATTAGAATTTTTTACCATCCGGTCTCGAGCCAAACCAACCCCTTACTTTTCCGCTATCAACGCCATTTCATAGCCATTTTATAAAAACCTCTCAACAGGAAACATCAACAGAAGAGTCCTCAGACGATCTGTCTGATGTGAGCGATGACAGCCGAAAGAAGGCAAAGAAGAAGAACAAGGCTAAGAAGAACAAGAATAAAGACAAGGAATCTAAAGAAAAGGTTGGCACCCGGCGGGGAACCCGAGCCAACCCAGGCAACGGTAATGTCGAACCAGCTTTTAGTATGCTTTTTTATAATTTAAGTAGACATTAAGCCTTAAGGGGACAATAACCGACTTTTAATGATTTTATACTGAAGATCACGAGTAAACGAGTAGTGTTAATGATTTGAAAAAAATATAATTATGTTAAATTAGAGCATTTTCTCAATAACTTAATATGTGAATATTTTAGATTATATTTATGTTACATAGTGAAATTAATTTGTAAAGTTATGTCTAACGCGGATAAAAAACTGAGAATGGCGCAAAATCTACCAAGCGTATTTTTCTGAAACCTTCACCAATTTAAAGATAATTTAATAATTGATCTTTGAGTATACGCGTTTTATTAAAATACCTTTTGTTTTGTGTTTAATAAATTAATAATGCGTCAAATTGGGGGACAGCGCTCCTTGATGGGCGAGTCCTTTACTGGCTGAACGTACGACGCGTTGCGTGAGCTCAGTACAGAACACGCAAGCTAACCACTCAAGGTCACTGGCATATATCTGCGTCTTCCGAAGAATCCCGCGAAACTGAAATTTTCTTACGTTTTTTGTAATTTGCATGTCTGTGCCTGTCACAGACCTGCAAATTGCAAAAAACGTATGTTGATCTAAATATGATTCGCGGACGTACCAAATATGGCTTTACAGAATTTTTATCATTAGAATCAGCAATACGACTCTCTAAGTTCGTAGAATCCTGAAATATTCATTCAATAGGATTCTACGAAGAGAGTTAGTTACGTCACGGGACGACTGGCAGATGTGAAACATCGCGTTACACACACATTTACACACTAAGTATAGACTGCCCGCCCCGCCAGCAATCGGTTTTACGTGCGCCTGTAGATGTTTCACATAAAAAATGTGGTTGTATTTGTATGGTCTAACGGTATGGCCGCTTAGCAGACGACGTTCCTTTTCAGTGAATGTAACGTTTGCTTGATATTTTTTTGCATTAATTTCATTATGTTATGTTCAGTATTCCGCCTTTTTACACGCTGCTCCGTGTATGCGAAGCCAGCACGTGCAAAAATAATGTCGTGAAATCGTGCATCCTCTGTTCAGCTTCTATATATTTTTTTTTGTGTTATTCACCAGTGGATGGTGACGACGAAGACGCCGACGTTGCTGAAGTAGTGGAAGTTCGTAACGAGAACCCGACAGAGTGGTGGATCAAGTTGGTGGAGGAGGAGGAGCTGGACGACATGCGCAACTCACACAAACTGGTGCTGCTGTTCGATATACTGCGCCAGTGCGAGGCCATCGGGGACAAACTGTGAGTTGTATTATTTTTTTTCTAGCTGTTGACCTCGACTTCGTCTGCGTGTATTTTGTATTTCATTCAGCATTTTTTTATATAAATCCTGGGGGTATATTCCGAAGTATCGGCCGAACTACGGCTAACTAGGTATGGTTAACTAAGGCGATAAAAAAAAAAAAACATGCGGGTCAGTCTTTGGGGACTGCCGATAGTAGTGAAAACAGTATACATAAAGCTCATGGAAAGCGTTGACGCGAGTTCCATTATTTTTATTCACCCAAAAAGTGCTCAACGCGCCTAAAGAAGTTTTCACTTCAAAAAACGACAAAAAAGTAAATAAGTTTGTTTCTTGTAAGTAATACATTATGTAATAATTTGTTTCCTTGTCATCAGGTTGGTGTTCTCGCAGTCGCTGTACTCTCTAGATCTGATCGAGCACTTCCTGGGTAAAGTGGACGAGGCCACGCAAGAGGCACGCATTGATGACAAACTGGGAAGACATGTCGGTAAGGAGATAAGCGTCACTTAAACTTAATAATAATAAAGTTTATTCATCAAAAAGTAACAATACAATGTGACATTCAGTGCCACAAACTAAGCATCGCTTTTATCTTGTCTTTTATCAGGGTTTCTTAAACTTTTTGCAGTCACGGACCACTTTCACAATTTAAACAATTCCACGGACCCCTGACTGACCCCTGTCAAAGAACATTTTAGGAAAAAAAACAAGCCTAATTTTTAATTTTGATTAAAAAACAAGCCGCGACGACGATGCGCGTCGTCGTGGCGGCGAGGTCGTGGCTTGGCCGAGAAATGCTGAGCTTACTACACAATTTCTTAATAACTGCGGACCCCTGATACACATGCTACGGACCCCTAAGGTGTCCGTGGACCCAACTTTAAGAAACCCTGGTCTAAATGGTGAAAGAAAGAAAACTTTAGTTATTGTGCTCATTGTGAATGCAAGTACAGCTAAACTTAACCTTCTTGTGTGACTGCTTGTGTATTTCTCTGAATAAACACATTTTTTTTTTTATAAGACTTGTATTTGTATACGGACCAACAATACAGGGGAAATTCCAAAGTGAGGCACAACAGAGGCATTTTTATGGATCATGTGTAGAGATTGGATATTCGGATGCATATTCACCTAAATTTTGAGAGTTGACTAGTATGGAGTGCGCTTCGGTACGGGAAAGTGTCGGTTTCCGGGACTGACACGTTTTGAAGAACTACTCTTTTGTACTGTGTATCCCCGAATAAATATATTTCATTTTAGAATAAAAGGTGTTATAATAATGACGTGTTATAATAACCACAAAATTCTTTTCTAGTTCTAAATAGATAAGAAATATTTGTTATACTTAGGAATACAAAATTGTATACCTACACACTGGTATTAATGAAGCCCCGCGATCCCGGAATAAAAATATATTTTTAGATGCTTTTTCCATACTTTGTATCCTTTGCCGGGAAAAAAACGTACTTTAGGTAAATTCGCATCCGAATATCCGATCTCTAATCATGTGTCTGTATAATTAAAATAAAAAAAATTGAAAGTGCCTGTCGGAAACTACTTTAGAGTTCACGGTAGTCTTTTCGCAAGTATTCAAGTTCATAGCTACTCACAGTAATCTGCACGCCCCTTTCATTAAAATCTAAACTCTGCTTTTAAATCTCATGTTAAAACAAATACCAATAACAAGTAGCAATAGCATTTTTTTATTAATTTCTTCAACATTTTCTCTTATTCCATAAAAGGTTTATGATTAATTTGTGAATATGATGAAAAGGTTCGTGGTCACCGGGCGTGGATTACTTCCGGCTGGACGGCTCCACGTCATGTGAGAACAGATCCATCTGGTGCAAGAACTTCAACAGAGAAGACAACCCGAGAGCGAGGTCGGTATAACAATCATATTGAACACACGCGTAGTAATGCTTTATTTACGAACAAAGGCATAACTTGCTCCATTTCAAATAAGATTAGACATTTAAATAAACTTGTTTACAGTCCGTTCAACCGATTTTAACTTATATTCCGTAAGCATAAGGATGGCATTAAAAGCAAAAACGTGGTTCCATACCAACTGTTTATTACAGCTGTCATTGGGTCATGCCACCAACGCAATAGAAGTCAAAATCGATTGAACGGACTGTAAAAAAGGTTTATTTAAATGTCTAATCTTATTTCAAAAGGAGTATAGATTGTTATAAGTGGAGGATAGTTGTATAAATAAACTCGACCCTTTTTAGGGTTCCGTACCAGAAGAATGATGTAACCTATATTTTGTAACCATGTGTTAATTTAAAAGAGTGTCTGTGGAGTTTCTTGCCCGTTCTTCTCGATAGGTACCAACTAAGCTGTGGAATGGGCAACTAGCTTCATATTTCTGACGAATTAACCCCTTGATAATTCAAAAGTGCCTGTAATTGGTTTATTTGAAATAAATGCCTTGAGTTTGAAGGGTGCCAAACGGGACCCTATTACTATGCCTTTGCTGTCCGTCTGTCAGCGGGTTGCATCTCATGAACCGTAATAGATAGGCAGTTTTCTCATGAATCGTAATTTCTACTGCCGATATAACAACAAATAATAAAAATTAAATAAATTTTAACTTTATTTTATTTTTCATACAAGGTGTTTCACTAAATATTGTACGGTGGTACGGAACCATTCGTGTGCGAGTCCGAATCTCACTTAGCCGGTTTTTCTAATGGGATTAGATTAGGCACAATTTTGTGCTAGTTGTTATACACATTTCATTTCAATGAAAGTAGCTTCATTTTACCCCAAAAACCATGTAGTTAACTGTTTTCTAGACTATATTTCCTTCCTTCTTCTGTCTGCCCTTGACATTACTTACTACTTCAAGTATTTAATTTCTAATACGCTATGCCGCAGGTTATTCCTAATATCAACGCGCGCGGGCGGTCTGGGCATCAACCTGGTCGCCGCTAACCGCGTGGTGATCTTCGACGTGTCCTGGAACCCCTCACACGACGTGCAGAGCATATTCAGGGTCTACCGCTTCGGGCAAAAGAAACCTTGCTATGTGTACCGGTTTTTGGCTATGGTGAGTTCGATTTAACATGGACTAATGTTGCTTGAAATTGAACTCAGTGCTTTCAAGTGGCATCACAACAAGTCACTTGAAAACAATGAGTTCAATTTCAGCTCAAAATATTAGCTTTACGCCCAGGTTTATAAACTGGGCGTAAAAGTGATTCAAAAACTCTAACCCTTCTTGAGTGATTGACAGAATAACTATTGTTTTGATAATTGAAGTCTAAAAACTATTTAGACTTCAATTATTATGAGGTCAAAATTATAAAAGATACTTAAACTGTTGTTATAACTATGCCATAGTTCGGACCGGGATTACGCTTGATTGAATCCGTTTCTTCTTCTTTTCTTGCTTCCTTTTTAACCGATTTCCAAAAAGGAGGAGGTTATAATTATGTTCGGCCATGTATGTTCACCGATTGCTCCGTCAATTGTGGACCGATTTTGAATATTCTTTTTTCGTTTCAAAGGGTATGCTCCCGAGGTGGTCCCATTGTCACCAAGTCAGAATCTGATGAGGGGATCCCATGGAAATCGAGGGCAATCCTCAAATTTTATAGGCACACCTATATCGATTTCAGTATTTTTTATAGTAACTCATGCATTTGCACTCGGAAAGCACCATTTGGTGAAGTGGAACTGATGATGAGGACCAGAAATGGCCACCGGAACTATTTAATAATAAGTATTTCACTGTTGCGATTCGATTAGACACTTTAATATGGTTGCTAAGGAATTTATGCTCGTCACAATGCATATGGTGAAGTCACCATCAGTTCCAGTTCTCCTGGTTCTTACTAGGAGAACTCCTCAACTATTAATCGGGAAAAGCAACATTTTGTAACAAGCAGTTGACATTAGGCTATTGTAACTTAGATAAATTGCAAAGTGACCCACTAAAAAGTGAAAAATAAATAAACTTTTTACAACAAAAAAAACAACCTATTTCGTGTTTTTTTTTTACAAAAAGTTTTTTTTAAATTTATAAATCATATATTTCCTAACAGGGCACAATGGAAGAAAAAATCTACGAGCGTCAAGTAACGAAGCAAGCTATCTCCAAACGTGTGATAGATGAACAACAGATAGACAGACACTACGCAGAGAACGACCTGGCCGAGCTGTACAAGTTCGAGGCGCGGCCCGACGAGCCGCGGCCTCTGCCCAGTCTGCCCAAGGACAGGCTGTTCGCCGAGATGCTGAGAGAACATGAGGCACAGGTATTTTATGGAGCTTTCTGTAACACCAAGGCGTTGCTGGCCTTCATTGAGGAGCTGGGGTGGATCGAATAACCGATTTTCCCACCCGTATGCAAAATACGCGCATTGACGAGGAGTTGTGGAAACCAGCCAGTAGTATCTATGGAGCTTGCTAGTTTTTTTATAAGGGTCTCTAAAGATTCCTGTAATAACGAATTTCTTCGCATTAGACGGCATGGTTGGCGCAGTGGTTAAGCGATCGACTGCTGCGCTGCGTGTCGCGGGTTCGATTCCCGCACGGAACAAATATTTGTATGACCTGCAAGTAGTTGTTCCGGGTCTGGCTGTTTGTGTATGTGAGTCTCTGTTTGTAAACGCACCCACAATACAGGAGTAATTCCTAGTGTGGGGCAACGTTTTTAAAACAAAAAAAATACCGTTGCCATACAAAGGTTGTCTGTCTTAGCCAGTAATGGGTACTGGCTCCAATGCATTAGAAGAGCTTTGATTAATTATCAGAGACACTAGCATAGCAGGTTCCGGGTCCATGTCCTAACGTGACGTCTATTGTGGCCTTGTTTGGCGCCCGCTAGGCATCTGAAATAAGTGAGTGTTATAATCAAAGTTTCTACAACTTTTTCATTTAATTTTTTTCGATAGGTCTACTTTTCCCAGATATCGTAAAAAACCGCGTGTCACCCCTCAAAGCACACATTTTCACCCCCCAGCCCCCTTCCGGTCATCTGCTGCGGTCCAATCGATTTTTCCCCGTTTATGTATATCCTAAATTTTCCCGCCATCCCTATACTGCTAAGAATTTTTTTTCCTCGAAAACTGTCGGCACTGGTCTAATACGACTTCACAGTAGAACAAATAAACTCAAAAGATGACCTTTGTTATATGTATATACTCTTTACCAAAAGATAGATTCCAAAAGGGTGATAACACTTCAACTTTACATAATCTCCCACAGATCTACAAGTTCCACGAACATGACTCTCTACTCGAGAACAAAGAAGAGGAGACTCTAAGCGAGGAAGAACGCAAGGCGGCGTGGGAGGACTTCGAGAACGAGAAGAACAAGCCGCCGCCCGCGCCCTTCCCGTCCCCCTGGCCTATGCATAATGGAATGGGTGAGATTTTATATAGTTTCTATAGATTCGGTGATCTATGGCCGATCCTGGGCCATCCGGATACCAAGACAAGCGTGGCCTCAATCACAGACTATGTCGGAACTCTTCCGGTGCGGTCAGTCGTCATTAATTTTAGCTGTTAACTGCAACTTTACTTGCATGTTGGGTGGATTGAAACACTAATGCATCCTTTAATATTATAGTAAACCAGATCAGTCAGTCAAATCCGTTAAAGCGTGATTGAGTAACAAACATCAAATTTTCCAAATTTATAATATTGATAAAATGATAAGTTTAAAACCATTTGTTTGCTTATGTACAAATAAAATCATTTTATTGTGGGCATAGGTTATACAGACAGATGTTAGATAAATTACAGCTGCAAAAATAAAATACAACTGTCAACCTTTCGTTTGCTGTATTGCAGCGCTGCTATGTCAGATAAATTACAGCTGCAAAAGTAAAATACAACTGTCAACCTTTCGTTAGCTGTATTGCAGCATGTTAGATGAATTATAGCTGCAAAAATAAAATACTACTGTCAACCTTTCGTTAACTGTATTGCAGCGCTGCTATGTCAGATAAATTACAACTGCAAAAATAAAATACAACTGTCAACCTTTCGTTAGCTTTATTGCAGCGCTGCTGGAGTTTTCTATCATCACTTCATTTTACACGCCTCAACGCTTTGCACTACTCTCGATATGTCGCCTTGTCCAATATTTCCCGACATTAAATCCTTTCTATATTCTCAATTATACAAATGGAATTCATATTAGCAGGGAAGTTTTAAATACTAGAGACTTGATATTATAAGATTTTAAATAGATATACCTTAATATGTAAGATAACAAAAAATGAAATTAAAAAATGACGTGTAGTGCTTTCCGTTGGGAAGTGTGTCTGTTTGTCGTCACGATTCAAGTCGTCACACACAATGGATTAATCTAAATCTTCTCCTATAAGTTTTCTTTCAACCTTGAGATGAGCCCTATTGATTTTCGTTATGAAACTCATAACCGTTTAAGGGGGATGCGCTAAGGTAGCACGCGAAATTCAAATTTCATTTCATTTTTTGCAATTTTCAGGTCAGTAATAGGTTGTATATTGATCTAAATATGAATCGCGGCCATAACAAATATGGCTTTACAGAATTATAATCATTAGAATCGGCAAAACAAAAATCGATGAATTTTCTTGTATTTTTTTTTCGTAAAATTTATAGTCAACATGTTTCTGTCTGTGAGGCGTGCACTTCTGGATATTCCATTTTTTTTTACTGTATCTTTTCCAGTGCCGGGGCTGTTAGCGCAGCAACAGCAGCAGCTCGCGTACGCGGCGCTGGCGGCCATGCTGCGCAAGGACATGCCCAACATCAACGACAACCAGATCCGGGACATGTTGCCGCTCATATACAACTCTAACCCAGGGGTGAGCGTACAACAGAGATATACACGTTTCTCATTCATTCCCGTCAACGGCTACATTTATGGCCCATCTCGCGAACTTGCAATCTCCGACACTAATATTCCAGTTTCATTCGCAACATTCAGGGTCTGAAACCGGTTAATTTTTATTTCCGAAAATACAAATTATTTTTGATACAATTGATATTAGCTTCAAAGATTGCTTCATCACATTAAGTTTAGCATTGATTGTCTAACAAAATATTAAATAATTAACGAAATATGTTCGAAAACCTTTATAATAATGGTTAAGGTTACACAGAAAATTAACCGGTTTCCGAGTCCTGGAATATAAAATAGGAAATAAACATGGGGGACACAGCACTGGATTCATTCAAGCATGAATTGGAAGCATTCTTCGCTGATTTTTTTTGTCAAGGTACTCCTAGTCGCATGCATGACCACCCAATTAAAAGACGGTAATGAACATAGAACATCATTACTCAGCGATGTACTGAATCGATTAAATACATTTTTATCATCATCATACTCATACCTTTCTTCGTCAAACAGCAAAGACCATTTTGTTTTTTTTTTTTCCATTTATTTCAACATTCTTGATTGGCGTTTTTGTTTTAAAGTACACACTAACTGATTTATTTGTAAGTGTATGAATAAGTAATATAACCAATATTATCAACTTATTCACATTTCAACATTTATCTGTTTAGATGTTCGGTGGATATGACTTTGGCGTAAGTTTTATGTCGATATATTTTATATCCCTTGTTTATTAGATGTATACGCCGCCTAGTCCTGACGCCGTTAGACATTAATTTTATGTTTAAAGCATGTCATTTTCATTATTTTGTAGTGATGCATAATTTAATTGTTATAGCAGAACCTATGATGACGCAGATTTTTTTTATGTTATAGTTGATGCAGAAAATGAGTGAAATATATAAGTACACTCAACCGGGAATGATGAATCACGGTATGATGAACCCTGCTATGACTCAAGGTGAGTTATATTGTTAAGCTATCCTTGAATATCTGTCATCAGGAATAATATTTATAGGTAGGTGATATTTATAGATTTATGTGAGTTATATTTTAATTTAACATAACATGTGTGTGTTTAGTAGAATGTTTACTTCATATTTGGACCAGGTACCATTTATGTTACTCATTGAAAGGGTTTTCGATAGGGTTTTTCTAAACGGTTAAACAAAAACCCATACGATAAGGTTAACTGTTATGAACGGCTTAAATAAAATATTGGTAACCCATTAAAAGGGTTTTCGATAAAAACCCATACAATTTGGGAAACCTTTTTGAACGGCTTAATTTAAGCCATTCAAAATTATCCACACCGTATGGGTTTTTGATTAACTGCTTAGAGAAACCCTATCGAAAACCCTTTCCATTGAAAGGGTTTTTCTAAAATGATAACCAAAATGGTCCCTGGGAAAAATAGTGATAGAATTTGTTCTGCTACGTGTGCTGGGCAGATATCGAAATAATATAATATTATGATTTTTTCATGTTACTGGGTTTCAAGTAGGTATGAACCCATTGAAATGGGTTATCAGGTAACCCTTTCACTGGGTTTCAAGTATAAAACCCATTCAATAGGTTATCATGTAACCCTTTCAATGGGTTTCTAGTATAAAACCCTTTCAATGGGTTCCAATTCCAATGGTTTCCTTTCAACCCCTTCGAAAGGCTTAACCCTTAACCGGGGTTGTACGGTCCCTGATTTGGACAGCCATCGCATGCATTGCGACAATTTTCGTTACCAGTAACATGGATATTCTGATAGACGATAGTATTTAATCAGTAGTTTTATTTTAATAAAACAAAAGTGCCAAATAAGGCGGCAATGGCGTTAGTTGCCCTTGCCGTTGGTCCTGGCTGGTATTTGTAGATTTTTGACAGTCGTTACGGATACCCAGTCTTAGCATGGGACCCAGTATGTATTACCCAGTCACTGGGTTGTGGAGATCATATAAGCAGAGTCGCTCCATGTTAAATACTGGTATTCAGCTGCATCTGGTTAGTCTGCAGTCCGGTTAGTGAGCACCATGTACCTACCATTTTCTGAGTACGTCTTTTATTGACTTGAATGTGCCCTGGCGGCTGAGAGTGTCATGCTCACTCAAATGTCTAGCTGATGGTGGCGTGTGTGTTGGATCATTAAGTTCCCTTCAAAATGGTTGAGCTAAATGGTGCTGATCCATGCGTCGTGTTCGTGAACGGGCGCCGTCAGTAGGGACTGGTCATTTCTTAGCTGCCACGGCTTATTTTAAGTAACGTATTTTAATTGTTTTTTGTTTTTTATATTTTTATTACGAACGCTTTTAACGTGCACGTCTTTCTACATTGTTCTCACATGTATAACATAAATGATGTAACCAATACTATGTAACACTATTTTGATTTAAAATAGTGTCCTTGGAGTTTCATGCCTGTTCTTCTTCATAGAGATCTACGTTTTGGAATGGGCAAATAGCTTCAACTTTCTGACTAACTGACCGACGCTTTAACAATTCAAAAGTGCCTGTAAAATTGATTGACTGATTGTTGATTGTGTGTGTTTAATTGAAATGTTTTGAGTTTGCATCTGGTTAGTCTGGAAGCCAACCCCAATAGATGATGAAATAATTTTTTTTATTGTGTCTGATAAGATAAGATAAGATAAGATAAACAGCCCTAGTAAGGAATTAATAATACTTGTGTTGGGGTTTTCTCGCTCCTTCCTTTAATTTATAGTTAACAGTATTGAGAATTAATAAAAATTAAGAACTAAAATAACATAATTTTATTTATGAACAGATTTTTAAGAGCAAAAAGATACAATGACTTATAAAGTAATTAGCAGCTCTGTGTTGTGTGTAATTGGGAGTATGTGTATAAGTTAGTGTGTATGTGTACATGTTTGATAATGATCCCATTCGTCTTAGAATAAATTAGCAAGTGAGGTTTACATTGTAGTACCCATAGATAGACAAGTAGTAACACGTAGCATTTCCCAGCGGCAGCAGCCGGCGGCGCGCTGGGCGGCTCGTCGGGGCTGCAGTACGAGCCGCCGTGGCAGCGCCAGCAGCAGCAGCAGAACCAGATGCGGCTGCAGCAGCTCATGCAGCAGAACGTGAGTGTGCGCCCGCGCGGGCTACTGTGGCGGCGCGCCCTTAAGAGCGTTTAGGACGTACGGCATTTCATACAAACTTTCAAGCCCTTGTTTTTCGAAATGACTGAACCGATTTTAATGAAACTTCATACGCACAAGCAGGATACAAAGGAATTTAAACATTTATATCTCTAGCTTTTATGGTGTACATAATAAAGAGTATTCTATTCTATACAAGGTTATTTTTAAAACGTCAATAACCTCTTAAGGGTTCATTGTACTCACCATTATAAACAAATCCAAACATCACATTTTAACGAATTATTCGAACATAAATGTAGGGAACAGCTGTTTTTTTTTTCGCGATTTCAGTTTTGGTCCCATAGTGAAAGTTGTTTATAATGATGAGTACAATGAACCCTTAAGAGGTTATTGACGTTTTAAAAATAACCCTTTCTATATTGAAAGTTTGTATGAAATGCCGTACGTCGTAAACGCTCTTCAAGTCGATATTAGACACACTGCTTGTTCATTTTTGCTTGTCATTCGGCATCTTGCACTTGAAGTGAAATATCTGAACGAAAAATTTGTTCGTTCGTGAACCGATCCAATTATGTTGGGTTTCGGCACTTTCGGCATCTTATAGTCGCCAACCGAACGGTCGAAAAGTGAAATGAAAGAGCAGATGAACGTTCATTCCTTTACAATTTTGTCGGTGTCGTGGGAACGTGAAATGAAATGAAAATGAACGTTCACTCGAGTGATATCCGCTTCAGGCCAAGCCACAACATTTTAAGAGGAAATGTACTATTGCTATTGCCGTATTTTGATATCGAGCGCCCTTTTGTTCATGTTGGCTAAAGGCGCGGGACGTTCAAAATCTAAGCTAGATTTTGTAAAACAAAAGTGAGCTAATGCATGGTCTTGTTCTATACAATGGCATGCTACATTATTGTGGTTGATGTGTTGACGTTCGAACACTCTTTTGTCGAATGCGTTGCTTCACCTTTACAAAATGGTACAAGTCAATCTGTTCCACAATTAGAATACTTTTCCAATTTCAGTTTCTTTTTTGTTTTGTTTTATAATGTATGAATGTTAACAAACACATGACAAGCGCTTGATGCGCGTTTTGCTAATGCGTGTTTACAAATTACAACATTGCGTTTCTAACGGCGCCATTGTAACCACACATAAGCAAAAAGCGCGTCAAGCGCTTGTCATCTGAACTTTACGTAACTAACAGCAGCAAATGGGCGCGAAGTTCTACGCGGGAGGACTGGGCAGCCGCGACAATGTGGCCATGGCGCTGCAGCAGCAGCGGGCCAGGGAGATCATGATGGCCGGCGGCGCGGGGGGCGCGGGCGCGGCGGGGGGCGCGGCGGGGGCGCGGCGGGGGGCGCGGGCCGGCCGCGCGGCCGCCCGCCGCTCGCGCCGCGCATGCCGCCCGCGCCCACGCAGGACGTCGTCAACCTCGACTCCGACTAGTAGTCCCGTACGTATTCTTCACATCAACCGCTCCACGATAAATTTCGAGACCCTGCTCTAAGCGAACCTGCAATACTATATTCCGCCATATTTTGTTTCCTAAAACTTCATTGATCAGCAAGATAGACATATTGTAGTTTTGTATATTTAAATTTCTTGTTCTTTGCATTGAGTTGACATTTACCTTGTTTATCGACAGGTAGTGAGAGAGGTGCAAAGTGGACCGAAGTGTACAGTGAACGATAATAGGTGCTACACTGCTATATGGAGTGGGGTGTGGACGCCGCGGAGTCGCCGGTTGCTGGAACAGTAGCAGTAGCTGAGTACAGGGATTCCGCCTTCCAGACGAGTCTGCAGCACTCTGCACTCCAGGTGATCATCTGGCCAAAATACAGTGATATTTTGGAGTGTTAGCTCCATATATGTAGCTTTTCGCCTTGAGGCTTGCGCTCTTAATGCTACATATCAAGAATCTCAGTATTTTATTTGTAGTTCAGACCTTTTTAGACCTTAGCCGTATACTCTCCATATGATTTCCTAACGAGAACCAGTGGTGTTCACATATCAATGAAACTCCACTTTGTTTCGTTTAACTCAACAACAGCGGAAGCCTAAGGCGTAGTTTAGTAAAAATGATAAGGCGCACAAGTTTGGTCATATTTTAAGCTTCGTATAGATAATTGTGCTCAAACTTGAAATGTGACACTTGTGCTTGCGGGAGTTAACATTCTACTTTCTGACACTATGTGTGAGGATGACGTAGGAACTATCGAACAAACGAAGCATCTTAAGAAAGCTGCTGGAAATGCATTCTTGATACTTGTTCATTGATCATTCATTAATCTATTCATTCCATATATAAAAACATGACAACTCCATTTCATAAAGCAACTGCATAGGCAGCTAGTGCACACAGGCTGCAAGCAAATATTCTGACTGTGTCTAAATTGGCACGGCAGTATTGCCAGTCAATAGAAACAATCCAGAAAGCATACAGACTGTGTGGAAGAGTTAAATATTACACATAGTTTATAACAACCTAAGTGTGTAATGAATTAAACAGAATGTGATTGTATGGATGCTATCATAGGATGCTTCAGGTGTCAGCTTGATAAATTTTAACTATATCTCTCAGTACAGGAAATTAGTGATAAGTTATGTGTTGGTAGTTAGAAAACTTCTATGTGTCTAACATAGTAGTGACCGCGACATTGCGCACGGAACTGGGGGCCTAAAATGGACACTGGCAGAATCATAATAAGATCTGCGTACAATTCATACATCCCGCAATTCATCTGTTTGCCAGCTGCTGTTTGACATTAGACTTTATCATAGCAATTCATATTTTTTTTTTCTCTCGTTTGGCAATTGAGCCGATGTCGACTATTCTGCCAGCGTCATGTGGTGACTTGTGGACCATTTTACGAAACTGCTTATAAAACTGTCAAACAGATGAATGGCGGGTTAATAATTGTACGCAGATCATATTATGATTCTGCCAAAGCTTCCATTTTAGGGGCCCTGTATGACCACACGTAATAGGAATAGTGATTGAATGGAGTGCTAACACACATTCCTATCTGTAACTGACACAACATTATGAATTTGACAAAATCATTATTCTGTTTGAAAACTGAATGAATTCAGGATTCGTAAAATGCACTCCATTTGTTTGCTAATCTGTGACAAGCACCCACTATGTAACAATATAGTGATATATTACTCTACATATAGTTACTGCAACACCAATCTAAACTAAAATTAATGTTATTCATTGGTTTATGTATAATTAATCAATATATTTGATTGTTAAATTAGAAACTGGAATACATCATTAATTATCAACTCTGCACATAAACCATTAGTAACGTTGATGTTCAAATTTAAGATTAGAGAGATGTTATTTTCGTGAAGTTATCAGATATTTTGCTATGGCAATTTCAATTTTTAAACCTTATCCCCCTTATTACAAAACAAGGTTTATCTTCAAACCCAGGTTTAAAACATAGAGCCATTATTGAATTTCGAACTTTATTCTGACTATGGTAATGTTCCTAAACACAAAACTGACAACTTAGTACCGAACTAAGTTTTCAGTTTTGTATAAAGAACGGTATTTCCATCACTGTTACCTTCTTATTACAAAAACTTGCTCCATGGTTTAAGCCATGTCAAAATATAAATCTTGTTTTGTAATAAGGCGGCATCTGTTTCAAATTTATTTTATTCCCATTATAATGTATTTTAAGTTGATACAAATTGTACTAGAATGAAAACAAGAAAATTATTTGTAAGCAGGTTTTATCATAGTTATTAGTCCCTTATTCGGCCTCAAATAAATGTATTTGTTTCTAAATAATTCATGATTGTATGAAAATATTCCATATTACAATTTTGTGAATTAGACCTATGTTTATAAGTATTGAAATAACTTTCATTACTCACAAGATATTATTTAATATTAGTGAAGTGTGTAGTTAGTTCAGAACTGTAATGAGAATCAATTTTTAGTTTGGGCCTTAGCAATGATTTTATCCAAAACTGTGTACTCACATTGAAATCATAGTGCAGTTTAACTGTATTTTTATTTGCAATTATTTTATTTACTGATCCTTGCACATCACTGTGGGATTATTTAAGTGATGTTTATGTGACTGTATTTATTTGCCTGCTATTGAACAGGCGGTTTAGTTGTGATATTGCCTAATATTAAATTTTTGTATACGTTTATTTAAACAAGTCACCAAGGTGACTTTTAATGTTAGATGCAACAATCTATATATAGCGATATATTTTAGAATACATTAGTGTAACATGAAAATTGTAGTGCATTTTGAATTTGTGAGCTTGACATTTTGTTTATGAGAAATTCTCATTGTTTCAGTATAATTTTGGATTATTTTACAGATTTTTCTATGCTTATTTAAAATGTTATTTATAATTATAAAACAGTTATGTTAATAAATGAGCAGTATTTCAGTTAGTTATAAGGCCATGTTATATCCATTAATTATCACCACACAGCCCTATAGTTTATTTTTGTTTTTATACAACTACCTAGCAATAGTGTTGCTACATGAATATTGTGAGGTTGCTACACAAGTGAGGACTGCTGTAATTGTTTTATTATTTATGTAATATATAATATAATTGTAACTGTAGAGAACTTCCTATTATTTTGTAGTACAATCAAAGTATAATAAATGATTCAAAATGTGTAAAACATGTTTTATTCATTCAATAACTTACATCAACACATACAGAAGGTATTCACTTGGGTGTGCTCTCTTCAATGAGCACAATAAACGAATCAATTCACTGCATAAAACACAGTATTCCTGAAAATGTAATGTGTCATTAGGTTAGGCTAACCTAACCTTACTAATCCTTCCCATGCACTTACAATCTACAAGCGACTCTTGACAAGTTGGTTATCACCAAGACAAGACAAAACAGCCTATACTGTTCTCAATGCTGAAACTCCGGCCTCCGTTCTGAGAAGTTGACCATAATCCAACATGTAGTCCTAATGCAGTTGCAGATGGTGCACGTATTTGAAGATGGTACATGTATTACTGCAGATTATGTACATTATTGGTACTTAAATCCGTGTATTCCCGTTGTCCCCGTGGTTTGGTTTTACATTCAAAAATATGTTACTGGCACTCGCCGGCCGCTGCCACGGCACCGTTCGCTACGCTCGCTCGGCTCGTGCTTTGTGTGGTCACAGTTCTAATCTAACCTAGCTGTTTTTACTTTGTACGTTATGGGGACAACGGGAAATAAATTTAATCACGTCCCGCTGTCCTCGTGACGGGGATATGGCATACGGGGACAACGGGAATACACTCTTAACTCAGATTATGAGACTCTTAACTCAGATTATGAGACTCTTAACTCAGATTATGAGACTCTTCAATCTAGGGTTATGTTACATAGGCTACGACTACATCGCTGATGACAGAGCGCGCGAAGTAATCGCGAGCATGTAGCCGTAGCATTACAATGATATTACACAATAAGAATAGAATGGACCTGCCAATATACCAACGATTTGGGTTGAAAAATATTTGTATAGAATGTGCTTTTACTGATAAACGTTGCTAAAAGTTATGTAATGATTAACGTCTACATATTTTTTTTTTATGCTTATGTATCTCTTAACTTATAAATGAACCCTATCATTGTGAAATGGCCAGTTAGTAACACCACATTTAAGGTACCGGTATGGTAATCTAATAAGGTATTCTAACCTAACTTTTGAATTTTCTAGTGGGAGGGAGGGTAGAACCCCTGCGAAGGAAAAGTTGTGGAGCCCCCCTTTTTGAGATATGATTTTTTTAATATTATAACTTAACCTTCAAATTTTCTTGTGGAAGAGGGGGGAAGGGGTTGAAGAACTCCCCCTGTGAAGGAAAAGTTGTAGAGGACTCCCCTTTTTGAGATATGATTTTTTTAATAATCTAACTTTTGGGTACTGAATTTGCCAACAACCTGATCCCTGCTGGCGTGTTTTGGTCACCGTTCTAACCTAACCAGTGACCGTACAACCCCGGTTATGAGTTAAGCCTTTCAATGGGTTACTTTTATCATGATGTAACACATTGAAAGGGTTTTATACTAGAAACCCAGTGAAAGGGTTACATGGTAACCCATTGAATGGGTTTTAGACTTGAAACCCAGTGAAAGGGTTATATGATAACACATTCAATGGGTTCTATACCTACTTGAAACCCAGTAACATGAAAAATCATAATATTATGTTATTTCGATATGCGCCCAGCACACGTAGCATGACCAATTCTATTTCTATTCTACCCAGGGACCATTTTAGAAAAACCCTTTCAATGGGTAACCAAAATGGTCCCTGAACCTAACCCAAATAAAGTGATTTTTTTTTCTCTCCTGGGATTGTAAACTGAAACTTAGCCTGGGTTTCCCCTCACAATTCAAAGTAATAATGATTAGTAATCACTATGCGTGTCTACTAGATCGCACTGTGGTTAAAACCCCACTCATGCATGAGGTTGTGGGTTTAAATTCGGGCAAGTACCAAAGCCACTTTTCAATTCATATGTATGGTACTTTCTGAGTTTATCTTGGGCATTACTGATATCAATAAAGGAAAACATTGTGAGGAAACCTGCACTATCACACTAATATTATAAAGGAAGTGTGTTTGTTACTTCTTCACGCTCAGACAGCTGGACCAATTTTTATAAAATTTTGTATGGAGGTAGGTGACACCCTGGATTAACATTATAGGCTACTTTTTATCCCGATATTCCTACAGGATCGAGACTTGAAACTACGGGGCGCAGCTAGTAGTTAATATAAATCTGAAATTGCTAACGCAACTTGAGCAAACATGGTGATCAATGCTCGAGCTTTCTCTGTATGAGAAAAGGCTTTTGCCCTACAGTGGGTCTTTTTATAACCCAGGACTCTGGTTCCTGGACCTTAGGAAAGCGTACAAGGGGCCAAAGCCAACTCGCAGAGGCCCCTAAGACAATTTTAAATGATGGGGAGGCACCATTATTAATATTATTATAATCACTATACTCATCCTATTGACACATTTATGTAATTTATTGGAGAGTAATTTATTCTTTGCCACTGATCTGTATGGCTGATGCAATGGTTTTGTTGACAATACAAACTCAGTTTTTGTTTACCCTGGACCTCTCCAAGGGGTCATGGTACTCATCATTATGTACAGAAAGAAAGAAAGAAATCATTTATTTGCTGATACTACTTTTAATAAGGGATGAAATGATGATGTGTGCGATCAGGGGACTCCCTGTCAGGAACGAAGTTCCATACGCGATACTCGCATGCACACACACACTGGTATATAATAGAAAGAGATAGAGGAAGAGAGATATTTGTAAGGAGGGGGCATAATGCTTTTTCCTTACGTGACGATTTCTAACAGTCAAATCCTACTGCAAGTCGCGTTATGGAACTTCATTCCAAAATCAGCTGTTCAGTACATTTTTGTTCATTTAGGAAGACCGACAAAATGTATGGATTATGGAGCAGCAATTTTTTTTTGTCATGGTTGGTTCCCTATTTAAAGTAGTATAACATGAAGACAACAGAGATGATGATAATGATGGTTACAAAAACTAGGGTGAAAGCCTAAATACACAATCATGAACCAAATGCTGAGACTTGAATTTTTAAAATTAGTTTTTTTAAATTAGCAGAGTAACTCAAAACATTCTTATAATTACATAATTTAGTGGAATCAATCATACATTTAGGTTGGGGATTCCAGTCTTAACACCAACAGACACTTGAACGTACTTGAGTAACCTGCGAGCCAAAAATGTAGCATTGTCTGCATCAAAAACATTGGCAGTTATAATGTCTAGCTTCATTTCATTTTGGAAGTTTATCAGATCACTAGCACTGATAGCCATAGCGTTCACAGGTAGTCCACCAGCATTTACTAGCACCACACGACGAAGTTTTAAATCAGAATGCACCTGCACTAACACTTTCTTCGCCCATTCCAAACAAAATATTCTAGTCGTGTCTATAGCTAAAATAACGAAGTCGATACCGACCTTTCCGGTCAGATCAGACTGTTTAACAACTTCTTCCAGATAAAACGATCGTAATATAATTAGTTTCCAGCGGAAATTCCCTTTGTTGTGAACTTCTATGAGGGCTTCTGATATTTTTTCAATGATATCAACGGTGGATGAAAGAACTATCACTGTTAAAGTATTTCTGCAACTTGTCGGACCGACCCACGGTGCAACTACGATTTCTTCTTCGATCATGGACATTTTCAATGCAAAAAAAGTTCAACATCAACTCAACAAAATATAAAAACTTAAGAAGTCAAAGTGGAACTGGAAGTACTGGAGTCTGAAACTTCGAAAAGAATAGAAACGTTTTGTTTTGAAAATTTGACGTATAAATTAGGGATACCATGTTAAGACTTTCATGTTATTTCAATAAAAGCTAAAATCGACTAACGGCCGAACCCAATAACCTATATATCACCAGTTTCGGCCTACTGGAGATATAAAAATATATCTATCGATGGTTTAACGTCCCAATAATCTAGGAATCATACCGGCCCACGCTATCTACTGATGGGAGGGTGTATGGCTGTGGTGTATGGCCTACAACAGATATCTCTTTGTATGAAAATGCCAAAGTATGCGTTCCAATATACGATTTGTTTGACAGGACAGTAATAAAGATGGCAGATTTGGCTATTCCCCGAATCGCAGGGATAAACGTAAAGTAGCCAAGCTAAAATAAAGTCTTTAGTACTTGCAATAACGATCATAGATGTTTTTTTTTTATTTAAAGTAATACAAAAAAAAATAATTCAAATATCTCGAAAACGGTGCGCCCTAGGCAAAAAATAACAGAAAGTTAACCCCCCCCTTACTGACACCCTCCGTGTACCATTACAACATGAATTTAAGTAAAAAAAAAAATAACATTAATGCGCTAAGGTAGCCCGCGAAATTCAAATTTTATTACGTTTTTTGCAATTTGCAGGTCAGTAACAGGTTGTATTTTGATTCGCGGCCATAACAAATATGGCTTTACAGAATTATATCTTAATCCAGTAACCTATTTAGAAGTAAGAAACAAAGAAGTATTAATATAACCCTAATTGGTTAATACACATGTAGTTTTTTAAAGTGATGTTGGTTGTAATGGAACGCACGGGAGAGCGAAGTAGAGAAACCTACTTATTGTTTTCGTTATATAGATAGCCTTTATCAATGATTGTGAGACGCCATCCGAGCATAGATATAATTATACTGTCTATCATCAATAGCGATCTGTCTAGTTATTGGTTTCGGCCGTAAGTAATTTGTGATCGGGATCGGTACTAACTACTATGGTACTAACGCCAACATCTTGTTTTTTTTAATGCAATTCTACGAAACAATTTACAAATGTTGCCAAAAGATCGTTGTAGCACTTATTTATTGTTCTGTAGTGTCTGTTGCTGTCGTTACTTTACCGGTTTCTTTGGAACACGGCACATCGTTAATCCCATCCCAGTGTTAGTGTTAGGGCGGTAAATTTCAAGTTTGATAGATGAAGATGACTGGACGCGTGGATGTGGATGCTGGTGGATGGAGGGACGAGTGGTAATGCACCACTACTTGAACATTCGATTTCTCCCAGTCCACACCCCTCGGAGACTCTTTTTGCTAGCAGATGGCTAGCTAAAATAATGAGTTTATTAAATTACTTGACCGTCACTGGAAGCTTTATATTGAGAGAGCATATCCGTTTCCGTCGATTTCATAGCAGTTTTAGTACTTTTTTAACCTACTCAGTGGCGCCACCTGGTGTTTGCTTGTCATTTTAGTTTCGTAAAATGTAACGAGCCACTTTTTGTTCATTGGCGTTTCGTTCTCCGTCGAAGCAACTTGTGGGCATCGGTTCACGACCCATGCCAAAAATTACACTATATTTTTATGTTCTAAATTCGAATATTATATTGCATAGAAATCGTGATCATACTTTTAACGGTTTTTTCCGTTCGGATCACTATCATGTAAATTACCAGCTAAGTATATACAATACTACATTTAAAATTTTAAAAATATAGTGCTGTTTTATGGTGAGTTATTTTTGAAGAAAAACTGTAAGTACACCCTTTTTCGTAAAAGTAAGTGGTCATTACTTTAAACGGTTTTTCCGTTCGGATCACTACTTAGATTTATTATTTACCTACAGTTATTTTTAATATAAATGTGTGCTTAGATTTTTATTGTGAGTCAAGAAGACTTAATAACTTTTATTGCGATAATGGATGAGCACGTAATTGGTTCGGCTGCCGAGCCACAGGCTGTGGCCGGACCGAGTGGAATGACCCGGAAAAGGAAATTTAGCTGTTCTAGCAGCAGCACGAGCAGCAGCTCTTCAAGCTCGTCTTCTTCAAAACGTGGCAAGCGGTCGCGCCGTGCACGCCACATAAAGAATAAGCGCGCCCAACAGTCTAACCCGACATTGGCCAAGCTTATAAAGGAAGTCAGTGAGCTACGCCAACAAGTTTTTGCAAATAATATGCATACTGATTGCCATGATGGGGTATCAGTTTGTTCTGGAGTCAGTGGGGAACTGTATGACCAGCATAATATTGACGAACAGTGCCCTGATGTTGAAGGTCAAAACTCAAATTTAGACTTCACTTTCGATATCGAGACAAAGCTTAAGGAACCATCTGTTCCGAAAACTCCTCCAAGTTTTTTAAAAATGCTACTAGATGTCCAGCGCTTAGGTAGCACATCTTGGTCCGAGGTAAGGTATTCTGATACTCAAAAGCTCTACAATCACACCCCAGGGTTCATAGACTTAGACACAAACGAAGAGATAAAAATATATGATACCTTACGTCACTTGACACATGCTGATAAATCATACGCAGCAATTACTTTTTGCATCCTAAAACAAAAAGAATCATTACAAGAAGCTATTCGTAATTTCCTTTTGTGGGCTAAAAATACAGAAGTCAATTTTGATAATTTAAGCGGGAAGGTTGAAGAATTATTTCAAAAAGGTGATTTGCATAAAATCTCGTCTGACCTGCTACAATTAGTTTGTGGCCATCGAGCCGAAAGTATAGAAATGCGTCGAGAAACAATTACTAGTCAAATTTCAATTCCTAGTAAGTAATTAGTAATTTCAATTACTAGTAAAATTCGAGATCCATTAGTTAAAGCATCTTTGAACAGAATTCCCCCATCATCGACCTATTTATTTAGTCCTGAATCTTTCACAACAGCATTAGAAAAGGCCGGCGGTGTACGCAAAGCCTTTTGGCCTTCTAAAACTGATTCTCATACTAGATCTAATCAATCTAGCCATCGCCCCTCGCGGGGGCAAGGCCTACATAAACCAGTAGTTCCATCGCGTGAAGCTCAATATTTTTGCCACGAACCAGGCATACCGATGCACACGCATGCCTATGGCAACTCACCCTCGCGGGGTGGAAATTTTCGCGCCAATTACACAAACAAAGGTTAGGGTCTACCATCCTTTCAATCCGACCAATATACCAACAGTAGAGGCTCATTTCACAACCGAGGCTCGCGGCCCGATCGTGGAAGTAATCGAGGTCGAGGACGTTCAAACCCTCCAAAAAGCTCTCGAGCGAACCATAAACGGTACAAGCAATGACTTGAATCGTTTTCGAGCAGGTCAGTTAGCGCACTACCACTCGATATGGAAGGAAATGGGAGCACCAAAAATTGTTCAAAAATTGATTCAAGGGTATCTCATACCATTTACCCACAAACCTCCTCTGATATACCCAAATGTAACCAATGGTCACTTCCAAACAGCTGTCACAAAAGAAATGTCTGCAATAATAAACAAAATGAAAGATCAGGGCATTCTAAAAGTTGTTCAACTCTCACAGAGTTTCATTTCCCCTCTATTTTAGATTCCAAAACCCGACGGATCAGCCCGTCCAATATTCAACCTAAAAGCGTTAAACGAATTTGTAAAGACGCAACCATTTCACTTAATAAACATGTACCGCATTCCGGACTTTTTGCAACCACAAGACTGGATGTGCAAAGTGGACCTATCACAGGCATATTTCCACTTAAAAATTTCAAAGTCACACAGGCGCTTCCTTCGTCTAGTATACAACCAAGAACTGTTAGAGATGACCTGCCTTCCGTTCGGTTTGAGCACTGCACCCAAAACCTTTTCAATACTAATGAATTGGGTTGCCCAAATATTACGAGAACGCTGGAACATCCGAATCATCGTCTATCTCGACGACTATTTGATAGTACATCAAAATGTACACGTTCTTCGAGATCATGTCAAACTCACTTTAGACATAATACAAAATCTTGGTTGGCAAGTAAATTTCGAGAAATCTGTTCTTTGTCCTCAAAAGACAAATATATTTAGGAATATTATGGAGTCCCTGGGACAATTTAAAATCCCTGCCAAAAGAAAAGACTTTTTCATTAATCAAAAAAGTGAGTCAAGTTCTCGAGCAAGGAATAATAACTCTAAAGGAATTGCAGAGAATAACAGGACTCCTGAACTTTGCCAGTTATGTTGTTCCTCGAGGCCGATTCAATCACCGGCAATTATTAATGTTCATGAACTCACTACCAGACCTTTTATCGAAATCCTACCCACTACCACAAAATGTTCGAAAGGAACTGGAAAAGTAGACTCTGAATTGTCAGTCATCAACACCTCTACATTACCCTCCGCCAGTAAACTTCCTGACAACAGATGCATCAAACCAGGGTTGGGGAGCACAACTGGACAATTTCGCTCTATCGGGCAGTTGGTCACAAGAGGAACAGGCATTGCACAGCAACCAAAAAGAAATGTTAGCCATATTTCGCGCCCTTCAAGACAACGCTCACCTACTCTGCAACAGCTCGATCCTGATACAATGCGACAACAGGACTGTGGTCAGCTATTTAAGGAACGAAGGAGGTACGAAATCATTACCACTAATAGAACTAACTTATCAAATTCTAAATTTACTGGACCAATTTCAAATTCACTTCAAAATACACCACCTCCCGGGCAAGTACAACAGTCATGCCGATCACTTGTCACGCTTTCGCCAACCTCCGGAATGGCACCTAATGCCAGCCAGTACGGAAATAGTGTTTGCAAAGTGGGGAATCCCAATAATAGATTTGTTTGCCTCAGCGACAGCTCACGTAGTTCACAATTATGTATCCCGAGACCTGAGAGACCGACAAGCACTCTTTCACGATGCATTCAGTGTCCCATGGAATTATCCACTCGCATGGGTGTTCCCACCTCCGTTCCTAATCCCAAGAGTCCTAACACACCTCAATCACTCAACGGGAATCTTTTTAATAGTAGTACCTCGATGGGAGAAGGTATTTTGGCGTGCAGACCTCAAAGTCCGAGCGCTAGCACCACCTCTAACTCTGAAAAACTTACAGACGCACCTGGTCGACACATCGACGGGACTTCCGCCACCACAAGTGGACAAAATAATCCTCGAAGTCTGGAAATGTGGGGGTGGTCCGAGGCTATAGAAACATGGACCGCTGAACAACAGTTATTGCTCAAAAAATCCTGGCGTAAGTCTACCTTGAAAACTTATGAGGTGGCTTGGAAACGATGGACTTCCTGGTCCATATCTAAAAACGTTGACACGAATAATCCTACAGGTACGCAATTAGCCCAATTTTTATCTGATTTGCATCTAATTCATAAATTATCGTATAATACAATTCTTTTACATAAATCTGTTGTTTCCACTTTGTGTAATGTTGACAGCTCAAGTCAATTCATTTCACATGTTCTTGTAAAACATATTTTAAAATCAATTGCTCTGGAAAATCCTAAGTCTTCTAAGCCACCAATTTGGGATGTTAGTAAATTAATTACCTTTCTAAGCAATTACACTATAGACATAACAATCCCTTTCAAATATCACGCCATACTGCAACTATATTACTGCTTTGCTCAGGTAGACGCATACATGACTTAACGCTGCTTACAGTTGATCCTGACCATTATATTAAATCAGATGATAGTGCTATATTCTGGCCTCAATTTGGATCGAAAACAGATTGCAGTAATCACAGACAGTCCGGTTGGAAACTTCTTGTAAATCCCAACAATTGTAATCTAAATCCTATATTCTGGATAGACAGAAATATACAATTATTAAATGAAAGACGTAATGCTTCAAAATCATATAATTTGTTTATTACAGTTAGAGGTGTGCCGAAGCCCGCTTCACGTACCGTCATCGCAGGCTGGGTAAAAACTCTATTCAATGAAGCTGGCATCGCAGCAACTCCAGGAAGTACACGATCTGCAGTAGCCTCTAAAAGTTGGCTAGAAAATCATCCCCTTGACGAAATCCTATCTCGAGGAAATTGGCAATCGGCTAATACATTCCAAAATTTCTACAGAAGAGAAGTCATAAGAAGTGTTGATTCAAATCTAACTGTTACCCAATTGTTTAACCCGATTAATTAGCTCTGAATATTTACTATATTTTGTTATTGTATTTTTTGTGATTAATTCAATAAATATGTAAGTACTTTTTCACATGACTGTGTAATAAATATACTTTCTGATGACAAAATAATTGTTTATTTTAAATAAACTAGAGTTTCCTATCACATTGGCGTAATCATATTAGTGGCGACACCAGGCGATTATTTTTTGTGATTAATTCAATAAATATGTAAGTACTTTTTCACATGACTGTGTAATAAATATACTTTCTGATGACAAAATAATTGTTTATTTTAAATAAACTAGAGTTTCCTATCACATTGGCGTAATCATATTAGTGGCGACACCAGGCGATAACAAACAGGTCTCAATATAAAGCTTCCAGTGACGGTCAAGTAATTTAATAGAAGCGTTTTACCTGAAATAAAACGCATATTAAAATACCTCACTGGAAGCTTTAAGTTTACTTCTGCCTGGTATATTGACCCAATGAACAAAAAGTGGCTCGTTACATTTTACGAAACTAAAATGACAAGCAAACACCAGGTGGCGCCACTGAGTAGGTTAAAAAAGTACTAAAACTGCTATGAAATCGACGGAAACGGATATGCTCTCTCAATATAAAGCTTCCAGTGAGGTAAGTATTTTAATATGCGTTTTATTTCGGGTAAAACGCTTCTAATTATATGCTTTCATCCACTGAAAGTGCGATTTTTTTTCACGCCCGGTCGGCTGCCGAAAAAAAGAAGTCCCTCTTCACTGAAAGTTATTACTTCGAAACATATTTGACCATAGTAACAGGTACCTACTTACTATACTTAAACCATTTCAAGCCCAAAAACAGCTCTAGTCTTCTAAACACGACACAACACACACTTTTCGATCCAGTGTGGGCCGGGCCGGGAAGTGCAGTAGAATATAATCGATCTTACATTGAACAAAGGCAAATATGTTTCTGCCTACCCCCAATGGGATGAAGGCGCGAGCTTATGTTATGCTTCACTATCACTACATAGTATAAAAACTACAAAGTCGCTTCCCGCTTCCTGTCTGTCCCTAATTCCCTTATGTATGCTTAGATCTTTAAACTACTTTTAACTACGCAACGGATTTTGGTGCGGTTTTATTAATAGATAGATTCAAGAGGAAGGTTTATAAAGTTTAGAAAAAGCTACGCGGGCGAAGCCGCGGGCAGCAGCTAATAAATAATAAAACACAAATCAAATTAAGAAATAATATTTTAAAATTTAAATTTCTAAGTAAAATAATCTTAAAATTGCTGTACACATTAAGTAGATAACAAATAATATATTATTTAGATTCCTCCGACACAAAATCCGGGTCCATTGGGTGGTTGTGCGTGTACGCCGCGTCGGTTCATTCGACACGCGTGCTCTTCCAGACGACGGTTGACTTCGTTCGCAACATGTCTGTAGAAGTAAAAACGAGGTTGTTCGGCACTCCAGAGTTTTTCAGCCACTGCGCTGGTACGAGGCCATACCCTGTAACCAATTGCAATGTCATAATTTGTTTTTTTTTTTTTTTTTAAAACGTTGCCCCACACTAGGAATTTCTCCTGTATTGTGGGTGCGTTTACAAACATTTAAATTCACATACACAAACAGCCAGACCCGGAACAACTACTTGTAGGTCATACAAATATTTGTTACGTGCGGGAATCGAACCCGCGACACGCAGCGCAGCAGTCAATCACTTAACTAACTGCGCCAACCGTGCCGTCAAATATAAATAAAAATATAATATATTAAATAAGTAGAGATTCTCTTCTAAAATGATTATTGGAATGGCAATTGTAGCCAATCCAAAGGCGTTCCAAACTACCTATCTAGATATCAGTAATCCACTTGGAGTGTCTGCAAAACCGCAACCGAATCACTGTAGATAAACATCTGCACGTGACACCAGATCATACTGACAACTTTCGGGATTTATTCAAGTTATAAGTTTTGAACGATTTTGTTTTTACATAAAACGGTCACGTAGATGACGTGACCATTTATGTAAAAAAAAAATCGTTAAAAATTAAACCGCAGAACAATGAAAACACTGTCTTCATTTTTATTTATTTTTTCTAATTCGAGTTTACGAACCTGCTTATCAAATTCCTATCATCGACTGACTCTCCCCACATGCAAGCCTCGCCTCCCAGAATGTTGTTCAGGTTCAACTCTTTGTAATGTCTCGGTATCATCTGACGGGGATCCACTGTGTAGAACTTGTCCCAGTCACCACCGTTAGCCAGATAGTCCAAATACCATGATGCAGAGTAGATAACTTTGTGATTGGCCTCCAAAACCTGTGAGCATAAAAAAATATTATTTGTAAGTAATAACAAAATGGGGATTTTGTAACATTGAACACAATAAACACGAAACAAAAACCATGTTAGAAATAGTCTAATTTCCATGTTAATCTGTGTGCGGAAGGCGGATACCCATAGGAAGAAAGGAAAACAAACACCAGGACTTTTCATCAACAATATTTCCAACCTTATTTCAATGTCAAAATTGGCACGTTTTGAGGCAAGTGTACGCAGATGTCGAAGTTACTGTTGATATAATTATGTTCATAGCTACAAAGATTGACAAAATCAAGAACCTTAAGACTATTGCGTCGAGAGCAATGTAGAGGAGACCAAGCCGGAAAAGGTTTTTCAACCAAAAATGAAAATAACAAATTCATTGAAACACAGTTGTAACTGTCACACATTTTTATAAGTACTAAAGTTAATTAATAATCTCATGAAAGTAAACAGTTCATCAATGTAAAATAGAAATTGTGTGTCAAGTTAGACTCCTCCGGTGCAAAATCCTGCTCCAGGTAGTTACGCCTGGATGCCGCGTTTGTTCATGCGACATGTATGCTCTTCAAGACGATAGGCGGTCTCGATGCCGTTAGTAAACCTGTATTCAGGGTCCATGGCGCTCCACAGTACTTCGGCTAAAGCACTAGCACGACGCCACACCCTAAAATCAATTAAGACATTTTATCAACTGACCGAAGGATATGGTGCCAGAAAGCCCTGCCCAGCGATCGTCTTAGAGCTCATTTTATATACGTTTATAGCTAAACAGCTTGAACCGACATGCATTAGATGTCCCGCTACCTAATAACAAGGACATCGTAACGTTAAGAAAACATGTCGGTTATTATCGGGAACGTCCTGCGCAGAGGATACCTACCATCGTAGAAAAAATAAGGAGCACTTACCGGGAAATAAAGTTTGTGCCATCGACTACTTCACCTCCCACAATATCGTCAAGGTAAATAATCATATTCTATCAAAAGCCGAGGATCAAGCCTGTAGAAATAACTCCAGTCTTCACCAGTGTGGAGTTGGTCTAAGTAGCAGGGTGCCGAGTAAATAACTTTGTAATCAGCAGTCAGCAATACGACTTAGTCCCTAAACAAAACGTGTGGTAGTGGTGATGCTGTGTTTAGAGATGACTGTCGGTGCCCTGTTAGGTACCAATGTTTTTGTTGCATTATAATGTGACGATGTTCGTTTGTAAGATAGCCTAGCAGAGGATAAAAAAGAGAGAATTCTAAAAGATGTCGAGCAGCTGTCGCTCTAAAGGTTTCCAAGTTTTGTTTGCCCATTTTACCTCCTGTCGCCTACCGTCTGAATAGGTACTTACACGAATCATATCCTCAGCTCCGACGGTTTTCCAAACTTGCACGATTGCGTCGCTAGGAAGTTTTACTCCTTCATCGAAAACTTCCTGAAACATTACGGAGAGAAATTGATTCTTGTTTATCAGGAAGGAGAAAAAAGTAACGTTGATGGCTATTAAAAGTGGTGGACCAAATAAAAGAAGGATGAATTGTAAATATGGATAAGAAGGAAATGAAATATTGAGTTATTGGCTAATAATAATAATAAGTGTCAACCCCAAAATCATTGGGATTCGGGCAAGAGGATGGAAGATGGAAGGAGACGATTACAAATTGTGCTTGTTTAAAATGTTTGGGGTAACATACCTGCCAGACTATGGGCTTGGATTTCTGTCCCAACAGCGGAAGAACATTTGTCATAAAGTACGCGTGCAGTTCGCTGGTCCCACTCATATTGTGCTGACTCATGAATTCAAGAACCTCAGGGTTTGAAGCCCTGGAAACAATAATGTACGGTGTAAGATTTTTTCAATTTTGATAGTAACACTATTTTGTATAACTCTATCTCTTATGACTTAATACTGGTTTTGTGGTGGTGGGGACCGATTCGCAGAATCAGGAAAATCCACTGCGGAACCTATGGGTTTATGTTTTGTGTTTTAGGGTTCCTTAGTCAACATTATATTTACACAACCCTTATAGTTTCGCCATGTCCGTCTGCCTGTCTGTGTGTCCGCGACTTAGCTCAGACTCTGTACTAGAAAGCTGTAATTTGGCATGGGTGTTAACATACATGTCTATTTCACGCCGTAAAAGTGTTTTTTTTTAGCACGTAAAGTTGGGATGTTTTTTTTTTTCTCGTCTATCCCATAGGCCGTTTAAAAATATTGCAGGTCTTTGGGAACTTTTTTCGTTTTAGGGATCAGTTTGTGTAATATTAAGCTTGAAAGTGCTAATTTTTGTTAGAGTCAAGTGTCCCCCTCTCTGCCAGCTAAATGCTTGTTTTTGGATATGTGAAAAAAATCATGGCTGTAGTAGGGTATATAAAACGAAGATAAAAGAAAAACTATCACAGATTAGAAGTAGGCTTTACAAGTTAATGAGTGTTCGGTACAATATTTGCGACCGAACAGCTCAGCACTTTTGCCTGCATGCATTTCCATAAATGCATGTATCGCAACTAGTACCAGTTAGTACGTATTCGACTACCAATCGCGTAACTCAAACCAAACCACGTCAAACCATTTTAGTGTTAATTTAACCTAGATTAGCATTATTTAGCTTACTTACCATTTAATTATATTGTAATAACTTAGTGTTCAATATAATCTTTAAAACCACAATCTTAGTTCGTATCATTAAATCATACCTATATAACCAAATAATAACCAACCCAGAAGTTAGTGCTAAACCAAGCAGGCGTTAACTTCTACAAGGTCCTTCGAGCATTAAGGGCCTCGGTTCGCGAAGTACAGTGAAGTGTTTGTGCGCCGGGACCTAGCAACCAGTGTTTTACCAGTTTGTAGGGAAGTAGGTAGCCAGTGATATCAATTTGGAAGAAATTGGGGCAGCTGTCGCGTAAGGAGAATATAAGGTCAGACCAAACCATTTTATACATTTTATTTCCATTTGCATATTTAATTGACTGTGGAAATAATGGAGCAGTTAGCAGTCGGCCAAACGGAGATTTACGACTCCTTGGTTAAACTTCTAACTAACATCAAGAAAGACGGAGCTGAGCGGAAAACCATAGATTACTGCAAGCGGAAGTTGGAGATATTAGAAAATTATTGGAGAGAATATCAACGCAACCATAGAAAGTGCTGTGAACTTGCTGAATTTAACCATGTGTATTTCATAAAAAATTGTTTCGATAAGGCGGAGGAAGTCTATTTGTCGATCAAGCAGCTAATTACCAAAATCATGGAGCAATTGTTGTCAAAACAGCAAGAACCTCACCAGTCACCGGCAGAGGCAGGGACATCGAACCAAGCAGGGGGGGATTCGTCTCATTCACAGGCACCGGAACAGCAACGTAGGGATATGACTGACAGTAAATTAGAAGGTATGATAAAAAAGCAGACTATCCACTTTAGAGCTTTCATGAGAACAGTAGCTACCATAGAAATTGATCAACTACAGAACAAGTGGGAGTTCGACGATGCTTTAAAGTCACTTCAAAGTCGTTGGGCTATTATCGATAGCCTGCACTGGGATATAGAAGGTGAAAACGGGGCTGAGGATGTCTGGTATCAAGAGGAATTCAACAGATATGAGAAAATGTATAACGTGTTGAAGAAAACCATCAACTCGAAAATGTGGTCTGTTTCTCATCGCGACAAATCTACTCCGCAGATGGATATTCCAACATTCCAAGGCCTATCACCAATGGACATCATTTAAAGACCTATTCACAGAAACCATCCACAAAAATCCATCGTTATCAAACGCACAAAGAATGCAGTTTTTGAAAAGCAAAGTAGCAGGAGAAGCTGAGCGTCTGATCCACCATCTTCAGATTAGCTCAGAGAATTACGAGGTGTGCTGGGAAATATTAAACCACAGATATGGCAACAGTAGGCTCATCTTCACGTCTCACGTCAACATATTACTAAATATTCCTAGCATGCAGCAACAATCTATCGGAGCGATCAAAAAATTGCATGACGTAACCAAAGAATGTCTTCACGCAATTCAGAACTTAGGAGTAGATATCACCACCTGGGATCCGCTATTGGTACTTTTGTTAGCACAGAAACTTGACAGCGAGTCATTCACTGAATATATTGAGTCGGTGAAGAATCCCAGGGAACTACCAGTCCTTCAAGAATTCCTAGACTTCTTGGAAACCAAGTTTACCGCCCTGGAAGCATCGCGGCGTAAACATGAATCGAATAACCAAAAGATGACCACTCAACCACAAAACCATCAAAATTATCAAGCAAACCAGAAGAAATATTATAGTCCAAATAATATCCAGCAACCATCAAATAAAAGCTATCCAAACAATACGAAATCGTTACATGTGTCGCGGTCAATCACCTGCGCATTGTGTAATGCTGACCACGGGTTATGGACTTGTACCCAATTTTTGCAAATGTCGGATGAGCAAAAACTAAAAACTGTCAACCATCTAAACTGTTGCACGAATTGCCTATTCAACCATTTAAATAAACCTTGTTTTTCTAATAAAACATGTCGCAAATGCAACGCTAAACATAACTCATTATTGCATGACGCAATGTCTACCAAAAACAGGCCAAACACATCAGCAAAACCAAATCATAAGGCTGCGCATACACTTGCGACATCATGCGTGACCAATGATGACCAAGCAGCAGCTTCAACCAATGTATCTTGGGATGACGTCTCCGAGACACTCTTAGCTACGGCCTTAGTGGAAATCCCAGGAAACAATGGCACATATCATACCATGAGGGCTTTGATTGACCAAGGTTCTCAAATTTCATTAATAAGTGAGAAGGCGGCACAAGTTTTGAAACTACGAAGACAGCCTTGCAAAGGAACTATATTCGGCGTAGGAGAAAAAGAAAATAGCTGCAAGGGAGTTATAACCATCCGAATTAAATCAGTTCATAGTGAGTTTGCCTTAGAAGGTGAGGTCCTTATAATGAATAACCTAATCAAAAATTTACCAAATAAATCATTCATAAAACCAACTTGGCCTGACATCCAAAACATTACTTTGGCAGACCCAGAATTTAATACCAGTCGACCAGTGGACCTACTGCTTGGAGCAGACGTATACTGCAAGATAGCTTTAGGTGGCCTTTTGAGGGGCAATAGCGAAGATCAACCAATAGCCCAACAAACGCAATTAGGATGGTTGCTTTGTGGGACAATGACACCACGATACAGGTGTAACGTCGTTCTTCACAATACGGACGATTTACGCAGATTCTGGGAAAATGAAGACATCAACCAACAGATTGACATGTCCACCGAAGATCATGAATGTTTACAATATTTTATGTCAACAACAGAGAGACTAGAAAATGGGAGATACCAAGTCCGACTGCCGTTTAAACCAGAAACCAAGGAACAACTAGGATCCACTAAACCATTAGCATTGGCACAATTTCGTAGCTTAGAGAGAAAGTTACAGAAACATCCAGAATTGAAAACAGAATACACAAAGTTTATGAATGAGTATTTTAATTTAAACCATATGACGCCGTCAGCAACAAGTACGAAACCCGAGTGCTACCTACCTCACCACTGCGTCACTCGTGCTGAGTCAACAACTACTAAGTTGCGTGTTGTGTTCAACGCGTCTGCTAGACCATCATCAGGACTTAGCTTGAACGACGTCATGTACCGAGGTCCCAATCTACAACAAGATCTGCAGGAGCTGATTTTAAAATGGAGACAGTATCAGTTTGTTTACACTGCTGATATTGAGAAAATGTATCGACAGATAATGGTACATCCTGAAGATCAGTCGTATCAGAAGATATTATGGAGGGACTCACCATACCAACCTATTCAAACATACCAACTTACAACCATAACTTACGGCACAAAGCCTGCACCATTTTTGGCTATGATGTGCTTGAAACAACTAGCTGCTGAGGAAAAACAAAGTTTTCCCGATGCAGCAAAAGCATTAGAAGAGTGCTTCTATATGGATGACTACTGTGGCGGAGAAAATTCAATGGAACAAGCAAAACAGTTAAAATCAGACCTAATAAAACTACTCAACAAGGGTGGCTTTAATTTACGAAAATGGGCCACAAATGAACCAAAATTACTCGCTGACCTAGAAAAAGATTTGTGGAACCAGCAAATCTACGAGTTTAAACAGTCAGACTCAACGAAGACATTGGGGCTTGGATGGAATCCAAGGATAAATTCATATTTGACTCGAAACTAGAGCCAGTATCATCACCAAAATCAACCAAAAGGTCGCTTCTCTCCGACATATCAAAAATATTCGACCCATTAGGCTGGCTTACACCATTAACTATCACCATGAAGATGCTATTCCAAAGTGTCTGGTCATCAAATCTTAACTGGGATGACGCGCTACCAGAGGATTTCAAGATAAAGTGGCTAAGCTTAAGGGGAGAATTAAAAGACATCAATACCATAGAAGTAAAACGATGGCTTGGAATAAAGAAAAACAATAACTTGCAATTACACGGATTCTGTGATGCGTCGAACAAGGCGTATGCCGCCGTTATATATTGCAAAGTCAGCAACCAACATAATTTCAACGATGTAACTCTTGTCGCAGCAAAAGCAAGATTAGTGCCCGTTAGTAAAGACATATCAATACCAAGGTTGGAGTTAATGGGTGCCCAACTATTATCACAGCTGATGCAAAAAGTCCAGACTTGTTTGGAGTCGCATAACCAGGAAATATATTGCTGGAGCGATTCAACAGCAGTGTTAGGATGGATTCAAGGAGATCCAGCGAGATGGAAACCATTTGTCTCAAACCGCGTGAAAGCTATCAACAAAATAATACCAAAAGAAAAATGGAGTTATGTCAAAACCATTGAAAATCCAGCTGACTGTGCCAGCCGTGGATTGAGAACCAAACAATTATAAAACCATGATCTGTGGTGGCAGGGGCCATCATGGATTAAATCATACCAAAACCATGACATACCTCAAACCACCTACGAAACCAGCTTAGAGATAAGACAGTCTAACGCAGTAGTCGTGGAAAAACACCAGGAAGCAACCATGACCATACCAAACATAATCAACCATTTACTAAACAAACAGAATTCCTTCGCAAAAATCGTACGCGTTTTTGCATGGATACTACGACTAGCTACTGCAAAGGCACGCCGTCAACCTTATCTCACGTTACATGAACTCCGTCGAGCAAAACTGCGGATTATTAAAACTGTGCAACATATGGAGTTTGCCAGTGACGTCAATTGTTTACTAAAGAATGGAAACGTGCATTCGAAAAGTAAACTTTTACCACTACACCCTATCCTAGACCAAGATGGTATTTTGCGAGTAGGGGCCGATTAAGAAACGCGCAAATAAGCTCAGAGATGAAACACCCAATCTACCTACTACAATCTACATACTACCACACAACCATCGAATTACCACATTAATAATTCTATACACTCATGAGCTAACCTACCACGGTGGAGCGCGCCTTACCTTATCAAACATTCGACAAAATTATTGGATAATCAGCGGATATTCAGCTACAAAGAAAGTAATACGTCAGTGTGTTACATGCAGAAGCAAGAGCCTATCCAACAATATCAGCTCATGGGTGATCTACCATCATCCAGAGTGAACCCTGAAAGCGCCTTCTATCATTGTGGTGTCGATTACACAGGCTTTGTGGAAGTGAAAGCAAACAAAGGGCGCGGGATTAAAACTACCAAAGGCTACATAGCGCTTTTCGTATGTATGGTGACGAAAGCTGTGCACCTAGAACTCGTCTCAGATTTAACCAGTTCAGCTTTCTTAGCCGCAATACAAAGAATGGCAGCACGACGCGGAGCTCCACGTCACATCTATAGCGACAATGGAACCAATTTTGTTGGAGCCAACAGAATGCTGCAAGAAGAATACGACCATCTTCAAAATGTTTACAAAGAGTCATTCTTTAAAGAAATAACAGAACTACAAATTGAATGGCATTTCAACGCACCTTCTTGGCCTCATGCGGGAGGACTTTGGGAAAGAGCCGTGCGAAGTCTCAAACACCACCTCAAACGCGTGATTGGGCGCTGAAGTTTTTCTATAAAAAACTTAAATAAAAAGCGCAATTTGAACCCAACATCTTAATTTCAGCTTAATATATGATAAAAGTAAAAAAGCACCGCCTAAAATTACTCGAATTAACGAAAAAACAACTAACGAACCGTTGTCTAGGTCATTTTATATGTAGACTATTTCGGAAGAATGGTTTCTATCCCAAGCTGTCAACATCGGAGAAAGATTGTACGTCGTGCTCGACGTTGTAGACAGTTGTCTAGGGTAGAGAAGACAAGTCTCTTCACATTTGGTTTTGTAATCGCCGTGCTACAGACAGTAGAAAACTTTCTGTTGTCTACACTGAAACGTCATTTTTGTCTATTCTTCCGTCGACAAAACGCGTAGAGAGGTTTCTCGTGCTAAGCCTGCAGGGGTCATTAGCATGACACAGAAATGCTTCGTTAAAAGTAAAGATTTAACGCTGTATTCTTTACAACAACAATCCAACCAACTAAATTTTTCACCAAATATGCTCGTACCAGAGCTAGACCAGATAAACCATATTGTCAACGTTAAAGTACCAACGGAAACAGCATTACCAGAGGACATGAGTCTGAATAGATCTCTATCCATTCTAGGAGAACAGATCAATACACTGAAATCCAGCAAAGCTGAGGTCGATGATGTATCAGTTCATGACATTCACCAGTACACCGTCGTTTACATACTCCTGGGGGTTATCCTATGCGCGGCAGCAGTCTGGGTATGGAGAAGAGTGAGATGCTGCTCGCATTCTGCGGCCAGCCGGGCGGAGCCTCCCCACAGACAGGAGTCTGTGGCGACTACATCAGAGTCAACCAGAGTGCATAGTGAAGTGCAACCGCGAAAGCAGAGTACTGCTGACCGTCAGCAAAGTGAGAGTGAACCGATAGGTTTAAGTGCATATTTCGCCAGACGGTGGCCCAGTGCTATGCGTAGTGCGGGTAAAAAGGAAAGGGCTACGTTGCCTATAGTCCGAAAAGATCGTGTGCTGACAGTTGAAGACTCATTAGTGTAAAGAATTTATGTTTTTTAAGGACAACCATAATTTAGACTTTTACTTTGTTTACCATTTATATAATTTTTACTTTTGTATACCATTTATAACACTTTTACTTTTGTTTACCATTTTATAAATACTTTTCATAAGTTTACCATTTTATAGTTACTTTATATAAGTTTTTAAATTTTATAATTACTTTACATAAGTATACTATTTTATTATTACTTTACATAAGCTTACCATTTTACAATTACTTTACATAAGTTTACATTTCATTTTATATTACGTTACTTTTGTTTACCATTTGACATGTATTATTATTTAACTAAGGTGATTTGATGATTACTTTATTCTTATCTTATCTCATCTCGTGCCGGTAATATGTTCGGTACAATATTTGCGACCGAACAGCTCAGCACTTTTGCCTGCATGCATTTCCATAAATGCATGTATCGCAACTAGTACCAGTTAGTACGTATTCGACTACCAATCGCGTAACTCAAACCAAACCACGTCAAACCATTTTAGTGTTAATTGAACCTAGATTAGCATTATTTAGCTTACTTACCATTTAATTATATTGTAATAACTTAGTGTTCAATATAATCCTTAAAACCACAATCTTAGTTCGTATTATTAAATCATACCTATATAACCAAATATTAACCAACCCAGAAGTTAGTGCTAAACCAAGCAGGCGTTAACTTCTACAATGAGTAATGGTCGACCAACTTACATTTGCATTTGGAGAATTGATCGTGATGTATTTCGATGTATGGGAGAACATGTTTTTCAACTACAATGTTAAGTTTGTTTTTGGGATAAATTCATCCCAACTACGGAACCCTACATTGTGCGTAGTCCGACACGCACTTGGCCGGTTTTTTGGTATTTAATGTTTTACTTTTAAGAGGCCTATCAGGAGGAGATAATATATATATATCACAATTTTTCTTGTGATATATATATATTATATATATAAATATTTCAAATTGTTTACATAAATCAGTAAAAACCTTGTCTCTGCAAAGGATGTTTCATAAAATTTTACTTTTGGGTATCTTTTGATGCTTTGTTTTAACAGACACCGAAGATAACATAATTTAAAAATTTATAAAAATGTCAATGGTACTACTGTATCTTATACTTGGGAACGCTTTAATCAATTTATTATATTTCATACAGTAACACACCAAAAATAATTCTGTAAAACAGAGAGTTACTGATCATTTTTCATCCGAAATTTTATTTTTTATCTGCGATTAAGTATATAATCTAAATTAAACTGTAACTATGTTAACTTGCTCGAAAAAATAAAGTAGTCTATTTTAAAGTAAAATAACGGAAAAGATCAACGGCTAATTATTTCCGAGAGCACGAAAGTGATGAAACTAGCTGAGACTGAGACGTATGGTTTATCACCACGAAAACTGTACGTTTATAGTTACACAGACTTTGTTTCGATTATTTCATGCTTTCTTACAATTACTTAGTTAAGAAATTGATGAAAAACGTTTTTTTTTGTGATAGCACCTTTAAACAATTCGATGGATCGAAAGTGGTTCTACCAACTACCCGCGTACGACCCAAACGTCTTCTATATTTAAGAAGATCTACCACTTCGTAATTAAAGACCTTCATACCTAAAATGGAAAACAAGCAATATATTCAATCGATAGAAACTCACCAACAGTCCATAGCAACTTCGTCACCTCCGAGATGGAAATATTTATCAGGGAACCGTTCCTGGACTTCTCGGAACAAATCGCCGATCAGTTTGTACGTAACGTTGTTTGTCGGGTCCATTGGTCCTAAGCCTACAATTTGGCCGAACTGATAGCATTTTGTCAGGATCCCTGGGTATGCAACGCCCCAGGATCTTGTGTGTCCTGTTGCAAGATAATATTTTATTGAATTTTTACATGTCTCAGGCGTAACAATTTCATGATGTGCGATAATTTTATAAAATGGCCATGAATCCTTTGGGTGGTTCGTGCAGCTGCGATATTGTTCACGCATATAAAAAAGAAAAGAGGTCATTGTACTCAACATTTTGAACAACTTTTTCTATGGGGCCAACCTTGAAATCGCGAAATAAAAATCAGCTGTTCCATACATTTTGTCGATTTAAGTGAACACAATTTTTTTTTGCGATTTCAAAGTTCGTCCCATAGAAAAAAATGTTCAAAATGATGAGTACAATGACCCCTTTTCGGGTTTAGTGTAAACAAAAACTAATGTTGTATACATGGTTACCTACATAATTACTGTACTACGTAAGTGCTTACATGCTTGCTTGTTGTACAGATAAAAACACCATTATTAATACATACTTATATAGTTACAGTAGTACCCAGTTGATAAGGCGCGTCGTGAATCTTCGTTCGCACAGCAAAGAAAGTATGACCCCGAAGATTAACGAAAGAATGCTTAAAACTTACAATCAACCTTAGGTCAATATTATAAGGTTCATAATACACTGGAGCTGCTAGCGTGCACTCGATCAGAAGTATGGCGGCTGACAAACATGCCACGCGGCGCGCGCTAACATGACGGCAGCTGCCGACCAATAGCGGTACAGGAAAAAGAACCGCGGTGCGTGGAGCGTGCCGATTGGTCAATAGCATTTCCCGCACTTTTAAAATTCACCTTCTGCGCAGGTACATCGGTAAGCCATATCAATTGGGTACTACTGTACTGCTTATCTCAAATAAACCGTTCATCGATATAAACTGATTTTGACGTGCATATTCGCAACTTGACACATTATACGCAAAGCTATAAATATGTCTAGATAGACGGTCAAAGCTGTGAACTCATCGAAAAAAATTGCGTCCAACCTTTGGCCGCAAAATGCATGCACACTAGAATAATATAATGACAGCACAACGACGTGACGCGGAGTAATGCGTAGCTGTCAAGCACACCAGCCTATCAAAGTTGGCCTGTTTGTTTTAGTTCTTTTGCAGCGCGACACTCGATCTACATAATCAAACATTGTACGATATAAATAAAAGGCAATAGAATCACATCACTCGACCCTTTCCTTCGTACAGACTCGCGCGATATCGCGGGCGCGACAGGCAGCGACATAGAAATTGTGCTACTAGCGTCGCGCCGCGCCCGCGATATCACACCAGTCTGTACGAGCCTTAATGTATAGTTTATCTAAGGTCAACTTGAGAGGACATTATACAATATATTCTCAAGAGTTTACTGATAAGAATGCTGTTATTATTTGATTATACTTGAAGGGACTAGGAACTGTAACTGTAATCCGCTGGAGGCGGGAAGCAGGCCTATGTCCAGCAGTGGACGTCTTTCGGCTGAAATGATGATGATAATAGGAACTGTAAGATAAGCGGGCCAGCATAGCGATTCACAACCATTCGAAGTTGTCGTATCGGAAATGACACATTTTCAATAACTGATTTACCTTGCCCCCGACAGCAAACAGCTGTCGGAAGAATGGCAGTCGTATATTTGATTTAAACTGAAAAAAATTTCGTGTTTTGACTCCTTTGATAACATTGATTGATGCTCGATTCGGCACAGAAGCTCATATGATGGTGAATAGCTATGCTGGGGTAATAAAAACCAGCCCGTCTGTACGTAACTATCCCACTGCAAACAGAAGAAAAAAGCTTTGATTAGGTACCACCACGCTTTCTCAGTGCACTTTGACACAATCGCGAAGATTTCAAAGCTTTATTCGCCAAACTTTCATCAGGATGTCTTTCATGCATTAATTCATGTGGTACTTTCACAATGTATATGATATTAATGAGTAATACGTCTTAATTCTGATAGGACTTACCTGGAACATCGAATTCAGGAAGAACTCTGATGCCCCTGTCTCTCGCATACGTAACAATCTGGTTAATGTTCGTCTTTGTGTAAATCATTGAAGGATCGTATGCGCCTTGTTCACTGGAAATAGTTTGTAATAATGAGTACCCTGAATTTAATGTGGATATGCTAAGAAGTTAGTTGTTGCATTACGCAGGTAAGTACTCAATATTCCCATCATTATTCAATTGTGGAACGGTTGGGGACCACGTCACGACCCCTCATTCGCCAGTCCGCGTTTAATAATTGAGCTATTGTTGATACAACTCAGTTCAATAAGTATTTTAAGGTAATTTACCTTCAGTTCTAATAAATCTTAAAATTTAAGTAAGTACCTTAACTGCGGAAATTTCTCGCTCTGATAAGGGAAGCTCTGGTCATCCACTATGTGCCAGTGTAGAACGTTCATCTTGTTCATTTCCATGGCGTCCAATGTTTTGAGGATATTCGCCACGGTGATGTAATGCCGCGATGTGTCGATAAGAAGTCCACGATACGTATATCTTGGGAAGTCCACGATTTCCGTCGTGTTGATGAACACGTCCTGTAGCCAGCGAATGCAGTTATTAGTCCCACTTTCAAAAAATAAAAATGCTTATACAACATGTCCAAGAATTAACGCACAACCTCTTAAGGGGTCATTGTACTCATCATTATGAACAACTTTTACTATGGGACCAAACCTGAAATCGCGAAAAAAAATCAGCTGTTCCCTCTACATTTATGTTCTAATGACTCGTCAAAAAAAGGGGAACAGCTGATTTTTTCGCGATTTTAGCTAGTATCCCATAGTCCATGAGTACAATGACCTCTTAAGAGGTTGTGCGTTAATAAAAGTTTAAAAAAATTAAAAGATACGGATGTCTTACACGTCAACGATAGTCTGGCTGTTCTTTCGAAATGGTTCGCAGCTAATAATCTCTTACTTAATGCGAACAAAATAATATGTCTTAAGTTCTCATTACCAAATGTACCCCAAGTAGGTCTTAATTTAAAACTTGATGGTAAGAAGCTAGATGCTATTACGGAAACTGTATTTCTAGGAATTACTCTAGATTCCAAATTGCAGTGGGGTGCCCACATTAGAGCTCTTTCAGGTAGATTAAGTTCAGCTGCATATGCAGTAAGAAAAATAAGGCAGTTGACAGATATAGCCACAGCTAGGTTAGTGTACTTTGCTTACTTCCACAGTATTGTGTCTTATGCCGTTCTGCTGTGGGGATCGGCGGCCGACGTAGATTCAATTTTCATTTTACAAAAGAGGGCAACCCGCGCGATCTATGGAATGGGTCCTCGTGAGTCCCTTAGAACCAAATTCAAAGAAATAGATGTACTAACTCTGCCTTCTCTTTATATCTTAGAAAGTATTTTATATGTTCGCAAAAACTTAGGACTTTTCAAAATAAGAAGTGATTTCCATAATATAAATATACGTAGTAAACATGAAATTGTGGTACCCAAATTTAGATTAACTAAAACAAGCAAGTCATTTCTTGTAAACAGTATCCGCTTTTATAACAAGTTGCCACAATCGGTTACTGAACTTAGTGATGGAAAATTCAAAACGCACATTAAACGTGCCCTTATCAAAAAAGCATATTGTTACGAGCTTGGGGTTCGTGACAATCAAAACTGCCGATTTAATAACTAAAAAAACTAGACACTTTAATTAAGAACACCAATTTAAACACACTACTACTTTAAACTCAATTAAAAACACAATCACTTAATGTCACTCTCAAATATCGTTCAGTTGTTTTCGCTTGTCTCGTTTTCAAAAATAAACTAACTCCGTCGCTTTTTTTTTTTTTTTTTTTTTTTTTTTTTTTTTGGTATGGCATCTCGTAGCAGACCTAGAGAGGTCGTTGCTACTTAACCGGATATTCCTGTGGCTGCCCTAAGGTTTTTAATCTTAAAGCCTCCAGCCAGGGCGCAAATTATATATATTAAAAACTAAACGACAGCGCACTAAGGGCACCCCCTGTGGGGTACGGACCTCGGCTCAGGGCGTCGTTGGGGGATCACAAAATTACTAACAATTTGGGGACGGGCTGGATCAACATTTTGATCATGATTATTATCAGGGGATATTATATTTATTGCTACGGCGCTCTCAGCCTCTAACCGGGCGGCTGGCGCATCGACATTCAAGGGACGGGGGGGAGGACTTTTATTACCATTTACTCGGGAAGTTCGCGTGGTACCTCGGCGGCGAGGACGGAAGGTCGGTTTGTGTAATTTGTGCACTGTACTCGTGGCCCTATTGCTTTCCTGAAGGAGAGTGATGGGGTCATCCGGATCTAAGAGAGTGTGCCTCGGTCGGCGAGTCTGACTAATGGCAGAAGGCCTGTAACTAGCGGCCTGCACAACCAAGGGGTTGCGATGACGTTCCGCGGATTCGAAAAAGCGCTTTGCAAGGCGCTTCATAAACTGTTTGATGGTAGGCATCTTAAGGTCTACGTGAAGTTGTTCGTTCCGAACGAACCAAGGAGCTTTCGTAATTCTACGGAGAAATCGGTTTTGAAGCGTCTGCATCTTATGGATGTGATATGACTTTGCGTGAGCGAAGACTACGCAGGCGTAAGTCATGATCGGTCGAATAACTCCGTCGCGGCCCATACCGGCCTTATATAGGGCCTCGGATAGTTCGGTTTAAAGAACTTTATTCTCATTAAGACAATCGTCACTTACATGAGAACATTAAATCTTATTACTAATTATAATAAATCAGTGCGGGTAGAAGAGAAAACAAAAAGCAAAAATTAATAATGTGTATCACTGCACACTGTCAACAAAATTGGAAGCGAGTTCACTGCATACCTAAGATAAGGTGGTGGCACAAGTTAAAAGATTTTGCCGTTTTAAACAAAAATAATCACAACACAATTAATATAGTGTTTCGTCGTTGTAAATAAAAGTGAATAATTTATTTTTAAATATGTTGAGTGAAGTCGCTTCCTTTACATCCTTTGGAAGTTTATTATAGAGCTGTGCTCCCCCATATGTTAGGTTATTTTTACCGTAGTTAGTTCTTATTCTAGACAATACTAGGTGACCAGCTCGACGAGATGAGTATTTACATATTTCCCCTTCTGTTGTGAATGTAATGCGTGAGTGAATAAGTTTGTGAATGATTTTATAGATAAGTATGCATGTGTTGTATATATAAAGTTGTTTGATGTTTAATAGCTTCGTGTCTTTGTAAATAGTTTTTGACGGTGTTAAGAAATCATAATTGTGTAGTATTTTGATTATTTTGTTTTGTAGAATTTGGATTGGTTTTAGATTAGTTTTAGATGAGTTACCCCATACTTCGATAAGATATAATAAATGAGGTTTAACAAGGGAGTTGTATATTACTAGCCGAACCTTTTTTGGAATACATCTAACAATTTTATGCAGTGAGCCCACCAATGATGAAAGTTTGTTTTTAATGTATTGAAGGTGTGCTTTCCATGTCAAATTGCTATCAAGAGTTAGTCCGAGGTATTTTTCTTGATCAGTCATTTTCAGTACTTCCCCGTTTATGCTTAGATTAGGGTGGTTAGGGAGTTTTTTGTTTTTAGCTCTAAATATTATATATGAGGTTTTGGAAGCGTTAATAGTTAAAAGATTGCACTGGTACCAATTTTGTAGTATATTTAAATCATCTTGGGCTTTTTTAGTGATGTTATTTATGTTATCTCCAAAATAAAATAAACATGTATCATCAGCATAAAGGGCAAGGTGACCTTGTAGGCCTGCTTGGTGTAAGTTGTTTACATACACTAGGAACAATAAGGGACCCAAAATAGAACCTTGTGGTACGCCGCATGTTATGGGTTTAGACGTGCTTTGGTAAGCTCCTATTTTTACAACCTGATATCGATCACTTAAATAAGAGTTTAGCATTTTATAAGCGGTTTCAGTTATACCAATAGTTTCCAGTTTTTGTAATAGAAGTGTGTGACTGACTGTATCGAACGCCTTTTTTAGATCAACAAAGACTCCTAATGCCACTTGTTTATGGTCAATCTTTGTTTTTATCGTAGTTATCAAGTCAATAGTTGCACCAAGGGTATTAGATTTGGGCCGAAAGCCATATTGTTGATCGTATATGAAGTTAATTTTAGTCAAGTATTCGTCTAACCGTATAAATATGATTTTTTCTAATATTTTAGATAATATTGGTAGGACTGAAACTGGACGATAATTCCCGGGATTTGATTTGGTACCAGCTTTGTAAATTGGGGTGACTTTGGCTATTTTTAAATTTTCTGGAAAGATTCCGTCCATTAAAAGTTTATTTAGGCAAGCTGTTAGGTTTTGGAGAATTAGTTTTTTTATGCATTTTAGTGCCTTTGTACTAATACCATCAATTCCTGTGCTTGTATTGGGGTCCAAGTCGTCTATTATATTGGATACCTCAGAAGCTGTGCATGGTTTAAATTGAGATAGTTCACAATGTCCAGTGTGCTGGTTAAGATTCGGTAAGGTATATACATTTTTGTTGTGTATGTGTGTACTTGGTATTTGGCTTGCCAGTTGTGTCCCTATGTTTGCAAAGAAACTATTAAAAATTTCGCATATCTCAATGGGATCCGTAGCTATGCTACCGTTCTCGGCTTCTAGTTTTGGGGGAGCACAACTAGGAACAATTTTATTATTTGAAAGGGTTTTTATTAATTTCCACATTTTTTTGGGTTTCTTTGCGCATTTCTTGAACTCTCCAAAAAAATATGTCTCTTTTGTACTCTTGATTAGGCTTGCTATATTGTCTCTTTTGGCTATAAAATCTGTTTCTAGGTTGCTGTTTTTAGGGTCGTGTTTTAGTTCGCTCCATAATGTATTCCTTTCATTAATTCCAGTAATTATTTGTCTGTTAATCCATTCCTTTTGTGGCTGATTTAATACTTTGTACTTCCTTGTTTTGGTTTCAATAATAGCTTTTTTTATACCCTCATCTAAGCTATAATAGTCCTTGAACTTATCATCAAAGTTTGACAATGCAAGCATTGAGTACAGTTTCTCATAATCTATGACCTCGTACTGTACTTTTTGTTTCTGCGGAGGTATTACTCGCTTCAGTTCCATGTAGATATTCTTGTGATCTGACAAAGATGACTCGATTATTGCCATGTGGAAATTGCTTTGCTTCAAATTTGTAGCAACGTGGTCTATAATAGTTTTTGTGGTTACTGATTCACGGGTACAATATTCCGGATCTATTTTATTGATTAGTTTATAGCCAGATTCAGCTATCACGGCACTGTATCGTCTAGTAGTACTGTCGGAGCTCAGCAGGTCGATATTTGTGTCACCGAAAACAATAGTCCTTTTCTTTTGCAGAAGTTGGTTCTCATATGTGGATAAAAAGTCATTAAAATTTGAGTGTCCAGGCCTATAAACAACCCCAATGCTCACTGCGTACTTGGGGAGATGTATGCTTAGGTAGTTGTTTCCACAAATATAAGTTGACGTTGATAGTTCATGTTTCAGGTTGTTATGTACATAGATTGATACGCCGCCACCAACAACGTTAGGTCGGATGTTGTAGTAATGAGTATAATTTTCTATATGAAACTGCTTAGTCTGTTCTTCCGATCGTATCCATGTTTCAGCTAATAGGACAATGTGTATGCATTTTCTAAAAGAGCGGATTATACAGTTTAGTTCATCCAGCTTGCCTGGGCTACATATACTTCTGACATTAGCATAGAAAAAATTAAGGCTTGATTTAGTGGTAGTTATGTTTTGGTAATTATTAGGTATCTGATAAGTGTCGCTATTCTGTTTGTTTGCGCTATTTTCTATAGTACCAATGCTTGAAGTTTTTAGTTTTTTGTATCCGTGATTGTAACGATTTTCGGCACTCCTTTTAAATATTTTATTGCGATCCCTTTTTCACCATTTGCTATTCTCTGCGCGAGCAAGTTCCTCAGCTCCTTCATGTAATTCTGTTGTGCAGGTGTCTGATCGGAATAAATCTTTATATTGCTTTGAAGTTTATTCCTATTTCGAAGCAGTAGCTTAGCTGTATGCGAATTTTCAAAACAAACCTTAATATTACGGTCTTTAGCTGGATTATATTTACCGAGCCGAAAAACCTTTAAGGGATTTGGACAGTCTGGAGATAAATTGTTTAAAATAGCAACTACCTCATTAGTATCATATGAGTGGCCTTGGTCGTCGGTCGACTCTTTGCATTCTGGCAAGCCCACCAAGATAACATTTTTCTCCCTGGATGCCCGGTCCTGCAGCTCATGCATAATGCTCTCATCAAACTGGGACCCAGACTCATTTGCCACTGTACCACTTTTTATTTCAGTTATTTTTGATTCAATGGTGTGAATTTTATTATCCACAGCCGTCGCATTAAGAGTAAGGTCTGATATTTGAGCCTTCATAGATATCTGTTCATTTCTTAGACTTTCGGTAGACGCTTTAATGTCATCCAACTGAGTTTTTATTTCAGACATATTGTCACGCATGAAAATCATTGTAGCTTCTTGGGTACTAGAAGCTTTTTGTAGCATCTCAGCGATATCTTTCCGGAAATCCTGAAGTATATTTTCACAGTTACAACTTTGTTCTGGTTGCTTACGCTTCCTTTGCGTTACTTGATGCTCCCTTGGAGATTCATTTACTGATGATGGTATGTTTGTTAACGAGCTACTCGCGCGGGGCGGTGATCGCTGTACGTTCATCATTTGTACCACACTCCCAAGCTGACGTCACTGTAGAACAATAACTGGCGCGAGCGCCTAGTGAGCGCGGCCACCGGTGAGCGAGATCGAAAATCTGATGTCGTCTCTTTTACCCGCGGGGGTGCGCGGCGCTTCTGCACGGTAAAGTTCTTAACGATCCGTACTATTAAGTCACAAGTATAACTTAGACACTTATTGAAATATCGAGTATGTTTTCTGCACCTTACTGCTGATAATTGAGCAACACAGTAAATACAATTTCGAAAGACAACTAAATACACGTCTGCTTGGTTCAACTACCGACACGGAACGTCCCCGAATAATAGTTCCCGAAACATCTAGAACATTCGAGTACATACCGGCCCCGACTGACCGGGTGTCGATAGTTCTAGAATCGAACTTCCTAGAAGCATCTTGACTCTACTAGTTCCGCTACTTAATACTAGATGGCGCTAGTAGTAGGCTTTTTAGTTGTGCGCGCAACAATATTATAAGATTAAGGACTACGTTGAAGATAAGGAAGTTTGGCATTAATTCCTTCTGTAGTCTGTACATGTGGCTTCCCTGGTACCTCATTAACGGCAAAACTATGTAAATGTCTATTAACAGCTCCCAAATTACGAAGTTATTTTTTAATTTAATTTAATCTTTTTTTTACAAACTTCACTGACATAATGTTTTTGTTATTTGACATTATTATGCCTACAATTTATATTTCAACAAGGTTCTAACTTTTATTATTTTAATAATATTTTATATTGTTTTTTTTTGTCAATGTGAGGACGTTGTAGGCTTAATAGACTGTAGATCTGTAGACCATTTTATATTTTGTTAAGTACAGACGCCAGCACATCAAGCTACTACAATCTACAGCATAAGGTTCAAGGTTAATTGGGAAAATTTGACAGTTTCGGGTAGCTTGACCTGCTGGCGTCTGTACCTGGTACTTTTGACGGGCCTACGCTGTCCTCTCATACCTATTAACACTGTAATTTGAAAACATTGTAAAAGCCAATTTAATTTTTTTAAAAGAGTGACCGTGGAGTTTCTTGCCGGCTCTTCTCCATAGGTAACGAGTAACGACCAATTGGAACCGTGCACCTAGCTTCTGACGTTTCATAAGTGCCCATGTAGGCTTATGTGAAATAAAAATATTATTGATTTTGATTTGATTTGAATTCTGGGACATGTTTTTTAATTAAGTTAAACAAATATCTTACTTTATATCCATTCGAAAAATAGAATAATTGCACGAAAGTCTCCATACCCCTCAGAATGCCCCATATCGAGTCACTACTGAGTGTCGAAACTGCAGAAACGTTAAGGCTGTCTGAAAAATAATAATTATTATCTGTTTAGATGGGATCTTTATCAATAATGTTCATCAATAATCAACCTATAATGTTCCCACTGCTGGGACACGGGCCTTCTGAGAGGAAGTGGGCCATAATCCACCACGTGAGCCCAGTGCGGGTTGGTGGATAGCACATGGTCTCATTCGTCATCGGTCGTCTTAGTCTGTCTTCGAATTTTTAGTTCTAGGACTTGCCGGCTTCCTCATATTTTTTCCTTCACCGTTTTGAGAGAAACGGTGAATATTCACGCAGGTATTTCACAATTTAAGTAGATAAAAATGATAAAAGATGGAGAGGTTCGGCTGAATGGCTTTGGGCGGGTCGTAGGTTTTCGAATCATTACCTCTAATACCTCATTTGCAGTCGTTAGGCAGGTAGTCAGAGGACCAGATGGCAAATTGAGTGTCCTAATAATGTATGTGTATTTTATGGGCAAGATATCAGCTTAACTATTTATTGTTTTCAAGCTTCGTATCTCATTTATTTCTCTAGTACTACCAACGTTTGGATTTCGTGAATGAAAGTAAAAGTGTGTACAATGAGCATCTCAACAACCTTGTTGCAACCAAGCAGAAAAGTATTTTATAATTTAGGTGTGTATCGAGCCATGTCAACATCTGCCGCACGCGCCGCTCTTGAGAGCGAATCGACAAACGATGCGCGTCGAAAAAAAAATTAATAAGCCGAGTTCGATAAATCTCCCTGAAGATAAATTCTGTCGCAAACCAATGGAAATTACTATTAGACCTACATTTCTCATCCATATCCAGGTGTGGGTAGGCCTCGCATGGTCTGCTCAGATCTATTTTCAGTTCCTCCAGCGTACCCTTGAAATCGGGGTTGGTATCCGCAGACCTTGCTTCCACATGCTTCCACACCTTCTTCGAATGTCTCCATGCTATATGGTGGGTGCTCCTCAGCACGGCATTGTATCGATCTATGGCATTTTTTAATATGTCGCATGTCCTTCCTTTTTCCTGTTGAAATATAGGGACTTATTAATAAAGGTTGAATAAACCACAATAAATAGATTTTACGTATAATAATATACACCAAAGAAGCTCTTTTCCATTAATGATCTGACATAATATACGAAAATGTATTTATTGTGGTTGGTAAAATGTTTTCCTTGTTGTTAATTAATGCCTATTCAAGGTTGAATGCTAAACTCGTACCTTTGCTGTTGGTGTTCATATGAAATGGTAAGTGTTTTTTTTACAGAATTTTATTATTATGAGATATTATGTTATAATTAAGTCCTCCTATTTATAAATTAAATAAACTGACTGGTCGTTTTCTCTATTGTTGGATAGCGTATCTGTTAAGAAAATAATGCTTGAATGTGTGTTATCAGCTGTTTGTTTTCTCGCGGAATAGTATCAATAGTAGATAATGGTGTAATAAACAAGAATACGATTTGGTACCTACTTACTTAGATATTATTTATTCGCATTTTCGGTACAGTATTATTAAGATCGTACCTACCTAAGAGAATACCGGCACAGTTTAACGACACAACAACAACTAGTACCTCTTCTCACCAACCGAAAACAACAGGTTGGTATGGTTGGAATGCGTTGCCTACTCGTCGAACCCGCATTGACAACGCGTTTACAACTTGAAAGTGCGTTAAGCGGGCGCCCGCGACGGGCAACCGTCGCGTGTCTACGCGGGTGGGCTCCGTGGAAACGCGACGGTCCCCGTCGCGGGTACCCGTCGCGGAGACCGGATTATTTTATTTACGCAGTGTCGCTAGTTCAATTTACCATCAGTCTGTCTGTCTGTCTGTCCGCCTGTCACCAGGCTGTATCTCATGAACCGTGATAGTTAAGACAGTTGAAATTTTCACAGATGATGTATTTCTGTTGCCGCTATAACAACAAATACTAAAAAACAGAATAAAATAAATATTTAAGGGGGCTCCCATACAAAAAACGTGATTTTTTTGCTCGTTTTTGCTCTACATATAATATTGAAAACGGCAACAGGTAGACGCTTGAAATATTCACAGGATATTTAGATAAATAATATTCACTTTAAAAATAAATAATTAAATTAAAATAAAACATACCTAAGTATAATTAAGGGAAAGGCTCCCATACAACAAAGGTGATTTTTTTTTGCCATTTTTAGGGTTCCATAGTAAACAAGGAACCCTTATAGTTTCGCCATGTCCGTCTGTCTGTCTGTCTGTCTGTCTGTCCGTCCGTCCGTCTGTCGCCAGCTTAGCTCAGAGACGCTTAGTCCTAGAAAGCTGTAATTTGGCATGGGTATACATATTAATCATGCCAAAAAAATGGTAAAATAAAATTATGAAAAACATTTTTTTTTAGGGTACCTCCCTTACACGTGAAATGGGGATGATATTTTTTTTTCTCGTCTATTCCATGGTGTGGTGTATCGTTGAATAGGCCGTTCAAAAATATTGTGGGTTTGGCAAAACCATTTTTCAATGAAGGGATCCGTTTGCGTAATATTAAGCTTTAAAGTGCTAGTTTTTGTTAGAGTCAAGTGTCCCCCCCCCCCCGCCAGCTAAATGGTTGGTTTTGGATATGTGAAAAAATTCATGGCAATAGTATATATAACGAAATTAAAAGGAAAACTATCACAGCTAAGTAGGCTTCACAAGTTAACGAGTAATAGTCGACCAACTTAAATTTGCAGTTGGAGAAATGACCGTAACGTATATCAATGTATCGGAGAGCATGTTTTTCAACTACAATGTTAAGTTTGTTTTTGGGATAAATTCATCCCAACTACGGAACCCTTCATTGTGCGTGGTCCGACATGCACTTAGCCGGTTTTTTATAGATAATGGTACGGAACCCTTCGTGCGCGAGTACGACTTGCACTTAGCCGGTTTTTCCATATTGACCTCTCAATCTAAGTACATAATCACTTACGATAAAAATGTATTCTCAGAATGCCTCTTTTACATGAATCATGTTACCGGTCCGCTGGCGGGCACCGCGTGTGCCCCCGCGACGGGGCCGTCGCACGGAGGCGGGCCCCGTTGCGTGGGTGCGGGGCGCGCCTCCCCGTGATGGACGCCCGCGCGGGTCCCCGCGACGGAGCACTTTTGTATGAAGCCGCGCGGGTGCCCGCCCTAAATATTTGCTCGCGGGTACCGCCTTGTCAAGGAGGAATTCAAACAAAAACTAAGATGTGGCCAGCCCGATAGTTGACACAGATTTGTAGGCGTCGGGGGCGGTCCCCACCGGGTGCCACCTGATTGGTGCTAGTGACACCCGAACGTGAAAAAATAATAATTACGCAAACGATTTTCAACGATAAACCACATAGGCTTGAAGCCATTTTAACCAAGTTATCCAAACGAAATAATTTAAATAAAGCAAAAAGGGAAGGAAAAGATCACGGCAGTAGTGTTTCGAGAAAACTACTTTTTTGGAAATGTCGAGAATAAAGCACAACCTCAACGCTTCGGTTATGAGGCGTCCAATAGATAACGAAAGTAGAAGGAAAACTAGACTTTAGAAGTTAATGAGAACATGTTTTTCAACTACAATGTTAAGTTCTTGGGAAAATTCATCCCAATTCCCAACCCTTCATTGTGCGTGGTTCGACACGCACTTGGCCGGTTTATAATCTTGGGTGACGTGACACCACAATACCTAAATATGCGCACCACGCTAGCTACGCCACTGACTGTACCTACCTTTTTTATGCCACTAATGGAAAGTGTCAAACAGATAATCTCTCTCTAAACATTGCATCATAAATTGAAGAAAGCTCATCATCAAACTTGTAGATACCTGTATACAGTTGCAGTTGGTAATGAGTCTAACTGCGGAAGACTGCTCGTTTGATCATAATATTAGGCGTCTTTTGACCGGTATTTTTCTGGGTAGGTATATAATTTATTAGTTACTTAGGATTTTATCATTTGTAGTCTGTACGAGAAAAGTCCAATGAACTTCAACCAGGGGTGCGATAAAGAAATCGATACTTTCAACAAAAGACAACGGTGTCAGGAGCAGTACTACCCTAGATGTATAAATATTTTTACTTAAAAATTAAAAGATTTAATATTTGTTTTAATCAGGCGTTGTATAGGTTTATTTTTTCACTTACCGTAAACTTAAAAACAGAGGGTGCTAGTTTAAAATAAGTCTGTTCTTTTGTTTGCTGTTGAGGTTTTGGCCACACTTCCCCTTTCGTCGGCGGAAATGCCGGTCCGGGATTAACAATGCTCAAACTGGCCACAAAAAAAACGCAAAGTGCACTAAAAATGATAACAAGCCGCAACATTTTCGCGGCAAAATAAGTAAGTATTCCGTACGACCGTGGTACGACCCGATTGACAGCCCGGCCCGGAGTAAACTGTGTTATGAATGAAGGAAAAGGAAAATGAGTATTTGTCATTAAACAATGGCCATAAATATTGATAAGAAAATAATGAGCAAATTATTTACTTACATAATGATAGAAAGATTGTCGATTCAGTTTATCATAAGTAAACCCAAGAGTAAATACGAAATAACGATGGAAAATGAAGCGTTAACCTAACAAAAAGTTCATCAGGGTTCATTCCAATACGATTCCAATGAACTCAGACTCAAAGAGTAGAGTAACTATATACGGAAAGAGTAACAACTCTGTGGTAAAATTTGCATGTACGGAAAGTGGTGCCACCTTGAGTTTGGTGGGTGAACTAAGGCTCTAATATACATATAGGTATGTATACTAATAAGTATGTATACCTATAGATAGGTGTATACAAATGAGGATTTATTATTCTTATTCAATTTACAGACATCTTACTCAACTTGTTGTCCTAGTATTTTTCTCTTATTTACAAATTACTTTCGTCTTCAATAGTGAACGAAGTCAAAAGTACCAGAAACTGAGAAATTAGGACAATCTGTAGAGCGAGTCTGTTTAGGGTCAGCTGGGGGTGGGTTCACCTAATTAAAAAAAACACATAAGATGTTCAGATTAGTGTCATTTTATTAACATCAAACGACTTAATATTTTTTCGTTTTGTATTTGTTGTAATACAGCTGAGCTGCGTTTTTTGTCACATCTCCACCTTCGTAGGTGATTTTTCCTTCTAATATTCTATTTATAGACCTGCACCAACTATAAATAATTATATGTATGGAAGTGTCAACAAAACATTGTTTTACTTTTTCATGATGTATTTCACAGTCTATAAAACTAAAATCGGTGAATAATTCAATGAAACTTTTTATTCTTTCTTTGATGTTCTTTTCGTGGCAATCGTTATTCAAAAATGCAACAGTTGTTTCTTGTATTTCTTGAAAACAAGCTACTAGGCAGTCGGAGGGATAGCAAAGCCATTTCTTATTTTGGCAATATTCTTTGGCACGTATATATTTGTGCATTTCATTGTTCGAATTGCCCAGTAGTTTGCTTTTACAATCTTTACAACCTTTGACGACTTTTTGTAGACACTTCGTCAAGGCCCACCCACAGACATAAGTTCTTTGATCAGCCCCTGAATCAGAAATATTTCTTGTATTTTGCATAACATTTAGGGGCTGATCAATTACAATACTTTGGGATTGCAAGGGAGCATTACCTTTTTCCTTATTTTTAAGGAAAAAGGAGAGAGATTGTAGACAGTCATTAGAATCCTCTTCGCAATTGGAGCCTACTGAATGATTCGTGCTGAAATTATTTAATAATAATGTTTTAAATGCTCCCTCAAATCCCACACAGTTGGGTGTAACATTTCGCGCACCCAAACTTCAAACACATCCAAAGAAATTTTCGAGTGGGTCTTGGTTAAAATTGCGTGTCAGCATCGCGTCAAAGGAATATTTTTTTGATAATAATTGCCAAATCAATTTAAAACCTTCTATTGTTCTAATAAAATTATTTAAAGTTGGGACAGACTTTTCAATTTTCTCATCACCTTTTTTCACCATAAATTTGGCAGTTTTTAACATTATCAACGCATCTTGCCATAACATATGATGAGGAGAATTTCGCTTTACAGCAGCTCTGTATATTTTTCCATTTGGCGGCGTAAAAGATGACGCGTTAAATGTGTCAAACAATTTGTCTATTAGCAGTATAAACGGTATTAGATCCCGACATTCTGAGGGACAATCTCCTCTTGCAATTACATTATCAGTAGCAACTGCCATACTATAACTTAATACTTGAGCCGCATTTTTCACCCTCATTTTTTTTATTTTGCCAGGATCTATGTGTTCATTGGTCAAATTGGGTAGCATACGCAACTCTCCATGCAACCTGTCGGCTTCAAAAACCCGCTGAAAGTATTCCCACTTTACTATTTTTAATACATTTTCGTGCATATAATGCATTTCTTTATTTAATAAATAATTTCTAATTCCTTTTAATAAGTGGGGAACATCAAACAGCGGGATTATATCATATTTGTTAACACGTATTACGTCCTTTCGCCATTCTTTTCCTGCTTGGAAATATGCAGTTTTGGCTTCGGAGATTAAGCTATTTATAGTGCTTACATTTGCCGAGCTTTGGTCGCATACAGTTGCGATTATCTTTAGACCAGTAGCTTGTACGTTGGCTATAACATCTACTAACATTTCTTTAAGTTTTGATGTCTTTAATGTTTGGGTAAAGTAGTAAGCTACTGGTTGTTTGTAATTTTTCCTCACCCCTTTGACCATGAACACCAAAACATGATTGGCAAAATTTGGCATCTTACATTTCCCATCGTTCTCAAAACCAACAAGATCGTCTGTGTATACATTGTAATGGATATGGGGAGATATGGACATTTCATCAAATACTAACGTACACAGACGATCTTGTTGCAACATTTTCGACACTGTGGACTTGTAACTCTTTAAAAACGATTTCATTTATGCCTGGCGTCAATTTTACTTGAGCAAGCAATGACTTCAGGACTTTCTTAGATGGTAATGTAAAATGTTTACACATTAACTTGTAGGCTTTAGGACTTTTCTTAAAAATTGAAAGCGATAAAATCTTTTCTTCCTGGGTAAATCTATGCCCCTTCTTTTTCTTCCGTCCTTCTATGCATTGCATTCGAGTAAACAATTTAGCCGACTCGGACATGTTACGAGTTAATTTCTCAAAATCTCTGTTCGCACTATTCTTTTGGATTTGTTTAATGCGCAACTTGAAAGTTTTAAGTTTTTGGCGCAATCTCCTGACTTCATTTTGCGTTTGTCTTGCTTTTCTAGCACACTGCGTTTCAGCCTTTTTCTGCAGAAACTCGACAGTTTTACCTGAAAGATTAAATTTAAATTTTTAAAACATACATATTTAAGATGTTCAGGTATATTAGATAAAATTGTTTACGTAAGAGACTAAAGATTTGCTAAATTCTATGAATTATGTATAATGGATGGAAATAAAAAGTTGTTCGTTTTTTGTAGCCTATGGTATGTCCCAGTGCTGAGCAAAGGCCTCCCTTTTTACCTTTCAAACTTCACTATCTTGTGCAGTTTCCCACTGCTGCCCACCACCATATTTATTATTATACATATTTAAAATGTGAGACTTATAATAAACCTCAAGGTCAGTGTTGCACTATCCTTATCTATCAAAAGTTTAGATAAACTCGAGCTCGAGGGACTCGTGGTTAGGAAACAGCCGCACAGGTCAATCAATCAAAGGTTAAGCTACGCTTGCCGTGGTCGGTCCGTAGATGGGTGACCATCCATTTCATACCGAGACCCCTCTGTGCCTCGGAAAGCACGTTAAGCCTTCTGTCTCGGCTATCATTTGTAGATTTTTGACATCTATTATGGATAATCAGAAGCCCAAAAGTCTGACAACCACTCTTACCCAAGGGGTATAGTGTTGAGCCAGTAACATTGCAGAGGTCAGATAAGCAGTTGTTCTATGTAATATATGCATATGGTTAGACTGGTAGTCAACCCTAACATAATTCGGAAAAGGCTGGGCAGATTAATTGAGTTTGGATAAACTTAACAATACACACATCATGTTAAATGGATAAACAGCCTAAAACATCCCACCGTTTGGAAAAGAAATTATGTATGCAAATGATAAATTAAACCAGTTAGGTAGTGCTATGTGAATATATAACAAACAAGCAGACAGACCAGTTCACATTTATAATAATAATTGTAAAAAAACAAAGTACCTGCATCAAATTTTGTCAATGGTATGGGAGCATGGCACTTTTCACTTGACATTAAACAGGTAGATCCAGATGGCCCTGAGAATTCTGTAGAACCAACAGCGGATGAAGGTCCAGATCTGGATGACCCAGCCACGTTGGTGATATCAATCATAGGTCCGCCATGACCAGATTGTCTTCTAGGTTGACAGTAGCTATGGTCTGTCTCCACAAAGGTACTGATTGTTTGCTGAACACCTGTAACATAACATTGCAATATTATAATCAGTTGAATTACTTTTTTTCTGATATTTCTGTGTTTTGATGCAACTTCAGTCTGTGTGAAGTAACTAAGATGTTCCATTTTTACTACATAAAATAGTTGTTTATAATTCAGTAACATAAATATTAAAACTATATCTATGTTGCCTTTTTGTACCTTTGATACTTTGAGAAATAAGTCTTTTAATTCTTTTTTATTAGAGAATTTAAGTAAAGGAACAAAAAGTGCCTTTATTTTGATCCCAATGAAAACCCACCATTGAGTAAATAAAATAATAATTTAATTGGTTTCTGTATTAATAGAGCAAAACAGGGATCCTTTACATTCATTATAATAACCTTCAGATTAACTTTTTTATTATTAAACAAAAAAACACAATCAAAGTTTTGCCATGACACCTGACAGGTTAAGTTGACAAATCTCTTGTACAGCAGCAGCTCACTAGTCTTACAGGGATTTGGTTCAAATGCAAAAATAATAGATCCCAAATCCCTGTTTATTCCACAATTTTATTTTCAGAGTACTTTTATGTTACTCTGACGAGTACAACAAATCAATAAAATTGATAATCTGAATCAATTTGGTATTGTTATAAATGTTATTTTCTCACAAATATTGAGCTAATTTAATTCTACTTACGATTCAAATTAACTGATGGTATGGCTGAACAAATAAGATGACCTCCAGTTGTCTTGAATGTAGGATCAAAATGGTGATCACATATTCTTTTGTTCTTGTATATCTTCGTACGGTCCCTTTCTGTAACCTTGCTGCCAACAGCCGCTATCCAAGCAGCGAACAAATCAGGTCGGTTTTCAGGGTTTGGAAACCGGTGAAGGGGTACACCGTATGCAACTGAAAATGGAACGAAATTTATGAATATCAGAGTATGACTAAATAAAATGAAATTATGGAATAACATAAAACTGTTTTCTTGCTTCTAGTAAATACGGTACGGTATGGTAATAAACACTCACCTAAAGCATCACAGCCAAAAATACAATATCTTCTTCGGAGTTCACTCATATTAACAAAACAACAAAAAACAAAGTGATAACAATAATATGAAATAAAAACAAAACAAATAACAGTAACAAGACTAACAAGTAACAATTATTAGAAATAGCTGAGTTAGTGAGTTTAACTCGGGAAGCACATCAACGCCGGTAAAACCTTGGTAAAACCGGAGCTGACCATGGCCGAATGGCGACAATGACATTTGTCTGACAATTTGACAAACAAGACAAGATGGCTGCCAAGTTTTGTTAACCCACCAAACTCCAGATGTCGCTGTCGCCCATGGAAATTGATGACAGTGCTAAGTGTGCCCCCCCTGCTCAGACTGTACCGAACTACCGAGAATCCGAGACTGTAGCTGTACAGGAAATGGTACTTATAGCGGTACAAATGGTTTTTTTTTTTAAAAAATTTTGGTATTTTAATTATTTTGACAAAAATATAATTCGTAAGCAGTTTGTGAATGTGTGTAAATTGTTAGAAACATAATATTTTCTCGTCCAATCATGCTCGGGTTAATCGTAATTTTAATATTACCGGTTTTTTATTACTAAAGTCACATCACTCAGCTGTGGCGATGTTGCTGATGGGGCATGGTGCAGCCTCCGGATGCAGCTGAATACCAGTATTTGACATGAAGCGACTGCTCTGACCTCCACAACCCCCCTCTTTGAGTATAAGTGTTCTGTGTACACAACGAGCAGCCTGAGGGTGGAGTTATCATCACTCTCTAAACTGTCAAGACTTCTTGGCGGGAAAGTGGAGCGTCACGTTTAGAGTTTTGTTGTATTTTCTATAATTTGTGTTTAGCCGAATAATGTGTAATAATGGTGGATTTTTAACCATTAAGTGTTTGTGAACGTGCATTAGTGTAGGCAATTTTATCTATATATTTTATATATTTATTATATATTTATTTATTTAGTATCATTAGTATAAACAAAACAGTGCAACATCACTTCCAGTTCTCTCAAGAAGTCCGCGTCAGGTCTTAGTAAAGTGCCACAACTTTACTGAAACTCAAGGGGAACGGGCGGGAGGGGATATCATCAATTATGCATTGTATAAAATTCATTTCATCAGACAGTAACTGAATAAAGACTTGGCTAAAAGGTCCCAGCAACCAGGCCATTAAAACATTATAAAATAAAAAAAGATACTGTCAGGCAGTCAAGTGTCAAATTGACACTTGACTGCCTGACAGTATCTTTTTTTGTTGCCAGATTGGGGAAAATGTGGGGGTTTTTTAAAGCTATGGGCGGGAATTTGGGGGGACAATATTTTTGGAGGATTTTTAAAGGGAAAAAATTGGGTTTTGGGGAATTGGGGGGCTTTTATTTTCAAAACTACAATCCAAAAAAAATTTTCAAAATTATAATTCTTTTTAAATTTATATTAGAAACTATAAATTTAAAAAGAATTATAATATCTAAACGCGATCAAAAAGTAACTATACTCAATCTGCGAAAGCGCACGAACGAAAGTACGATGTGAATTGTACTTTAAGGACAAACTTCGAAACAGATTAGCCATCCACAATGCCAATTCCTTAGTAAGAATACGATATACCTTGGTAGAAGGATGTGTTCAATTTAAAACAAGTCCAATAATGTATTTTTTTTCCTTCTGGCTTCGCACGGTTTGTGCATTTAGCCAATGTCACGTTTTAGTTCTTGTATAGTATTGATGAAATGAATTATAAATGCATGATGATGATATCCCCGCCCACTCCCCTTGAGTTTCAGTAAAGATGTGACACTTTACTGAGACCTCACGCGGACTTCTTGAGAGAACTTGAAGCGAAGTTGCACTGTTTTGTTTCATTTGGCTACACTAATGCACGTTCACAAAAACTTAATGGTTAATAATCCACCATTATTACACATTAATATTCGGCTATACACAAATTTTTGAACATTAAACAAACTGCGCAACTTGCGCTTCACTTTCCCGCCAAGAACGTCCAATAATGTTACAGAGATTTAACTCAGAAAAAATGTATGGACGCCAGTGAAGATACTTGCAGAAAAAATATCGATGTATCGATATTTTTCGGCGATATCTATTATTTCGATATATCGATATAAAATATCAAGTATTGAAATGTATCAAATACGATATATTTCCAACAGCAATACCGTTGTCCCCACCTTTGAGAGTATAAATACTCAAAGGTACTGATACTGATACTGACTAAAACCGCTAGAATTCAGTCGTAAAAATGTAAACTTATTTTTATCAATGTTTTATTAGTTAAAGATTTTACATCAGAAATGATGATTCCAGTTTGGTATTTCTATGAATAAAAAACAAACAATACAATTTCATATCGCTAGTACAGACGGCTCCACATCAAGCTATACATTTCCAGTATAAGCTGATCTCGCATTGTATAAGCTGATCTCTCATTTTACGGAAATCCTATACAATGCGAGATCAGCCTAAACTGGAAATGTATAGCTTGATGTGTAGCCGTGTGTACCATATACTTTTTAGACAATATCACCGATATATCGATACTTTTTGGCACTTCTTGCATCCCTAATACTGACGTAATGGAAGTTATTTCTGAAATAGTGTAAAATCAATGTTGTTATTACATTAAAGTATATAATTATACTAAATAAATGTTTTGCTCTTGATGGGGGTTTTTTTTCTTAAAAACCTGAATTTTGGGTAAGATATGGGGGAAACGCGACGCGCTCATCTGGCAACACTTTATTCACAATCACAAATTCACAATTGACAACACAGTTACACAGTTCAACAATTTCAACCACAGATTAAGTAGTACTATTTCAACCCTCTCTGAGTTTAAGAAAGTGTTCTGTTATTTGAGCTATATACTATTGTAGTCTGTGATTTGAACACATTTACAAGTTCACAACTACAAATTCAAAGAGTAGAGTAACTATATACGGAATAAATTACACCCAATTTCACTGATTGGAGGGACAGAAAATTCAAATGTTTCCGGGTAATTTTGTGTTTTGTATTATTAATTTATAGATTAGGTCGTAGTTGTCCTAAAATGAGGCGCCGAGACGAAAAATTTCCTGACAATGGTTTTGAAGCCTGGGGTGGATATATGCAAGCTAAGATTGCAAAGTTAGAAGAGCAATTTTGTTTGAAAGCCGGAAAAGAAGAAACCCTATCAGATATTTTCAACGGGGTGAGTATTTTTGTCAATGGATTTACGATACCTTCCGCCGATGAATTAAAAGTTCTTATGACGAAACATGGAGGTATCTACCACACTTACCAAAAAGGTAACGATTTTATAATCGCCTCCAACTTACCTGATACTAAAGTTAAAAATATGTCTCTTGTAAAAGTTGTAAAACCTGAATGGATTACTGATAGCATAACATCGAATCGCTTGCTAGACTACAGAAACTACTTGCTGTATAAAAACTCAAGAACTCAAAAACAGCTTAACTTTAAAAAGGTAAATAAAAATAATGATTCTTCAGACACTGAAAACAAGTTTTCTAATAATGAGAATGATACATGTTTACTTGCAAATGAGAATAATGTAGAACAGATTGTAACAGAAACAGATTACGAGAACAAAACAGAACATATTCCACTGTCAAATGATGCAGGAGCATCTACTTCAAACATCAATGCATCAAAAATAACAAATGATAGTAATTTAGTTAAGTTGGAAACCAAGACATCAAAACAAAACTTGGATTCTGTAACTAAAACTGCTGCAGATCCAAACTTCATAGCAGAATTTTACAACAATTCAAGGCTACATCACATTTCACAGTTAGGGGCATGCTTCAAACAGCATGTAAATGATTTAAGAGAAAATAGTAACTTCTTATTTCCTGCTCGAGCAGAGCTAAAAAAATCTATTTTCACCATGACAGACTTCAATAATTTATCCCAGTTGAAATTTGAGAAAAATAAAGTAATCATGCACATTGACATGGATTGTTTTTTTGTATCAGTTGGTTTACGTAATAGACATGATCTCAGAGGTAAACCAATAGCTGTTACTCATTCTAGAGGAGGACAGGGTAGACCGAAAAGACCTGGTGTTGATAGGAATATAGAATTTGGCCTGTATAAACAGAAGCAAGCCAAGAAACTAGGAAAGGCAACTGGAAAACCAGAAGATGAAATTGTATTTGAGAGCAGAGTTGATGACATTGCTGATGAGGATGACAAATATGGTTCCATGAGTGAAATAGCCTCATGTTCATATGAAGCCCGAGCTAAAGGTGTAGGAAATGGTATGTTCATGGGTGCAGCTTTGAGATTATGTCCAGATTTACTAACAATACCCTATGACTTTGAGGGCTACAAAGAAGTTGCATACACTTTATACAATACTATAGCCCAATATACTTTGAATATTGAGGCTGTATCATGTGATGAAATGTATGTAGACTGTAGTGAACTATTGGCTGATATGAATATTAGTGTTCAATGTTTTGCAACCATGCTGAGAGAGGAGATTAAACATAAAACTGGCTGTCCATGTTCTACTGGATTTGGTGGCAACCGATTACAAGCCAGATTAGCCACAAAGCGAGCCAAACCAGATGGGCAATTCTTCCTCACTGAAGATCTTATTGAAGATTTTATCTTTGAAATAAAACTAAGAGATTTGCCAGGTGTAGGCAGACAGACTGCCCAAAAACTGGAATCATTAGGTCATGCCACCTGTGGGTCACTACAAAGTTTGACATTAGCTACCTTAAAAGGTCAGTTAGGAAATAAGAGTGGGGCGCAACTATTTGATCAGTGTCGAGGTCGTGATCCAAACCCTCTAAATTTTCATACTATAAGAAAATCAGTTTCAGCTGAAGTGAATTATGGAATCAGATTTGAAAATAATAATCAATGTTTAGAGTTTTTGAAACAATTATCAGTTGAGGTTCACTCAAGAATGCAGCAATTTAAAGTTTTAGGAAAATGCATAACTTTGAAACTGATGGTTAGAGATGAAGAGGCTCCTGTAGAAACAGCAAAATTCATGGGGCATGGTTTCTGTAATGTCATCAATAAATCAAGTTCATTGAATAATGCTACAAATGATATTGAAATTATAACAAAGGAAGTCATTTCAATATGCAAGAAGCAAAATATAGATCCTAAAGAAATGAGAGGAATTGGCATTCAGATAACAAAGTTAGAACCAGTCAATAGTAAACCTTCAAAAGGAGCAATCAATAAGTTTTTATCAAGCAACAAAACTGTTAAAAAGGAGTCCAGGCCAGCCTCTAATAAGTCCCACATAAAATTAGAACTAGTCACTATTAACAGTGATTCCACAGTTTTAGAAATACCTGTGAAGAAACCCAGTACTACTAGCAAATCCAAAGTTACTACACAAAGAAAGAAGTCTCCCATCATTGCTTTGAAATCTCCACCAGGAAAAAGAAGAGGCAGGCCACCAAAAAAAAATCTACAGCTCTCTTCTACAAAATTAATAAATACATTTCTTCAGGGAGATAATGTAACAAGAGACTTGCCATATAAAAACCCAATGATAAAAGAAGAAGTTCATATAGAAGTAGCACCAAGAATAGAAAAGCCCATAGGGTTGTTAGGTCTTCCTTGGGACCAAGTAAGGGAGCTGTTAAGGGCATGGCTAGAAAGTGGACAGACCCCTCTGCAATGTGATATTGATATGATTGTGGCATATTTACAAGAAATGGTAGTGAATAAGAATACCGAAAAACTGTTTGTAATAATGAATTTTCTAAGAAGGATGACCAAAGAAATTGGAAGTAGTGACTGGTTGAAAGTTTATGATAGTATAACTGAACAAGTTCAAAATGCTATGATAGCTGTTTATGCTAAAATGTTGTTTATCTCTGATTGAACTGAAAAAAATAATAAAAATGCTGTGATATTAATTAATAAAACTAAGATTTTCATACAATTAATCCATTTATTTTTAATTTTGATACTATTTTCTAGGTCTATAAAAGAGAAATAAAAATATGTCACTACATTGTAATTTTGCGTCGAACGAAACTATCACGATTTTCTAACTGAGGGCCAGTGCTAAAAGTAGCTCATGCAAATGTAAAACTCAGTTTCACCTATAAAAAATTTGGCAGCTGCAGAATCGAAAACATTTTAAAATTGTACTTCTTTGGCACTACCAGTACCCAAAGACTATAAAACCAAAAATAATCGATGTTTACGTTTTCTTTTCACATAAATTCCTATTAATTTTAGGATTATACCTAAAAGACACTTTAGGTATACTTTATAATTCGAAATGGCAGTTAGTATCACTTAATGTTATGCACTTTTACAACACCTAATTATAGTTGAAAGATTGATGCTGTGTAAGAACCACTACAGATAGTATGCAAAAATAATGTCACTTATTAAGTAGTTTAATCTCAGATTTTGTAATCTAAAATTTACTATCACAGTTGCTTATTGCAAATAAAAAAAAAAAATAAAACCATAATCATGACTTGTAAAAATAGCATACCTGTCTATAGTTTACTTGATAATTTTGTAAGTAATAAAATACAAAACATGATTCAAAGTTCTCAGAACTTCAGTTAGTAATCGTGCTATTTAAAAATATAATTCTGTAAATAAAACTAGATTCATCAAGCTTAAAGCTTGCAATAATTCTTAAAACTAAATGCTTTGTGACAACTGTTGACATTCCCTACTATTAAAATACTTTGCAATATTACTCCTAAAAACAAGGGAAAAATGAGTGACAATTTCTTACAAAACATAAAACTCATACCATGTACATAAAAAATGTTAGTAAGACGAACAGTAGCACGAAAATACATATGAAATGGCATTTTTAGGCGAATAGATCACTATTATTGCATGTCAGTTGCACCTCTTTGAAATATTGTACTGGCATATTTTCTAATTCTAGAAAATTATTATAAGTTCTATTGAATACATTTTCAAGTAGGTAAGCCTGGCTTGTCGTCAGTCTTGGTTCCTCGAGGGAGGAGCAAGTGTACAAGGATCTTTTGGCACGTGGCTAAAATCGGAACTAACGCCGCCATAATTATCGTTTTTTCAATACAATCAGAAAACAATTGCATTAAATGTTTACCAACAGCGCCACCCTATCAACGTCATTTGCGTACCAAAAGATCCTTGTAGCAGTGTAGTAGGTATGTGTTTGAAATGCAGCCAACATGAAGTGTGATGTTACATCGTCTCACGCGGTCGAGTTGACGGAGATCGAATGCTTCAGCTTCGAGTCGATGATGATCTCGTCGCCTGATCTGATGTTGTACGAGTATAGCTGCTTGGTAGGGTACTTCATCTCCTCTGGACCCTGAAAAGGCTTAAGAAATAATGTAAACTGTTAATCGTAAGAAAAAAAAGCGTATTTACAATGTTAGTGTAGCAGTAAAAAAATCAAAAAGTGAGGTAAAACAAATTCTCAACATGCTTGGTGGCGCAGTTAATTCAGTACTTTGAATTAATTTTGTATGGGGTTAAAAGTTGCCTAAAGTGATTTCTTAAATGCTAGTGATCATCGCATTGCATCCATTCCCTTTGTCATGCAAGTAATATTTTGTAAGTAAATGAGATATTTTAAAATAAAAAAACAAACCATTTGTGTGTGACTTATAAAGTGTGTTTACCTGGGAGTCCCGAAGCTCTTGATCAACGTAGAAGAGTCTCATTTTAGACGCGGGGAAGCCGGCCATCCTCTCTAGCCTCGACTTCAGGTCAGATACAGTTCTAGAAATAAAATGAATACCTAGTTTAAAACAAAAATTATCAACAAGCTTCATTAAGGTCGGTTTTTATTAAGGTTAGGTTATGCTAAACTCTCTTCCGCTCACCCGGCCCGCAGCAGGCGCACCGGGCGTCGGCAGAGGGCAGACAATGCCTTCTTCCAGCCCCCCTAAATGGGTCCAGGGACGGCGGACTCGGGGACGTGTCCCCCCCTCCCCTAAACTTGCGGGCCGGCAATAGCCGGGGATCACGGAAGTCGCACTGGATTCCAAGATCCCCGGTGCAAGTGTGAGAAGGGAACACCGGGGTGGCTTTTAGTCAGTAAGAGTGACAGACCACACCACCCGCTCCAGGGTGGAGGACATCCATGAGGATTTTCCACCCTGGGAAAAAAAAAGAAAAGGCTATGCTCTAGCTAGGGTTTTATAGCTAAAAGCAAATCGTAAGGGGCAGGAGCGCATTTTCAAGACGTGTTAAAGCGATCGTTTTTTTACTAAAAAGAGGTCGTGCTATTCGTCCTGTAAAGCGCCATCTGGCCTGCACTGGAACAATGATAGCTCTACTATACATACAGTGTTTAAAAAAGTAGAACTAGCCTGTAAACATCGACGGTGCGCACTTCGCTGTTGTCTCCGCATGTGAAGGTGATCTGCACCCGCTTCTCGGGCCTCAGGTCCACTGACACTAGAGGGTCAAGTTTGCCGTGGACGCCCACCAACTCCCAGTATCTGCAAAATAATGTTGCCAACTATTAAATAGGCACCTTATGATTAGCACGTTATCCATCTAAATTTCCGATCCATTAACTTTGATAAGTAATTTAAGGCTACCTATTTGACCTTACAAAAGAAAATGTATTCCTATCTAGGGAAATTTCTTTGTAGTTATCAATGTCTGACCCCATAAGTCAATACCGTACAAGCACAATCATATATGTCATAATAGATAGACCAAAACAATGCAGGCTAGTCCTTATGGTATATACGTATGTTCTGTGGTCTAGTCAGAGTTGTTTTATACTCAATCTGATGGCTTACGTCATGCAAGTGCAACTAATAATACCTACCTGACTGAGAATTGCAAAAAGTCATGGTTGTTTGTAGCCACCCCTTAACCGATTAGAAAACATTGCAAATGTGATATTCACCTGTCAAAGGTGCTACGATTAAACCGTCGTTATAGTGAAACAACGTACCAATTGAGTGAGATTTTATGATTATGCACACCTACGTGGTCTTATTAGCATGCGAATTTAGTCATTAAGGTCGGTATGTTGGCACAGAGACCTCACCTACATTGCTCCTTATTGATTAGACCTTCGGAGCGAACGTTGCAATTTAGAAGGATAATACATTGCTGCATTATTTGATTACTTACACAGACTTTTATTTGTGTGGTACGTTCCGTATGTGACAAAAAAGAGTGAAACATTTTATTTAGGTTGAATAACATAGATTGACATAAATATAATGATAGAAACTAGAAGGTACATTTTTGAAGCCACTAGCTTATAACAAGCTACATAAACATTTCCAGTATAAGCTCACCTCTTATTGTACGGAAATCCCATTCAATGCGAGTTCAGCTTATACTGGAAATGTATACCATGCTATGTAACCGCGTGTCCCAGGAAAATATCTAGAGGGAACCGCTGTAATCATCCTCATCGTCATGAGCCAATTGATACATATTTCTTTTCTATCTGACACAAAACGCTAAAAGGTTATTTTGGCGCGTGGCCAAAATAAGAACTAACGCCGCCATCTTGTTTTTTTAATTATATAAATTGCGAGTGACGTTTCACAAAACAACTGCACCAACGTTTACCAACGTCATTCGAGCGCCAAAATACCCTTGTAAATACTTAGTAGGTATTTAAAACATTTCTCACCTATCAGGCCGGTCAGACTCCGGTTTCTCCATGTAGTACCGTATGAAGGCTCTCTCAGCTGCATCTCTTTCTTCAATAGGCACTGCTCCGCCGCCGTTCAGGGTTCTCACGAGAGGCAGCCGCGCTACCAACAACAGCCGTCTTTCGTGCTCCGTTGACTCGTTTCGCTCCCATAGGGGCCAGCCCTGGAAAATGAGGAGAGAAGAGATAGTTAAATAATAAAACATTCTTATTGGGCCAAAACGACCTTGTCTGAGACCTCTGACTTTGACTCCCGATGGATCAAAGTCAATGTCGTTTGTTAGGCTGTTTATATGCTTCGGGCTCCGAAGTATAAAGCTAGGTGTATGGTCACTACCATACACCTAGCCTCTAAGAACCTACAGTAGGTTATCCATATTTCGAATCAGATAAGTTTTAAATCCCTAATAGGAGCCTATTGGTTTATACAAATCAACCGAATATAAATCCAAGCTCTGGGCTGGTAGGAAAAAAATCCTAATGAGAAAAACAGAATGGCACTTCCACGCTCAGCCCGATCTGGCAATCGAACCCAAGACCCGACCGCTTAGTATTCGCGCTTGCGACCACTAGACAAATATGTTAGTAGTTCGACCCGGTAAGAAAACTGTCGTATGCTTAAAATTGGCCAAAATGTTGCTTGCTAAACGTTTAGACGTTTATAAATGAAAACATCCGTGTTTTTTGCGATATTTATCAAGATTTGATAGCTACTAAAGTAAAGAATGAAGATAATAAAAAATCATGCAGCTATTTAGGTACCTTGATTCTAGACAAAAAAAATACACGGAAAATTATACGGAAATCACAAATGCCGGTTATAACACTAAAAACGCTACAACAAGCCAATAAAATAACATTATTTAGTTAAAAGAAATAATATTACAAAAGAAAAATAACAAAAAGATCTGCCCCGGGTGAGGATCGAACTCACGACCTTAAGATTATGAGACTTACGCGCTGCCTACTGCGCCACCGAGGCCGGTGTTAATATTATCAAAATAGATGTTCAGTAAGTATGAAGTGAGGATATTTTTTTTATCTTTTCAGCGCGTGTCTATGAACTTATCATTTTCATGTTTCGTTGGTATATATTGTTTTAGTTGAGATAACAATTTATAAATATAGTAAAAAAATAAAATGATTTTTCCATGGGTTATTTATAATTTTAACAATTCTATTTTAAATGTTTTGATTGCTGTTAAGTACCGAGATACTGAGCTAAGAGGTGTACATACATATTATGTGGCTGTTTTGTAGGTTAGTATCTACGTCGATAGAATATTAAGTAGGTAGGTAGGTAGGTACTTACCTAAGTAAATAGATTTGAGGATACTTAATAATATTATCTACAAACCTTATCTAGGTACTTACTACCAATAAAAAGGAATCCCGAAGTCACGATTCGTGAGCTAATATAGGATCATCGAATGAAACAAAACAAAACGTCGTAGATTTAAATTGAATTGCTTTTTGTTCATCTCAAGGTTCCGCGAGGATCGGGTTTCCTTGTAGGGCGCACGAATCGATGCGAAGACGTTAGTTCCTAGTCCGACTGTCTCGACAAGTATTTACGATCAATTTATGTTTACGATGATGTTTCCCAAGGCTTGTTTATGGTGTTCTTTATGAGCGAAGATTCTTTAGATTTACTGCTTTATATGACCTATATATGTATGATGAAAATGTCTACCGATTACTGCTTATCAACAGAATCAAACTGTTTTTCAGTAGTTATTTTCTGACCATCATAATTTTACTTATCCTTGTAAGCTCGCGAACCTACCTATCCAGTCAAATTCGTAAATATTTCACCTACATCTCTCCTATACAACACCAGAAAATTGAGGCTGTATAGGGAACTGGCGCCCTTACAAGCAAACCATACCTAATGCGCAAACTACAAACCCAGACACCTCAAAATTAGTATTTATCCAGCTAATAATAAAGGCTAAAATGACTAACAGCTCATAAGCACAGTTCATAATCAGATTGCAAACAAAATTAGATCTAACAAGTAAGGTCTTTGAGTTTAGTTTCTAATATTTGAGCAGTCCTTTGTTCTCCCCTTTAAGAGAGATGTTTGAGCGTGCGTTCAACCTCGCTGGGCCTGTTTTGCCTAAACGGAAGGCGGAACCACCTTTGCACACACGGTCCCTATGGAATTTACTATTGCCGCATGTTTATGCCCTTATAAATACCCCTTTAACTAGAGGTTACATTTTTGATACGAATAACCGTAGGTTTATTATAGCTCTGACATTGATTATGTAAATACCGCATGATTTCATGCAATTAAATGTATTGTCCACTATTTGTTTATTTATAAGTATTAAGTAAGCCTTAAACCCTTCTTGAATAATGTCGTGATGTGTGTGCGTGTTAAATAAGCCTTTGTTCTATTCCCCATAACAACGAGTTGGTTTTTTAAAATGTAAATATTCTCTGTATAACTCGTTTTGTGATGACGCACTTTAGAAGAGACAGGTAAATGGTGACTATTATATCGACTAATGATATTAATCTCGGTCTTCGATCTTAGAAGCTCAAGGACCGAAGGGCAGTCACGTAAAGTCACGAAAAAAGAGGTAAATTCTATTTGGCCTGAAACGGGATATTCATTTATTGGATTTGACCGTTGCAGAATGCCCCCCTCCCGTCAAATTGGCTGAGAAGCATCCGACTACCTACGCGGGAGGGAGCGGTCACACACACGACCGTTTCGAAATTAAATTTAACGGTAATAATTAGGGTTCCGTACCAAAATGGTAAAAAGGAACCCTTATGGTGACACTACGCCTGTCTGTCTGTCACACCTGGATATCACAAGAACTACTAATGCTATCAACTTTAAATTTAGAATAGTTTTAGATGACGTTTGCCCAACTATTTTGCAAACAAGAAAGATATTTAAAAACTTATATCTTTTTTGCAAAAGGGACTGAAAGGGTCTTACAATTTTGAAGTGGGGCAACTAGGAGGGCACGTGGGGTATCATATAAAAGAACGATGTTTGCACAATCACAAACATTTTTTTTTTAGGCAAGCATGGATTCCAATTTTTGATGAAAAATGTAAAAAAAATATCGTTCGAAGTTTGCATAGATAAAAATCTGAAATTATTCGATGTGATAGAAGTTTATGTAAAGATTACAGGGAAAATAAAACGATGTTTCTAAATAGCACAGTTTTTCAGAAATCATCAACATCATACGTACGGAACCCTGGGTGCGCGAGTCCGACTCGCTCTTGACCGTTTTATTTTTTTAGTTCCGTTCCGATCGGTAACAGCCCCGTTCTGAATCATTGAATTTACGGTATCGATTTCATTGTGTAGTGCTAACAGATGCATCAATAATGCACACGGTTAATGATATTACTTAAATCTAAATTAATTGAAGCATTTTATGCTGTAATGTTTAAATTACGCTGTAGTAATGTTACATATATATTTTAATTAGGCATGGCATTGCACATTGCATTACATGAATTTAAAATAAAAAAAAACAGCAGTTATCATTAGCCTAGCGCGTGATTATTACCCAAACGATATATCAAAGACCCACTAAGAATAAGCACAACCTCGATAAAAACCTGCTCTTACATAAGAAACAACGCATAGGTAAGTAACATAATGAATATTTTCCGTATCTTCTATACTCATTTCGATACTTATGAAAACAATACGCAAGAATATAATAGAGGAATACCTACGAACATGTTTAATTCTCATATAAATTAAAAACAATGAACGTTGGAGGGTCACCAGCACCACGATGCACTTGAGGTAAACAGTCTTATTCATGGTACCTACTCGTATAATAAATAATAAATAACTAGCGTTACTGTGAGATATTGCGATCTAACGTGTTGGTAAAGCTACGTACTACCTACTTACTGTAGGTACGTAATAGAACAAAGAAGTAGGAAATATTTCGTTATTATATCTACCTAACGTTGTTAGAACATAATCCAAGTGTGACGTTAGAAAAACGTAGAATGTGTCATTATGTATGAATAAAGAGAAAAGGCTTTACATTGCAGGTAGGTACATACACAATTGATGTGTCCCTCTCTCATGAGGTCCCTCGTTTGAGGTACTCGTGATTGCAAATTGAAAGCATTGAACCACCTCACTCGTTCACGCGTCCTCATAAATTGACATTGACAATTGTGAAATCGTGGTGAGGGGCGAGGCGAGTGAATGAGTGAGCTCAGTGAGCGAATAAACCGCCCGCCTCGCTCCCTCAGACCTTCGGCTGCGTTAGGCTCAGGCTCACGAGTCGTAAGGTGAATACACCGTTGTACGATTCCTCACCTCAAATGGGTACCTCGTGAGGACCTCATGAGGTAAAGTGAGGTACTCCCTCAACCTGAAATAAAATTGATGAGTTACCCATCACTTATCGTATACAAATACTTACTTAGTCATTTTTCTAAACAATATGACCTGCTCTTTTTCTTTGGAAGTTGTTAAGAAAAGCTCGACATAGCAACATATTTTCAGATTGTAGTTGTCCCAAATAAAATCAAAAAGCTTGCTAGGATCGAAATAAAAGACCCAGGCCCCCTTATTACAAAACAAGGTTTATCTTCAGACCCAGGTTTAAAACATGGAGCCATTATTGAATTTAGAACTTTATTCCGACTGTGGTAAAGTTCCTAAACACAAAACTGACAACTTAGTACCGAACTAAGTTTTCAGTTTTGTATAAAGAATGGTAGGTATTTCAATCACTGTTACGTTCTTATTACAAAAACTGGCTCTATGATTTAAGCCATGTCAAAATATAAACCTTGTTTTGTAATAAGACGGTAAGGGTCTACTCCGAACATAAATCTGAAGTATCGGCCGAATGTTCGGCCGTTGCTTGACTACGGATAACTATGGCTGACTACGGCGAAAAAAAAAGAAAAAAACGACAGTCAAGATAAGCCAAAGTCAGAAATGTGACTTTAGGTCGGTTAAGGATTCAAAGTAAAAAAAGGAAACTATGGAAGTTATAAATCGGCTGAACATTCGGCCGATAGAGTAGACTTGGTCACAATGGCTAGGATACTTTAAAAATAGAACAAAAAGTCATAAGAACCAGAAATTGTACTTAATATGAAGGTAGTAGCACTATATAAGGGATAGGCATTTTGGAAAGTCTCGACTTGTCTTTCCTTAATTGCCATTCTCCCCTTCCCAGTTGACATCGACATACCGATCTACCTACTATTTATTAAACCTATATTTTAACCCGCTCAAGGGTAAAAGGAACCTCTTATCTTCTGACGTCATTCGTCCCACGTTAATTGCGAAATGCTCCTTATCCCGTCTGGGATAGCGTTACCTATCCCTAATCCCTATATTAAAAAACGCCAGTTCAAAAAATCAGGCGGTGTTTCGTACGAAATTTGCCGTAGCGCAAATTTAAAATTGTTCTAATCTATTCTAGTTTCAACATATTAGTTGAGTAATATCCCGCATACTAGGCGCAAAGCATTAAAACGATAATAATCTTGTGTTACCATCTTGTATTTTGAATAATATAAGTAGTAGACATTTGATTTATCTTCAGTAATTTACCATCATTCACTACTAGACAAAGAGAGGAAAAATGCTTCATTGAGTAAACTTTATATTGAGTAAAAATAAGCTAAAGCAAGCAATAAGCAATAGCTATAGCAATAAGCTGTAGTTGCTTGGCAGGATAACACTTTTCTAATCCATGCAGATGTAGGAATATCCCTCTGTCCCCCACACACTAGACGTAATCAACATTTTGGTCAATCAAGGTTGAGTATACTTAATTATGTAGATAAAATATCACACAATCTTTTGGCAAGTCAGTCTAGAGATTAGTCGTGAAGAAAGAGGTTAGTAGACCACTGCACCATATTCCTTCCAAACCTAATAAAACGAGATAGTTAATTAAGTATACTTACTAATTATGATTGCGGGACTATAATCAAATATCTAAGTTACAGAGCTGCGGCAAAAAAATCGAATTAGCTGTTACTAAAGGGAAACTACTGCATTGCGTGCTAAGGAAACTGCCTAAGTGCCCTTTACAATGTTAATATAAACACTTGAGTAATTGTCTGTGGATGGACTTGTTTTTATCGATAACGATAGCATGTGAACTAGTTTACTAATTGTAGAAAATGTTCGTTTTCATTCCTAATGGTTTTTCACCTTGGTTTCTCATTTCTTTTGAAAATACTTTCGTTGATATATGTTTTGTTTGATATCTTTCTTATTAAGCCTAGTCTCTCTGATACAAATCTTTTGGGCTCTTCTGAAACCTTGAGCCCAAGGTTTGGGACCTTTTCTTTCACCTTGAAGTAGTATATGGATATTATTGTTTCCAAGGGGAGGGCCCAGGGCCCTTAGGAACAATAATATCCCAGATATAATGTACCTACAACTATTTGTCTATTGAACGTGTAATATATAAAGGAGTTAGAATATTAATGTTAAGTCGGACCGAGGGGACAGTTGACCTAAAACATCGAGTAGATAGCGTGGAGTAATGAATTCATAGGTTACGACTTTATGGCGACATCTTTCACCAAGATGTTAGATTTTAATAACGGTCATAACAAGTAATAAGTAGAATTTAGTTAGAGAGTAATAACGAGCACTTAATTTGATTGTGACGTTCAGCTTGAGACAGCTTAAAGAGACACCTTTTTATATAATACCAAAAAACAAATAAAACCATCAGTCAATGAGGAACAAGCATTTACTGATAAGAGACGAGGTAGGTACGCACTAGAACCGAATATCCGCTGACTGAATGTCGAATTGACATGCAAACCATCTTTTGTGTCGGACTACTCCAAGTCTCCAACAAAAGCCAGAATTAATCATGTCAGTCCCAGACAGACGATAAAGGTACCACGTCTACGTAAGTACAAATCTCCCTCAGATCGATAAAAAATTAAAATACATGTGAGTAGTTAAACCAACAAACTGGAATTTGGAATAAATTGAATAAGATTTCAAAGAAAATATCAAACTTCATAGACAAAATTAATCATCACAAAAATAATACCAATGAGATAATTCGTAGCATGCTACGCTATGGTACAAAATCACTGAACACTGTACATTGCATACACACTGAGCATTGCACGTGTTTCTGGGTCACCCCGTGTCGACCCGGGCGACACTACACGACCAAATCTATAAATTATGTATTCAACTGGCGCCTACTGCAGTTTCATTAATAAGATTATCGAAATGTTACATCTGCAATTTAAAGATATCGGAAGGGATTTGTCCAATGCCTTGTCCTCTCCCAGGGACTAAGAAATTAGAAGCAATATTTAAAATATTTTCATCTATTCATTCAGTCGCAGTCAAAGAGTCTCATTCCAAAGAAGTTTACACAACTGACAAATTAAAATGAAGAACTTGTAACTATTATGTTGAATAGAAACATAGTAATGTGGTAAATTAAATAGATCAAACACCACCACTGTTATTGCTTTTGATACTAGTGATAGGAATTAACACTGGTGAAAGGAAATAAATCAATAATTCAATCAACAAAGTGCATAAAAGAAGGTGACACGCAGAAGGCGTGGGCAAAAAATCGAAGAGTGATTCGACCGTTTAACGCCCCAATATGAATCACTGACAACAGCTTATTGTCCTCATACGTGGCAAGTAATTTTCCAATTTGTTGAAGCCCATATTTCAATAAAGGGAAAAATGCATCAGGGACAGACGAACAAGAATTCCATTTTGCAAAAATAGACTAGAGCTGCTATCAACAAAATTGGCTGCGTTGATAAAGTTTTATTTTATGTGCGACACAGTACATGGTTTGTTCAATTTTAAAATTGTTATTAAAGATCTAATGTTTTCAAAACCGTCTACAAGTTCAGTAGCAAAATGCAAACAAGGCCTCTCACTTCAATTTAAATTGAACAGACCTCTTCGTTTGGCAGGTAGACTGGTAGACATTTGCACATCAAATTGCCTCGTTTTCAGTTCACTTAAATGTAGTACATGCATTGTGATGGTACAGTCGCCAGCAGGTCAAGCTACCCGAAACTGTAAAATTTTCCCAATCAACCTTGAACCTTATTCTGTAGGGATAAAGTTCAAAATCTATTAAAGGAATTTGACAGATTGTAGTAGCTTGATGTGCTGGCGTCTGTACATTGTTGAAAATTAGATAGTGAGATTCAAGATGATGTGCTGCCAAAGTTGCTATGCCAAACTCGAGGCGTATTTCCAAATGATGCAAAATTACACAATTTAATGGACGTTGCAAGATGTTTGGATTGCTTCTTTCCTAATCTAGATAATCTTTAAAGTAATGCCTGTCGGTACTCTACATGTTTCCTGAAAACTACATTTGTTACATATGATGTCATCGTTTGAAGGATTTGGATTTGTTTGGCCGAGTTTTGTATCTGTGAGAGATAGTCTGGATTTTTATCGGCTATGGAAACAGATTATTTTTCCAAAATGCGATTTCTTTGAAGTGAGAGCTGCTATTTTGAAATAAACTGGGTGATAAAATACGATAGCGCGATATTTCTCGCAACAGGTAGGTTGCAAGCTATTAAAGCTTGCACTCTGTATAGTGGTATCAGGATTGAATGTGCATGGCTCGAGCTTATCGCAGCTGAACAGACTGAAAATGTGGGGCACAAACACGAACGAAAACAGTAAAATAGACAGAAAACCAGTAAGTTGTGCTGCAATGCCTGGGTGTAATAATATCAAAAGGATAAATAACATTGGGAATGGGATGAAAATAGCACAGCTGGCTTTCAGGGTTCGCAAGCTCTGAAAATATTAAGTTTTAGCACAACGCAAAGTCAACATGTTGTAGTTATTAGATTTTAATACCGGTCAGACCCTACTGGCACCTAAAAGGTGCCGGAAGTAGTTTCCCGAAAAAACGCTCACTCGGAAAGTGCCGTTGACAGCTGTCAGTTGACTAAACTGACAGTTGGCAGTTGACTTGACGTAATTAAATGCTGTCCACTCGTATCGATAGATGATATCGATGATGTGATTTAAAAATATGAAATAGGTTTTTCAGGTTTGCGAACCTCTCGATCGATGTGTCTTGATTAGTGAAACCCTTTTGTGTAGCCCCCAAAAAGTGTTATTTTTGCTCTATCTCGCTTCCTTCACAAGATATAGCGGTTTTTGTGTTTTTTTTGAGGAATCTTGGTACAAATTTTTTATTTTGAAATTGAAACATCGTTTTATCGATAACATTGTTTTATTGATACGACAGGACAGCATGTATAAATGTCAAAGCAACTGTCAACTGTCACCTGTCAACGGAGTTGACGTTAAGGAGGAGCATTCTATCAGACTTTATCCGGTTTAACAGGCCAGGATCTGAGAGGACGAGAAGAGCGACTCTATCGATCGACATTTGTTGAAATACTGAAATAATTATTTAATGACACTGTTGGCCGTTCTGCGAACTTGCGAAGGAAAGGTCAGCTAAAAGAACAGACGCAATCCACCATTAGACTAATGACGCGATAAAATAAAATATAACCATAATGAACTTTGTAGACACCAAATGCTACATTAATTTGATCAAGTAATTAAATTGAACAGTTCGATATATGAACGGACATGTAGACGTAAGTACCAGTATAAATACCAAGTGACAAGGACGCCAGCTCAGCTGTTAATGTGAACGACCCGACCGTAGAGTTCGAATCATTTTTCGAATGAATCATCGAGAACCCTTTACCTTTGCAGTTTTTGTTTTTATTGCTATATGTACGATCCTGTTTTGTTTCCAGTTTATTATCATTTTATTGTCTTTTGGGTTTTTGCTTGCAACTTATTTCTGCATCTTCATGCAAGTAAGTATACTCGTATAAGCTATTATTTTTACCCAGATCTCCTTCAGTGTGAAAGTAGATATTCTTCAATTCGTATTAAAATAGCCGAGGCTTTCTGTTTTCGTTGGCCCCACTTGAACCCACGCAGTCATATTTTGTGTTAAACATGTTAACAGTAGAAATGTCTTGTTAGTTTGTTGGTTCATCGCCTACGAAATTATTTATGTAGCACATGCTCAAGAGATCGTCTGTGAATATAATAGCACCAAGTTGGTAGGTACTTTATAATCTACCTAAACAGTTTGGTTCAAGTCTCTAAATGAAATAAATCGAGCGAGAGCTATAAACAATTTTGGGGAAATCTACACGACGTCTATATGATTGTGCAAAGTGCAACAAAAGTACGCGATAGCATATGTCTATCTTCTAAGGATGACACACGGTAACCAGTTTTGTCTTTTAGAATTTGATAAAAATAGAATTGTTATTTCGGAAGCACGACGACGTACGATTAAAGGTCCTCAGTCCTTCTAAAGTCTGTTACTATGATCACAGAGGTGTATAGTCGAACTCATAATGATGGTTGACTGTTCAAATCATCGAGAGTTCAAATCTTATTATATTTCATTGCCTAGCATCCAATACCTATATTGTTGGTAAATAGGAGATATGTACAATGGCCCTCTATCCATATAAGAATCGGATCAGGGACAGCACCGCAGTCTTCGTGGATATTGTTGCTACTGAATAAATAAGACGTTACGTATAGTTACATATTTCATGTATGAAATAAGTCAAGGTATGTGTGTATTTCTTAACTACAAACTCATTAAGTTACACATAAAAATTACTTTGACCATTATGATGACATCACAATCGCTCATAAACGCATAAAGCGCGCATTAAAACAAACAGACACACTTTCACATTCTTTGTAGCGTGACGGTCACAAAACATGACTACTCTATTAGTTCCATGGTAAAAATAACCCTATAACTGAGACCATACGAGTCACAATTCGGTACCAATGTAGCTTGAACTAGGATAAACGATTTGCGTAACAAAGGACATGGATGTGTACACAAAGAGATAATCATTTGGACGGCTCGTTTTCGACGGTCTACTTGCACAACCTTGAACTTGACAGATATTCGTGCGTATTTTCAGATATTACGACCGACGCGCAATGGAAATCGAAAGTTGCTCGACCTTTATGTTGCTTGAGACTGATGCAAACGCGTAAATTTTCCACAAGCAAGCCTACTTTCCGTATAGCTTAGCTACCCTTTATTCAGAACGAGACGAAGCCAATAGTAATAACTTAATAAGTACCGATTATTTTTACGACATAGATTCTGTTTGAATAAAACATAAAACGTCTCAAGCGCCAGACAAATACAAGGTTAACGCTCCTATGAAATCTGTGAGCTCCCGTTCATACCCGCGGGCGGAGACGTGTCGAAATTATGCGTGCCTCAGTGATCGGTGATATTAGCTAACGTTGCACAACCGGGCGTCAAGTAGGCCGCCACTATATCTGGAAGACCTTCACCCGCATTACGGATGCCCCGTGTTCCCGAGGGACGTTACACGGATAATTTAAAACTACAGCACTTCTGACCACTTCATTCGTTACCGTTCAACGTCAAATATAGACGCTTATCGCGGAGACGTTCAGATTACAAGTTGGCGGCGCTAAACGTGTTGGCGTTCTGACAGAATATGCACTGCCAAGTGCAGTTGCAGCTTAGGGATTTCAATTAAAATAAATCTGAAGCGGTTTCTTTACTAATCAACAGCTGTCTCAATCATTTAAATATCCCCTTTAAATTACCCATCAATCAATATTGTATGTCTGACTGAACAAAGTCACGCCTATTTACAAATTCTAGCTTCAAAGTGTGCTTAGAATACCGTATAGTAACAATACAGTTCCGTCCATGTGCATAGTCCTGCATTCGCGAGGTCAGTATTTGCAAACATTACAGCCTATGTGCTGTGCATGCACAATAGGTTTAACAGGTGTTGTTTGAACTCACCTGTACTCGCAAACTCCTGAGAGCAGGAAACTGTGCCAGTCTATCCACCTCGTCCCACGTCGCTAAGCCCGTATTGTTCAGGTTTAGGAAGCGGAGGTGTCTGGAATATCAATGAAATCGCTCATGTGACGCCGCACAAAACAAACTGTATTCAAATTCTGAAGATCAATAGGTCAATGGCAACACACCTAATTGAGTCTTAAAGATAACAAATGATTGTATTTACTTACGGGAAGGCATCGTGGCTTTTTTTATTTCTGTGCTCATCGATACATTTATCACACGGGTCCGGCTCTAGAGTGGTTATGGGACAGTCGTTAACCAGCAGGGTTTCCAAGTTGGGGAAGGCGTAGCCTAGTTTGGAGATCTCTTTCCAACTTACGACGTGGTTCCCGGAGAAATGGAGTTTCTTCAGCTGGTCGTGCACGGGTTCAGTAACATCAACGTTGAGTCGTGAACACGATTCACACTGAGCTTTCTCATCAACCTCTTTCCCTGTTAAGTCCACATAGGAGTACTCGTTAAGGCTCAAATGCAACTCCTCCAGAGCTGGTAGAGCTTTGAGTAAAGCGTGGACGCTAGGCCAACGGACGTACGTGCAGTTCAGAATGAGGTGGCTCAGATTGTCCCACCGTGGCTGAAGAGACAGCGCTGCCTGGATCTGGGCCGAGAGACGGTTAAAACTCAAGTTTAGAAACCTTACTCGCGGCGTCTGTTCCAGTATTGCAAAAACCTAGAAGCAAAACTATATGTCAGTCGCAGATTATTAAGGAGTGAACGTAACACCGCGGAAATAACTGCCTTCTACGAGTATAACCAATAATTGGTATAGTTTGTCGTAACTGTGGGAATGGTGTGCTTATTGCAGAGGCTTGTTTGCTGTAATAGTTGACAAGGAGGTTATTATCCATGAACTTAGCACTAACTTACTTCTTCCCACTCGGCGAGTTTGTTTTTGGCTATATCGAGTTCGACCACATCGGCGCACTTATCTGCGAGGGCATAGGCGTCTCCTGCGCAGTCGATGTCGCAGTCGTTGAGCACCAGTAGCGTGGGCACACTCAGTCGAGGGGAGCGCTTCGGCACAAATATAGCAACTGGCATGTCATCTATTGGAGGGTTCACCTCGCCCTTCGCGCCATATTTCCGCTCTAGAGCTTCTAAGAGCGACGGCATTTTGGTAGAGACCTATGATTCTTGCTTGTTGATACCTGTAACAAAGATTTTTTTTAAAAATAACCTTTATAAAGCTGGGTGTTTAATTTTAACTTCGCTCAATTCTGAGACTGCATCAAATTACATTACTGTTTCGATTAAATTGTACGATAATTTAGAACCTCGACAGTAATTGTCAGTTCATTGCCAATGGGTCAACCATAATGTAACGTGATACCGGAAAGGCAGCTTTTAAAAAGCAATAACCATCTAAAGTCACAGTATTGTGTCGTTGATTGGCAACCAATGAAGAACATGATGAATATTCAAATGTCGCTATCGCTTACACAATCAAAGCGCCATCGAAGGCTCAGTTTGAAATTAATTAATTGGTCAATATTAATGAGTGGCGGGGTTTCCTTCTCGCTTGAACTCATGCGCAACCGGCTAAATAAATACACAGTACGTAAAGCAATAAACCAACAGACCGGAATATTTGCTCAAGGACTTACATGACTTACTCAGAACATAAATATTATTTTAAGGAATGATGGGACTCTCTCAGATGAATTAGCATTCCAACATGTGTTTTAGTAACCCAGATTTTTCATGGCCAAGAAAATGAGACGTGTTATTAGGAGCATTATCTACATACATATTATTGATTGATAAAAACGCATCTGAACAATATTTGGCTTTAAAAGTGTCAACTGAAATTCGTTAAGGTTCTTCAACAACAATTTCATCGATCGGTTTAGAACTTTAGATTCGTGATACCGGACCGTAAAAAAGTATATTTGGCCCGGTTCGTGATGTGTGTTTTATATGGCGATTCAATAATTATTATACTTTACGACTCGCTTTGATACTTCTTAAAACCTTAGGGCGATACTGATATCGTTTATTGCGTTTGTAGAAATCTTGTGGCAAAACTGCGAAAATAATACAAAATGACAGTGAGGAAATCAGAAAATTATTGCGTTGTGGTTCCGCTACCTCATCGGTTACCTGCTATTGCAAAACTATCAGGAGTATTACTTGCAACTTCAGCGACAGTCTCTTCATAGGATTTGATTTGCAAAAATATACATTTACTAATTTGCATGTCTAGCTCATTTATTGCCTCTTTGAAAATATTCAGAAAGACTCGTAGGTGACGAGTATTTCTCTACAGAGAAAGACAGCCTACATTTCATTATCTTATTGCAAAGTTAGGGCATGTTTTAACTGTTTTAAGTTCCTATCGATCTCCAACTTTATCTAGCTTTGTTTTACTCCAGCTTGAATTTAATTAAAATTCTTCACACCACTGCGCTATTGCTTGAAACTAAAGCGCTAGGAACAATATTAGAAGGGATGTTGCCCAATACTAAGTAGTGGGGCTGTTCCGAGACTTCATGACTCGTGACTACAGACAAGGTCGAGTTCAAATGTGCATTAAACTTAATTAGAGCGTTGTCTCACAATCACAATAGAGCTGACATAAAACGACAATTTGCTCAGTAGGACTGGGGTTTCGATGCGACGAATACGTCTTTCGGCTTAATGATGATGAACGTCTCCCAGTTAATCGTTTGTAAAAAGCAACTTATAGATTAAATTAACTGAGTTTGGGTTTTCATTAGTTTTATATACACACTGAAGTCATGCTGGTCATGCATGATCATTTTGTACAAGATAAAGCGCAAAAAGGCTCCAACCAAGACCACAAAAAATGACCTTATCGAGTTAAAGGGACACACGATTGGACATTGTGTTGTAATGATTAAGTTTAAATTCAAGTACAGCTCGATTATAATAATCTGTAGATGCTTGTGGCCTATGAAACTGTTGGCGAAACTAAATATGAACGATAAAGTCAAGGCTAATAGAATTCAGCTGGCTTACGAGACAATAGCGCGAAACGTTTTTACCACGTCCCGACTATATTTCCCACAAGGGATTTCTAGCGTTGCTTGCAATTTTAGTATAGAAGAAGACATTTTATCCTTCGTAATAATGAATCTAAGCCGACGGGATACATAAATCTTTTAAGGCATGATTTATTTTATTGTCTGGTTTCTCTAGGGTTTTTACATGCCATATCAAATAGCGTCAAAGAATATCAATAAAACATGGCATCAGGGGGTCTAAAATGGACGCTTTGGCAGAATCTTAATAAGATCTGCGTACAATTCATACATCCCGTAAGTCATCTGTTTGACAGCTGCTATTTGACGTTAGACTTCATTATAGCAATTCATAATTTGTGGACCATTTTACGAAACTCCATACAAAACTGTCAAACAGATGAATTGCGGGTTATGAATTGTACGCAGTTCATATTATGATTCTGCCAAAGCGTCCGTTTTAGGCCCCCTGACTGCCGTAAATTGCTATAGCCACGCATTACGTATGACACAGATCCCGTTCTACATTTCCAATGCGCATAAAATGCTGTTGCTAGCGACTATGTTGACTAACTGGCGGCCATTGATTGTGCAAAGCATCATGAACATCGCGGATATGTAATGCGATTGTAAATTAAACGTACATTACGTGTAGCCTAACCTTTTTCATTGCCTGACAGACTATATAAAAAAAAAACCGGCCAAGTGCGAGTCAGACTCGCGCACGAAGGGTTCCGTACCATTATCTATAAAAATGGTAAAAAAAATCACGTTTATTGTATGGGTGGTATAAAATAAAACAAATATTTAAGGGGGGCTCCCTTAAATATTTGTTTGATTTTAATTTAGGTAATTATTTATTTTAAAAGTGAATATAAAGGGTCAAATTATATTAGCTAGCAAAACTCCGCAGAACTGATGAGTATCGATATCTAGACATGAAAAAACAAAAAATAAATAAATTTGATGAGTTTTTTTTTGGGTTCTTTAACCGCAGTTATTGTGGTCAGTTGAAAAATCTGGTTTTTTTTTGGGTACCGATATCTAAACATGATAAAACAAAAGAAAACAGATTTTCTCAACCCACACTTAAAGTTTGACGGCACGGTTGGCGCAGTTAGTTAAGCGATTGACTGCTGCGCTTCGTGTCGCGGGTTCGATTCCCGCACGGAACAAATATTTGTATGACCTACAAGTAGTTGTTCCGGGTCTGGCTGTTTGTGTATGTGAATTTAAATGTTTGTAAACGCACCCACAATACAGGAGAAATTCCTAGTGCGGGGCAACGTTTTAAAAAAAAAACTAAAAAGTAACAATACTGACAAAGCGGTCCGTTGACCCAAAAAAAAAACATCTTATGTGTTTTTATTTTATTTTGTCGTGTTTAGACATCGATACACAACACGTCTGCGAAGTTTCGCTAGCTAATTTAATTTGACCCTGTATAACTAAATGTTCTGTGAATATTTTAAGCGTCTACCTGTTGCCGTTATCAATATAGAGCAAATCGAGCAAAAAAATCACGTTATCGCCCCCTTAAATATTTATTTTATTGTTTATTAGTATTTTTTGTTATAGCGGCAACAAAAATACACCATCTGTGAAAATTTCAACTGCCTTAGTAACAGGGTTCCCGTTTTACCCTTTGGGTACGGAACCCTAAAAACAGCGTAGCACGACGGAAGTCTTGGCTAGTGGAGGATTTATAACGTGAAACTGTACTCATGAATAACTCCAAGCTAACTGAATATATCAGTTTTGATTTTTAGTTCCTGCACCCGAAGAACTTTCTGAATGAATCAACCCGCCTCGCTTTAAACCGATGAATCGTGTCGTGTCGCGTCGTCGTCGTTGTGAGTAAAAATTCCGAAGAACGCAATAAAAATGTTATCAGCCTCGTTAGCTACCTTAACTTGTTTCAAATTCAATATCCCTTTCAAATTCCGGAACACTGATCGTGTCATGGCATACATTATATAGGCGTTTCGTGTCTTGTTCATAGATTAACACCTCCCCTTTAGTACAACTTCTACCGAAGTTTAGGACAACTCAAACTCTAAAAGCATTTATTTCAAATAAACCAAATAATTACAGGCACTTTTGAATAATTGTCAAGGGGTCGCCGGTCGGTCAATCAGAAATATGAAGCTAGAGCTGAGCTAGCAACTTGCACTATGGCCGTCGCGTCGTATTAGGGTAAGCAATTCCGCTCTAGTTAATGTTTATAATTTAATGTAAAATAATAACATTAGTACTTATCATCTTTCTCATTGGTGCTTTTCAACTTCACGTTTAGATATTTTTCGAATTTGCAGAATCTGATATTATTTTGAGGTTTTGTGCTGATTTTGTGCATCCAAATCGTTTGAAATAGTATATCCTGTTATAATACTTATAATATTGTTAATGACATTCACAGCATGAATTTTATGAGTCGTAAAATAATAATTCAACAACGCCGGTTTATGGCAAAAGAAACGGGTCTGATTTTATTGGTAGTATTTTATCCTGCATCCCGGGGAGTCTCCAGGGGTTCCTTTCCAGCAGAGCCCCCAAACTCTCCCGGGGATCCAGAACCAGGAAAGTCCGTGGTCCAATTCGCGGGCCTCCTTAAGTAGATCCTGCATCCGCCGGACTCTCCAGCGGATCCATATCTACCCCGGACGTCTAGTCACAAACATGGGGTACTCAATCACCAGGCGTCCCTGGCCCACCAGGCGTCCCTGGCCTCTAATCCATCCTCCGCTTCCGCCCCGCTACGCCCCCCCTCCTTAGTAGATCGGTCTCCTCCGTATCTACACCGGGGCTTAGACGACGTCCAGTCAACATGGGCCGGCCACTCAGCACCAGGACCAGCCTGACCTCAAACATCCTCCGTTTCCGACCTCCGAGAAGCCGGATTACAGGAGACGCCACCCTCCCAGTCGAGAGGTTAGTTGAAATTCAGAAACAGTTTCTGTTAAATGGTCACTAATTCAAATCTTATAAAAAATTACATGTTTATTTAAAACAACTTTTTAAATTCTCGTTATTTTTGTAGGCTTGAGTTTTTTAATTTTCTCGTTGTATTTACGATTTTTATGTAAAATTACAACAAACTAATAATACTCGTACATTAAACCAACAGTAACTTACCGTACACTGTTGGATAATAATGCGAGATTTGAAATAAAGGTGGCGTTATTCGCAGTTTTAGAGATATTTCTATGATAATTTTATTTCTTACTAGGTTCTGCTGCATGCTTAGCACGAGAACCCTCTCTACGCGTTTTGTCGACGGAAGAATAGACAAAAATGACGTTTCAGTGTAGACAACAGAAAGTTTTCTACTGTCTGTAGCACGGCGATTACAAAATCAAATGTGAAGAGACTTGTCTTCTCTACCCTAGACAACTTTCTACAACGTCGATCACGACGTACAATCTTTCTCCGATGTTGACAGCTTGGGATAGAAACCTTTCTTCCGAAATAGTCTACATATAAAATGACCTAGACAACGATTCGTTAGTTGTTTTTTCGTTAATTCGAGTAATTATAGGCGGTGCTTTTTTACTTTTATCATATATTAAGCTGAAATTAACATGTTGGGTTCAAATTGCGCTTTTTATTTAAGTTTTTTTATAGAAAAACTTCAGCGAAGATGGGAAAGAAATACTATTAGAGAGCTTGCTTTGCTTGTTTGGGAGCGTTTGATCCAATCTATTACTATACTCTATGGTTTGATCTCACGGGAAGTGAGTTCTGTAGAATCATAAAATAAGCAAGGAGATAGTGCAATCAATGTTTATGCGAAGAACTCGGCTAGGACCTGTCGCCCAAAATAAATAATAGATTTTTGGAATTAACAATAAAATAAGAACAATATTTTAAGTATCCTACAGTTTTTACACTATGTTGTCCCATAACTTTGATTTATTAGATACCTACATTCACAGGGAATATAAAACATCTGATTATGAGCCAAAAACTCCTCATTAACACTAAATTATTTATTTATGAAGTACTAGCTGCCCCCCGCGGCCTCGCCCGCGTTGCATTAAGGCTTCTACATACTGGCGCGACACAAAGGCCCCGCAAGTCGCGTGACGAGCGGTGCCTTTGTGTCGGGTCGCGAGTCGCGCTGGTCTGTAGAAGCCTTTACTATGTAGTGATTATTATTTTCATTTACTAAATCTTACACACTCAGTTTTAAATGGAGCATTTACCTACTAATAAATAAAATATCGATAAACAACAACACAATAACAATGTTAGTACCTAGTAAAAACAAGGGCTCCCGCAGACAGGCGCGACGTGATAGCGCGACCCGCCAGTCTGCAGTACCCTTAAAGGAGACTTCTTGCGTGACGCCATCAAAATAGTATAATTATGGCTCTTTATTTAAATAATGCCTGTACATTATATGCAATTACCAATATTATATAGTGACGCCACAAAACTTAGTGGCGCCACAGCTAATGATGTATTACCTATAATACGTCATTGGCTACAGCCATTTAACAATATTTTTAAAAGGGAGATGCGCTAAGGTAGCCCGTGAAATTCAAATTTTATTACGTTTTTTGCAATTTGCAGGTCAGTAACACGTTATAAGTTGATTTAAATATGATTCGCGGCCGTAAAAAATATTGCTTTACAGAATTATAATCATTAGAATCGGCAAAACAAATAACTAAAACAACTTGCTTATTCTGTAAGCTTTCCAGAAAGCTATAAAAGTCAATTTTAAAATACATAATTCGTGCCAAGGCATGTGTTTGAATCGGCGCGGGGAGAGAAAGGGTCATTTGTATTTGTATGAAATAAAATGCATAAAAAAATGTACATCAAATTTTATTATACAAATTTTACACATCTTGTTCAAAATGAGCCCCTCGATTACGAATGCAGGTTCGAATTCTCTTCCTATCTTCGGTTTTCGTCACTCTTGATGTGAACGTTGTTCTCATCTGTTGCGCCGCGTTTATTATTCGCTGTCGAAGTTCTTCGACTGAATTTATTGGGGTCACATAAACTAATGCCTTCATATGACCCCAAACGTAAAAATCAAGTGGTCTGATATCAGAGCTTCGTGCTGGCCACGGAATTGGCCCTCCCCTCCCAATCCATCGGTTTGGATATCTCTCGTCTAGCCACTGTCGGACAGTAATCCGGTAATGTGCTGGGCAACCATCATGTTGAAACATGAGGTTGTTTTTTATTTCTTCGGGAACATCCGCCAACAAATCGTCTAGGTTGTTTCTCAAAAACTCCTCGTAATTTTCGCCGTTCAAATTTTGGGGCAAGAAATGAGGGCCCACCAAATAATTATCAACGACACCCATCCATACGTTCAGGTAAAATCTCATTTGCGACGCAGTTTCTTTTAGTTTTTTTGGATTCCTGCCTGCTTTAGGTGCCCAAAAATGTAAGTTATGGTAATTCGTTATTCCATCCCGGTCAAACTTTGACTCGTCAGTCCACAAAATATTTCTTAGGAAATGTTAATGGTCAGCGTCAGCGTTTAACATAAACCAAGAAAATTCGAGTCGCCTGGCAGGATCTCCCTCGTGCAATGTTTGAACAGGTTGATAATGGTACGGGTGTCTACCTGATAGATGTACTACCGACCACACTTTCCACTGGGACATACCGAGCTGTCTTGCAACAATGTTCGTTGAGATGTTTGGGTCATCAATAAAACACTGAAGAATGGTGTCCTCTTCGTCAGCCGTGTACCGTCGAGGTCTGCCAGCGTTGAATTGTGCTCTTTGAACACTTCCAGTTTCAGACAATCGTCGATAGGTGCTCCCGAAAACAGTAACGTGGGGAAGTCGACGATCGGGAAAGCGGCGTTGGTATTCTCGCCGAGCCGCAGCCGCGTTTCCATCGGCAAAACCATAACAAAACATTATGTCTGCGTATTCGTTATTAGGATACGAAGCCATGTTATCCGAAATAACAATGATAACAAAAAGAATAACAAGAGAAACAAGAATTAACAATAATGATCGATAACAAATTAACGGGATGAGAGATTGGTAGCAAGATAACAACACACGTGCTTGCGCGGCGGGGAGTCAAAACTTACTAAGGAAGGCGAGCGCAGCAGACGCCGTGTACTCCACTCGCCCGCACACCCCGCCCCATCGCGAAGAATTTCGCCAGGAAAATCGGTTGTTTTAGCGAGGATCATAAACTAAAAACACAGATAATTTCTCTCCCCGCGCCGGTTCAAACACATGCCATGCCACGAATTATGTATTTTTAAATTGACTTTTATACCTTTCTGGAAAGCTTACAGGATAAGCAAGTTGTTTTAGTTATTTGTACGATTAATGTCATAGAAATTTTTGTGACGAGACAACATTTTTGAAGCGTAAAATGAAAATATTGGTAAGATATTATTCTTATATCGCTCATTATTTTGTTAAATTAAGTAGTTTTAATTATGTCCATAGCTTAATTGAAGTGCCAGCTACAACATCATTTTTAATGGTACCCATTCAAATATGTATTTTTTTTTTTATTTGGAATGAAATATCAAATTTTGGGTAAATATCGAAAAACCCTTAAAATTCTAATATCTCGAAAACTATTGAATTTCGGCCATACATATGGGGGGTTCAATTTGTTGCATTTTGGCCCCCTTATCAGCCCCTGCCGGATATACGTCGAATTACCAGTAACCCTGTATAGTAGAGTAGAGATCGAAAACGCGATGCTAAGCCTGCTGGGGGTCTAAAAAGGTGGCCGCTTTGGCAGAATCATAATAAGGCAATTTGGCAAATTCATATTATTAACTGCGTGAAAATTAGACGAAATTGATAACATAATTCAGGAAATTAATTGCATTCAGAGGAATTGCTAGGGCCTGGGTATTTCATTAAGTGCGACTATAGAATATGCATCGAGTAACTATTAACCAAAAAAAGAAACAGTAAACAATGATTTAAACTTAAACAAAATTTACCTGATTTCTATTAAACGTGCTTTGTAAACTTCAACTTGTGAGTTCATTTTGGTTTTGAATAATTTTTAACAAAAAAACTCTGACTAGTTTAATAAAACGGGTGTGGGTATTTTATCAGTATGTAACAATTACTATTTCTTGTTAATTGCTCATTTTCATGTTCTAAAACGTAGTTAAAAACAATGATGTACCTTTAGATGCGTTACCTGCGCTCAATAATGGGAAAGTAAATGCCAGGCAATTACCTGACATTTACAATAATAATAATTATTATTACGTACGCGCCCATGAACATGCAGCAGCTAGTGACGTAACTAAATATGTATGTTCGTCTCTTTCTAACAACAGATATTGGTATAGGTCTTTCCTTTTCTTCACGCGCTGTATGATTGTATGAAAGTATGTAGCTACAATCATGGCTTACGCTGTTTTTGAGTGCACTAATGTTCGTGTATGACGCGTCTATTTATATATACGTCATTGGTTAAAAATGCATATTGCAGACAAGATTTTCAGGGCAGCAGCGGCAGGTGCTCATTGCATTCATGCAAAGGCATTAGGGGGATGCGCTAAGGTAGCCCGCGAAATTTTCATTACAACTTTCTAAGTTCAAAAAATCCTACTGAATGATAATTTCTGAAATAATCATTCAGTAGGATTTTTTTAACGTAGAGAGTTGTAATGGTGAATCTAATGATTATAATTCTGTAAATCCATATTTTTATGGCCGCGAATCATATTTAGATCAACATACAACCTGTTACTGACCTGCAAATTGCAAAAAACGTATGAAAATTTGAATTTCGCGGGCTACCTTAGCGCATCCCCCCATGTTACGGACGAATGTAACCACCTAAAATTGTCTTTGAAATATAATTATCATAAATCAAGTAAATAAATATGAATCAATATATTTTTATCATTAAAAATCTAAAGTGTTAAAAATATTTACAAATTATACATAGCTTGGATCTATTCAGCGGTCAAAACAATAAGAAAACTTTATGAACCTACTCAACCTACATTATGTATAGGTACTTACTTCAGATAGTGCCTAAATTAGTTTTTTTTAAACAATATTTATTGAAAGAAAGAAAGAAAGAAAGAAAAATTATTTTATTCGTCACAGAAACACGTGCTTAGGAAAACATAAACTCGAGCAAGTAAACATTTAAAATAAAACCTCTCTACATTATAATCACGAGCACAAAAATAACAAATAGTCGGCAACTGCACGTCATGTGACAAAAAGGCTTGCACTCAGCATGATGCTGTGCTATGGGGGACCCACAACACAGCGCTGTTGTTCGATATCAGTTCCGACAGCAAATACCTGTCGGAAGAATCGATGTGTTTTTATCGTATTTGAACTGTCAAAATTGTACGGTTTCGGATTTGTGAATAGCGTTTGGAGGACTTCGTCGATACGGCACGAAACCGTATCGTACCTTTGTAAATAGCTGCATACAGCAGTGCCGGATTTAGGACAGGGCAACAGGGGGCCTCTAGCCCCGGGCCTCCACAAAGAATTTGGGCCTCCACAATTTGTTATTTTTTTGATAAGAAAAAAAATACATCCATTGTGCCAAAAAAAAAAAAACATAAGGTACCTTTTTATACAGGGTGTTAAAGAAACTGCGTGGCATAGCTTAGGTGTAGGTTCAATAAAACAATCGTTAGTAGGGACTAAATTAGGTTGAACTTGCAATAATTTTTGTATGTCTTTATTTTTATTTTATTTTTTATTTTTCCTGGGTTCCTTTATCGATACTGAACCTACCCCTAAGCTATGGCACGCAGTTTCTCTAACATTCTGTATACTTAGGTACTTAGTTTTTTTTGTCTGTTCCAAGAATTTTTCGGGGCCTCCACTTCTTGGTTGACCCAGGGCCTCCACACTTCTAAATACGGCCCTGCTATGCAGTATTGGGGTATTGAGTTATGAGCGTTTACTACGTACGGCATTTCATATAAACTTTCAAGACCTTGTTTTTCGAAATCTCTGAATCGATTTTAATGAAACTTCATACGTATAAGGAGGATATAAAGGTCTAAAAAGTTATTCACTAACTCTGAAAAAGCTTTAATTGAGAAAAAGCATTTTCAAATTTGACATGCCGACCGACCACTGGTACATTAAGTACATTTTTACTAATCTTTTCTTTAAAATGTCTGGTACTTAGAAGCATCTTATAAAATCATTTACTATAATTATGAACTTGTAGATAATTGAGCAGTCGGTACATTTTGCGGCAAAATTTAACTAAACCAAATGTAACTAATAATTGCCACAGATAGATTACTCCTTCATCTCCAAATGGTAGCCATTTTTTATTCGAAAATGTTGGTTTATAATATTGTAAAAAAATATTTCCGTTGCCTCTTCACAGAAAATTGACGATAACGTGTTGAGTTAAGAGACATTGTTCTCCAATATAGTAACATACATTTTGCTTTTAAAAATATTTTCTGTATGCAGACATGTTTAACTCAAAAAGGTAGCAAAATAACTATCAAAATGTTTTAGATAGTCTCAGAAAATAATGTTGAAAAAACCAATTTTTTTTTAAAACTTAGTGGCCCTAGTGGGTAATGTTTTTTTCCTATTACTTAACAAACCATATCGAGAAATTCTAAAATCACACACTGGGGATCAGCTATCCTTGTGATAAAATCAAAATTTTATTTTATGAATATACAATATCGTCAACGGCGAAATAAGCTATATTTTCGAGAGAGCAAAAGTGATGAAACTATAATAGGTGCTGAGACTGACACGGATGGTTTATCACCACGAAAACTATACTTTTATAGTTACACAAACTTTCAATTAAGTACTTCAAGCTTTCTCACAATTAGATAAGAAATTGACAAAAACGTTTTTTTTTTGTGCACGCACCCAATTAATATTTAATTAAAATCGCGAAATTCAATTTTTTCACCTAACTTTACAAAACTGCGTATAATTGTCGGAAACTAAATGCCTAGGGCGTGGACACTTACGCGGTGGCCGGTGCCGTACCGTAGTTAAGTGTCCACTCCCTAAGGGCCGATTTCACCAATGAAACTGAACTCGATCAGCACATCTAAACCGCGCTCAAGAGCTGTCAATGTCATAATTCATAGGGAATATTGACACTGACAGCTGTTGAACGCGGTTTAGATGTGGTGATCGCGTTCTGTTTTGTTGGTGAAATTGGCCCTTACAGTTTTCGTTTTTAGTGAAATAATGAACGCTTGCGTTCTTGCAAAACTACCAATGAAACATCACTGATACGTCAGTGTATCAGTGTTGTTGCATTCGTAAGCGCGTAGTTGCGTTCGTATTATTTTAGTGATCGTCACCCACCACGTCGTCGTAGTCGTCGTCATCACTAAAATAATAATAAGAGTAGATTGAACACACGGGATTCCTCATTAACACTGATTGGTCAGTTTTGTCGATTAGACAGTTTCGTTAGCTTGACCGTTTTCAGAGTTTGCTAGTCGATTCGTCAGTTTGGTACACTCAAAGGAAAAACTTTTTACGTGTTGAATAGACACAGATGCGGATAATTTATCCTGGAGTAATTCAGTTTGTATTTTGATGTGAAACATCTATAGGCGCACGTAAAACCGATTGCTGGCGGGACGACGGATGCCGCGTGGCGATTCACGTTTTACATCTATCAGGCGTTCCGTGACGGCTCACAGTTTTTTTTGTTTGTAACCTGAAGTAAATATACTACTAATACCTGAAGTAGGTATATGTATAGTCTACATATAGGTACTTAGCGGCTAGCGCTAATTATAGCTTTATTTATTTATAGCTTAAACTTCTGTTATATTAATTGTTCGGTTGTTCCGAAAGCGAGTCTTCCAAGGCCGGAACACTTGTAATCGTATTTTTGCACAACATATTTAAGGCTTTTGTTCTTTTTTTAATACCTACATCTAATGGTTAAAGTTTTGATTGTGATTATTCGTAACTTGTACAATACATACCTACATATTCTATAATACCTCTGACAGGTTCTTGGTGTCTATTGAGATAGTGTAAGACAAAGCGCTATAAACATCCTGCGTGAGTTGAAACAATGAGGCTAATAAAATTAACAGTGCATGTTGGTTAACACTATGAGACTACAAATAATTATTCATTCTAGTACTAAAACAAGTTGTATGTATGTCGTTTCTTTACTAAACTTCAAGTGGCATTTTATGTCCTCCACAAGCAGAATGAATAAATGTTTTATATTTTAACTCTCGATTGGCTTGGCGTGTCAGCCAGGTAGAAGTCATTAAACAGCAGCTAGGGACAAGTCAATTTCGATCGAATAACTATTTTACAATTTCTAAAAAAATATGGTACCTACCGTTCTCTGTGGACTAAGCAATAAAGTTTTCACTCCTCTTGCTCAAAAAGTCCGTCATTGTAGCGTACTAGAGCGGGGATAAAATCTCACATATTCCTCTAGGGGAAAAAGTATTTTTTGTCTCTTACCAAGGAGCATACAAAACGAAAAAGTCTTTATTCATAAGTAGAATAATCATGAATAAAGACTCGACTTATTACTGTTTCATAAAAAAATAACATTTTATTTTCTTGTTAATGGTATTACCGGGTCCATATTGGCTCAACTAAAGTTCTTTACCCGAAATTGTTCTTCCTAACGATTTGTAATCCGAATGATCACTCTTCCTAAAATTTTTCATCCTAAAGTTTTCATTCATACTATTTGTAGTGCTACCGGCGATGTTCATAACACTCATGTTTCCGAAAATTGTAATGAATAATATCATTAATGTAAATATATTTAAACTCCTACTGTTTTTTATCATAACGCTTTTATCCCTAAAACTATAACTATACATGAGATAATTATGTCTAAAAAACCAACTGTTTAGAATGATTTAAGGTCGTTTCACAGATTTTTGTCTTAAATGAATGAAATTCAGGTCAGAATGTCGTCTTGGGGCACTATAAAAAAATACTTATAAAAATTTCTCGACCAATTTCGAGGTAGCACTCGCCGGCCGCTGCCGCGGCACCGCTCGCTTCGCTCGCTCGGCTCGCGCGTAGTTGGTCACAGTTCTAACCTAACCTATGGATATGTTTGCAGGTACACACCGCTATAAATAAAACTAAAATATGACTTTGAATAATATTGTAAAAGATGGTTATGTTGAGAAAATATAGGAAAACAAATAAAAGTCTATTAGATGTTTATTGCTACTGACATTATGAAGTTAAATGCTTCGGAATTATGAACATTAGAGACAGAGTAGTTAGGAATTGTGATTGTTAGGATAAAAAATGTTAGGAAGAACATTTTCGGATTTACAATTATCGGAGTTGAAAATTTAGGTGAACTTTGGCGCACCCGGTATTACCATTAGCAAAAACATACTCAAACCGTAGCATCAGCAGTCAGCACAAATTGTGTGTATTATTTTTGTCATTGGATCTAAAAGTAAACCAAGTCTACTCAATTCCAAGGATTGCTGCCTTAGTTTCTGTTATTCTAAGCACCACTAGCGAAAAAATATTAAGTATCCATTTTTCTATCTTTACTCAAGGTAAACAATATCACATCTCATGTGCATTTGTTTGCGCATAGGATTACTCAAGCAAACAAAAGAACCTAGACGCTGAGGTTTCCTTTGTGGTATAAATGAGAATTCCTCCACAGGGTGGCCGCCCCTTCGGGCCAGGCGTCGCGTCGGTAAGGGCGGCGAACTTAACGTCTCGCCTACCCATACTTTGGCTAAACCACTTTGTCTAGTGTCCATCTGTTGCTTAAAATGTCTGCATCGAAAATATATTGGCTTCGAAAGTCTGACCGAACTTTAAGAGATTAATTTGTAATAAGTAAAGGTAGAGCCATGAATGAATATTGGAATGGGTATTTTTCCGAAAGTTTACGCGACTTCTATATATACATAAGATTCAATACATTTCAACCAGAGAAAATATGCCTGAGTTGGAATATAAAAATGAGCTGGGGGCCTAAAATGGACGCTTTGGCAGAATCATAATAATAATATTATGATCTGCTTACAATTCATATCCCACAATTCATCTGTTTGACAGTTTTGTATGGAGTTTTGTAAAATGTTCCACAAAATAAGAATTGAAGTCTAATGTCAAATAGCAGCTGTCAAACAGATGAATAGCGGGATCTATGAATTGTACGCAGATCATAAATTATTATGATTTTGCCCAAGCGTCCATTTTAGGCCCCCTGGAAGTTGTAAAATAGTATCAAGTATGTATGAATGGCAAGTCATCTAGTTCGGTAGACGTATCTTCTAGAAAGTTGGGATTGGGCAGCAGAGTTGCTATCTAACAAGATGGATCGGCGACATAGAGACAGCTGGGACCATTGATGTTAATACATCAATGGCTAGGACAGACTGGATGCTTCTGTAGTTCTGTCTGATTCTGTGGCTGTCACCAATGGATGAATGACCAGCCGTTATGCTAAGTTGAGTTATTTGGAAAAATATGTAGTTATAAACAGATTGCAAAAAAAAACGCACAAGACGCGAACGAACACGGCTGCTGTGAAATGCACGAGAAGTCGAGAACTAGTGCGAAATACAATAGATAGATCGCTTTGGAAATTATACAAAATAACATTTTCCGGAACGTGCGTGTCCATTTCATGACAAAATGAGGTCGTTCACGTGTCCTTTGCTAACATTGACAAAGGTTTACACCAAAACGAATTGTGAATCTAACAGCGCGAGATTACGAGTATACTGCGCAGTTCTTTTTGCGCGGTGTTTAATGTTCAAATCATAGACTAATTTGTAAATAAAGGTGATTGGAAATAGTCACGTTTTTTCCTTTACCGCAGTATTTCTTAGCTTCCGACATAGTCAATGTTTTGTATTTACAATTCAATTGCGCTTCATTTGTGCGTTCATTTAATTTTATTACACCAAATGATAATCATATGAATCATAATTAGGTACATAATAATATTGATAATTTTATTTCAACGTATCTATCGATGGCAAACAATTAAGGATTCCATCAGTATTAGGTAATTATAAAATATTAAGCCGACACAGACACACACACCAATTCGAAATACTTCTGTTGACTAACAGTTACTTAATTCCTTTTATAAGCAAATATCGATTAGCTCAGAAAAAAATCGTTGTTCCTCAGGGATCTATCAGGGGCATTTCTTTCATACCTTTTCCAAATTCAGTTTCAAAAGGGAATTTTAGTTTCAAACAGGGCCGCATTTACGGCAGGGTAACAGGGGCTCTAGCCCTGGGCCTCCACAAATTGGGGGCCTCCACTATTTGATTTTTTTTAGATAAGAAAGAAAATACATCCTTTCGTAGGGATGGGTCGTTGACGGTTTTTCCGTTAACGAAACGTCAACGTTGATTTACATTCGTCAACTAGCCGATCAACTAATTAAATTCGCCAACGAGTTAACATGTATCGTAAACAGTTCATTCATTGAATTGTTTTTATTCGACGCTAGGACGTTCAACTAGTCTCCTTGTGTATCAAAGGAAAAAAATCCCAAAAGTCTGACAACCAGTCTTACCAAGGGGTATCGTATTGTGGGGGTCAGATAGGCGGTCGTTCCATGTAAATACTGGTATTCAGTTGCATCCGGTTAGACTGGAAGCCGACCCCAACATAGTTGGGGAAAGGCTGGGCAGATTGATTGTGTATCAAAGAAAAAAAAATTCACATTCACAAGGTACCTACCTTTTAAGTTGTTTTTTTTTGTCTGTTCTAAATATATTTTTGGGACCACCACTTCTTAGTTGCCCCAGGGCCTCCACACCCCTAAATCCGGCCCTGGTTTCAAAACAATAATATTCATAAAAGTTATTAAAGGTAAGTACTTACTGCGATTGGAAGTATTGGAACTTAGGATTGTGATGTTAATGTTGTTACGCGGATCGTGAAGGTCGACAGAGATAAACATTGAAATACGTGGGACGCATAACACGTGCGAAAGAAATTATTGCCTTGTTTACCTACAGATACAACTTCAAAGTTTACTGATAATGAAACGCTTTATTTTGGTATGGCACGTGCAAATTCCTGTTTGTTTTGTTGGTTATCTGTTAACGACCTATACTTTAATGTTGACTGTGTCATGTTTCAGTCATAGTTGTTGGGTAAACCCAAATTGTACAAAGTTTATCGATTCGTATTATTTACCCTATTGGATTAACTTTCGTCAGTTTAAAAAAAAAATCTACTTAGGTACTTAGTTACTTCCATATTCGTCAAATTGAAAACAAACAAACAAAGTTTTTGATTGTCGAAGTTTTTGATGTTGGAAACCACAGTGACTTCATAATATTGGCAAAACTAATTTTAAGATAATACATAGTTACGCTGTATTTAGTCTAAAAACACAATAAAAAATAACTGTTCCATTATAAAACATCTGTAGAATGAGTTTTACGTTAATTCGCACAACGATCACAAGGACGCTCACTATTTCTGAACGTGATGTAGCATTGCGCGGGAATTTAACGCTTTTGTAAGATTTTAGTAGAGCCAAGATTTAAAAAACTATGGGTATTGCTTCATTCATACTTTTAGCTAATCTTGTAAATGAATATTCATAAAAATTCATAGTAAGTTGATGAAAGTAAAGCTAGTGAATCGATATTTTCTGGGGAAGAAAAAAAGACCTACCTAACTAAAGCTCCATTAAAAAAAAATACCTATTTGGATCACCTAGAAATAGTTGGTCCTGTCACCGCCATAAAGTAACCGCTCTAGTCCTTATAAAGCCTTCAAAGTATTATACAATTTTATAGTTTTTACTTACGTACAATAAGGTATAGGTAACAAGTTTTCCGGAGCAACAAAACAATGCCTTAGCAATAGTAATGAAGACACTTGTTACGGAATCGCTTCCATTATCATAATGTTAATTGCTCAATAACAGAAGCACTAAACCAATGATTGGTAAAACAATTTGGACACGTTTTAGTAATGAGGAAGTAGGAGATACGCGCGCAAATAGAATTATATGGGTCACGGTCAAAATCGATAACACCCATGCTGGCCGTGTCGTTCGGGGCACAGAAAAAAGATTACATCATGTGCTAATTAGAAGCATGTTAGACAATGATGTTTATGCAGTCTAGTTAATAATCTGTTGTAATTTAGATCTCGTGATAAAAAAGCGGGATAGTACTTTTATTTTTGGTAGGGGAAGGTTAATTTATGGTAAGTATCGATATTTTATTTTTTCGAAATTGTTCATGCAGAACAACCCTAAAGATAAACAGCCCATTCAGTCGGTAAGTTCGATTGCGTATTTTATTATCACCTTTTAAACAGTTACCTAGAACAAGGAAGTTGTTTGTACACAGCGTCATCGCTTATCAGAGTCCGGTTTAATTCATTACATACAGATAATTTGGGTTCTTTAAATAGGCACATGAGGATGCATTTGGTGATTAAATACCAGTCTGAGTATCTACTGACCTAATACCTATAATTGTTTTGAAGAAAATGTAGGCTCGGATTCGAAACATGAATTTTGTTTTTACAAAAAAAAAAAACCGCACATTAAGTTTTATCTTTAGGACCGATTTTACCTTGAACAAGTGGCTATAATTTAATTTTATGTTCTACATTACAAGTAAAAATAATGAAAACTGACCTTTTTTCCACAAACAAAGACTTTTGTCGCACTTTTCTTGACGCTTAATTTTTTTTTAAATGGTTTAACAAAAATACACACATTGGGGGTTCACTATAATTTTAAAACGAACAAAATCTGTTGTTCACATGTTTTTCAGATGCGCCTTGAAGAGATTTCCATACGGTCCTCCAAACGCACTAAAATAAAATGACAAGAGAATGTTTACATCAATACATTGCACAGACGCAATGCCTGTTTCAACGCACACTAGTATCGGTTTGTGTACATACAGAAATATTGACTGACGAGAGTGGGGATGAAAGAGGTCAATGACGTTTACATTTGCAGCACTGAGTGACAAAGATAGAGCTATTGACTTCAAGGAAAAAACCGAGAAGGAAATACAACAAATCAGCCACCTGAGACGTAACACAAGTAAAAGTTTGTGAGTGTGTGTATCTAAAGGCGAGTACACACTTATTTGAAGCACAACAATACGAGTAATATTATTGATTTTGCTTTACAAAGATGATAGTTTGTGATGAATATTCCAATTTAATTAAGCAAAAACTAAGTAAATTACTAAAATACAAAACTGACATTGAAAAGTTCGCTGGACGGTTTATACTAAACCAAGTGCGATATGATTGATTTTGCGTAAGATCCAGATGTTGTAAAATTAAGAGTATTGAAAGCTCATGATCTAAGATTCGAGAACGCCACGACGAGAGAAGATTGATTACTCATAATATGCTTATTTTTACAACAATGTATTACTTATAAGGTGGATCCGCAGTTGCAACCCGCGAAATTTAAATTTTCTTAAGTTTTTTGTTAGTTCTTTGGAACAAATCTAACGTAGAAAAATGTATTAATGATTTTAATGATTATAATATATATATGTCGCATAAGGTCCCGAATCATATTTTGATCAAGCCTAACACTGACCTGCAAATTGCAAAAACAGTAAGAAAATTTGAATTTTGCGGACTACAGCTGCGAATCCACCTTAAGTGCAATAATTTTGGATACTTAGCTATTGATAACTTACCTTTCTATAATTTGATATTCATTACAAATTTAAATTCTAAGTATATAGACAACGTTGTTTATTTTTACATTTTACTGCATTTTCTTGTCAACTTCTTAGGAATAAATACTTTCACATAGAAAAACATAAAATAATGTCAAAATGTGTCTTTAATCCCTTTATTCTTTACTAATGGCCAGTACTGAGCACGTCATGTTATGTATACTCCAAGTGTTATGTTACTAAATAGGAGTTAACTTTATGTTTAAAAAAAATACATTTTTACTGAAACAAATAAGCATTACATAACACATATTGTTACCTACATTTAATTTACACACAGTTTTAATTAATTCACAAGTTTACACTAATAAAAAATGAACGTTATCTTTAGTAACTTTTTCTCATCACTTTTGAGTTGATGCTCCTCTAAGCTCAAAATAATGGTTGCCCGTGTTCCAGCCTGTGTGAAATCAAGTTCTGTAGCACAACTTGCATATAACGCCAGCAATCTCATGCTAGAGATTGTGCAGGTGTGTCTCATGTCACATAAGTCATGTTACTTTTAGTAGCTGTCAATGTCAACATCAAAAATAATATTGTTCGTCAACTCAAATCTTGCTCGTTTAGTCATTTATTTTGAATTTACGTTGTGATAATGATAATTCTTTATTTTGTATTGATAAGTAGTTGCCAAGGATAAGATTTCGTTATATTGAGCACGCCTTTGAGAAGTGGTGATCCTTGCTTTCAAGTAAGTAATGTTTTGATCACGTTTTTGAAAACGTCTTCTTTGTATTGTACTTTTTTTATTATATTCTTTTATTTAAGATAATAATTAATATTAAAACCAAGAAACAGTTCTCACAATCTAATGTCATCTATGGATTCTCGCAAAAACAGGGCTACTATGAGTGTTATAAAAAGCGACTCAGACGTTTCATATTTTAAAAGGAAAAGTGCTTCTTAAATCACACCGCAGCCAATTTATTTTTAAAGTGTTCCGATTACAACAATATCTAGCATATTTCTAGAAAGTGATAAGAAAAATAAACATTTTCAATAATATATCAAGGTTTATTTTACTTATCTCACTGAAGAAGCTATGGGAATAAACCTATCAGTGATGTCATATATTGGAAATCAAATAAACTGCTCAATATATAACACAGTTCAGTCATAAATTGTGTTTATTTTACAATTTACTACTGTCAGGTAAGTGTGTAATTTATTTATAGGTATGTTTTCCTTCTAGTCACATTTGTTTGAAAAGTTTGTGTTTTAAAGGTAGTATGATTATTATTTGGTTTATGAGAAACCATTATTGTCATTTGTGCTTCAGCCAGATGTTGTCTTATGTTGTGAACATTTCTTCATTACAAAACTTCTTTCTTGACCATTACTTCTTTTGATCAATAGAATTGCATTTTTTATTGTATTCTGTTTTCTTGCATAGAGAGTTACAGTGTCATGTAAAGTCCATTTCACGAAAGAAGTCCCGCAGACGAGGCGCGACGTGGCGCTGCAGGCATTGCTAACTTGTATAATAATAATTAGTTCCACTTGACTTGAAATGGACTTTAGTATCTGACCGACTACCAGAAAAGGTTTTAATACAAAATTATTGTAAATTTTGTATTAAAACCTTTTCTGGTAGACTCTGTTTTGAAGTTAGTTTTTGTATTTAGAAATTTTAAATGAGCGCAATAAAGTTTGAATTTAAAAAAGGCCTTGATGGTTCAAACCTGGGTCTAAAGATAAATCTTGTTTTGGAAAGTAGCAATAATTAAACAATCATTTTCTTATTTGAATGCAATGCAAAAAAAAAATTGGTATGAACAAATAGTAAATGCCACAGTAGCTTTGTCAGTGGTTCTAAAAATATGTGCTGTATAATTTTATTGTATAATTGCATTGCACATAAGTGAGTACCATGTACCTGCTATAAAGCTACCATTGACTGGGTATGTCATTCATTAACTTGAAAGTGCTCTGGTCGCTAAGAGTATGTCATGCTCACTCAAATATCTCGCTGATGGTGGTGTAGTGTTGGATTATTTAGTTCCCTTTAAATGGTTGAGCTGAATGAAGAAAAGGACTTGCCATCTCTTAGCCGCCGTGGCTTGTTTCAATTTATTTAAATTTTTGAATTGTTATTTTATCTTTTTTATTACAGATGCTTTTAACGTGTACAACTTTCAAAATCATTTTCACATGTACAATTTCAACATGAATGATGCAACCAATATTTTGTAACAATATTTTGATTTAAAAGAGTGTTTGTGGAGTTTCTTGCCTGTTCCATAAGAACCTACTTTGGATTTTTGGAATGGACAACTAGTTTCATCTTTGTGACTGACCCCCATTGACAATTCGAAAGTGCCTGTAATTGGTTAAATTGAAATAAATGATTTTTGTTTGAGTTTTGAGTTGAGTGCCCAGCGAAGACAATGGGTCCGTAAACTAGTGATACTGAAAATTATGGGATATAAAATAAAAAATCGTCATAACTTTTCTCAAGAATTGGGCGCTCTCAAATATAATTTTTTTTTCTCAAATCTGACTGGCAGTTCCAGAGATTACCCCTTACATACAAACTTTTACCTCTTTGTAATATTAGTATAGATTTCTTATTCTATCAATTCGCGTAACACTTCACAAAAACTTAAATTTTTTTTAATGCAAAATAAAATATAAAAATCTTGAGTAGGTACAAAGCAAGCATTCCCAAGCATGTAAACAATGCACGCAATGGTGCATTTCCAAGTTCATCTGTGTGATACCTACCATGAGGTACTATTAATTAAGATGTGAAGTTCTCATATTTCTCCCTGTTTGTAACTAGTTTGATTCACTTCACGAGTTTACAAATTGGAGTGTGCTCCTTGATCAAGTCGACCATCCACTGCTATGCAGGATGTGCACGGCGAGGTTTGCCACGTTAGCTGCGCGGTTCATGTTTGCTAGCCTCACATCCGCGCGTAGCGTGGTCGTGTGTGTGTGTGTGAGTGGACGATCCCGGCTCAAATATAAAGGGAAAAAATGGTCCGAATGTCCACCTCAAACGAGAGCAATGTAACTCAATAGTCTATTAAATAAGTCGCAATTTTCATAAAATAAAAACTGTCAGTAAAAGTTATAGCTAAATGAAAATTATCGTTTTGTTCAATAATTTGGTTGTGGTGGACATTTGGACCAAGCCCCATACATTATTGCCCAATGTTCTTTTCATACAAAGCGAAGCTCCAACACGTGCGTAGCTTAGCCGTGGGCTGTTGTGGAATGGCGTCTTTATTGTTTCTATTAACATGTTGATAAATATTCTGGTGTGTCATACTTATGAGAATCAATAATTATTACTAATAACGACTATTAGTGCAGTATTGTAATCTAAACTGTTTACTGAGGTTGTGACTATCGGTAATACAAGTTTGAAATATATTAGTGTTTAAACTCTGTTTGAAAAGAAAGTAAGTACTTATGAGTAGGTATGTTGTTTTTTTTTTCTTGTTTGGCAATTGAGCCGGTGTGGACTATTCTGCCAGCGGCAGCGTCACGTTGAGACGGCAGCGCAGATAAGGTTTACTATTTTGAGTTTAAGAGGCTGACAACAGCTAAACCGCGGTCACTATCAGGCTGCATACAAAAAAAAGAGAAGCGCGATGACATTGATGATGGCTTGTAATTGATTGCAAAATATGAAGCAATGATCTATTTACACAAAAATGAGTTGAATAATCGAAAATTAAGAACAACCAAGTTCTGAATACAAATAAGACGTTCATGTTATTAATTAAGTACCAACCGTACGTTGATATTTAATACAGATATTTTGGATTGGAACTCAAAGTGAAGTGTTAGTTTACCGTTCATTTGTATAGAGTTTTTTTATCTAAACGTGTTTTGGTAACAACCAAGTTCGGAGAAACAAGTTCAAGAATAACAAATATTTTTTCCGCTACCACAAACTATAGGTATAGATTTGGGGGTCTTTAGGGTTCCGTACCTAAATGGTAAAAAAGAACCCTTATGGTGAGACTAAGTCTGTCTGTCTGTCACACCTGGATATTTCAAGAACTACTAATGCTATCTACTTGAAATTTAGAATAGTTTTAGATGATGTTTGCCCAACTATTTTGCAAACAAGAAAGATTATAAAAAAAAAATACCTTTTTTGCAAAAGGTCTTAAAAATTTGAAGTGGGGCTACTAGGGCATGTGGGGTATCATATGAAAGAGCGCTGTTTGCACATTCTGAAACATTGTTTTTTTTCTTCTAGACAGCATAGTATCCGACTTTTGATGAAAAATGTAAAAAAATATACCGTTCGCCCCCTTATCTCCAAAGTTTGCATAGATAAAAATCTGAAATTATTCTGTGTGATAGAAGTTTATGTAAAGATTACAGGAAAAATAAAACGATGTCTCTAAGTAGCACGGCTTTTTTTTTGTAGATTATATATACGTACGGAACCCTCGGTGCGCGAGTCCGACTCGCTCTTGACCGGTTTTTTTTTAAGACAATCCTCCTTTTATCATTTGTCTCTTGTCAGCGATGAACCTATGATCATCATCATCTTCCCTTATCACTTTTTCTTGTTGTTGGCCAAGCATGTCTTCCTTTCCATACATCTCAGAAGTCTATTATAAACCTAATGCCTAATGATGTTTGTCATCATTATTATTTCATGGTTTGCCTGTGTTACGCCTGGAATTTACAAGCCACCAAAATTTCTTTACCCTGATGACTAGCTGTTTACACTCATGTGGTATTACTTAATGAATTTTCCTTGAATGATTTAATAAATGGCTGAGAATGATACATGGGCACTCATTGTTTCTTTTACTTTTCCTGAATAATGTTCATAACTGTGGAATAATTATTGTGCTATTGTGATTCTTATTTAATACTTAAGGTAATTAATGCTACTAAGCTTATGCTGGTATTTATGCAATTTGCTTATGTAATTTTAGTTATAATAAGTATATATATATTTTTGTCATCTTCATACTAGTGGTCTAAAGGTGTTTATTAAAACTAGCTGCGCCCCACAGTTTCATCCGCATAAGTATTATATTAGTTTTTAGGGTTCCGTACCCAAAGGGTAAAACGGGAACCCTATTACTAAGGCTCCGCCGTCTGTCTGTCCGTCTGTCACCAGGCTGTATCTCATGAACCGTGATAGTTAGACAGTTGAAATTTTCACAGATGATGTATTTCAGTTGCCGCTATAACAACAATTACTAAAAAATAGAATAAAATAAATATTTGAGGGGGCTCCCATACAACAAACGTGATTTTTTTGCTCGTTTTGAAATATTCACAGAATATTTAGTTATTTAATCACTTTAAAAATAATAATGAAATTAAAATAAAACAAATATTTAAGGGGGGCTCCCATACAACAACCGTTTTTTTTTTTTTGCCTTTTTTGTTGATAATGGTACGGAACCCTTCGTGCGCGAGCCCGACTCGCACTTGGCTGGTTTTTTTTTTCATTGTATTAGTCTCGAATGTCTCGATCCCGTGAATATATCGATATACAAAGTATCCTGTCCTAACCCAGGTCATGGCCTATCCGTGTTCATATTTCATTCAAATCCGTTCGCCCCGTTTTTAGCGTGAAAGCGTCACAATTACAAAAAAAACCTTTTTTTTTCTCATTATTATATTACTATATTAAAAATGTATAAAATAACGTAGATAGTGACAAAAAATCAAAATCAAAAATGTTTATTTGTGAGGATATGGTATAATAGATGTTACAATATTGGTTCCAGCATACCCCCTGCCATAGGTATGGCGTAGGTACAAATATTTCTATAAATTATTTACTGCCCATAATTTACTAACCTATTTATAATTTTGAATAATAATGAATTAGAGAATAAAATATGAATAAAAGTTGCTTGATACCAATTGAGATTTTATTGTAGTAATAATAATAATCATATATAATGAAAAATGTAGTTTTCGCATGTCATGGATTTTAAAGGCTATTTTATTACTTTATTATAATATTAATGATTTATCCTCTGAGTATTCTTGAACACTGTAATAATTTTTTTCTAATAATAGTCTGATCAATACCCTTCTGAACAACGGCAATGGCAAATCTTGAGTACTATTTATGTGTGAAAGAGAAGGGTATTTCAATGGTATTAAATCATTATTTAACTTCAAGCAGAATGACAGTACAGTATTGTTCATTTATCACATTATTATCGCCTTCGATATAACACATGCCATGTTTGTTTACTACACAAGTAAGTTATAAATAAGCACCTACCTTTGTTAAATATCAGCAACAGTAAATAATATGTCAGTAGGTAGGTACTTAAATATGTTTTCCAAAATGGTTTGTTCTGCAGATGGCTTTGCCAGTTATGCATTATGAATAGTCCCCTCTTTCCTTCCTCTGGGCATTCAAATCGACTATCATATCAAAATTAAAATCAAAAAAGTTATTTTTCACTTTGGCCTACATGGGCACATATGAAACGTCAGAAGCTAGGTGCACGGTTCCAATTGGTCGTTTCCTATGGAGAAGAGCAGGCAAGAAACTCCACGGTTACTCTTTTAAAACAAAAATTGGCTTTTACAATGTTTTCAAATTACAGTGTTAATAGGTATATAAGGACAGCGTAGGCCCGTCAAAAGTACCAGGTACTTAACAAAATAGAAAATGGTCTACAGATCTACAGTCTAATAAGCCTAGTGCTCTATGGGCGAGATTCACTTAATGCGGACTTAATGCGATATGCATTTTGACCCTTGCAATTTACCTTCTTTTTATTATTTGCCATGTGAGGTGCAAGAACTAATGATGAACGTGTAATGCTGGCACTTCACTTGGCGTATTTGCCCAAATATTCGCCTAATTTGATCAATACAAAATAATACTCTATGTCTATTGTAATAAAGATCAGTTTTGTATTAATGAATTTACGCCAATATTTGTTCAAATACGTTACGTACAGTGGTACTGTTATTTGTCGCAGGATGCTGCAACAGCTGTCATTCGGTGGCTGGCGCGTTGCCGGCGCGGTCTGTACTTTGTCCAAGAGTTGTTTGCGAGTGCGAATGATGTCTACAGCCACGGATAAGGGGTCTGACTTTTTTTTTAGACAGGTGTGTATTGTTTTATAACTGATTTTTTATAAAATTGCATTATTTAGTAAGCACAGTATGTTTGAAAATAAATAATTGCACCCTATTTTTGTGTCACCATATTATGTAAAATTTTAACATTTATATCTGTAACTTTTATGGTTTAAGTACCTATATAATAAAGAGTATTCTATTCTATTCTAATTGGAATTGTGTTAATATCTAATACTTAGTAATAATGCAAAATAAATAAATATTAAAAATTAAAAGCACATGAATGATTACAGTAAACTAGACAGACGTTGTCCTGCTCAAATTTCAATAATTCATAGAAAACGTACTTTCAGTTTTCCCGAATTTTCAAGTTTCCCGACAAATTTTCTCTTCATAGGAACCTTCCTCGGACTTCAACGAATATTTGAGAAATAAAATTCGCCGAATTGGTCCAGCCGTTCTCGAGTTTTGCGCTCAGCTACACATTTAGCCATTCATTTTTATTATAATTATGTATAGATAGATATCAATTTGTGCTTTTAATTGTAACTATTTGATGAATATCATAATATGCCTAATATACTTATTTTTTATCGGAGTCATTATTTGTTGCCATGAGCTCAATTTTTTTTCACCTCTGTTAATTATATTATGAAGTGCCTGGCTTACTTCAAAATAATATCTACAAGGCCTAAGGTGCCCGTTTTCCAATGTCGGTTAAGATTGATAATTATGTAGGTACACCTATTAGGTTTTTCTAACAAAATATTGTTAGTAACAACCAAGTAGTTTAATAAACTCTTCACCTCCTACTGGTACCCATTGTTTAATATAAACTTTTTGTGTTTCAATAATAAATCTTGCTTGGAAGGTTATCAGTTTATCTAATCGATATAATTATCTATGTCTTTGTAACTTTGTAACAATGCATTGTTTTCAGCGGCAGTTAATAGGTAAAGTTGAATTGAAGTAGGTTTTACTACTGTACATACAATGATGAAATGGTAACGTAAGGAAAAATGCGATTACAACGCGACTATCAAATTTCATTCAACCATGAAATTAATTATAGATCGCCCGGAGTCCTGCTAGCAGGACTTTGAGTGCTTCCGGTTTTTTCAGTCATAGTACCGTAATAATATACATCACAGAGGTCAAGTTTGCACGAAAAAATTGAGTATTTTTGTCTCTTTCAAATTGTATAAGAAAATAAGAAACGGCTACCAAACACAACTGACCCTCAATTCTCAAATGCCCTCAATCTGCACGCGATGGCGCATGAGTGGCGCACGGGGGGAGCGCGTAGGCACTCGCGCGACTTATTTCGACGCCCGGGTACCGACAACGCATGGAGTCGTCAACAATTCGGTATTCCAGTGTAATTCAGTTTTTTTACTTTCGTGATATTCATTTTTTTTGTGAGTATCGAGTCACTCGCTCCTTTTTAGGGTTCCGTACCTCAAAAGGAAAAAACGGAACCCTTATAGGATCACTTCGTTTTCCGTCTGTCTGTCAGTCTGTCAAGACCCTTTTTCTCAGGAACGCGTGTAGGTATGAAGTTGAAATTAATATCAAATACGTAGGTCTACACGGTCCCTTGTTTCTCTAAAAAAATCAAGCTTCTACGTCCACACAATAATAACATACGGTGATTTTTGCGATATATTTTGATACTCGCAAATAAATCTTTATGGTACTTCCCGTTGACCTAGAATCATCAAATTTGGCAAGCAGCAAGGTCTCAAAGCACAAGTAAAGGAAAAAGTCCGAAAATTGTTAATTTGTAGTTTTATCACATAAAAGAAATTGCGAGTATCTCGCAAACAAATCAAAACCTATAGGACACTTCCCGTTGACCTAAAATCAACAATTTGGCAAGACGTAAGGTCTCACAGCACAAGTAAAGGAAAAAGTCCGAAAATCGTTAATTTGTGGTTTTATCACATTAAAAAAACTGGCCAAGTGCAGGCGGGACTCGCGCACGAAGGGTTCCGTACCATTATCTATAAAAACGGCAAATAATCACGTTTGTTGTATGGGAGCCCCCCTTAAATATTTGTTTTATATTAATCTAATTATGTATTTTTAAAGTGAATATATAACTAAAGATTCTGTGAATATTTCAACCGTCTACCTGTAGCCGTTACCAATATCGAGCAAAAAATTCACGTTTGTTGTATGGAAGCCCCCTTAAATATTTATTTTATTCTGTTTTTTAGTAGTTGTTGTTATAGCGGCAACAGAAATACATCATCTGTGACTGTTCATGAGATACAGCCTGGTGACATATGGACAGACAGACAGACAGACAGATATACAGACGGACAGACAGACAGACTGAATTCAATTCGAGATTAGTTATGGGCATGGCGAAACAGCAGTGGTGCAGTGGAGCAGCGGTGTTCCAGTGGTAACGACCGCGACTTAGGAGTTTTAGGTCGTAAGTTCGAACCCAGGCAGGTACTTTGTGTAAATTATTTCATCACCACTGTTCTCAAAACGGTGAAGGAAAACATCGTGAGGAAACCGGCATGACCTAGAACCAACAATACGAAGACATGTGACATCTACCAACCCGCACTGGGCCCGCGTGGTGGATTATGGCCCACTCCCTCTCACAGAGAGACGGACTGGGTCCCAGCAGTGGGAACATTATAGGGTGATTATGTATACAAATTACAGATGTAAATTTAGAAATTTTACATGATTTTTTAAACGCGTGTGGCTGTGCCCATCGATCCTGTGCGCGATCTTTTATTTTCTGTTTTTAACCTGTTCTTCATTCTCCTATTCCAGTTGTTCGACACAGTCAGCAGTACATACACTTATTTGCTGGGCGATAATCGTACGCGTGATGCTGTGCTCATCGACCCTGTGCTTGAGCATGCCGAGAGAGACGCCGCGCTTCTAAAGGAGTTGGGCTTCAAGCTGATTTATGCCAGTGTGTATACCATCGATTTTACTAGGAAAATAAGACTTGCGATTTTTTTGGGGAGATATCTATAGCAGGCTGGCAAGTCGGCTAATGATGTGAATTTTTAACAGATTTTGTATAGGAAATCTGACAAAAACTCACAATGGAGAGACCTCAGACTCAACTGGTCGTGACTACTAAAGCGACCTGCCTACCAATTATGCGCAGAGCGATTGTAATGGTCTTAGGCTCGAAGTAAAATAAGCTTTTAGCGAATACAAATAAACAAACTTTAATAACAAAATAACAGAAAATACAATACAATGAGTTTTCAACGACGATGACAGAACAAGAGAGATGCAAATCAATTAGACCGCTTCAAAGAAAAAGTACTTGTAATTTAAAAATAAGGTAAATAGCTTCTAAGTTCTTACGCTAGTTGCGTCGCTTACAGAGATATTATTTGGTCATTATAATTATGACAAGCCATGACTATGCGTAAACATGTTCTATGTTAGAGGGTTTGGTTTCCGCACTTAGTCCTTCATGTGGACCATTGTGCGTAAACATTATTCATGTAGTAATTTATCTCGTTTCGGCGCGTGATCGTGCATAGCCCGATTAGTGACTTGTACTCCCCCTATACCAAATACCATTCCACTCGTACTGATGAAGTGAACTGATGAACTGATACTTATGCTCGTTTTCCTGGTAACAAAAAGAAAAGATTATAATTTGTTCTGGCATAAATTTTCCTGATGGTAACATTTCCTTCCTCTATTTGCCAGAATTCTATTACTCAGACGCTACTTAATTACCATGGCCTTTCCTTAAATAATTGTATGTGGAATATCCGCTTATGCAAAATAACTGTCTTAAGGCGCTGACAAGAGGCAAATAATAAAAGTAGGCTTGTCTTAAACAAAAAAACTTGCCAATTCTATATAGTTTGTGGTAGCAGAAAAATATATGTTATTCTTGAACATAATTCTCTGAACTTGGTTGTTACCAAAACACGTTTAGAAAAAAAATCTCGATATAAATTAACGGTAAAATACTACTTTACTTTGAGTTTAAATCCATAATATCCAATATATCAACGTACGGTTGGTATTTAATGAATAACAAGAACGTCTTATTTGTATGCAGAACTTGGTTGTTTTTTATTTTCGATTACTCAACTCATTTTTGATTAATAGGTAATTGCTTCATATTTTGCAATAAATTACAAGCGTTGTGTCATCTCGCTTCTGTTTCTTTTGTATGCAGTCTGACAGTGATCGCGGTTTAGGTGTTATCAGCGTCTTAAGGAAGTAAGACATAACAGGTTTTTGTAGTTCTGCGAATGATATATTGCCCTTCACGAAATGGCAAACAATAACTGGCCCATTTTTACTCGGAAAATACGAAAACACTCCAATTTGCTACAAACTCTCATCAACTAATGGTTATCATCTGCCTAGTCTATTACCAACTATGTTCGGGTCAGCTTCCAATCTAACCGGATGCTGCTGAATATAGTGGCCGCACGTAACTTGGCAAGGTTTGGGCGTAGTGGAAGTAAGTTCACGCATGCGTTCGGCTAACCACTGAAAATCAGCGCTGTGTTGTGGGTCCCCCATAGCATAGCATCATGCTGAGTGCAATCCTTTTTGTCACAGTCATGACGTGCAGTTGCCGACTATTCATTATTTTTGTGTTCGTGATTATAATGTAGATAGGTTTTTTTTTATGTTTACTTGCTCGAGTTTATGTTTTCCTAAGCACGTGTTTCTGCGACGAATAAAATTATTTTTCTTTCTTTTCTTTCATGTACAGTTAGAACAATAAAAAAAAAATATTGCATGTCATTAATCTATGGTTATTGCCAGAATTTATTTTTATCTGTATCATCAATCATATCATATAGAAGAAAGCTAAAGAAAGTAGAAAAACATCTAACGATTCTTGCCAAGTTACGTGCCGGCGACTATACCAGTATTTTAAATGGAGCGACTGCCTAACTGTCCTCCACAACCCAGTTAATGGATAACACAATGTCCCTTGATTAAGAGTATTAAGACTAGTTGTCAGACGTTCTGGCTTCTGACGACCCGTAACGACTGTCAAAGATTTTCAAGAGAATTTCCGAGGCACGGAGGGGTCTTGGTATGTAAAGATGGTCACCCATCCACGGACCAACCGCGGCAAGCATACCTTAACCAGCACCCTAATTGCGTAACACAGTTTGGATTGGAATCGGAATGATTTTGAAGTATAAATTGCTAATCCATTGCTTCTTGTGTTAGAAAATTTGTCTGCTCAACAACGTAAATAACGCAATGAATATTGTTGAACTGTCAGATTGAAACCGATTCCTACTGATAGTGTGTTACGCTATTAGCCCGCTGGTCGATTGACCCGTGTGGTTTGTTATTACTTAGCCACAAGCCCCTCCCTCAAGCCTCTCAACATCGAGGAGGGGGGGGGATTATAGGCTGATTATACTAAGTAAGTTATCATGTCCTACAGTCCGCGAGGCCTAAGCTGAGCTTTGCATTTGTGTGAGTGTACATAGATAGTGTAGATGTCAGTGGCGAAAGCACCGTATAACACGGTTCCTACCGGCTTCCCTTCGGAAGTTTGCATCAGTAACTCAACCGGTATTGAAAAATGGCACAGTCAATAGTGTCTACTATTGCCAACAAAATATAGTAACACTACACGTATTTAATTCACCATAACATTCAAACAACAAAAACGCCTATTTTTAGCTTTGAATTACAACAGTTTTTTTTTCTAAAATATCGCAGCGCCAAAACGTCATAGTCGGGAATTAAAAATTCATACAATAGCGATCCCGTTATGACGTCACTTTAGGTCACGTGGCACCGCTTTATATGGACGACAGCAAGCCGCTGTACAGCGGGTTACGTTATGATAGGGACTTAGATTGAAGATAGCAAAATGCGTCAGCGAGAACGAGATGGAGGAATATTGCACATTTTATTTCGTTTTCACCTGTTCTACTGTATTGTATTTGATTCTTTATATTGCTATAATAATTTTACTTTATATTACTTACGTGTTAAGTGACAGCGTATTTTTGGTTCTGCTACTTGACGATAGATGGTGTTGAATTCAGGTGAGGAAAGACTCCTATTTTTAAGTTAGTAAATACATTTATACTTTATTGATAAGTATTAAGTAACTTAAAACCGGGTTCGCTTCGGCTTCTCTCTTACAAAAATTGGTAGGTGTGACGTCGGCCTAGAGCGCGACGCGTCCTTTGCTTGGTTTAAACCGGTTTATACCGGGTTTTTTATCGGTTTATACTCTACTTTTGGTAATCACTCACACAAATGCAAAGCTCAGCTTAGGCTTCGCGGACTGCTCGACATGATAACTTACTTAGTACAATATGTAACAAAAACCCTGTTGTTCCTTCTATCTACGTTTTAAGAATCGGTATACATACGTAATAAAGCAAGTTATTTATAAAAACTGTTCAACAAAAATAATTAAAATAAATATTTCATTATTAATATTTGTAATGTTTAACTGATTTCTCACCTTTTTCATTCTTTGATTTTGACTTCTCGACTAGCCAATGCTTATTTTTTTTAAATTATAATTCAACTAATGTTGTGCTTGTAGGTAAATGTATACGTCCTTAAAAGGAACAACAGGGTTTTTGTTACATCTGTATAATCAGCCTATAATGTTTCCCCCTGTGGCCGCAATTCACCACGCGGGCGCAGTGCAGTGTTTATTTGCTGTTTCTTTCTTTAGAAATTATCGAAAAGACTTTCCTGAAAACTCACTGTTCTTCACATTACCTCCTCTTTTACGGAAACAAGCGTTATATTACTGTAAGTGTTTGATTTAACATGTAGTTTTTCGTTTCCAGTGAACACCCACATGCACGCAGACCACATAACAGGCACGGGCAAGCTGAAGGCGATATTGCCCGACACCAAGAGTGTGATAAGCAAAGATTCCGGTGCTGACGCAGACATGCATCTGGTTGACGGAGATGTGGTGTGCTTCGGTAGACACAAACTGTTGGCGACTGCCACTCCGGGACACACTAACGGATGCTTTACTTATATTTGTCACGAACAGGTCAGTTCAAATTTGGTAGGAATAAAAAAACTTTTTTACATAGAATACAACTGACTTCCAAAAAGAAAACACTACAAAGTCAATGATGTCTAGACCTTTAGATGCGTGACCCGCGCTCGATAATGGCAAAGTAAAAGCAAGGCAATTGCACGACTTGGAATTAATCGTGCGCCATCCAGTGACGCGGCACGTCACAATCACTCGCAATTCTCAGCAATTATTTGTGAAGAAAATGCCTTCCTGTGTCTATACACGATGTACAAGTACTTCATGCATAAGTACTTATTGTATTTTTTTATTATAAGAAAACGTTGTTTTGTTTTGTACTTGTACAGCCAGTCAGTAATTTTTCCTGACTGCTGCGACTGACGCGTACGCGCCAATGAACATGCAGCAGCTTGTGACGTAACTAAATATGTATGTTCATCTCTTTCTAACAGTTATCGGTATAGATGTTTCCTTTTCTTTTCTTCGCGCACTGTATGATTGTACGCAAGTATGTAGCTACATTCATAAGCCATGAATGTAGCTACATACTTGCGTACAATCAATCACGCTGTTTTTTTTTTTTTTTTTTTTTTTTTCCCTTCTGGCTTCGCACGGTTTGTGCATTTAGCCAATGTCATGTTTTAGTTCTTGTATAGTATTGATGAAATGATTTATAAATGCATGATGATGATATCCCCGCCCACTCCCCTTGAGTTTCAGTAAAGATGTGGTACTTTACTGAGACCTCACGCGGACTTCTTGAGAGAACTTGAAGCGAAGTTGCACTGTTTTGTTTCATTTGCCTACACTAATGCACGTTCACAAACACTTAATGGTTAATAATCCACCATTATTACACATTAATATTCGGCTAAACACAAATTTTGGAAAATTAAACAAACTGCTGAACATGACGCTTCTCTTTCCCGCCAAGAAGTCCCAAATCACGCTGTTTTTGAGTGCACTAATGTTCGTGTATGACGCGTCTATTTATAATACGTCATTGTACAAAGTTCATTTATTTTGGGAAGTCGGTTTCTTTGGTTTTGTTTTTGTTCTATTTCTGGCCAGTTGCCACCGACTTCCGAAACTGAAGCTGATAAGTAAAAGCTTTCTGAATGTTAAAGAAGCAGGAGCATACTAATGAGAGCTACTTAATTTAATTTAAATTCAGTGTTGTTAGTTGCTATAAAGTAGATTTTTTAAAATTTGGTAATTATTATTTATTTAAATATTTGTATATACAGGTTGGATATTCCTTTAGCTACAACGGTTAAGGTAGCTGCCCTTACTGCCCCATCTCAAAAATCCATCTTGTATATTTATTTTTGGCAATAGGCTCGCCCCGTATTACATGGGATTTGAACATAACTGGCGAAACGTGGGTGTACTATGGGTACACCTCTGCCTTACCCTTCGGGGATTATAGGCGTGATGTTATGTTATGTTATTTATTTAACAAAAAGCATCGACCAAAGGGCGCCGACGATCTCGCTCTACCCTGATCAAGGGCTCGGGCCGGCGCTGAGTATTTAGGACGGAGATATATGCCAGTGACCTTGAGTGGTTAGCTTGCGTGTTCTGTACTGAGCTCACGCAACGCGTCGTACGTTCAGCCAGTAATAGGACTCGACCATCAAGGAGCGTTCTCCCCAATTTGACGCATTATTAATTTATTATACACAAAACAATAGTATTTTAATAAAACGCGTATACTAAAAGATGAATAATTAAATTGTCTTTAAATTGGTGAATGTTTCAGAAAAATACGCTTGGTATCTACCAAGCACAAAGGCCATTCTCAGTTTTTTATCCGCGTTAGACATAACTTTACAAATGAATTTCACTATGTAATATAAACATACCTAATCTAAAATATTCACATATTAAGTTATTGGGAAAATGCTCTAATTTAACATATATTTTTTTCAAATCATTAACACTACTCGTTTAGACGTGATCTTCAGTATAAAATCATTAAAAGTTGGTTATCGTCGCCTTAACACTTTTCCGGGATGAATTTTCAAAAATCCGTCCTTAGTGAGCACTTAACTTACGTTTTATGAAACTCTTATGTAAAATGTCATGCTTCTGACCCAGCGGTTTAGGCTGTGCGTTGGCTGTCAGTGAGTGAATGAAAGAATGAATGAATGAATCTAAACTCTTCTTTTAAATACCGAAACAGTTTGGCCGTTCCTAATCTCAGGCGTAAGTGAATTCCACAACCGCACCGCGTGCACAGTGAAGGAGTATTAGTAGAAGTCGGTGGAGTGGGGAGGGGACTTAAGAAGGACTCTAAGATGCGACCTGCAAGGTGCATCTGAAGGATGGGCGTAGGAAAAACGTTCCAGCAGATAGGATCGCGTTTTATCATATAGATTTAGTTTTAAAATGTAAAACCTTCTGTTCCAGGGCCTAGCATTCACGGGTGACACCCTCCTAATCCGAGGCTGTGGCCGAACCGACTTCCAAGAAGGTTCTCCTCAAATCCTATACAACTCAGTACATCAGCGTATCTTCACGCTTCCCGACCACTACAAACTGTACCCGGCACACGACTACAGAGGTCAGACAGCCACCACGGTGTGGGAGGAGAAGAAATACAACCCAAGGTTGACGAAACCTTTGAAGGAGTTCACCAGTATTATGGATAATCTGAACTTGCCGTACCCGAAAATGATTGGTGAGTTGAGTTCAATTGGTTTTTAAAATAAGTATTGTGTAGATATTTATTTTGAAAACTTGAAACTTTCCTAAAAAGTTGTTGTATTACAAGATGGAAATGGCGACGTCAAAAATGTGACGTTGACAAGTAATTAATTTAATGTGACAAAAGTGATGAATTTTTTCGTAAGGTGCTATCATACATATTATACACCGTGGCATTTTAATCGTCATACAACGGCAGCCCACTTCATGTATCCATTACTACTAATTATTCATAAAAGTAAAAGTTTTTTTTTTTAATATTGTTCATTATGAAACACCCTGTTATGAGCACGGTGCAAGCCTTTTGCTCCATTCCGCGCCGCCCTTGGAACGCAAGCCTCAACTCACGCTTGTAACAGGTTATTTCAAACTACGTCATGCCCCTTATTGAATAATACCTATATATTTTTTTTTATTACTCAAATGATAATAAAAAAAATACTTAAGATAAGATAAACTTAAACAAACTTAGAAAAACAATAGACAAACTAGATAAACTTTTATGAATGATTAGGATACGTGAAGTGGGCAGCCGTTGTAAGACGATTAAAATGCCACGGTGTATAATAATCATGTTAACGATTTATATGACATAATCAAAATCAAAAGTCATTTATTCAAACTAGGCTGAGAATCAGCACTTTTCGAAAGTCAAAATTACATGAGACAGTCCCCCAAAAACGCCCACCCTTCACCACTTCCTAGTGCTTTAGCTGGGAAGAAGTGGCGTAACAAACTCCCCAGCAGCACAGCTGTCGGTTAAGTTAGAAAAACTTGACTTTATAATAGGTTGGGGAAAAAGTTTCTTCGCATTTTTTAAGAAAAACATTTTTTAATATAGTTTATTTACATTTAACTAAAGTATGTAGGTACCATTTTGTTCGATAACTTTTTGCCATCTTGTAGGTCCCATGATCCCATTGCTATAGAAATTTTAGGACTTCTGATCAAAATACCGCGACAAGTGGTTTTGGCAGTCCTCTCGTGATGTTAACCTGACACTGCCTAAATAATTCTGAAGAGACCGAAACAGGTGGAAATCTGAAGATGCAAAGTCAGGACTATACGGCGATAGCATTAACACCTCCCAGCCAAACTCTCTTAATTTTTGCTGAGTGGCTAAAGATGTGTGAGGTCTAGCGTTATCATGATGAAAAACCACACCCCTTCTGTTGATTAATTCCGGCCGCTTTCTCTCAACTTCTTGCTTTAATCTCATCAGTTGTTCGCAGTAGAGTTCAGAATCGATGGTCCTGCCTGGTGGTAACAGCTCATAATGAATAATGCCCTTCCAATCCCACCACACACACAGCATCACCTTGTTGCGAGTTAACCCGGGTTTCGCCACAGTCTGTAAAGCCTGACCGGCCTTTGACCACGACCTTTTTCGCACGTTCTTGTCGTACGTGATCCACTTTTCATCACCAGTTATCAGCTTCTTCAAAAATGGTTCGGTTTCATTACGTCGTAATAAAGAATCACAAATGAGTACATGGTTCATTAGGTTTCTTTCAGTGAGCTCGTGAGGTACCCAAATATCGAGCTTTTTTGTGTACTCAGTTTTTTTCAAATGTGCCAAAACTGTTTTGTGGTCAATTCCCAGTTCTTCAGCTACGTCGTAACTACTGATACGGCATATCATTTTGCTCCACTTTTTCAAAAATGGCATCCATTTTATCCGTAATAGGGCGACCAGAGCGACGTGCATCTTTGACATCAAATTGAAAACGCTTAAACCAAATTTGTGCTACTCTCACAGACACTGCACTAGGTTCATAAACATAAACAAACAGAAATTTTTTTCGCGGCTTGCGAAAAAAATTTTTTACCTTTTTTGTAGTAAAATTTTAAAATGTATCGAATTTCTTCATTAGATTCACTCATCATGACAGTACGAAAAACAAATAAAAATCACACATTTTCCTAATTTGAATTTGGAATTATGTTCTTTAAAATTTAAACTTTCAATAATACCAAAACCAGCCACATACAAATAGTATAGCCAAAGAGATTTTATTACAAGTTCATACATACTATAATGCGAAAAGACTTTTTCCCCAATCTAATACTACAGTCTGCCTGCCTAGTCTTTTCCCAACTATGTTGGGGTCGGCTTCCAGTGTAACCAGATGCAACTGAATACAAGTATTTTACATGGAGCGACTGCTTATCTGACCTCCACTACCCAACTACTGGGTAACACGATACCCCTTAGTAAGACTGGTTGTCAGACTTTCGGGCTTCTGACCACCCGTAACAATTGTCAATAAACTGATTCTATACAATATTATGCAAAATAATTTTTATTAAGCAACACAAACTATTAAATTTAAATACTTGCCATATGTCAGCTAGCACACGCCACTATACCAACATTACCTATAATACTACTAGAACTAGGAGAATTCTGAGGTAAATTAATATTGCAATTAAATTTAAATTTTTTCACTATGTATAGCCCTATTTAGGTACACGATGTAAGTTTCATGCCTGTGGCATGCAATCAAATTAAAGCAACGAATGCCTTGCATCGTTTAGACCGAGCATCTTGTAATGTTGCTTCAACTTATTGGCACTGACATCGGACCGTGTAAATCAGGCTTTATGTTTTTCTGGCATAAAACCTAGATAACTCTAGCTACACCCCGCTTTCTGCGTCGTAGCAGACGCCGCGTAGGCGCATAGCAGCAGGCTAAGCGAGAAGCCCCATAGAGAAGCGCTTTGTTGACGGAAGAGTTGACAAATATACAAATATATAGAATAGATAGTAGAACATTTTAAGACAAGCGATTTCTATTCTGCAGTAGAGTTGAAATAGAAAGCGTCATGCTAAGCCTGCAGGAGAAGCTGCGTAGCATGTGTCGCGTAGGCGCTGCGTAGAAAATGTCGCGTAGGCGCTGCGTAGCAAATGTCGCGTAGGCGCTGCGTAACAAATGTCACATATGCGCTGTGTAGCAAACGTCACGTAGGCACTGCGTAGCTTACGCCGCGTCGACGTACAACTTATTGATATCACAGAAAACATGATAGCACTGGTAAGAGTATTAGGGTAGGTTACCTACATAGCGAACAAATAATTATACATATCTTTGATGAGAATATCTACTTCATTTGTTAACTTTCTGCCGGAATAACAATATTTAGCCGTTTATGGATAGAGTGGCAGTCAAACCCAACGACAAACAAATAAATTATATTTTAAAGTAAGCAAAGGCTATCTATCCTTACTAATATTATAAAGATATAAAAAAAAATTGTTCGTAAGTTTGTTTGTAAATTTGCATGTAGGGGGGTAATCTCTGGTACTACCAGTCGGATTAGAAAAAATAATGTTGCATTTGATAGCCCAATTCTTGAGGAAGGTTATTTAACGCCACGTTCTGAAGTTTAAAAAAAAAAGTCGGAAATAATGTTAAGCGAAAACGAAGTAATAGCGTGGGCGGGCGATGCAATGCGAGTAATGCGACGCAGTGGGTCGGGAGAACACGAAATTTTACGCGGACCAATTCGCGGGCAGAAGCTTTAAGTGCAGAACATAAACATGACTTCTGGTGTAACTTATAATCAGGGACCGTACAACCCCGGTTAAGAGTTAAGCCTTTCGAAGGGGTAACCCATTCAATGGGTTACCTTTATCATGGTGTAACCCATTGAAAAAGTTTTATACTAGAAACCCATTGAAAGGGTTACATGATATCCCATTGAATGGGTTTTATACTTGAAACCCAGTGAAAGGGTTACCTGATAACCAATTTCAATGGGATCTATACCTACTTGAAACCCAGTAACATGAAAAAATCATAATATTATGTTATTTGGATATCCGCCCAGGACGCGTAGCAGGACCAATTCTATCTCTATTCTACCTACTATTCTACTGCTTAGAAAAACCCTATCGAAAACCCTTTCAATGCAAAGGGTTTTCGATAGGGTTTTTCTAAGCAGTTACTCAATGAAAATGGCTTAAATTAAACCGTTCAAAAGGGTTACCCATATCGTATGGGTATTTATCGAAAACCCTTTAAATGAGGTACTAAAAATTTATAAAGCCGTTCATAAGGGTTGCCATTATCGTATGGGTTTTTGTTTAACCGCTTAGAAAAACCCTATCGAAAACCCTTTCAATGGGTAACCAAAATGGTCCCTGCTTATAATGTTGTATGTTATTCTGTTGTTCTCGGTGTGAATTCCCAAGGAATACATTGTTTGTAATTTGTTATAGGTAGGTACATGAACGTAAGTTTTTTAAATAATTATTTAGGATAATTAAGTTAGGATAAGCGCATTTATCGCATTGGGTTACCTGTAATGGTAGATGTAAGAAGAAAAATAAATAAATGTATAATTAATCTTTCTTGTTTCAGACAAAGCTGTGCCCGCCAACAGAGTTTGTGGAATACATTATTAAAAAGTTTACCTATTTATAACCGCGAAGAAGTGTTATGTGGTTTAGATATTTATATAAAAAAAATTGTAAAATAAAATAATATTTTTGTACTGTTAAGTTTGTCGATAGCCAGTGAGATATATAGGGCCAAATTAAATTAGCCAGCGAAACTTCGCAGGCGTGGTGGGTATCGTTAACTAAACATGATCACACAAAAAATTAATTACTTTGACGAGTTTTTTTTTGGGGTCTGTAACCGCAGTGTGTAGTCACTTGAAATATTTTTTTTGTATACTTCACTGACGTGATGGGTACCGATATCTCAACATGATGAAAACAAAAGAAAACAGATTTTCTCAACTCATACTTCAAGTAACAACAATAACAGCGGTACGTTGACCCCAAAAAAATCATCAAATCTTTTGTTATTTAATTTTGTCCTATTTAGATATCGATACCCATCACGTCTGCGGAGTTTCGCTAGCTAATTTAATTAGACCCTGTTTATAGTCTATTATAATATAGTATTATGTATATTTTTTAACCGTAGGAATTATTTTGTTGACCAGCCAGGCATATGACGACAACATAAGCAAAAAAGCAAATTTAAGTGCCATAACAACTAAGTATGAAAAATAACTATGAAAATACAAATAGACAAAAAGGGATCTAAGCGACCCCGAAACGATCAATTGTAATTGTAAGTTTTTACGTGATTGATACACATTGATGCGCAAATTGATCGTCTACCAAATGAAATAGAAGCGATTGACAATATTACTACAATAAAAATGTATGGCAATTGATCGATTCGATGACCCCTGAAGAGCGTTTACACCTTACGGCATTTCATACAAACTTTCAAGCCCTTGTTTTTCGAAATGACTGAACCGATTTTAATAAAACTTCATACGCATATGCAGGAGACAAAGGTCTAAAAAGTTAGTAAAGAACATTTTCGAAACGTCTTATTTAACAACAGATAACTGGAAATCTCTGTTTCTATGGAAAATTTAAAATCGGTATAATTAGACCGATTTTAAATACTATCTTTTTAGAATTTAGACCTTTGTATCCTGCTTATGCGTATGAAGTTTCATTATATATATAATTTTTACTTGAAGTGAAATGTAATGAAATGAATGAAAAGTGGGTATGTGTGCTGCCGCTGCTAGGCGGAACACTTTTTTCGGTTGTTTTGTGAGTGTATAACATATCTGTTTAATATAATATTATTGGTTGAAGGTGTCGGATGTCACGAATGGATAGAATAAGAAATGAGTACAATAAGAGGAAGTCTGAAAGTGGCACCGGTGACTGAAAAGTTGTGCGGAAATAGGTTGTTATGGTATGGGCATGTGATGCGGAGGAATGAGGGAAATGTCGTGAGGAAAGTTTTGAGTATGAATGTCGATGGCTATAAGAGTAGAGGAAGACCAAAGAAACGATGAATGGACTGCGTGAAAGATGATATGACTAGAAAGGGAATAACTACCGAGATGACGACTAATAGAGAAGTGTGGAAGAAAGGGACATGTTGCGCCGACCACAAATAAATTGGGATAAGGGCAGGAGAATGATGATGATGATGATGTTGAAGATGTCGGAAAAATCATAGAGTTATATGAAAACAATGAATTATGGACACTGTCAGGCTGGTCCACAAATTCAAGGTCGCCCAGCGCGCTATGGAGCGGGCTACGCTTGGAGTCTCTTTATGAAAACAATGAATTATGGACACTGTCAGGCTGGTCCACTAATTCAAGGTTGCCCAGCGCGCTATGGAGCGGGCTACGCTTGGAGTCTCTTTATGAAAACAATGAATTATGGACACTGTCAGGCTGGTCCACAAATTCAAGGTCGCCCAGCGCGCTATAGAGCGGGCTATGCTTGGAGTCTCTTTGAAGTATAAAATCAGGAATGAAATTATCCGCAAAAGAACCGGAGTTACCAACATAGCTTGCAGAGTAAGCAAACTGTAGTGGCAGTGGGCTGGCCATGTTTGTCGAAGGACCGATGGCCGGTGGAGCAGACGAGTCCTGGAGTGGAGACCGCGTATCGGCAAGCGTAGTGTGGGACGCCCCCCAGCTAGATGGACCGACGACCTTAAGAAGGTGGCTGGGTCAGACTGGATGCGGAAGGCGGGGGACAGGGTGTTGTGGCGCAGCCTCGAAGAGGCCTATGTCCAGCAGTGGACTGCGATAGGCTGAGTTGAGTGATTGAATGAATTACGGAATTAATACATTGTTTACCTAGATTAAAACATAGGGTACTTTAATCTTAGTAGTTCCCGTGGGATATATTCCGACATCCATGCGGGTGAAGCCGCGGGCTAAAAGAAAAAGGATGTAATTGTAAAAAAAAAAACGAATTTGTTTAAGAATGAAACACATAAATGCTTATAAATGTACAGTAGGTTGCAACAAGGCATTGATCAATAGTAACGAGTATTTTGTCCTTAAACTAATTATATCAGAGTCGTAAGCCGTGTACGCTTGCAATTTCTCGCTATGAACATAGAAAACTATGCTCTGTTCAAATCCGTGTAAAGTATCATTTATTCCAAATAAATATTTGTGTTTTTGTTAATTTTTTTCAAATGTTTAGTTGCCAAATTATGTAAGAAAAGTTGTTATTGATAAAAATGATTTATAATTGTTTTAAGCAAAAATGTTACAATGACTATAATTTTTTCCTTGTTTTTATGCGAATAAACATTGTTTTTACTGACTGGGAATAATACTGATTTTATTAGAAGGTGATCACAAGGTATAATATCAGCTTATGACCTAGTCGTCGAGTATAAAGCGCTGAGAGCAGACGATGGACAATTGCGGATGGATTATGCGATGAAGTGCACGGATTAATAATGAGTCAATGTGTTGGAACATGGAAGTTTGGCATCGTTTTCGTTTCTTTTTTTTTGGGTTGAGCAGGTTTTTTGTTTGACTTGTTTCGAAGGATTTATTTACTTACATATTAACGAAGGTCCTGATGTGTCCTTCTCATTTATTTATTAGTGTTTTTTTTTGTTTTGTTTTTTTTGCAGTTTTCACTTTAATCACACTATATTATTTTTTATCTGACACAAATTTATTTTATTTATTTATTTATGTATGCAATATAAAACTGATTTACATCCGTCACCTCACACTTCAGGTCCAGTTGAAAACCAGCGTCAGGCACTAGTTGTCTGGCATTTATGCTGAACTGGGCCTTTTTGGCGCAGCCGTGAGGCACACCCGCTAATTTCTTACATCGCACTTTACTTGTTTTTTATTTAAACGACCGCGCCACCGATGCCTTTCAGATGATGTCTCTCGCGGTCTATCGCGGTCAAAATGCTCGCAGTCTACCAAGGACCTAACGGATCCTTAATTCAGTAGTATATTGTTTTTAGTGTAAGAATATATCCCCAATCACCTTACCAACTAGGTAAAACATTAAGTATAGTGACAAACAAAACAAAACATTAAAAAACGAGCCTTACAGTAGTCGCATATGATGTGAAACGTCCGACATGTCACCTTGGTAATAAGCTACTGAGCTGCGACAGAAATTAACCTAATTCGAGACTGACATTTATTCATCATCATCATCATTTCAGCCGAAAGACGTCCACTGCTGGACATCGGCCTCCCCCAAATGGGGAGGTTTGCCATAATCGCCACGCTTGGCAGGCGGGTTGGCGATCGTAGTATTTTGTTAAAATGCATAGAGAACCCTGCTGCCCATTCTTTAGTAATTAGTCCCTTAGTCGCCTTTTACGACACCCACGGGAAGAAATGGGTTAGTACCTACTATTCTTTACGTACCACACGGATCGGGACCACAAGGACATTTATTCGAATAATTATTATTTTTTTAGTGGTCGCCCACTGGTCGAAATTCGAACCCCGTTACTTACAATCTATATAATACTTACTCATTTCATGAATACACTAATTCCATACCAGTAAAACGTACTTACTTATTCCATGCTCAAGCTGTCACTTCCGGTTACACACTTCCGTCCCTTTTGACGAAATCACTCCCACTGAAAGATGTTACACATCTAAAAACGTAAAATGTTCTTAACAGTAATTTCATTTCAAAGAGGGCACAGTAAATATTGTGATATAAATCACAATATTTACGATACCTGGTATCGTATTACCCAGTTACTGGGTTGTGAAGGTCAGATAGGTAGTCGCTCCATGTAAAATATTGGTATTAAGCTGTATCCGGTTAGACTGGAAGCTGACCTCAACATAGCTGGGAAACGGCGGGCAGATGGTGATGACAATAATATTAATCTTAAATGTAGGTAAGTAATAAAGAAATCTAGATATTTTTTCAAGGCGTAAAATCCCTTGCGAAGCTGGGACGGGTCGTTAGTCTATTTTCTATCTATCAATAAAAACCGGTCAAGACCGAGTCGGACTCGCGCACCGAGGGTTCCGTACGTATAAATGCTGTTGATGATTTCTGAAAAACTGCTATTTAGAGACATCGTTTTATTTTTCTTGTAACCTTTACATAAACTTCTATCACATAGATAAAAAACGTTATTTTATTTTACATTTTTTATCAAAAGTCGGAAACTGCTGCCTAAAAAAAAAGAATGTTTGAAAATGTGCAAACAGCGCTCTTTCATATGATGCCCCACATGCCCTGGTAGCCCCACTTAAAATTTTTAAGACACCCTTTCAGTCTCTTTTGCAAAAAAGATATATTTTTTTAAATTTCTTTCTAGTTTGCAAAATAGTTAGGCAAACGTCATCTAAAACTATTATAAATTTCAAGTTGATAGCATTAGTTCTTGAGATATCCAGGTGTGACAGACAGACAGACAGACTTAGTCTCACCATAAGGGTTCCTTTTTACCATTTTGGTACGGAACCCTAAAAATCAATGTTTGTTTGTTTGTCCTCTATGTACTCCGTAAGGGCTGGGCTGATTTTGATGAAACTTGGGTGAGTTTTTCTGAATACGCCCGCGAAGGTTTAGGGGTAGGGTAAGAGTAGGATGGGGTAGAGGTAGGACACAACGCGAACGAAGTCACGCCAAGCAGCCAGTAAGCAATAAAAATACTCATTTATGGGGAGGGCAAAAGTGTATCCAAATTTCACCAGTAAGTAGACTATACCGACTATACGGTATAGTCTTAAAACTTAAACAACATAACTGCTACATTTTAATTCACCTCAAATGTTTGACATTTTATTAGCGTCGTGTCTCCGGGGGCAGTCAGTACTTACCTACGTACTAGCTACCCATGAGTTACCCCAACTGCAGGGGTGGCTGATGGCTGGCCCTGACATTAGCCAAATGTCGCGGAAACAGGGGACGCTATTAATGGCTCTTTTGATATATCGGAAGTGCCCTTGTGCCCTGGCTGCGTAAAATAATGCGGTTAAATTTTGTTTCGAAGATAAATACTAGTCGACGTGTCCAGTCTTTGAAGTAGTGTACTATCATATACTTAACTAACTTGAAGAGTTGATGATGGATTAAGATCTATAATTAAGTAGTAGAGGATCTACTACTTCTGGTCACCTTGCCTGCAAGGTAATTTTTCCATCAAGCAGCCCTAAGTTCATCGTTTCAGAGAATACGAGTATTACTGAAATATAAAGAGACACTATCTCCCTTATTACAAAATAAGGTTTATCTTCAGACCCAGGTTTAAAACATGGAGCCATTATTGAATTTCGAACTTTATTACGACTATGGTAAAGTTCCTAAACACAAAACTGACAACTTAGTACCGAACTAAGTTTTCAGTTTTTTTTTTTTCGTATTATTTCAATCACTGTTACGTTCTTATTACAAAAACTGGCTCCATGGTTGCCATGTCAAAATATAAATCTTGTTTTGTAATAAGGCGGTATGAGGTTCTGAGGGTAAATATGATCTATGGCTCTGTATCATGATCGTGATAGCTCGACCGGCCACGATTAGTCACGGAAGGGGAAGTGTGTAGTCTACACTACGAGTATGAATCAGTTTGGAATCTCATTTAATTTAAGTGGTTTAGGGTGAATGTTGCATCGCTAGTAGATGTATGTAGAGGCAGGAGTTTGATATTGTAATTTTCGTGAGACATTAATTCTATGCACATATTTTTATTTAAAAGGCGACTAAGGGACTTACTAGAGAAATAGCACTGGGCAACAACGTTCTCTATGCATTTTAATACCATACTGCGATCGCCAACCCGCCTGCCAAGCGTGGCGATTATGGCACACCCCCCCTTGTGGGAGGCCTATTTCCAGCAGTGGACGTTTTTCGGCTGAAATTATATTGATGACGTATTTTTATGTTGGGTCGCCCGACAAGTTCGAGAGAGCACCTTATAAATTGGTTCCCGTTCGAGTCCGAAATTAGTCAGGCCGAGTCAGGCTATCCCGAAACCAGGCTACCTTATAGCTACCTAGTAAGTTTTGATGAAAAGTAACGAGTGGCATTCAAATAGTTTTCGATCGATACGACCTGACTAAGATAGGTAGGTACGTCAAAACAGGTCGATAGAGGTACCTAATTATTAGAACGTTCAAAAAGAAGTCAATTTATTGCTTCCACATGTGGACTTAGATGGTAGGTTTTACAAAAATATGATCATTGTGTACCATGGCGGGCACAGCAAAAGTAGGGGTGAGGAAGAGGGAAGTCATGTTTGAGGTGGTGACTGGTGCATAAGTTTTACTTCTTTCTGTTTGTTTTCATGATAATTATCTTACATTACCATTTAGTTAAGCACTCTGTCATCTTGATACAAGCTACAAATTCTTTGGGTTTCAAAATATAAATTGCTTCATAAGAATAAATAGGGTAGTTAATACTTATATCTATAAAATGGAAACTTGTGACTCAGAGCACATTCAGTTAGCAAATACTTTGAATTTCATTGCTTTATCGGGAGTTAAGATTATGGTGGTTTGCCAATTTATAGTACGAACTAGATAGTTCAATTATTAGCAATCTCTTTGTCGTTACACTAATTAAGACTTATGGCCTATGCCCATGAAAATATTAAGGCTAGGTTGTACCAGTTATGAGTTTCAGGCACCTAGTGCCTTCGACGGTTTCAATCTTTTCTACTAGATGGCGTTAGCGTTCCTTAGACCCATGAACCGTGCAGAACTAAGCAGAAAATTTATGACGTCAAGAGTCAACTTACAGGAATGACGTAAGATGGCAGGAAGACGGTAATTCACCTAATTCTGTCGCGTCCCATTACTACTGCCGAATTTGGCGTCACTTCAAGAATACAAGGAAGACAGCAAAAAGATTTGAAGTACCTAACACGTTCCAATTTATTACATAAATGGGACAAGTTCTAGAAAACTTGCTCTGACTCATTGGCACGACGAGTGAATATTTAAATCTTTCAGGCATGGGAATTGACGTCAGCAAGGTCTATTGATTACCACGAAGGTTTCTAGCGGACCTAAGTAAACGTCTTACAAGCTAACCAATCAATCTGCCCTACAACATAGTTTTCCCAACTATGTTGGGGTCAGCTTCCAGTCTGAACCTATACAGCCGATGACCAGTATTTTACGTGGAGCGACTGCCTATCTGGACAGTGGTACCCAGTTACTGGATAACCCCATACCCCTTGGTACCCCTTGTCAGACTTTTGGGCTTCTGACTACCCGTTACGACTGTCAAAATCTACGAATGACAGCCTGGACCAACAGCTTAACGTGCTTTCCGAGGTACTTAAATTGGTATGTAATGATGATGAATTCCACGGACCAACTGCGACAAGCGTAGCTTAGCCTTTCGATCGCCCCGTGCGGCTGTTTCTATTTCGCCACAAGCCCCTTTTTACCCGACTGCGGCGAAGCCAAAAAAGGAGGGTCTTGTGTTTGACCTGTATGTATGTATATACGAGTATGTCCGTCCCTACGATGAATGATAAGTCGTTAGGTAAGTCTTTATTGCGCGAGTGTCAGTGGGTATATTAAAATTATTAAAAATCAATATGGCGGATTTTATTGGCGCCAGAAGGCGAAAAAAAACTCCAAAGTTTTTTTTTTTCGAAAAAAAAAAACTCCAAAGTCTATCGAGTGGGGTATCAAAATGAAGGGTTTTAAAATGTAATTACAAAAACATAAATACAAATTATATGTTTAATTGTAATTTAAATGAGAAATGATAAAAAAGCTATCCCGAACTTTTGGATTGAGTGAGTAAGAGGCCGTTATCCCCCAATTATAAGTGAGTAAATAACCTAATTTATCGTCTTATAATCCTAACAAACTGCGTAAAAAGTGAATGAATGAATAGGTATAAATCTTTTGATTTTTTACGTCTTACAAGCTAAGCGGCTAGATAATATAAAGCTCGGACGCCATTATTAATCACTGGACCGTCTCGGGAAGGAGACTGGTAAAATAACGCAACAGCTTGCGTCGTTAGACAGGGCCTTAAGCCGTGGATTCACTAACTGAGCTCATTATTGTGTAGGATAGCCGTACATGGACGCTGGGGAAGAGATAGCCTGTTATAGGATAAAGAATGGTTATGAGGGTCTTAGAGGGCATTTGGCATTGAGTATGACTTTTATTTGATTTATATCTTTTACCGAAGTTGGTTTACTGAGGGTTCGTTATCGTTGATTGAGCTTATTGACATTGAAGACGTTTAGTTATGTACTAGGTAAAACCCATTCCATGGCAGCAACCACAGATAATATAATACTACGTACCTACCAGCAAAGCACTCGTGTGCGTTTTAGGTAGTGTTTTTTATTTGTGTGGCTACAACGTACCCGTATGCGTTTTGTGCATGCTTTACAAAAGTATATTTTTTTCATAGTGCGTGTCATTTTTTTTTTTTTCTTTTTCTTGTGGCACCTGTCAACAATTTTTTAATTTAAGGAACGGTCTAAACGTAACATTGAAGGCCCAGCTACAATAGTAGGTAGGTAGGTAGTGTAGGTACCTACTAGACGTTTATGTTAGCAACATGCGTGTCACATTGCTTTCCTGAAGAAGTGATTCTTGACGCTTGACCTATGTGTATTCCAGAAGTTATCAAAATTGATGATAGTAAAGTTAGTCTTCTTGTTCCAAAGTCCATCTGATATTTCCTCTACTGCAGGGATGCACAGACCGCGGCCCCCGACAATATGCCAGCAAAAATATTACCTCGTATATTTGAAGGCAAAATATTGCTGAGGTTTACAAATATAATTATAAATTTGAATCGCGCGCCTTACTAAGTGCGCTCGCTGTGCGGTGCATGATGCGTACTCGGAAACTTTTTCGGTATTGAATAATAAAACAAAAAATCGAAACCGCCTTGCAAATGAATGTTTGGAAGCAATTTTACGTGTACAAGTAAATTCGAGCCAAATGTTAAAAAGATTGTGAGCACAATGCAGTGCCACGCTTCAAACTGATATATCATTTTTTAAATTAAATTTTTGCTATTTTAATGTTTTTAATTTGTGCTGGTGGCCCACCATTAGTTCATCATTTGCCCAAGTTGCCCATGGTCTCAATAAGTCTGTGCACCCTTGCTCTACAGCAACAAACAATTCCTTTTAAACACACCATTAGTTACTGAAGTCGAACTGGCCGGGGTCCCGACAAATCCGAGCACATTTATCTCCCTTTGCGTCCGCAGCTTTATACTAAGGCCCGCATGGATACCGGCGCGTCTGGCTGCACGCGACATACCGTGACGTCACCGGCCGCCATATGCAAATATCTAGAATATTCCGACGAACCAAGCGCCCAGCATTTCTATGTGCAGATGCTTTAATGGCCCGCCGTGGTTCGCTTCAAAATTCGATTTGGTATCTACCATCTTCCTTTTGAGATGCCCTGATGTGTGCCTGCTCACTTTTGGATAGGGGATGCCTCGTTTAATGTTAGTTTATGGGCAAAGGATTTCGGTTCTACGATTCTGAAATGTTTTAAAAGCTAGTCTCGGATTTGTCTGGCAAATAAATTTATGTTAGTACTGTAAGGCTTTATTTCAGGCGCCGAAATGAAATTGTGTTGAAAGTTACGATCCGATAGATGGCTAGATTTTTAACTTTAATATTTAGATCGATTTTATGCTGTTTTTCCTATTTGAAAGCGTGTTAAGCGTGATGTCATAAAATTGTACATTTTAAAGCAAATATTGCTATGCTTGTTTTAAAATGTACAATTATGACTAAAACGTAAGTTTGAACTTTAAAGTTAATAACAAGGCAAGTTGCCCATCATTATTCAATCTATAATCTAGACTTATCCATTACAGGGAAACGGCCCTCACTCGTCAGTCCAAGATAAAAATCTACGAAAACCGTTTCCACATTAAAATATACAGTCAATACTCAATAGTATGCCTGCCATGATTTACAATACTAAAACATGAAACTAGTCAAAGAACCAGACAAAAATAATGTATTAAGCATAATAACGCTCTTTACTCGGTAGCCAAGGGTAACAACATTTTATAACCCTAATAATGGCTTCCATTCATACAATGGTAACTCTATTCCGTATCCCTGAACAATAGTGCCTACTTACATTGATTTATTGAGAGTGGAGCCACTGAATGATTCAAATGCTGAAAAGGAAAACAGATGACGGTCTACTGTTAGTTTTCTCACTCTTGTAAGGGTATAGGATAGCTATTGACATTGCAAATGGGAGTAATAGTCATTGATACTTAATTGTGTTCAAGTATCAATGACTATTACTCCCATTCCAGGATTACACCACAATAATGTTTCATCATTCATCATTTTAGCCGAAAGACGTCCACTGCGGTACATAGGCCTGCCCCATTGCAAAAGGGGGATTTGCCATAATTGTCATGCTTAACAGGCGGGTTGGCGTGGTGTTAAAATGCATAGCACATCTTCCTTTATAGATAACGCTGCGGCCCATTCTCTAGTAAGTCCCTTAGTCACCTTTTACGACACCCACGGGAAGACATAGGATAGTGCTATTTTTTACGTCCGGCACCACACGGTACAAGGTCAATAAGTTTATTGTGGTGTAATCCTGGAACGGATGGATCCTCCTTTTGGGGGAGGCCTATGTCCAGCTGTGGAATGTCTTTCGGCTGAAATGATGATCCTGCAATGAGGGTTTTCATGAAAATTATTAAATTTTCAAACTTTGTTTTTTGGAGTTTATTTCGACAATGAATATAAAATATACAGGGTGTTTGGTGCATCGTGTGCCAAATTAAAATGGTCGACTGAAGGGGTCATCCGCTAGCCTTTCAGACCCCTTAACACCCCTCATGCTTTGTGGATTTTTTTTTATCGACTTTTTATTGTTTTCCAAAAAAAAGACCCAAATTTTACATTCAAATACAGATTTTAAAAAAAATATAAGGCGTAGACTCTGAATTTTAATTTTATTTCGATGTGTATTGTTTAAGAATACTTTTAAATACAAAATTAGTGATATTAGTCACCTAGTTTTTTTTTTAATTCACTCGCAAAGGTAAAACTTAAATTAAAGCTGTACATGTTACAGCTATTTATAAGGCTACAAAAAAAAAACCAAAAGCGACCGGGATCTTCCAACTCCCTCATTAATTCTCCAGTCTATCCTCTTTCTAATGATGTGCCACATGCCATAAAAGTATTTTAACAACTTTGTGAATTCGCTAGAGTTGTGAATCAAGTCACATAAAACTACATTCCAAATTCTAATTAAAAAATATTTATTGCGGAACTGTTACTTGAGAAAGAGGTAAAATTTGTTTTCTCACTCTTTCACAGTAAAATCTATCTTCTATCTCTTTCTTGCATACCTTAAATCGGTTTGAACAAATCGCGCCGCCCGACCCGCCATTTTTTTAGTCGAGACATGACTGCCTCTGCTACCTAACGTGTGTGCTAGTTCACCATACTCCGCGATTCTTTTATTACTTTGTTATCGTTAAGTTTTGCTGGTTCTTGTTACATTTGTTTAATTTTTGTTGTTATTGTTAAACTTTGAGTTTTTTGTTATTGCAATGGCGACATTCTCTAACGAAAAATATGCGGACATCATGATGGCTTACGGAGCCGCTAATGGCGTCGCTCGTGCAGCGCAACGACTTTACCAGGAACGCTTTCCTGGTAGACGATTACCTGGCCGCAGAGTCTTCCAAGACACATACCGACGCATACGCGAGACTGGCAGTGTTACTTTTAATGAACCAAGGGGCCATATTGTGCGACATAATGTTGAAGTAGACGAGAGAATACTGGCACTTTTTGAGGAAGACCCTACAAGAAGCATTAGAAATGTGGCATCACATCTTGATATTTCAATATGGAAAGTGTGGAAAGTACTTCGTCAAAACAAAAAGCATCCATTCCACTACACTCCGGTGCAAGGTACGTAATTTTAAACTAACTTTAAACCCGTGCAAGCTTTGTTTGACCTTGCCTTTGTTTAGCAGGTAATGGGTATGGTATGGCGTCACTTCCAGATAGTGAATCTATTAGCACGAACAGCGGGTAATTTCTTGTGCAATTACTTATTGCCCAAGAGGAATTTAAAAGAGTTTTTTGTTTGTTGCAGGTCTTGAGGGTGGCGACTTTGAGAGACGAGTGGCTTTTTGTCGGTTTCTTTTACACACGGATGTGGATGATCCTGATTTTTTAAAAAGAATACTGTGGACGGATGAATCCAAATTTACCAAGGATGGGATCCTCAATTTACACAATTTGCACCACTGGACAACGAAAACGCAAAACCCACGTGTTAAAAGACAGAAATCTTCTCAAAGAAGGTTTAGTGTAAACGTTTGGGCAGGAGTGATTGGGAATCAGGTAATTGGACTGCATTACCTGCCCGATAATCTCAATGGCGAAGACTACCTGGAACTCCTACAAAATGACCTGCCCGAATAAGTGACCGATGTGCCCGTATTTAATGAACGTGTGCCCATTGTATTTCAAAATGACGGCTGTCCCGCGCTTTGGCGATTGACTGTGAGGGAATATCTCGACAATGTGTTCCCCAATGCATGGATTGGACGCGATGGCCCTATGGCCGCCACGTTCCCCAGATCTAACTCCGTTAGACTTTTATGTCTGGGGACGTGCCAAAGAGTTGGTATATGCCACGGAGGTTCCAACTAGGGAGGTATTAGTCCAACGCATAGGAGCGGCATTCAATACTATTAAGGAGGAAATACGACTTCGTACAACAACTGTTGAAATACGAAACAGGTGTCGGGCCTGCATTCGCAACAGAGGCCAACAATTTGAGCAAGATTTGTAACAATGATTAAATAAATGTTAAAAATGCAATTTTGTTTTTTTATTTCAAGTAAATCCCACGAAAGATACAGATATGAGACACGAATTTACCTAACCATAAGAATGAGATAGCAGATTTATAGGTTTGACAGGTATCATTTAAGAGATTTTTTTTTAAATCATAATTTTGAATATTAGCCTTAGGTGACTCGATTCACAATTCTAGCGAATTCACAAAGTTGTTAAAATACTTTTATGGCATGTGGCACATCATTAGAAAGAGGATAGACTGGAGAATTAATGAGGGAGTTGGAAGATCCCGGTCGCTTTTGATTTTTTTTTTTGTAGCCTTATAAACAGCTGTAACATGTACAGCTTTAATTTAAGTTTTACCTTTGCAATTGAATTAAAAAAGAATTAGGTGACTAATATCACTAATTTTGCATTTAAAAGTATTCTTAAACAATACACATCGAAATAAAATTAAAATTCAGAGTCTACGCCTTATATTTTTTTTTTAAATCTGTATTTGAATGTAAAATTTGGGTCTTTTTTTTGGAAAACAATAAAAAGTCGATAAAAAAAAATCCACAGAGCATGAGGGGTGTTAAAGGGTCTAAAAGGCTAGCGGATGACTCCTTCAGTCGACCATTTCAATTTGGCACACGATGCACCAAACACCCTGTATAATGACGTTCATCATTCGTTTCATTCATTCGTCCATCATACTCTCAAGACTAGTTCCAGACTAATGAAATTATAGGTGTTTTGACACTTTTGACAGGTACTGACCAGACGTCTTAGTGCTGCCAGAAAACCCTCATTGTCGTTGAAATAATAATCGATGGGTAAAGTGGACTGATTACCAGAACTATGGAAGGACTATGGTCCCTGCCTGATCAATCAATCCCTTTATCCCCTCCACCGTCGCGTCGTATCTCTACGTTGACGTTGTGGTGGGGCTTGCGTCCTCTGAACCCTAAATTTGTGCCAGTAGAGTTAACTTTGCCGCAGCAGGTCTAGAATGAGGAGCCAGACCAGCAACCCGCAGTGGCGAGCTGTTATAATGGAGGATAATTTTAAGTCTTGTTCCTCATCTCTGGTTTGCCTTTATTGGCCGGCTGGAATACTGACGAGGAACAGAGCTCCTACCTCATTCTTGGCTTTAGTGGAGATTTGCTCTGCAAACGTGCACGGAGGAAAGAAGTATTCCAGTAAGTGCTGGTAGGGATTTTGACCATTTCCCAGGCTTTGGGATTGTTCTGATAGCCTTGGAATCCCTCTCCACTCCTCAATCACCTCAGGAAGTGTTGCCTCCTTGTCGCTACGCCACTATGTGCTAGCCACAGTTGTCGGGGGCCCATTGTTGAGTGTGCAAGTCATCCCCTGCCATTTTTTCCGTGTATATAATAAAGCATTGATCAGGCAGGGACCATAGTCCTTCCATAGTTCTGGTAATCAGTCCACTATACCCATCCAAACACATACTACAATATCTTTGTTTCCATATCCTGCAATATGTAGTCCTACACCAACCGGGGGTTGTCCTTGGGTGCACTTGCATAGTGCGTACAGAGATAATCGTCGGTTGGTGCCTCATTTCATTAAAAGCGTCTTAACGGGCCTCTGCGAGTTGGCTTCGGCCCCTCGTACGACTTCCCTAGGGTCCAACAATAATACTTAACACTTTATTTTAAAAAAAAGCGGCCAAGTGCGAGTCGGACTCGCCCATGAAGGGTTCCGTAGCAGCAAGTAACATAATATAAAAGTTCTTGTAGTTCGTTGTAACTTTGATCATCATTACAGCAGTTTTCTTAAGTTACAAAAAACTACTTACTAGATCTCGTTCAAACCAATTGTCGGTGGAAGTTTACATGGTAATGTACATCATATATTTTTTTAGTTTTATCTTTCTCTTATTTTAGAATTTACAGGGTGGACGACACACATTTTACCACTTTGGAAGTGTGTTTCGCGCAAACTATTCAGTTTATAAAAAAAATATATTAGAAACTTCAATATAAGACCTATCCATAGATACCCCACATGTATGGGTTTGATGAAAAGAAAATATTGAGTTTCAGCCCCAAAATTTATTGTATTTTTTCTATTTTTGTGTGAAAATCTTAATGCGGTTCACAGAATACATCTACTTACCAAGTTTCAACAGTATAGTACTTATAGTTTCGGAAACAAGTGGCTGTGACATATGGACGGACAGGCAGACGAATCCATAAGGGTTCCGTTTTTTGGGCATTTGGCTATGGAACCCTAAAAAGTGACAACATTGTTACAGACATTACATTTAGGTACTTTTACAACATACAGAAGTAGTAACATAGGTCTCCTGGCTTCCAAACTAGGTTTATAGGTACCTGTGTCTTGGGAGTAAGTACGATTGTTAGCTAATGTAGAGAAAATAATCACTCACTGAAATGCATTCCTTCAATTCGTGTAGATGATGTTCCATTTCTTTTGCCATTGTGAACATTTGTTGAATTGTTGATAGCTGGTACTTACCTGTGCTATGAAGAGTTTATGCTGTATGATACACGAAAAGCGAAGTTATAGAGCTGAAAAAGGAAACGCAAGGTTGAAAGAGCAACATAGCGCAGACTTAGTTGATGCAAGCCTAGTTACAAGCTTGGATAACGGAAATTGACACAAGTAGATTTTTATTATAACTTCGTAAGCTTCCCAATTAAGGGTGAGCGTCGAACAACATCGCCAGCAGTTTTCGTAGTTTTGTTCATGCTTCAAGTTATCAATCTCTCTATTATACGTTCACGCTTCAAGGATTCATTACGAGGTAAATGTTAAAAAGTAGTAGAATCTATTCGTTATCTGTGCCGTAGCAAAATCTTAACGGTCCTCTGTGCAATAAAGTGATAAAAAAGTTGGAATCAGTTCAATCCAATAGTTCTTTAAAGGGGCTTGTTCTCTTTAGTGCAGCTATTTCTATTTCATTCTGCTTGATTACGTAACGACTTTATGCCTATACAAAATGTCCCAGAATTAACGCAAAACCTCTTAAGGAGTCATTGTACTCATCATTATGAACAACATGTGCCATATGACAGGTTGTGTAAATATGATTTTTGTGAGAGCTTTAAGGCTTTGCTTGTCATTATTGTGTATTCATCATCATCAGCATTTCAGCCGAAAGACTACCACTGCTGGACATAGGCCTCCCCCAAGGGGGCGTTTGCCATTATCGCCACGCTTGGCAGGCGGGATGGCGATCGCGGTATGGTGTGAAAATGCATAGAGAACGCTGCTGCCCATTCTCTAGTAAGTCCCTTAGTCGCCTTTTACGACACCCACGGGAAGAAATAGGGTGGTGCAATTCTTTACGTCCGGCACCACACGACACAATTAACTTTACAGCCCAAACAACTTATTGTGTATTATTAGGTTTTAAATAACAATAAAAAAATCTTTAACGCTCACGTAAATGTAACTGAATCTACCCCTCGTATCTCAAACATACTCTTTTTATTTCAACTACCCGAGTTCAAAGCTTAAGCTTAATAAAGTTGACGAGAGTGAGCCCTACTTTTACAAAATTTATCCGGGTCAGCTCCGAAAACGTGTCCAGGCGTTTTAGAGCAATTAGTACAAAGTAAAACTGTAACACTACGTTATATAAAGGGTCAAAAAGACCGATGAAAAATTACGTAAGAGCATTTTGTCGGTAAAACCGGGTCTCGTGTGATCAATATTGGACCAATCATACCCCGGACGTCGGTCGGCGTTGCCAAAACACCGACGTCACAGCCTTATTGCTGGCGGTGAATTAATAAAAATACGTGTTCGTGCCATATAACCACTAGTTTGGTTTCATTTGGTCATTTTGTTTCAAAGTCAACGTCTAATTATTTATTTAAAAAAGCACTTTTGAGCGTCAAAATTTACAAAAAAATTAAATTGATTCTAGTCGCCCCTTCCAAAAGGTAGTTTCGTATGGAGAGCAATGGGCAAGAAGCTCCATCGTTACTCTGTTAAAAAGTTTTACAGCATTTTGTATAGGTACATTAATTATATAACTATATGTGAAGACGATGCCCCTAGAATAAAACTACTATACCATAATAGGTAAAAAGAATTAAGAATGAAGCAATTGCAGATAAATTAATTAAGTGATAAATTGATAGAAAAAAATCCAAAGTTACCTCCAAACCGAACAATAAATCGCTGGTACTAAAAAAATACTTCAAATTAGATAATGAAACTTTGCATATTAACTGAACTAACTATAAAGCAGGTCTTACATTATTATTATTTTTTTAATTCCCATTATTGTCACCGTAAAAATGAATAAACAAAAATATCGGTGCCTTGGAGTTTTCCTCCTGCCACTCTGTCTCGCTTGCTCGCGTAACCGCTAGCTACTTGTGCGAGCGAGATAAAGAGTGAGGTGGCGCTGACGTAGCATAGACCCATAAGTCAACTGTTTAGTAAATTATTACGGTATGGAAAATAATGTTATAAACATTTAGATAGGTACATCATCTTTTTTTTTTTTTTTTCGGTGGGAAATTATCAAATAACCTCTCCCGCTCTGGGCTGAGCGGGAGGGCGTGTCAGACTTTTACTGACTAAAACCCACCCGTATTCCTTCCACGATATCCCTTTCGGACAAACTCGCAACCCTGGCAGGCATTGACCCTAACGGACCCCGTCAGTTGGTGCTGACATCTCTTAGAGGCGCGCGTGAAACACAACGCGCCGTCGACCCGGGCCTGGTCCTTATCGGACGGCGAGTTACCCATCGCTCACTGTCCGCAGGCCCGCGCCTACGGTGGCCGGAAATCAGCTTGCGACTTCCGACGCCCGGGGCGTCTCCTGCGGCGGCTAGGGCGTGAGGGCGCGAACCCTGCCTCACCTTCACGCGTTCCGCCTCCTCCTTCGCGAGCATTACTGCTTCGCAGAAGGAGGTGACGGCCTCCCATGCACTCTCGCTCCGAACCATGGCCTGAACCAGGGCTGGAATCCGTTCATCCGTTTTGGCGTGAAAGCCTTACAAACAAACTCACTTTCGCATTTTATAAGAAACTTAGGCCGTCTTATTACAAAACAAGATATACATTTTGACATGGCTTAAACCACGAAGCCAGTTTTTGTAATAAGAACGTAACAGTGATTGAAATACCGTTCTTTATACAAAACTGAAAACTTAGTTCGGTACTAAGTTGTCAGTTTTGTGTCTAAGAACTTTACCATAGTCGGAATAAAGTTCGAAATTCAATAATGGTTCCATGTTTTAAACCTGGGTCTGAAGATTAACCTTGTTTTGTAATAAGGGGGCTTAAGTCTGACACGCCCTCCCATAAGTTATTTGATAATTTCCCACCCAAAAAAAACAAAAGTATGTTTAACTGTAACTTTGGATGCAGCATTCTTGTCGCTGTTTTTCCTTTTCTTCATTCACTAATGTGTAAGTCCTAGGGCCAATTTCCGGAACCAAAATAATCGAAAAATTAATGAGACATATTGCGCGTAAACTGCTGCGATTGGCTGTTAATAATAAATCATTCAACCAATCCTGGCAGTTTGTCACATAAACTTTGCGATAATTTTCTTTCGAGAAACTGGCCCTTATTTTTTTATTGTGATGGTCATTTATGGCAAGTTCACAAACAGTACGACCGGAAAATACCCTTTGTTAAGATTTCTGAAATAACTGGTAGGTACTTCTAGGGATAAATAACTACAATCGGAAGTTGTTTTCGAAAATACTGAAGAGAATTTCTTAGTATCATAGTAAAAACCATCACACTCCTGAAATTAGATATCATTGTTGTTAGTCGATGAGGCAACGCTATTTCGACTACCCTTAACTTGGCAAGTATACTAGTAGAGGACACATGAAAATAAGATATGAGTTTCGGCATGTGATCTATCGAGCACGGGTCTGTTTAAGACACAGAGCAGTGACCTTGAGTGGTTAGCTTGTGTGTTCTGTACTGAACTCAGGCAAATCGTCGAACGTTCAGCCAGTAATAGGACTCGCCCATCAAGGTGCGCTGTCCCCAATTTGACGCCTTATTAATTTATTTTACATAAAACAAAAGGTATTTTAATAAAACGCGTATACTAAAAGATCAATAATTAAATTATCTTTAAATTGGTGAAGGTTTCAGAAAAATACGCTTGGTAGATTTTACGCCATTCTCAGTTTTTATCCGCATTAGACATAACTTTACAAGTTAATTTCACTATGTAATATGAACATAATCTAAAATATTCACATATTAAGTTATTGAGAAAATGCTCTAATTTAACATCTATTTTTTTCAAATCATAAACACTACTCGTTTAGACGTGATCTTCAGTATAAAATCATTAAAACTCGGTTATCGTCGCCTTAAAGAGAAAACAAAATAAATATATTAAACGTCAATGAGTTTTAATAATTTTAGCAACCCTTTGGGGCACTATTAATATTTTATAAAGTAACAAACTAATATCATAAAAAATATTCATTACTATGTATTTAAGCCCCCCTTAAGCTATTTAAAAAGAAATAAATTGTTAATTTGCAGGTTTATACTTTGCCAGAATGCTTTACCAACATGTGCTTTGCATTTTGCCAAGTTAAGGGTTAACCAACTTCATTATTAAGAAGAAAATCGTTTAAATTCTAAACTAAAATAAAAAAATAATCTCTACTACCTTACTATCGTAAGAAGATTAATTTTCTCAATCGAAACGATGAAGCCTTAAAAGTAAAATGTGAAAGCTTTCACGTTCATTCAACTCCACAGAGTTACCTTCATTATGTCCATGATTATTGTACCACTTCGATCTAGGTCTACAGTTCTGTAACTTAAGTCATTTCAATCGTAATACTTATAATAACTTCTATGTTAGGATTCTTTATTAGTGATCCCTATTTCTTCCCGTGGGTGTCGTAAAAGGCGACTAAGGGACTTACTAGAGAATGGGCAGCAGCATTCTCTATGCAGTTTAACACCATACTGCGATCGCACAGTGTTTTATGAAGCCCGATTTTCGGAAATCCCATTTTTATTGAAAAACCTGACAGAAATGATCATTTAAATGCAAGATTTCGTATCCCCATTTAGCTACCACGTCTAGTTTCCTAGTTATAATTTTTTGAAAATCGACCGAATTTTATTTCGATTTTCAGAAAAAAAAAATACATTTAAACTAAGCATCATAGAAATAACGATGTTAGGTACAATGATGGCGCATCTTATGCCGAGTGTTTTAGTGCATAAATTAACCTCGTATCTTTGCTTGATCCAGATACACGTATATACATGTTTTTGGGTCTTTAGTTTTTCTTAATTTTCTCGAAAATTCCATCATTTCAGGAAAAGTTATTTATACTGAAATTATTTCGATAACTTTTGCAACACACCACATAAATTTTACACCCCAATTCCGTGGAACTTGGAAACCACAACGATTTTAAGTTTTATCCGGATTTTACGTCTTTAGGGCTGTCAAAATCTCAGATTTTTATTTATATCCGGATTTTATATAACTTTGCCAAAAAATATATCTACCTTGTAGTAAAATCGGTGGTTTGGATTATCTGACGTGAAGAAACCAGGATACCAGCTTGGTATCTAAATAAAATATTATTCATCGATGTAAGTACGTTAAAAGGCATATTCAGGCATTTTGTGTTATTGAAGTATTTTTGTAGTACGTACTAAATACTGCTAAATGACACGCAAAATCCACATAATGCAATAGCAATAACATAAGCTGGGAGTATCTCCACGCGGTGAAGGCGGTAACAGTTTCTGCTGGCTAAAACTCCCATAAATATTTTTAACTTGACCACCAGCTATGCCTACGGGCAACTGGTAGAAAATGCGTAAGGCATTAAGTCCGCCTTTGTACAATGTTTTTATTGTATATAGAGTTAAAAAAAAAAAATTGTAAGGTCTCGGTAGGCTGCCTGTAAATTGGTTCACGTTCTGTTTGTCATTCTGACCACAGAACTTTTACTTTTACGAAAAATTTGATCCGCAACAAAATTGAAAACCCTAACAAAAATAGTTAAGTAAATTAGAATAACTTCTGAGTTCCATAGATTTGGGATGTCATAATTATGTGGTGTATTGGGGAAGTAAATATAATTATTTCTGTTTAAATAACTTTTCCCAAAACGGCAGAATTTTCGAGAAAATTATGAAAAACTAAAAACCGAAAAACTCATATAAATCTCGATTTAACAATGGTGCAAGGTTCATTTATGGACTTAAATACTCGGCATAAGATGCACCATCAATGTACCTAACATCATTACTTCACATCACGCTTAGTTTAAGCGTAATTAATTTTTTTGTTAATATCCGGATGGAAAAATTACGATTTTCATAAAATTCGAACTCAGAAACTAGACTTGGTAGCTAAATGGGAATACGAAATCTTGCATTTAAATGATCATTTCTGTCAGGTTTTTCAATAAAAATGGGATGCCCGAAAATCGGGCTTCATAAAACACTGTTGATCGCCATCCCGCCTGTCAAGCGTGGCGATTATGGCAACCCCCTTTGGGGGAGGCCTATGTCCAGCAGTGGACGTCTTTCGGGTATAATTATGATGATGATGATTTGATCGAAGATGATTGGTAATTAAAAAAACTAGCTTCGACCCACGGTTCACCCGTATAAGTCTCGATCCCGTGAGAATATCGGAATAAAAAGTATCTTAAGTCCAAACCCAGGTCATGGTTTACCCATGTGCCAAATTTCATCCTAATCCGTTTAGCCGTTTTAGCGTGAAAGCGTGACAAACAAACAAACTCACTTTCGCATTTACAATATTAGTAGACTATGCCCGCGACTACGTTCACGTGAAATTTCTTAACACAAAATATATCCTATGACATTTGGCAAAACTGTAGCTTCCCAATAGTGAAAGAATTCTCAAAATCAGATCAGAAGTTCCGAAGATTACCCCCTACAACCTCACAAAGTTTACCTCTCTACAATAATCTTATAATCTTGATATAATTCTTCTGTACGTGTGTTTGTCACCTAACTCCTCCCAAACGGTTGGACCGATTTGGTTGAAATTTTGTATTTATATTTCAAAGGGTTCCTGAATGGTTTGAAAATACAATTGGACCCGGTAAGTGGCGCTGCTGTCAGTATAAGGCGTTACGAAGTTCGCCGGGTCAGCTAGTATTAGTATAGATTATAGTTAGGATAATAGGGATAGATAAGTTGAAAGGATATTCATTAGTACTTACCTATACCAAACGGATAATAGAGTTACTTAAATGGGCAGAAAAAGACTGCTGCGCCGACACTAATGATGATAATGATGTATTAGTCCCAGAATACCAATAAGTAGCTATATCTCAACCAATTTACCTGTTCATATACTTTCACATAAACTTTCACAGCACACCTGAATTACAATTAACGGCATGCAGTTTCAATGCAATATCAGCTCAATAAGCGTTACGAGCTACTCAATCATGCGGAGGACGGCTTTGCCACTGAAGTGCATAAACGGACCGCACCTGATAGCCCATCTATCAATACAGATCATGCACGTTATAAGCACCACCAGAATTTACCGACGAATTTCAGCAACCAAGCAACTTTGGTATTTAAAGCGAAATTAATAAAGCGCTTTGAGGCGTAACTGGGACTTGGAAAAAAATTAAACTCCAGTTTTCATCAAATTTTCCTTTTAAGCCGAGGTAATTGCGATCGATTTTGAACTAGTGATTTAATTTCAGTGGAGAAATACGATATTTCCGGCAAACTTACAGCTTTAATACGAGTATTGACTTGGCTTTGATATTGCTTCAATATTTTTGCTTTAATTCAATAGTAATGAGCCAAACTTGACATTTGATGTTGAGAAATGTCGAAACGAATCGGTTCGCTGCTGGTTATACCTACGTAAATAAGTGCTGAATCATTTAGGTACATACCTAAACTCACGCCTTCTTCCGATGGGGGTAGGCAGAACGCCACCAGCTAAGATCCTTACATGGAGTATGTAAGGATCTTAGCAGATCTTAGCATCTTTTGCCTCGATTACGTTCATACGACAATCATAAACGATCAACAAAAAAAAAAAACAATCAATCAATCGGTCAATTTGTCAATTATTTGTTTCGGACAAATTAACAGTCGACGGAATTCATAAATTCGAAACGTTGTTAAATTGAGATTTAAATGTTTTATTACATATTGTGCTCGCCCCACAGCAGATAGATCTGCTGATCTGTTTTTGTGGAATAAATACTTTTTATTATTATTTATTTTATTATTATCTACCTAAAGTAATTAAAAAAATACATAAATATATATATTTGATTGGTAACCGTTTCCTAAACACATTATACGTAATAGTTTTGACACATGGAGCATAGACAAGCATAGACACTAGACAGTGCGATACGTAGTGAAATTGATACGAGTACCGCTGACAAGGGTGAGAGGTGAGATACAGGGGTGTCGGACTTACGAGCAGCCCACTGTAGGGGCACCAGGAAAGAGGAGCTTTTGTGACCCATGTTACGTATGTTTGTACGTCATTTATTTTGACTACAAATAAGGTTAAGCAAATGTATTTTGTTATGACTTTTAGAGCGAAAGAAGATTGTCTTTTATCATTATTTTAGTTGTTTCCGAAATTTTTTATTAAGTCCTTTCTGTTAACTCCGTCTACCTAAATATGCAATTATCCCACTCATTGTTATTTTATTTTGGGTTCAGAATCTAATTAATGTTTTATTTAATTTTAACTCTTGTCTTTTGTAATAATCTAACATCCTGAAACTGTAAGCCCGCTTTCCTACGAAATGTATGGGAAAAGTTTTTTTGCGATTTATGACTTTTCTAGTACTCAAACCGCAGTTGGCCCAATAGAGGTTTTTGATCCTTATAAGGAACAGGATCGAATGACCTAAATAAAAGTTTTTGTGAAAATTGCCCCTTTGACTGCTGACAATTTTTTTCAAAATCTGTGAATGTTGATCAAAATTTCTCAAAAAGTAAAGGATAGTCTCTGAAGAACGTTTTCCTGTAGATACAACGGTCAGGGTAGCTGCCCTTACTGCCCCATCTCAAAAATCCACCCTGTATGTCAGTAGGCTACCTACCTAATTTTGAAAAGCTACATAAATTAAATATTGTCGGAAAATTCATCGTAGCGCATTACCAAAACATGTTTCAGCATCAAACATTTTTCGAATATGACGGATGGACCGACGGACCCACAGGTGTTGAATGTTTATTGTTGGTCTTCAGAGATTTCAGCAACATTGAATACCCAAGAAAATGCTCATCATGGGTACCTTTTAAGAGTTGCAGCTGCTAATATTTAAAGGAAATTCCGCATTTTAACCTTTTCTGCTCTTTTTCTAGGTATAAGTAGGATAAGTACTTAAGTACCTACTTACAATCTAAACTCTACCTCTCTACTCTACTACTTCCTCATTGGTCGCAAGCGCTACTGCTGAGCATGAGGTCCTGGGTTCGATTCCCAGGTCAGGCAAACTGTTATTGGGATTTTCCATTAGGAATTTCTCAGTAGCAGCCGGGAGTCTGGATTTGTCCCCGTTTGATGGCAATAGGCTCACCCCCTATTACATGGGTCTTAAACATAACTGGCGAAATTTGGGTGTAATATAAGACACCTCTGCCTAACCCTTCGGGGATTACAGGCTTGATGTTATGTTATGTAATCTAAACTTGGACTTGTTACCACCATTTTGATTGGAAAGGGGTATATTTTTGTTCAAATGATAAGCATTTTTTTTCACGAATGCAGATAATTTTTATAGCTAACTTTATATAAATGTAAAAAAAATATCGTACTTAGTTCTATCCATTACTAAATAAAATAGAATTTGATATTCCACGAATCCGTGTTGAAAATCTCTACATTTTTTTGTTCAATCCGCTGAGCGTTGGTCTCTAATCCTAATCATATTTTTATGAGATATTTTTTTCATACCCACGTTATCTGTATAAAATAAAATCAATGCAGTATGAAAAAAATACCATTCAGTATTGATCGTCTTTGTTTTCAAATATGTACTAACAAACAGCTGAATCATACATAATCGATTTTCAACACCTAATTTTAAAGGCTATAGAACGGCGGGGTGAAAGCTCTGTCACCCCAAGCTGGTATTTGATGACTCAGCGCAGGTATTAAAAGGGTACATTTTATTACCGTACTTTGAACTTACGTATATCATAATCGAGTACAACTTATACCCATGACCTATGGCTAACTAAAGGGATATGCTGGGTGGGATGAAGCCTCATTGATCTGAACTTGAATCATACTCCAATGCTATCAAATAATTTTAAACTACATTAGAATAGACATAAGTACCCAATCGGAACCTTTGAAAAAATGACGCATCATCATCGGGAAATCCAGACAAAGCCAGACGAAGACGGCATTCGCGATTCCCTTCGATAGAGTCCTCATTGTACGCAGCGTTTACAGCATTGCGCGTGCGTTATCCTCCCTCTCGCCTCTCTTTTACACCCGCGGTATCGCATCAGCCGTCCTTGTCCCTCCCGGGAGGGTCGATCTATACGACGATAGGTACGGCTACAGACGCTACAGTGCCGTACCACGACTAGTACGCAGGTTTCTGGCGTCTGGCACAAACGTCAGCTCTCGCCAGTCCGGTATAGGAACGCAACGCGGCCGCAAAAATGACGCGCGCCGTGCTTTTTATAAGTGTATTTACCATATTTTTGGACGTGCTGCATGCCGGACAGGTAAGATAAAGGCTTGAATGGAAGATTTGTATGGATTTTATTGAATGTGAAGCGGCGGCATCGTGCCGGGGACACTAAGTCGAAAATCGATTGAATGTGTTCGGTAATGTTTTCAAGGCGGGTGTAAAATAGTGGCTGGCTGAAAGGAGCCCGTTCATACACTTGCAGATACCGTAAAAGTTGTTTTCGTTGGCGTTTCCTAAGCGTTTTTCAGATTATGATTTAATTAGTGGGTTGCGTAACATTATTGGGTCTTAGATAAGTATAGAAAACTTTGTATTAGCTGTTTCGTCGGTTCATAACCTTTAGCGTAATTAAATAAAGTAGCGTAAACGGGAGCCATGTGAATGCGGAATACGTGTAGTTGTTTATACGGCTGATCTTTTTATGAACTACTGAGATTTTCACGTTTGCGATTATAGAAAATAGCTATTTGGGATCGATAAATAAATATGTGTCAATATTGATTGGAAAGCACAAAAACTGAAAAGAAAAAGTATTCAGAAAGGGTCTGCAAGTCTTAAATAATTAATGTTTTTCGTAGTTCTAAATAATAGTTAAGCCCGTAGTAAAATTTTCTTCATACGGGACAATATAGGTAGATGTACTGCGGGCTTACGGATGCCATAAAAATATATTTATGACTTTCTTCAGTCGTTAGACTCGAAATAGAATGAAAAGTGAATCACCTTTCCATTAGTAAGATGGCAAAGCAGTATTATTACTATTAAAACATTAAAACACATGACTATTTAATGAATTCTAGTAATGGCCACTTAGATTTGCTTGTAAAGCATGGGTTTATTAATAAAAAGAAAAGGAAATCTAGTCATCGGGTCACTCAAGTAGTCCCTGTTCGCATTTGCTTATGAAATGACACTTAATTGTGAATAATTCTGACGCGAACGATGCGACGATTAAATTAACCTAATTTTTATGAAAAATAGAATATAATGGTGCCATTTTTTAAGGAATTAACGTAATTTTATTTGATCTTAGTACCTATCGATTTGGTTACATTGCATACGAAAAACTGTAGGTATTATTGCAATGACTCAAGATTACTGCTAAGTAGTTATTCTATTATTCCACAACGGATATCCCTGAAGCACCAAATGTAATCGAGTAGCCATTTCTTAAAAATCGAGCATTTCTCTGAACTGAATACTGAAAGACGCCACAGTTTTTAAGCAAGCAATAATGGCAGCTTAAAAGAAAGAAAACTTGCAATTGCAAGTTGTTTAATTATCTCAAATGCATTACAATGCACTTGGGATAATTAAAAGCGCATTCAGCGCTGTATTGCACAAAAGCGCTGTAGGTATATATTAGCAATTCAGCATCAGATTAATCGCTTGAAAACAACAAGATCACTAAAATAAGAGACTTAAATAGTGATACATAGCAGTAAAGGGCTATCGGATAGATTGATCTAGGCACTTTAACAATCAACAGGGCCCGTCGGCTGTTCTGTAATCTCTGCATAATGTTACCTAACAACCAGCTACTGAAAGGCTGATCGATCAATACAAAAATTAAGTAGCTTGCTGTCACAACAGCCAAGCAAATGACATGACTTAAAGTAGCACATACTTATTCCATAACTTGACATGAGACTATGGAATCAGTATGTACTATATCATAACATATAAAATTAAACAGGCTTTCTGAAAGGGAGTTAGTCTCAGCATTATAACTTCAAAATTCGTACTCGTAATATCTAAGGTTTCTGAACATAACAACCAAGACTTTGTAATTAAGTCCGCTTAAACTTCTGAAATTATTTGCTGAACTAAAGTCTACGTTACAAGTGTTTGAAACAAAAGGAACTTGTGAGGCTTCTTATTTAGTTCCTAGAAGTAGACTTATAAAATCAATTAAAGTCCGAGGGGCATTCAACTTTAGTAGCGACCACTTCAAGAGCGAATAGTCTGGAATGTTCGACAAGAGTGCGCTACAAGTAGGGTTTTAGAGTCGACTTGTAGCTAGTTGTAAGTAAATATTTATGGGAATCTTAGCTTAGGTAGCTAAGATCACAAGTAAGTAACCATCTACTTTTATACTTGCACTTAAACTAGCCGAGTTTGCACTTTGCAGCGTTTTCTTTTTAAACTGACGACTGTACGTTAAGCTATGGTCATTGATATATAAAAATATATCAATGGCTATGGTTAAAACGCTTTCCAAATTCAAATAAAAAAAAGTTTTTAAATGTACTACTTACAGGCTAATAACACAGGCAATATTGAACGTTTAATGATTTCGAACTAGCTCTCGTTCGAATACCTAAATACTGCATTGAAAAAAATTATATTCGTGGTATTGCGTCATAGCTGAAATAAAGGATGTTCGACAAAACATAGTAGGTACTTATACAGGCAGCTGCAAAAGCGACGGGGCATAAGTAATGCGCAATACTTATGCGTCTTGTTGCCCATACACCCTCATTTCCATACATTTCTATCTTATTTGCTGCGTCCCTGCACTTACTCAGGCCGCACAGCCTGGAGGAAATAGCCGTAAATTAAATATGATTTCATGCGAGGAAATTCGCAATTTTACTTTGCGGTGTACAATGAATTTGTTTCTTTAAGAGTGCCTACTTTGTTACTTGGTCTGTTGTAAATGGTTGGGATTTTACTTATAGCATCTTTACAGTTTTGAATATAATTAGTTTCAGTACTTACTACTGTTAAGCTAATATGATAAAGAAGTCAAAATTGAATGAATTTATGAGATCGGGTATTTTTTTTAAACATGCTGTAGGTAGGGTACTGCTGATATCAGAGGTTCAAATATAACAGGTAGATGCTTAAAATAGATCTTCTTTTTAAATTATCATACTAACACGCGCATATTTTCAGACCTATACTTATTGAAATTGTACACATGATTTCTGTGTAATGAACTAATGATAGGTACTGAAACATACTTAGCGAGCGGCAGGAATTCATACAAATGCATCGATCGACGGCTTTGTTTGGAACTGCACGAATTAATATTATATCAACTTACTTTGAACTAAAGACATTTATATGAGGTAGGGACCTGTATCAAACTATACCGACTATTTATGCCCTGGTTACAGTCAGAGACAACAGAATGATCAGATGTCTAAAATCTTCTTGTGTCATCTGGATAAATAAATGCCCATTTCTATGCTGCCCGTAGGGCGTAGGGCGGGGAAACATCACCACGGCATACAGCACGGCGCCGCCAGCGTGAAACGGCACGACGTCGGAACGGTGGTGCCGTGTACGGTGCACCGCATCAGCTAACGCCAGCAACCATATCGGTTCAAACGTGTACTCAAACTTGCAGTTTTGTCTAAATATGGACCGCGAAAGACGTATTCTTCTCCTACGGGGCGAGCACGGCCTACTGTGACATGACTTGAGTCACACATTTTATCACAGTTTGAGCGATAAAACTGTTTTGTCATAAAAAGCTAGTACAAATTGACATGACATAATTTATCTTTTTTTTTTCTTTCTAGTAGCCCCACTTCAAATTTTTAAGACCCCCCATTTTTCAGTCTCTTTTGCAAAAAAGATATATATATATATATATTTTCTCTTTCTTGTTTGCAAGTTAGTTGGGCAAACGTCATCTAAAACTATTCTAAATTTCAAGTTGATAGCATTAGTAGTTCTTGAGATATCCAGGTGTGACAGACAGACAGACTTACGGCCGAACCCAATAACCTATATATCACCAGTTTCGGCCTACTGGAGATATAAAAATATATCTATCGATGGTTTTAACGTCCCAATAATCTCTTAATCTACCGGCCCACGCTATCTACTGATGGGAGGGGGTGTATCACCTACAACAGATATCTATTTGTATGAAAATGCCAAAGTATGCGTCCCAAATTCTCAATATACGATTTGTTTTTTTATATTTAAAGTAATAAAAAAATATTAACAGAAATTTAAGCCCCCCCTTACTAACACCCCCCGTGCAAGCACCATTTCAACATGAATTTAAGTTAAAAAAAAAACAACATTAATGCGCTAAGGTAGCCCGCGAAATTCAAATTTTATTACGTTTTTTGCAATTTGCAGTTCAGTAACAGGTTGTATTTTGATTCGCGGCCATAACAAATATGGCTCTACAGAATTATATCTCAATCCAGTAACTTATTTAGAAGTAAGAAACAAAGAAGTTTTAATATAACCCTAATTACACATGTTGTTTTTTAAAGTGATGTTGGTCGTAATGGAACGCACGGGAGGGCGAAGTAGAGAAACCTACTTGTTGTGTTCGTTAGATAGATAGCCTTTATCAATGATTGTGAGACGCCATCCGAGCATAGATATAATTATACTGTCTATCATCAATAGCGATCTGTATTTAAATGAAAATAAGTTATTGGGTTCGGCCGTTAGTCTCACCATAAGGGTTCGTTTTTACCATTTTGGTACGGAACCCTAACATCGGTCGTCTTTTGAACCGATGCCGCGATGGTTGTTGTCGTGAGCCGACGCAGCGCACCGTACACGGCACCGGTCTGCGGCACGACGTCGTGCTGTTTCACGGTAGCGGCGCCGCGCCGCCACCGCCCATGGTGATGTGTCCATGCCCATACCGTTGACCGCAGCAACAGAGCCGCAACGCTTAATCATCAGCTTATCCTTTTCCCAACTATGATAGGGTCAAAAAAAAAAACTATGTTAGGGTCGGCTTCCAGTCTAACCGGATGCAGCTGAATAGCAGTATTTAACATGAAGGGACTACCTATCTGACCTCCACAACCTAGTTACTGGGTAATACGATACCCCTTGGTAAGATTGGTTGTCAGAGTTTCGTGCTTCTGACGACCCGTAACGACTGTCAAAGTTCCGTCAATGACAGCTGGTACCAACGGGTTAACGTGGTTTCCGAGACACGGAGGGGTCTTGGTATGTAAAGATGGTCGCCCATCCACGGACCAACCGTACCAAGCATAGCTTAAGACGCTGACGACAGCTAAACCGCGGTCACTATCAGACTGCATACAAAAGAAAGAGAAGCGTGATGACACAACGCTTGTAATTTATTGAAAAATATGATGTACTTAATTATCTATTTACTCAAAAATTACTTGAGTAATCGAAAATAAAAACAACCAAGTTCTGCATACAAATAAACCGTTCTTGTTATTAATTAAATACCAACCGTACGTTGATATTTGATACAGATATTTTGAATTGAAGTAAAGGGTTCATCATCATCATCACAGTCGAAAGATGTCCACTGCTATAATCACTACGCTTGGCAGGCGGGTTGGCGATCGCAGTATGGTGTTCAAATGCATAGAGAACGCTGCTGCCCATTCTCTTGTAAGTCCCTTAGTCGCCTTTTACGACACCCACGGAGTAAAGGGTTAGTTTACCGTTAATTTGTATCAAGTTTTTTTTTTCTAAACATGTTTTGGTAACAAACAAGTTCTGAGAAATATGTTCGAGAATAACATATTATATTTTTTCCGCTACCACAAACTATATTGTATTTGGCAATTTATTATTTAAGACAAGCCTTCTTTTATCATTTGCCTCTGATGGATCGACCCGTGTGGCTGCACAAGCCGGAACGCCTAATGCGCACTAAAAAAACTTAAATATGGGTGTAATAAAACAGCTAGAGGCAGGAACGAAGTTTATGGGGGGTCAACTCGATGACGACTCGAAGGCGATGCTGATCAGGTGCCGCTCAACGAGGGACCTCCCTTAACCGACAAACGTGAACGAATTTTAAATGAACTTTTTGCTAAACCGCCTTAAGTGGTATAAGATAGGAAGAAAAACTAGTTGGTAGCCCTAAAGGATCATATTCTCTTATTGTGCGTGCAAAATCAAATGGGCTTTTGATTTTCCACGCGCAATGTGTTCTGCCGTTGTATATCGAATGGGTAATAAAAGATCCTACTATACTCTGGGCTCCTGGTACCTAGGTAATGGGACTCTAGTATTTTTGTGCGTTTATTTTTCCGGTAATGATTTACAAACAGTCGTCAATCATTGAGTTACGGCTAATGAGGTAAATGTTGTTTCACTGTGTGTGAGTTAGTTCTGGGTTCGTTAAAGTAGAATTATGAGGTTCTCGGCTAATTCAAGTGCAAAACACTGTTTTATTATAAATTCTAGATATTATAAATAGTTTTATTTCTGCGTTTGACCATCTATTTATTTATTTATCAAGAACAATTTATATTGTGCTTGATACATTACATACATCATAATTAATAATATTAATATAAATACTAAAAGTGAACATGCAGATATAATAATTACTTAACAAACATAAAAAAACCTGCTTACAAAAATCAATAATATAAATAGCTTTTTTTTATATTAGAAAATTTGAAATTTTGATATTAAATTACAGTTCGTCCATTGAGTACAAGTATTTATCTATCTATAGGTTCCGTTTGGTGCCGGACGAAAGAATAGCACCATCCCATTCTTCCCATGGGTGTTGTAAAAGGCGACTAAGGGACTAAGGGAGGCATATGTCTAGCAGTGGTCGTCTTCGGCTGAAATGATGATGATGATGATGATTTATCTATCAGAAATGCTTTGAGCTTAGCCTTAAGAGAGCTAGTGTTAACAAAATTTTCAAATCCGCTGGGCATCATCCCAACTGATGAAAAAGGTTATGCGGTCAATGATAGTGAACGCCTGCTTCCCTCGTGACGATATAAAATTACCATCGGGATACACACAAACCTAGGTATTTCGTTTTTAGTTAGAGTCTGTCAGTAGTGCTGCTCCTACATTTTTTCGTCTTGCATGTGTGATAGGCAGCCCCGAAACCATAGCATCCAATATCGACCCTGTCGACGTCGTTCGATCAAAATTCGATCATGTCCCCCCGCACTCCAAACTGCATCGACCAGTAATAACCTTTTTCGAATCCGCGCTCTACTCCAGCTTCTTTTTAAAGAGGATATCGGTTCGACCTGATGGAATATGAGTGATTGACAACGCGAAACAAAAGGGGAGAGCTGGCTTTATTGGATCACCTGAATATTGGCTGTCAAGCAGCGCGGCTTTGCGTTCTGGCGACTGCATTCGCTTTGTTACAACGTTATTACTCGATGTCGTGTGTTGGCTTTTGTTATGGCGATTTCTAATTTCGTTTTGGAAGCAATCCAGTCCGGTCCAGTTAGATTTTCGGGTCATAAAATTAACTACATATTAGCTGTTTTAGCTTGATGAGATATCGATTTAAAACGTAATTAACTATAATGATGTGTCAAACTATATCATTATAGTTGATTAGTTGTTTATAGAATGCGACATCGTAACAAAATGTATAAGGTAATTTCCCAAAGTGGTGGTTTCACATCAATAAAATAGGCTAATATCTTTTAATAATATAATGGAATCCATGAAACAAGCAAACCAATAAAACCGTTTTCTTAACTTTTACATAAATAATGATTTAATTCGTTACCTATAGGCATGTTCTTGTTTTAGTCTTTGCAAATGCTTTTTGTTTCGCGGCCGGTAGCCCACCAACATCCATACTGTATTCGTTTTCTGGAAAACTCTGGAAAATTGACTGGTCATTTTGGAATCATATACATATAGTACGTATATCGGCATCAAGTTCTTCCTTACAGCAGTGAGCTTAACATAAATTAATTTGAATACAATGAAATGCTAAGCTAGAAAAATATTTATATGATTTAACTAAATACTTATATAATTATCGCAGTCGACAGGACCCAGTAGCGCCCAATCTCCATTGGTTGTATTTATCATTATTTCTTATGTATACATAATCAGCTTATAATGTTCCCACTGCCTCCTCTCTGTCAGAGACCGTAATCCAGCACGCGGGCCCAGTGCGGGTTGGTATGTCACATATGTTTTCGATTTTTTTTATTATCTAAAATGTAATGATAATATTTTCCACAAGTCATAAAAGTGCTTAGACGGCATAGTGCAATTTATCGACCGTTTCAACCCATAATTTCATGACCACATGTAAGGTTTTAAGTGCTGTTGTAGTTATTATAACTACCACCTATAATTCCCTTTCTTTAAGTAATGCAGTAGCTACAACATGTTTGCTAAGAACAACGGGTTCAGGTTGATTGCAGGATTAGCTTGATTTACGATGATCATAGGTTAGTTAGTTGACGGTACATTGCTCATAGATACAATAATGAATGATTTCCTCCGTCCAGTTTTTCTATTGCCGTGCCTGATTAGCAGGTACAATTTACTCTTCTGTTAGAATTAAAAGAACTAGAGAACGTTAGGTTATATCAAAAATGTTTCTGTAAGGTAAATCCAATCCAATATTCCATATTCTTGCCAATATATAGTATGTTTTATTCCCATTCCACACACCCCAGTCCTCCTAGAGACAGAGGAACAAGAAAAGTCCATTACTCTCGCAGAAAACCTATAAAGTAAAACTCCTCCCTTAACTTTTATTCCCAGTAAACAACCCACACTAAGACCCGCCATATTGTTCTGTTTTCAAAACCTTTTAAAACACGGAGCTTCAAAATTCCATTTCCAAATCTCCTTTTCACAACATAATGTCTTTTTAAATATATTATCTGGTACCCAGTAGATGTTGCGGAGGTTTTATTCCAATTTTCCTTTCTGGCTGGATTTGGGGTGGATTTGTAGAGTGACCATTGTTTAAGCGGCTCGAGTGCCCTTTTGTTGTGTATGTGTGCCGATGATAAGGTTTGTCCCGTACTCTCGGTTAATTGTGGAGTGATTAAAACCTACGCCAGGCATTACCGTTTTGTTTAATTGCGATGCGACATACTACGAGTGCTAGTTTAGCTTCTGTTTGTGTGCTGATTAATTTGACACAGAATGTATTTAGGAAAGAGATAAATGAAAAACTAGAGTAAATTAAAGGTAAAACAAATAAAATATAATTATAGTTACCTATTACATTTAACGACATTAGGCTCTCAAATTGGCATACCTACAGCCTTAGTAATAAATCATAGTAGTACAGTAGTGTAGTATATTATTTTCCTACTACAACCAAATACAAGCGTCAACCCCTACCTAGAACCAGTTGCACATTTACAAACAACTATTCAACACTAATCGCATAAAACACATTATTCTACCCGACGACAGCACACACAATGGACATAGCTATACAAGCTGTACGAGATAAATGAACTGTACTGTACCAGTTAAATAAAGTGTATCAGGTTATTAATTTCAGTTATCTGCGTGTTCTGCTCTATCGCAATGTACACTTCATTGAGTCTATTGAAAACTTGCGAACGGCCACGTCGGGTATTGTGCTAAATGCAGCCAGTTGTGCTTAGATGATCAATATTTTGAATAGTGGTAGAATGTTGTTGTTTGTGGTTTATTCAAACGCTGGAACAATGGGACTAGTTTGTGGCGAAGTTTCTGGAGAATGGAATGGGACTAGGAATTATTGCTATGTATCTAGGTAGAGAAATAATTCTAAATCTAGATACAGAACTTACCATTGATTATTGGTTTTTGAAATATTATTCGTAAAAATATTAAATGGTTTAAAAAAACTGGATGGAAATTAACAAGTTGAATAGTTTTTTATGCATCTCGAATTCACTGTAAAGCTTGAAGTCGTTGATATTATTTTTATTTAAATATTTTTTCTGTATTAACTACTTCATAACGTTTGAACGAATAAAAAGCTTCGTCAATATGTTATTTAAAGCCAAAGAAAGCCGTACCAACGCCGCATACAGAACTTGGCCCTTTTGAGAGGTTTGCAATATTTTATAGAACTGAGAAACTCATTCATTTTTTCCCGAGACTTTTCTGAAAGCTTAGAAGTTGGAAAAATTAAAACTTGATTATAAAATGTTGGACGTGAAAAGTTCTGGAAAGCCGAAGTGAATAAAATTAAATAAATGTTAGACATTCTGAAAAGTTCTTTACGATTATATTTGAATCCCTTGTGGAGTGAGTTGTGTATTTAATCTCTTCCCACACAGTGATGTGTGCTCAACTCAATGTTCAATTTATCAGTCCATGCTAAGCCGTAGGAATGTACGAGTATGTCGATTCTAGCAAAATTTTATATTCTGTCTTACAAATTCCGCAGCAATCTCGAGGCAGTAAACAGTGACAGTCAACTTGATTATTGAGAACTACGCTTCTAGAGAAAAGTAAACTGACAATAGAGTTACTGCAAATTCTAGAAATAGGGAAGATTTCTTAGAATATTATCTTTATTATCAAAGACAATATCAGCATACAAGCCCAGTGCAAGTTTCTACAAAAGAACTATATCCATCTACACGCTGAATAGATTTAGAGTAAATATGACAGTACCACATACACCTACCCTGAATTCAAAGAGCTTCTTTGAAATTTAATCCGCGTTCCAAGATGGCGACGGAGGTACTTCGTGCTAAGCCTTCAGTTCGCAAGATTAGGGCCACGAAGCAAGCGACACTGACTAAATACCGAATCACTATTTCTGCTTAGTGGACAAGCTGATTATAAGTAGATTTAATTTGGTGTAGTGAGAGGTGGAATTGGCCACGTTGTGAGCTACCCATAGCTCACCGTCTGCAGGCCCGCGCCTACGATGGCCGGAAATCAGCTTGCGACTCCCGACGCCCGGGGCGTCTCCTGCGGTGGCTAAGGGCGTGAGGGCGCGAACCCTGCCTCACCCTCACGCGTTCCGCCTCCTCCTTCGCGAGCATTACTGCTTCGCAGAAGGAGTAGATGGCCTCCCATGCACTCTCGCTCCAAACCATGGCCTGAACCAGGGCCGGACGCGAGAGATCGCCGCCACCGATCGCCTCCGTGAGGACACGGCGCCGCTCCGCCCAAGCCGGGCAGACCTCTACCGTGTGCTCCACCGTGTCCTCCGGGCGATCCACACAGTGGTGACACCCAGGCGTTTCCTCCCGCTTTATCCTGAACAGGAACCTCCCGAAACAACCGTGTCCGGTGTGTGATTTTACCCTGTGTTCTTTTTTCTCTCATAGTTTTACATAAATATCCTATAAACAATATAAAAATCAATTTCCGTGAGTTAGTCTCGCAAAAACTCGAAAATGGCTCACCCAATTTGTTTTTTTTCCTTTTGTTCATTTCAATACTGGGATGGTTTAGGAAAAAAGAAAACTAGGAAAATCTCAAAGGAACAGCCGAAAAATCGAATAATTATGAATTTTGTCTCACCTGGTGCGAAGTTCAGTGCGTCATCTAATACAAAATAAAAATAAAAGCTTAGTGCATAAAGATAAATAAAAAACTTGCGAAAAATATGTAACCAGGTTAAAATAATCCACAATTTCGAGTACTTACTCTATTCTTGCTTGGTTTTTCAAATAAATTGTTTTTTGATTGTAATAATAACATTGCAGATGTAATGCGTAGTAAAGTACTCGTATACTGCGGCGGGGCGAGCACGGCCTACTGTGACATGACTTGAGTCATACATTTGAGCGATAAAACTCTTTTGTTATAAAATGCTAGTACAAATTGACATGACATAATTTATCATGTCTTGTCACAAACGTCTTGGCACGCCCGTGCTCGGCCCGCAGATTGGAATCAGTTTTATACATGGGCTAGAGAAGTAGATAGATACAGCTTATACGGCTTCAACGTTCATTCAAAGAGCGTTATATTTCGTAGGTTTAGTGGCCCGAAGAGAGCCGTCTTAGAACTTTCTGCTACGTAGTTTGTGCGCTAGAGTCTTTTGTTTAACAAGAATGCAACCTTGCGGAGTGTTGTGGGCAGAGAGGGTGCGAAGGGAAATTTATCTATTTTTAGTTGAGTTCCCACTTTCAGATGTAGAAGGACACGTTTGTAGCAGTTTCAAGGTTTAGTGTGAGCTTAGATTTCAGTATAAAATTTGTGTTAGCAGAGTGGTTACAATTAACTTTGTCAGCTAGAAGTTGTAGCTGACTAGAATACAAGGTGGTACCTACATAGTATGACTACAAACTTCGTATGTGGCGGTAAACCTGATATTTAATACAGAAAATACATGTAAGCATACATTTTGGTGGTTTCAAAAAGCGTATACCTAACTATACATACTTAAATTATTATATATTTATATTGAAAGCTAGGTAAAATTTGGATGAATATCCTTTACGCTAGTGCTGAAGTAGGACATACATCAACGTCAGACGTTTACTTAAACAGCGCTAAATCTAAATCAGACATTGATGCCCTTGAAGACTGGCATACAAATAAATATCACCTTTACATCCTCATGTTCCTATTCGTTTGAAATCCGAACTCCTTTTGTCTGTAACGTCAAAACAGAGGGGAGCATAGAGAAAGGAGATGTAAAGGCGCAGCTACACGATTCCAGCGTTGTATTTCTAAAGGAACAACTTTGTAAAACTCGTTTTCTGTCTGGTAACAAGAAAACAGTTGTGCTGTTTTGCAGCAGTTTTTATTGGCCTGCCTTTGTTTACCGACTAGTTGAGTGCTTGGTTTTAGGGTTCCTTTGGTGTTGCTAGCTTGGCAACTAAGTCTTAGTCCGTAATATCTACAGTAGGTATGAGTTCTGCGGATTCTTTAAGACACTGGTGAGGGTTTATTGTTGGATACTCTTCAATAGTACAACTTTGGATATTAGTACTGTTTAGTCCTACAAGAGACTCAGAGCAGGCTTGGTAAAGTTCTAGCGAAGAATAGACCACCAACCTGCCACGAGACAACCTACTCGGTTTTCGCAAAACGTAGGATGGAAATGTGCGTTCTTCTGTGTTTGCCATTAATTGTAACATATTCAAGCGATACAGTTATCTTAAAATAATACGTACAATTAAATCATCATAAAGAATAAAAATAAAAGTACCTAAAAGCACCGCAAAACCACTACAAAACATGTTTTCTACTAACAATGTGCAGCAACAATCCAAATCGATTAAAAAGCAAATCGATGGCATGCCGATTTTAACTGTAAACGATTATATCGATAAACTTGTTCGTCCTTGCTAGGACGCCACTATTTATAAGACAGAAATAAAAATGTCTAGACCACATTCCAGTACTTAAGCTAGTCCCTCAGGCTAGTACGGTGGTCATCATTTATTCATACTCGTATCCAGTTGTAGCACCACTGTCAATTTTTTGTCGCTGTCGATTGTGATAATTGGATTGGTTAGGAATCGAACGCTGTTCGATGGAATGATTTTTTGTCTAATAAGTGTATTAAGTATTAAATAATTTGGCAAAATGTATCGAGACTCATCAAAAATAACGATCATATACCTACATTATTGGCAAATAAATGATTTCTTTCTTTCTTTTACGAGGACAGTTCCATATTTCTCTGGCAGATCGATATATGCAACCATGTTTTTAAACTGGTTTTATAAATCCAGTAACTGAAACAAGGCTTTGGAAATTAAGAACAGTATTAAAGTTGTCCAAAAATAATAGGCCCGTTTTGATATTTAACTTGAATCGATTTATCGTGAGTATCGAGTACCGAGTTGTATGGTAACTTCAGTAGTTACGTCGCGACGGTTAATCGTGACAACTATAGTTGATGGAGAAAAGGGTATGTATACTAATTTATTATTAAGAAGATTTTTTTTTTTGGTTTGGATATTATCAAATAACTTCTCTTGCTCTGGGCCCCAAGTCTGCTATTTTTATAAATTCAGTCATTCCAAAACGATCCCATTGTCATTTTGCTAAAAGTTCGTAATCTGCTAAATTCATAATGGTCGATTATTGGTCGGTCAATGTTCTCGTAATAGAATTGTGTTACTTATAATGGCATTGTCGTATTGCCATTATTATAAAACCCATTGGTAGAAATGTCATTCATTTGTCATTATGTACGAGATTACCAATAAATGCAATGTCTTTCAATGTAGTGTCAGTGGCCGACCATTGGAAAGTCATAATGACGCCATTATAATAGTAGATTACCAAACTTGTCAAAATCAACAAATATGAAATCAATGATCGACCATTCTGACACTATTGTAATAGCAGAGTTGAGGCCCTGGGCGGGGAAGGGAGGGAGGCGTGTCAGACTTTTACTGACTAAAACCCACCCGTGTTCCTTCCGTTGCCTGTGTGCCGGGGCCACGATATCCCTTTCGAACAAACTCGTAACCCTGGCAGGTAATCTCTGGGGGTACCCCCAGAGATTACCTGCCAGGGTACGAGTTTTCTGGAACTAACACTCGGATCTGAAAAATTATTTGATGTCCAATTCTTGAGGAATGCTATTTAACATAACGATACGACCCTTAGGAGCCAAGGAAAAAAAAAAAGTCAGAAAGAATGTAAATAAATGTGAGCATCTATCACACAACTCAGTATCTGTCACATAATTAATTTATCTGTCATTGCTTAATTTTTTTTTTTTACCTTTTCTGGTATATTAATTTTATTCTAGGTGCATCGTCTTCACATATAATTAGATAATTAATGTACCTATACGTACAAAATATTGTAAAATATTTTAAAAGAGTAACGGTGGAGTTTCTTGCCCATTCTTCTCCATACGAAGCTACCTTTTGGAAGGGGCGACTAGAATCAATTCTATTTTAACCGACTTCTCTTTGTACATTTTGACGTTCAAAAGTGGCATTTATGTGCCTATTTGAAATAAATAATTTGACTTTGACTTAAGTAGGTAGCCATCGCTCTGAAATCTTGATAAAATCAAACATGACGTTCAAAAGTGGCATTTATGTGCCTATTTGAAATAAATAATTTGACTTTGACTTAAGTAGGTAGCCATCGCTCTGAAATCTTGATAAAATCAAACATGACGTTCAAAAGTGGCATTTATGTGCCTATTTGAAATAAATAATTTGACTTTGACTTAAGTAGGTAGCCATCGCTCTGAAATCTTGATAAAATCAAACATGTGAAGAGGGTATCACAAACGAAGTAACCTCCCAACTGGTTGTCAGACCGTCTCATAACATCAATACAAGCCCGAACAAGGTCCCAAACCTTTGATATTGCTGCCGAAGCATCTCCTATGAGCCATTACTGTCTTCAAACTTCATTATAACGACATTGTAACACACATGTTGGGTCCTAACTACGTCAGTGCTACTCAAAATGCCCAATGGAGCGGTAAATAGGCCCTTCTGCTCCAGTGGCCATGGCGACGGGCCTAAACATTGATATCCCAGCCCTCTGAGCGAATAAACTAATCTTGTACATTTTATTCCACGGCAGGCTGCGTGAAAAATGAATTTTGAGGTAACCTCTTGAAGGAGAGTAAATTGGGACGAATTATTCAGACCCACTCGTTCGCCGAGTGTGGCTTATGAAAAGTAAATATACACTGTTTATGCTCGCGTTACAAAATTTAGATTAGATTTATTTTTTCCCTTTATTTATTTGAAAGGGTTTTATCACTTAGCGATGTGACCTAATGACCCTAATGTCACCCCCGGTAACAGCATGTCGATTCTGTAAAAATCTCACCGTAAATTCTTGCGTGGAGTGAGCTGTCAGTGTCATTGTCATTCTCGGATGCTAGGGATTGACCAAGGATTACATTTACAAATATTCGAGTTTTCATGCTAATTCTATTGCTCATTTTATATTATTTCAAAGCTAGTATTTATGCGTGAACATTACTATTTATGGGGTTTGTAAATAAAATAGCAAAACAGAAATTCAGTCAAACTCAACTTAATGTAAAAAAACAAAATTGAGTTTCTGTTCAAAATCTCGACTATGATTGTAAATGTAATCCTTGGCCCATCCCTAGCATCAGGTGGGATGACACTGACTGTTCACTCCACGCTCACTTCATCTAAGTTTTCACGGTGAGATGGTTACAGAATAGCACTGGAAAACATTCAACAACTTAAAACTAAACAATGGGTAATAAACAGTTATTATTATAATTATTACCTACTTAATAGTGTTGTCCACACAGTCCTTTTGGTTTAGATTAATTTATATTAGATTATATTAGATATAAAACGAGTTTTACTACAACTGCACAAGATAATAATAATCCAAAAGAGTCGTCTCGATTTAAAATTTTTGTCAACACAAATAATATAAATCACGAAAAAAGGTTTTTAATCTTGCCAATGTCAATTTGTTCGCAACTCTCTGGGGTAACAAATGTAGTGATATTTTATTAAAACCTTTTCCAATCCATTAGCGAATAAATAAACTACGTATAACATGTTACGTAAGTAGCTGAAAATATGACTGCTCGGTAAATATTGATGTTCCTACGAGTACTACAATATACTAAATTACCACAGAGCATAATTTAGTATATTGCCTTATTTATTCCGAAAACGTCCACTGCTGTACTTGAGCAAACGTAATATTGTGATCTTGTCTGAAGGAGGCTGTTATCTAATCTTTCACGACACCCACCATACGCGGTTAAATAATGCACTCAATCTCTAGCCTTTTCACAGGTTCTCTATAATTATTGTGTTCCCTAACTTTTTTATCCATTATCTACATACATACATACATACATAAACTCACGCCTTCTTCCCATGGGGGTAGGCAGAAACTATAGAACGCCACTTGCTACGCTCCTTAACTCCGTTTACTTCGCCTACGTTCATACACGCACGCCGGTTGGGAGTACTACGCACCTGACCTTTCTGAAGAACATCACCAATTTGGTCACTATATGTCCTTCTAGGGCGTCCCCTCCCGGCGTTTCCACTCACCTCTGCTTTATAAATACCTTTTGTTATCCATCCGTCATCCGTCTTTATTCCATTATCTAAAGTGCCATATTATTTTTTTGTCGTAATCATCTGTCCGAATCATAATTTTGCCCGAACTTAATGCCACATAATATCACATGCCATAAAATTGAAATCCCAAATACCACGCCCTAAGTTTGTTTTTCATAAATATTACAATCAATAATACTTATACAAAAAAAAAAAGACTTAAAACTGTTTTCAATTAAAGTTACAAGTCCTAAATTATATTTTAGTATTAAATAATTAATTATAATTTGAACTTCCTTATGCCTCGTTATTATAAATATTGCCGTGTGGTCTTTGGGCAATCTGATAATACCATAGATATAAGAAAGAAGCTGTTTTTTATATTTCTATGGATAATACACAGGTATTTTGCATGGGGTGCAGTTCTAGATTTTTCATATTTACAACCTCATCTAACCCAAATGATTCACCAAGAATAGGGGGAAGCTGGCGCTCGGCGGCCGCGGCCGCTACGGCACGCTCGCTTCGCTCGCTCGACTTCGCGCGTTAGCGGTCACTGTTCTAACCGAACCTAATCCAAATGATTCAATAACAGTAGATGGTATCTGACGCATTCCCATTGATTTTAAATATTGATTCTACGTTTGAAATAAAAATAAGCAAATTGCCCGGGCATTTTTTATAATGTCCTAATAATCACTTGATCCATAACATATTTATGGAGAAGAAGAAAACACAAACACTAATAAATATCGATATTTAAGACATTCGATACTCTGTTGATATTGAGATCTTTCGATGTCACTTTTATAGTTAATTAGATTTTTTATTTTATTTTCATTTAATTCGGAATAATAAAAATAAATAAAATAAGCCTTTATTGCTGGTTATACAAAGTTTCTAAAATTATTTCCTATATTAATCCTACAATTTTTTCTTATGTATCCACGTTCGGTGCATTTTTCTTTTAAACCGCTTGTCCTTCGACAAAGGCCTCCTCTAAAGATTTCCATCTCTCTCTATTTCTCGCCCTCTGAATCCACTCTGGACCAGCTACTCTTTTGACGTTATCTTGCCAACGTTTCGCTTGTCGTCATTTGCTCCTTTTTCCATCCCTTGGGTACCACTCTGTTATTAATTTGGTCCATTTCTCGTTTTCCTCTCTTAACATATGTCCTGTCCATCGCCATTTTTGTGTTTTACATACTTTTTTCGCATCTTTAAACTTAGTTTTACTTTTAATTTCTCCTAATCTTACTTTGTCTCTTCTCTTGACTCCAATTACACTTCTTTCTATACTATTTTGACAGACGTTTATTTTCTGAGTTAGTTGTTCTGTCAATGCCCATGTTTGGCAACCATAGGTCAAGCACGGCAGAATAAATATGTTGTAAATTTTCCTTTTGTCTTTAATTGGCATGTCTCTGTTCTTCATCACTTCGCTAAGGGACCAAAATCTCTTCCAAGTGTTAGCTATCCTTCTATCAATTTCTTTATGCATAGTATCAGTTGTAGATATTAACTGTCCTAGGTAAATGTAGTCTTCTACGTAGTCTATTGGTTCCCTATTTACTGCGATACTGGTCTGTGAGGAATTGGTCATAATTTTGGTCTTTGTCGTGTTCATTGACAGCCCTGCTTTCGCACTTTGATCCGATAATTGCTTTAGCATTTCCTCTACCTTTTTTGGGTACTCAGAAAACAGAACTAGATCGTCTGCAAAGCGTAGATGGTTTAAGTTTCCACCGTTTATGTTGATTCCATTTTCATTCCAATCTAAATTCCTGAATATCATCTCGAGAACTGCTGAGAATAATTAGGTGAGATAGGGTCCCCTTGTCGGACACCTCTCTCTATAGGGAATTCCTCACCCGTGGTTTCCAGCCTGACTTGTGCAGCTGACGAGGAGTACTGCACAAGTCAGGCTGGAATTCGGAATAATACACATTATATAATACAATACTTAGGACACATAACTTTATTTCATGCAATATTATGAGATTTATAGTACTCGATATTATGACAGAATAGTTTTAGAAGTAAAGACAAAATGATGTAAAACTAAGTTTCGAATTTTTGAACATTATGGTTACTGAAGTTTATAGCAAACGTGTTATGGATAATGATTTTCGGACAAACAACTTTAGGAGAAGAAAGGGAGTACCCTTTTCACAACTATGTTGGGATCGGCTTCGAGCGACTGCCTATCTGACCTCCACAACCCAGTTACTGGGTAATACGATACCTCTTGGTAAGACTGGTTTTCAGACTTTCAGGCTTCTGACGACCCGTAACGACTGTCAAAGATCCATGAATGACCAGCTGGGACCAACGGCTTAACGTGCTTTCGAGGCATGGAAGAATATTGGTATGTAAATATGGTCAAATATTTCGACACAAATGTATTTTTGTTATGAAATAAATAACTTAAACTTTAACTTGAACTTTCACCCATCCACTGACGAACCACGGCAACCGTAGCTTAACCTGACGGATCGATCCGCGCGGTTATTATTATTTAGTCACGAGCTCCTAACTATGTTACGAGCTATTCAGTCATAAATTATGGACTACGGAATACAAATGCGCTACATTCAAAATGTCCTCTTACTTTGATATTATTATCTACTGCTATTTTCGTATTATAAAAAAAAAACATTTTAATGCGGACAACTAAAAGATCCATAAAATGTTAGTAACGTAAACGGTTTGCACATAAAATACTACTGTTAATAATTTAAACTAAAGACGAATCCATGAGAAGACATTCAACAACTATACACAACGAGAAATGGAAACTGCGGGCTAATTGCTTAACACAATATCAGAAGGAATCGGTTTCAATTTGACAGTACAACAATATTCATTGCATTTTTTACGTTGTTGAGCAGACACATTTTCTAACACATGAATCAATGGATTGGCATACTTCAAAATCATTCCGATTCCGATTCAAACTGTGTAACGCAATTAGGGGGCTGGAATAAGTCTTCGTACAAATTGCCTTATAATGGCGGAGGAAGTATCTGCCGCTACAGCCTTCAGAATGTTATTGTGAGTTGTGACTGCCCCTTATTCTGCTCAGGAGTGTTTTTTGCGGATAATGGCATGAAATCCATCGGTATGGTTTACCGCGAACATTTCAGAAGCATTGAAATAACGAGGCAGATATTATGCCGCCTAATTTCCAGCAGCACTTTGCTAATCACGTCATCTGGTACCAACTGGAACATTATGACCAATGACTTTGAGAGTCCGGATGTGTTAGCTAATATTCGCCGAACCGTATCAGCTAAATCCACATTACATAGGTCAGTACATCTAAACAAGTACTCGATGTATAGAGAAGCACTGGAGCGTGGAACTCGACCACAATGCCTCGTTTCCTGTCCACTATTCGCCAGTGCCATATGCCAGTAATCCGATTTCCTATTTAAAGGCCCCGTCATCGAATCGCCAATGTTCTTTATATCGATACTATCGATTTGTGGGACGGCTGCTCTTTGTTGCTTGGTAACGTTATTAACGTAAATTGACTTGGAAAGAGTTGAATGGAATTGAATGTCGCGTTTTAAATTCCGGTACAAAGATCAAAGGGTAACTAAAGTCTTCTAGATTATTCTTTTGAAAATCGTATACCAGTATTGAGATGCTCTTTTAACCCCCGATGCAAAAAGAGGGGTGTTATAAGTTTGACCGCTATGTGTGTGTGAATGAACCGATTTGGATGTGGTTTTTTTTATTTGAAAGCAGGTTTTCTAGCGGTGGTTCTTCGACATGTTTTATCAAAATCGATTCAGCCGTTTCAAGGTCATCCACTCTTTTGTTAGCTGCGGTAGGGATCTTAGACGCATAATGGGTATTTAGTTTACTTTCAAACATCGTCATTTCAGCCGAGAGACGTCCACTGCTGGACATAGGCCTCCCTCAAAAGGATGGGGGGTTACCATAATCGCCACGACAAGTATAGTTATGCAACAAGTCATCATGGTCACCATCATCAGCCTACAGCAGTCCACTGCTGGAAATAGGCTTCTCCACGTGCACGCTATTGGTGCAGCTCAATTCTCGGCAACTCTCATCCAGCTGCCACCAGCTACTCTGTGAAGATCGACGCGCCACCTAGCCTGAGGGCATCCTACCTTATGTTTGCCGATTCAAGGTCTCACACAAGAACACGGCTGCCCCACTGATAAAAAAAGAAAGAATGAAAAATTATTTATTGGGACTCAACACAGGAGATCACAAATTAAACTAAAACACACTCTTAGAAACATAAAAAACAAAAACAATAAAAAAAACAAAGTAAAATGAAAATATAAAAAATAATGCGGGGCAGTCTTTGGGGGCTGCCGATAGAAGTGAAAACTAAGTAACTTGTGAATTTTATCGAAGTGTTCGGTGACGATGACACGAGTTCCATGATTTTTGTTCACCCAAAAAGTGCTCAACGCACCTAAAGAAGTTTTCACTTCAACAAAGTCCTGGACCCCAAGTGTAAGTTTGCAAGAGAGTAAACGTAACTATTTCGTTTGCGTTAAAATTTTACCGATAGATCATAATGCTAAGAGTATAAGAGTGAGAATAAAAATCTTAACGCAAACGCGCTAGTTACGTTTAGTCACTTGCAAACTTACACTTGGGGAACTGTACGAGGCCAAAAGGCATCATCTATCGTGATCATCATCGGTTCTACAGCTAATACGCCTGGCCCATTGCCACTTCAGCTTACTTATGTTATTCTTATATCTTAACTAATACGCTATAAACTAAATCTACTTCATCAACATGAGGTATTAAGTAATATTCTAAGAGCCGCATACGAAGAAGGGTATTACGGGATGGAAACATACTCCAGTGTTTGTCGTACTAAGTAATATTATTGTCTCACCATACTGCATTAGGCCTCTAAGCCTATTGTGGGCCTGTGTCATTATTATCCAGCACTTCCACACGCGTAGCTCCGTACATTTAGTTGATTGTTTTAGTGATTATACAGCTAAATGAAATTGCAATCAGCGTTGTTATCCGATTGGGTGCCCGCATCTCTCCTTAATTCGTACGTCTATCCGCTGTGCTTAGTTTCAGCCTCGTAGTTGTGATTTATTTCGTTTTTTGGGTAATGGAATTCAGTTTGTGGTTTTTCTACATTCCAGTGTAGAGATTTTCATTTGTTTTTTTTATAATAGCACTTAGGAACTGTCCGTTAGTTTCATTTAGTAAAGAAAATAATGCAAATACCATCATTGTAGAAGTTATAGAACCAGAAAAGATTGTTCTAATAAAGACCGCACTGGGGTTGATGATGACTTATTCCATGCTCTCACTGCTAGCTGTCACTTCCTGATTTCCTGTTACACACTTCCGTCCCTTTTCTCGAAATCAGTCCCAGAGAAAGCACGAGGAAAGTGTTACACATCAAAAATCCGTAGCACGTTGTGTAGGAATAAATCCATTCGAATACACAAACACGTAGATATATATCGTACAGATACGCGTGTGGATATGAATGCTGGACGATAAAGCTCTACATGTACACGTACATGTGGAGCTTTATCGTTCGCATGTCATTTCTCGCTCCACTGCCACCATTCGCAGCTGCTGTTGAGCTCGAAGCTTTTCAATTTATTTATATCCCCATACAGTTCGCAGTACCCACGCATGCGTATAGATTCCCGAAAACGATATTATTCAGCAAAAATCCTTGACAAATGACCTTCAGTCTATGACGTCACCGTTCAGTTGAGGCCTTCACCAATCCGACCAGCAGACTTGATTGAATGAGACATTTAGAGAGCAGTACCGCACCAGCACCGCGGCAGTAAATCCACTACGTGAGTCGCTTCTCATCCGAATCATAAATAAATTCCATTCCAATTCTATGCCACAATTGAACGACGCACCAATTACTAACATAAATCGTGACCCCGTATCTATTTACATACATTATCCTTGTATTTCGGGACTTCATTAAATATGTCCGAGGAACACACGCCTATTCAGTTTATACGGTAAACGGTTTCTCTTGCTCTTTGGAAGCAGGGGAGAATTCGCGTCGCCTTTCTGCAATTAAATTACGTAATATAAGGCTGACAGGCTATAATAAAGGCTGGTTTAGAATGTATTGTTCCGTGTGCCATTTCACTTGATGTGTGCTTTCAATCCGGCTCTGCTAATGACGTCAGCGATATGAACTGCTGTAGACAGTGTTACGTGATATGAATGTTATTCATGTTATTCAATTAATTCGGCTGGCTCTCATTGTGTAATTAGATATTACTTCTTTGGTTAATCTCAATGATAGGTAATTAATTTATAATTAATTATTTTTTTGCAATGATTGATTGACATCTATCAACCCGCACTGGGCCCGCGTGGTAGATTACAGCCCGCTCCCTCTCGAAGAGGAGGCCTGTGTCCCAGCAGTGGGAATATTATAGGCTGTTTATTATATAATGATGAATACTTGATTTGATTGTATCTACTTTAGTCTTTTCTATTTTGTCTAAACACAAAACAAAAGCTTCTTTTTCAACCTATTTCATTGCAGAATCATTGCCAACATGTCCATTAAAATTCCTGTGTTTAAAAGTAACTATAAAAGGATTTACTGACTTACGGTCTACCATCACTATTTCTATTATATTCGCATTATATGACGCTACGTTTTGTCGTCCACTAAAATCTTTATTGTGAACCAAAATTATAGCAATTTTATGACGGAGCGACAAAGTCGGACCATTAGTGGGGATTTTTATGAAGGGTATTTTTCGCCCTTGTGTGTTTCTGCATTTGTTGTTAATGTTATATGATGTAAATGGTGGAAAGGAAAAACCTCTCTAGGAGTTTTAAATGCAACATTATAAGCGGAAAGGTTGTAAAAACCAAATCAGGATTATAAAACTATCCTGGTACTATAGGAAATAAGTAGCACGAATAATAAGCTTCAACATTTGATAACATTGTCCTCATTGTTATCAAATGAGGACAATGTCATTAAAGAAAATACTGACTGCTTCATGCTGTTTTATAGATAACTAGCTGCTGCCCCCGGTTTCGTCCGCGTGGCTTTTTATAAACATATAAACCTTACTCATGAATCACTCTATCTATTAAAAAAACCCGCATCAGAATCCGTTGCGTAGTTTTAAAGATCTAAGCATACATAGGGACAGACAGACAGCGGGAAGCGACTTTGTTTTATACTATGTAGTGATTCTAAGCTTTTCCTCAAAAGTAGCTAAAGATTTTTAAAAGCAGAATAATAAAAGTAAAAATATGATCCCCACCCGCGCTATTTACGGCTGTTCTTTTTGACAAAGCTCTATACATTACTCCCCTGAATAAGACTGAACCATTTTCCTCAATTTGTCTTAATATAACTGAAATTGTGCAATAAACTGAAACAATAGCTCTTTAAAATATTGGCTTCAGCTAAACGTTGAAACGCGGGAGTTGATGGACTAAAATGGTAGGGAAAGCAATCAGGAGTCCGTTCACCGTCTCGTCTTTCTAATGGCATTGTAAAAGTTTAATGCGAGCGGGTCCACTCTCCGCGGGATGCACTGACCGCTCCGTCGCCATTTAGGCTTTATATCGACCCACTTGGACAATATTGTGGTTTTACTACTGTGACTGACGGTGGCGCCTTAAACAACTTCAACATTACATTCAACATAAAAGTGAAGAGTCGTGTTCTAGAAAATGGAAGTCGCGGTAATAGTTTGCAGACGAGGGATTTATTCTGACAGACAGCGTTATTTGCTATTGATTTGATTTATTTGAATGTTTGCCAATATTCTCGAAATAATTTGGCTCTTCAACTTCATAGCAGCTTTGTCGAAGAAAAGTTATAAGCTATTAAAATTGAATAGCGGGTCGTCTAATATGACTATCAAATGAGACACTCGCAGTATAATATCGGTTTGGGTTGGAGAGCGATACACTTGAGATAGACGACGTCGTTATAGACAAGAGGATGTCGATTCATTTGTCGTCTATAAGCTCGAAACAGGTAACGTTTAATGAATTTATCTTGTCAGGGGGAACATTAACCAAGTTTAGGAACAAATTACGAGCGTGAAGTTGTCTCCCACCTTCGAAGTTCGCTCGTAATTACCGTGCCGTTCACTGAAATTCGGCTTCTGCACGCTTCCAGCTTTTTATTGCCGAGTATGGGGCATATCAATGTTCCGTTTTGGCGCAAACGAGCGAAGATAACGGCTTTATTACTTGACGAGGTGCCAGCTTCTATGTAAATTCTCAAGAATCGACGACGACGTTCAACACTCGGCTAGAAATAAGCTTTGGAAATCAATATCTGCAAAGTGTCAACGTGTTTCATGTTCCCGGCTAGTGTTAGCGGCTCTCGTGCCTGTCTCGCGGAGCTCCGTTTTATTAAATGCCGTTTTATTGCCGCTCCCTGATGTCATAAAAGCCTCCACAAGTACTTCTAGTTTTGTAAAATAAAACTGAAAATTTCGGTAGCCATCTTCTCGGTTTTATCTAGAAAATCTACAGCGCTTTGTTACATTGTCTGTTGTTTTATGTATTGCTTGCTTTAAGGTTTTATGACGTGTCGTTTATATTACGCTCGCCCCTGTATTTTATTGTTCCGGTTACACTGTTGAATTTTTGATAAGGTTTTAGTGATATCATTTAGAGCTGCATCTTATGAATTTTTATTTTGTCTTTATTGTCTCATAACGATTTAGATGACGTTGACGTATTCGCCGTTGCTCAAATAAAAGAAAAGAATAAAATTGTAGTAAAGTGAGATTAGCCGTCAGCAAGTGGGTGTGCTACCAGGCTCGCAGCGGTCCCTAGGAGTGTCACCGGGCGATGCTGTGAAACGGAGCATGTAGGTTAAGAGCCCTCTGCGCTTTGTTAGCGCGCTCTAATCACTGGCGGCCCTCGACGGCACGCGAGTCGAGGGCTCGTAGCGCACTAGCGTTTTGTGCCTCTCCTCTGCGGCGCATCTCTACGGTGTGATGTGCGCCTGGTACATGTCTATTTGATTACGGTACAGTCAACCGCGTGTACCAGCTGGAACTTGGAATAACTTTATTTAGGTATAGTTTTTGTTTTACGACATACACGATTTTGCCTCTTTTCTGACTACAGTATAAGAAAGGTTGGGTTTCTATATTCTGCTATTCAATTTCGTGGCGTGCTTACTGAAATGTTGGTAACCATAAATAAATATAAAAGGCAGTGTGTATAAGCAGGATACCTTTTCCGATAATCAAACTACGGTACACGACGTTATGTTTCGTAATAAATCACAAAAAGCAATTCCATCTCGATTTGGCCGCATATCGGTAGCAACTGGCCGCATTCCAAGGTACGCTTTTAAGTTTAGCAAATCCAGCCTGTCCTATATTTTTTTGGGATTGTCGGGACGTCATCTACCTATAGCTTAGTTAAAGTTAACGAACTCGTATCATCAATTTGTGAAACCGAGTACTCATTGCATTAGACGTAAGGTTGACAATCGTGAACATATCGTTTTGTGATCAGCAAAAATATTTTAGCTAAGGGTACATGATTCGCGCATCCATGATTGTTTTGGGGAAAATAGCTCTGCCGTTGACCGTGCCTTGAATTTATAATTTGATTTCATAAGAGATGTCGTGTGTGAATTTCCTAATATTTTTATATGTACTGTAAAAGTAATGATTAACGATTGTTTTTCGAGTTTTTAAGTTGCGTTTGATTCCATTACAGTATATGAGCAGGTTTCGGGTAGCCTGTTTGCTTTCATTCGGTGGACCTCGTTAGGGATTCTGTTTATTTTCGTACAAACATTATTTTTGGCTTCGTTTTTGTGGATTGCAAAAGCATACACGAGTATACCATTTACAAATGAGAGCTCAGGCGAATAAATAAAATTGAAATACACGTATTTGTAGATTCAAAAATTTCTGTTTTTACTACCAGAATAAAAAACCATTATGTTTTCGTTTTCAACTCTTAAATAAACAGAAGCAACTGGACCAAATTAAAAAAAATAAGTAACTTTGTGAGGGAGTTGAATTGTTTATTCTTTAAGTCAGCCGGGGTCAAATGGATTTTCCGACGTGCTAATAATGAGGTGGCTTGCCTGTCCCTGCCACGGGACGAAGGGAGTGGGGGGAGGGAACGGGGAGGGGAATAAGACGGCAAAACTCATTTCCGGACTGTTGACGGAAGCCAGGCCAGCCAATAAGTAAGAGAAAATTGTATTCAGAATTGAACTCTTTCGAATTTTTTAAAATTGTTATGTCCATTTTGTTTTTTAACTCTGTCACTGAAGTAATTTTATAGTTCAGTTTTGTTTATGTTTGTGTAAAGGGAAAGATATGTTTGATTAAACGATGTTTTCTCCAATTGTAATTAATTGTTATTCTAAAGCCCCATTTACACGGTACAAGTTTATGGAACGTTCAAAAGCAATAATCGCATGCTATTAAGCACGTGTAATTATTGTCATTCAAGAATTGCATGCAAGTGTTTGCACGCTTGCGATTTCCATAAAATGGCATACAATAATTGAATTTTAGTTTAGCCGTTCAATTAAATTTCATGCGACTTACACCAAGGCAATTTTATTGCCAGGCGATTATTGCATACAAGTTTTGCCTCGTCTCAACACTGAGTTGCACGTCCTTGTAGAATTGATTCAAGTATTGCCCGTAATTGTGCTCGTTATTGTGCTAATTGTGTTAAAATTTTATTGAACGTTTGCTCAAGGTTTTTTAAACCTGTTTCATTCGTTCGTACTTGTAGAGAGTTGAATGCGATTTTATTGCACGTGCAATTTTATTGTACATGCTGTTTACACCCATACCAGTTTTGAACGACAACTAATTTGCGCGCATCGTGCAACAATTGTACGTGTTGTTCAGACAGTGCCAGTCAGTTGTTGCTTCAATTTTATAGTATACTATACCACAGACAATAAACGTGTACCGTGTGAATGGAGCTTTAGTCTAAGAAATTGCTTATAGAGGTACTAGCTTTCGCCCGCGGCTTCGCCCGCGTGGATGTCGACGTAAGCGTGGTAAACAGATAGGAGTGCAGTTTGATTTACAATTTTACGGAGGATAATAATATAGATAGCATAATATAAATACCAACTTCGTTTTGTACATACTTGTTCAATATACGTGTCCTCCATTTCATTTGTTTATTTTTTCTACTGTGTTTGTTCTTAAATAATAATTGATGTATACCAACTTTTGAGTTATTCAAGGTACGCAGTAAAATTCGCCCAAAAACTTATTTAGCCGATTATTTCTTATTTTATAAGTTATAACCAAATTATTTACCGTAAACCAATCTTGGACCTGGAGAATAGAATTATTCACGTCGTCAAGGTTTTGTTACCGTCGGTCTATTTTAAAGATCAATGGCGAGTCATCTGCAAACATCTCCGGTTGATTTTGAAGTAATTGGGGTTAATCGTTAATGTAAACTAAAAAGAGGAATGGACCCAATATCGAACCTTGAGGAACGCCCATTGCTTTTTCAGACCCCAAAGAGTTCACGCCGTTTACGTGTACTCTAACCTTTCTATCTTTCAGGTATGATCTAAGTAATTCAAGAGCTGTATTCCTAATTCCATAGTGTTCTAGTTTCAGCAGAAGTGTCTCATGGTTAACGCAATCGAAAGCCTTTGAGTGGTCACAAAAAATTCCAATGGCATCTTGGGCTTTGTCCCAGGCGTTAGAAATGTTCTTTATTTGGGTGACACCGGCGTCAGTGGTACAACGACCTTTAGTGAAACCGTACTGTTGTTCATGAAAGATGGAATTTTTATTGAAGTGACGTAACATTTGATTGAGCATCAACTTTTCCAACACCTTACTGAGAACTGGCAGAATAGACACGGGCCTATAATATTGTTGGGTTCTTTACTATCTCCGGATTTGAACAAAGGAACTACTTTAGTGTGTTTCATGAGATCCGGAAAGACTCCTTGGTCCACACTGGTGTTAAATATGAAAGCTAAATAGGGCGCAATGGTTTCGATGACAGATCTATAGACTTTTACAGACATGCCCCATAGATCTTCTGTTGATTTAATTTTAAGATCTTTAAAAGTTTTTATAACAGCCTGGGGGTTGTATGCTGAAACCTTAACTCCGAGGGGCATACCTTTACATTCTTTTTAAGTAAGGCAGCAGATAGCTCGGGTGAGGAACTTAAAGTTTCGGTAGTTTTAAGGGGAATATTAGCAAAAAAGTTTTCAAATTCCTGAGCTATTTCTACCTCTGAAGTGATGGGCCCATGTGCAGTCTCTAAATTTAATTCAGTATTACGCTGTTTTTCCTACTTAATTCATTATTTATTATTTGCCAGGTAGTTTTTATTTTATCATCACCTGATTTTATTTTATTGCTAATATAAAGAGGTTTAGCTATTTTGCACACACTTTTAAAAGTTTTAGAATATTTTGCAACATATTGATGAAAGCTTATATTATTCATATACTGTAAAGCCATAAAGTTCAAAAAGATTTTCCCTCCTTTTACGAATACCTGGAGTCGCCCAATCACTAAATACGAACTTTGAGTAAATATTTTTAGTCTTCAGTGGTAAAGTGTCCTTAAATTACGTGTTTAATAGTGAAAAGAACTTTGCGTAGAACTCATGGGTCACAAATATTATTAAATTTGAATTTATTAGATTAACTAATTAATAAAAATTAATCCATCACCGGATACAGTTGGGCATTTGCAATTTTATGGTATACTTATAATTAAAACTGTTAACGAAGGTATAAACTGGAATAAAAAAGGCTTTCAAAATAATTAAGAGTTGTCTTTGAAGCATTAAATTATGTTTAATTATGTTTTGCTGCACCTTAAAGAGTAGTTAAAAAAAAAACCAGTCAAGAGCGAGTCGGACTCGCGCACCGAGGGTTCCGTACGTATATATATGATGTTGATGATTTCTGAAAAACTGTGCTATTTAGAGACACCGTTTTATTTTTCCTGTAATCGTTACATAAACTTCTATCACATAGAATAATTTCAGATTTTTATCTATGCATACTTCGGAGATAAGGTTTAGGGTTAGGGTTTTTTTTTTTCATCAGAAGTAGGAAACTGCTGCCTAAAAAAGAAAAAAATGTTTGAGAATGTGCAAATAGTGTCCTTTTATACGATACCCCGCATGCCCTAGTAGCCCCACTTCAAATATTTAAGACCCCCTTTCAGTCCCTTTTGAAAAAAAGATATATTTTTTTCATTTCTTTCTTGTTTGCAAATAGTTGGGCAAACGTCATCTAAAACTATTCTAAATTTCAAGTTGATAGCATTTGTAGTTCTTGAGATATCCAGGTGTGACAGACAGACATACAGACAGACTTAGTCTCACCATATGGGTCCCTTTTTACCATTTTGGTACGGAACCCTAAAAATAAAAAATGTCACACTTTATAATTTACTTAGGTTAGTATTTGTGCCAAGTTTCAGGTTTATTAACTGAAGGAATAAGATTTATTCCCCTTTTTCACCCCTTTCGTCGAATTTCGAAAAATCCTTTCTTAGCGGATGCCTGCCTATAGTTTCCAACCATAAGCCGAAATATTAGTGATTTTAACTTAAAAAGACCTTTCATTAAAAATAAAATTTTATCCCTTTTTTCACCCCTTAAGGGTTGAAATTCTAACAACACCGCTGCATTAGCTTCCAATCATAACCCTAGATAATATATTTAGTGTTTTTTACTTCGAAAATTAAGGACTTTGATACACAACTTCATCCCCCTTTTTAACCCTTCGGGGGTGGAATTATCAAAAACGCTGAGACACGTGTAAATGAATTTTCAATCGTCAGCCTATACACCAAATTTGAAGATCCTAACTTCAAAACTGATGGACTTTCATATAAACTTCCATCCCCTATTTCACCCTCTTAGGGGTGGAATTTCGAAAAACCCTCTCTTAGTGGATACCTACTCTTCACAAAGAACACACCCTTCAAATTTCATGTTTCTGTGCGTTGATATATCAGTCAGTCAGTCAGTCAGGACTTTGAATTAAAGATTAGGCAACACAGAATCAGAATCAGAACGTTATTTGCTATGAATGTACGTACAGGTATAAGATGTTGTACATACATTAATGAGATCGGCTACAGTCTACCTTACGGCGTGCAAATTATTACATAAATGTAAATATTAATAGGTACAAACAAAATAATGTCAACAAAACAAAACAGAAATTAAAATGAAGTCAATTAATTATAATATAGCCAGGTACCTAAAGGTGCCTGACTATATTATAATTAATTGACTTCATTTAAGTCTTACATGGTCAAAGCAATTAATTATAGCAATCATAATCTGGACAAACTCATATCATTTAAAAAGTCTTCACAATCATGTCATGTGTGTGTGTGTGTAAGAACATTCATGCCTTTGATATTTACGTAAGAACTTGTTGCTAAACAGCCTTGAACTACCTATAAAAAACAAAAGAAGTACTTTACTTTCATTAATCTTGGACAACGGCTCTGTACAAGATTTAGATTAGTTCGTAATTACCTTTACTTCTTGAAGGGTATACAAAAAGTCATCTCAGGGCTCGGGGGATCTCCAAACTGTAGATAAACACTCAGTGAAGTGCCAGTGGGCGGGACTGCACAGGGTTGCTACTTTTCAGTAAGAAAAAAGTAATCTCTAAAGAAAGAGAGAAAGAAAAATGTTTATTTGGCACAGAACCGTAAGCCAAGGAAAACATAAATAACAAAAAAAATAAAAAAACGAGCCTTACAGTATTCGCCTATGCGACTACTAACCACAAAATTTAAAAAAGTAAAACAACTAAATAGGTACTGAAATATTTATTTGAATAATTATGAATTACTAGTGGTCGCCTACTTGTCAAAACTCGAGCCCCTCTACTTACAATCTATATAGTACTTACTAATTCCATGCTATTAAAAAGTACTTACTTATTCCATGCTCAAGCTGTCACTTTCTGTTACACACTTCCGTCCCTTTTCACGAAATCATGCTCACACAGAATGCGAGAGGAAAAATGTTACACATAAAAAAATTGAATAAAATAAAAATATAGGATTATGATAAATTATTTTTATTACTGTAAGTCGGTTTATACAGACGCCAGCAGTTCAAGGTACCCGAAAATGTCCAATTTTCTCAATCAATCTTGAACCTTATGTTGTAGGAATAACGTTGAAAATCTATTAAAGAAATTTAACAGATCAGTAGTAATTTATGTAGCGATTGTAGGTAATCAGACATAATGCCAGACAACATAGTTTGACTTCAGTACATCAAAAGAGAAAGTCCTCACTCATCACTACTCATCAGTTCCTGATGAATAAACGTATTTACTTTATTTTTATTTTCTTTCTTTCTTTCTATTATACAAATTAAGTAGGTGTTCACTAGTGCGCGTTTAAGTTCATTGTTCATACATAATAATATATTTTTTCTAACCTAATAACTGGGCAAGCCTCTACCCTTGATTTCAAAACGATGTGTTTTGGGCTCACACATCTCCTCACAATCAAAACCTACTCTGATGATGGCTCTATGATATTTTTTTATATTTTATGAATGTGAGGACGTTGTTGGCTTAATAGACTGTAGACTTGTAGAACATTTTTTATTTTGTTAAGTACCGGGTTCTTGTTGACGGGCCTACACTGTCCTACCATACAAGTAGTACCCAATTGATATGGCTTACCGATGTACCTGCGCAGAAGGTGAATTTTAAAAGTGCGGGAAATGCTATTGACCAATCGGCACGCTCCACGCACCGCGGTTCTTTTTCCTGTACCGCTATTGGTCGGCAGCTACCACCATATTAGCGCGCGCCGCGTGGCATGTTTGTCAGCCGCCATACTTCTGATCGAGTGCACGCTAGCAGCTCCAGTGTATTATGAACCTTATAATAGTGACCTAAGGTTGATTGTAAGTTTTAAGCATTCTTTCGTTAATCTTCGGGGCCATACTTTCTTTTCTGTGCGAACGAAGATTCACGACGCGCCTTATCAAATTTATGTGAAATAAATTAATTTGATTTGAATCCAATAACGAAACATAGACCTAACAAAAATCAAGTCACTATTACACCACAGTTAGGACCATGACTGAACGAGCAGAAATACGGCCTCATAAACATAATGTACCGCGAGCCCGGGGATTTAGGCAGCAGCCCTACGATAAACACCTCCATTTTCCTCTTGTAAATATTTGATGCTATAACTGCTGGGATTTCGTAAATAAAATACTCCTTACTAAGCAAAAATTACTATAGAAAAATGTCGTTGTTACCTTCTAACATAAGTGTTTACCTTATTTTCTACGAAGGTTGCTGTCTAATCTTTCTTGTTGTTTCAAAATCGAAATGTTTATATTCTATTGGTTTAGGTAGTTAAATAAAGGTAAACAAATCGTAAAAAGGGTTTTTATAGATGACACTTTCTTGTTTAAAAACACATTGTAACTTTTATCCAAATTAAATGGATTTTTGATTTTTACGATAGTTTCCTCTTTTATTAATGTATGTTAAACTTTATCTTTTATTCTTAAACTACACACATTTTTTTAATTACATTAATAATAATACTAAGTATAATATTTTGTAATCTGTCTATTGTAAAGAGCCCAAATATACAGGTTCTCAAAACGTCAACGAATTATAACGTTGCTAAATTGAAGAGCATAACTTTGAAGTAGCATGACAACTGAAGTGACAGGTATTACGTTTAGTCGGTCACTTCACAGCTGTCTCGTCACGTGGTTTTTTTTGTTTACCTTTATTATTGGTTTAGGTAACCAACGGAATATAGGTAAGTATTTCATACATACATACATAAACTTCCCATGGGGGTAGGCAGAAACAATAGAACGCCACTTGCTACGCTCCTTACATACTCCTTTTGCTTCGCCTACGTTCATACATCTATTCATACACGCACGCCGGTTGCGAGTACTACGCACCTGACCTTTCTGAAGAACATCACCAATTTGGTCACTATATGTCCTTCTAGGGCGTTTCCACTCACCTCCCGGCGTTTCCACTCACCTCTGCTTTATAAATAACTTTTGTTAGTCGCCTTTCACTCATCCTCTCCAAATGACCAAACCATCTAAGCATACTCTTTTCAATCTTTGTCACTACATCTTCTTTTAAACTGCAACGTTGCCTTACACCTAATTTTTCAGCCTATCATTCATAGTCACGCCAGACATGCTTCGCAAGGAACGCATTTCCACAGCATTTATTCTACTTTCATGCTTCTTTTGCCACACCCAACATTCACTTCCATACATAAGCGTAGGCACCAGCACACCATTGTGAACAGCCAGTCGAGCCTTTTTGGGCATCGACTGATTGGTCACAATCGCATGTATAGCACCATTCACTTTATTTCCCGCATTTACTCTCCTTTCCACATCTTCATCAATCTTTCCATCCGTAAGTATTTCATTTCATGGAATTTATGATATCCATATATAATATTTCAACCGTTTGATCACTCTAATCTGAAAATATCTAATAGAACTAATGACTATGATTTCCGTACAAAAACTTACTCTACAAATGGTCCAAAAAGGTAATTGGTACGTACTCTGGTAAAGTAAATTCATTTGAATATTTTAAGGTATCTGATGGGTTGATGGCACCTGTTGATGTTGCCAGAATTTTCTCAAACGGCCGGAGGGAGTTCAGGTGTTTCCAAACCGGCAACCAGGGGTACTAAACTGTTTTCAAAGTAAATTTGTCTTTGGTCAGAGATACAATCTCGGTCTCTAATGACATCGCTTCAATTTCTGGAGGACCACTAACAACTTTAATTGACCCTTTCTACGAAACTGGAATCTCGCCTAACTTCGGTCAGTGGACCATTAGTGACCATTCTACAAGAGAAATTATTAGAATTGTACATGTTATTTAGTTGAAATAGGTCACACTGAAAAAAGGCAGACTAAACTATGATACATTTTCTCCTATTTGGCATTAAAATGTTTAGAATCATTATTTATCTATTTACTATAAACAAGATAGCATATTTGCCAGAACGAATTAGTTTTATTTATATCGATAAATGTGCACATGTACAGAATAATCACCGGTTTTTGTTACATCATACATGCTTTGTTTGATTTTGCTTCTTCACTTTTGTATATCAAATAATAATTTAAGTTCATGGTAGCAAGCAACTTGTTAGCATTCTATCATTCTTAAACTGGCCAACATTTGAGCTAAATTAAATAACTACCCGTAATTAAACTAATTCGTCATTACTTAGTAGACGGAACTATGATAATTTAACAAAGTTCTCCTAGCTTCAGAAGTCAAAATCTTGTTAGGCTCGTATGGAGTAAAATGTGTAATCACATTAAACAAGGTGTTTGTTAAAGCCTCAGATTATAGAAAGAAGCAGATAGACCGCGCGGAACAATAAAGTGAGGCCCGTTTGTAGACATGTGTGCGTTACAGCCACGTGACAGCACTATAAGAACAGGTGCCTCTATGTGTGTGTACGGTTGCCAGAAGAATGAAAAAAATTAGCCATAATATTTCATTAGGTACATGAAAAAAAAAGTTTTTTTTTTCTTAAATCAGTTGTTTTTATTAACAGTATATGTCAAATTAACAATACCCTTAAACGATACATTTGCGATATATTTTTATTTTGAGACACCAACATTTTATTGTTTTTGGTAGCTATATTTACTTTATGGTGACGTCATATAACCCAAGATATAGCAAATCGACTGATGTAATAAGTATTATAAAATCCATTAACTAGTTACACTTACGAAGACACATACATACTTATTTATTTATAAACATACTAACCAGAAAAGGCAATAAATAAAACACTATTATCGACATAAATATTTTTGTAAATCGATACTCTTGTATCCTATACTTATTTCCTAACTTAGGGGTAAATGTTTCAATATAAACTAGCAACACCGAATGATTTTTGTTAAGGTTTTGTGTTTCAAGATGTCACTAACAATAAACACGTAAAATAAATCCAAATAGACAAATAATCAATATTTTACGTATGAAAGATACTCCATCTTATTTCTTTTGTTTTTGGGAACAGTTTTTACAATGTTTAAAAATACAAGACGGCATTATTCTGAAATTATCTGTTAGAGCCCGTGACGTACTAACGATGCGACGCTACCTGCTGTACTGAATCGAGAGTGTATTCGCTTTTGAATTTGTATTTGCTTTGTTGGCCGCACTCTCGGTGTTCCACGCGGTCTATCTGCTTCTTGTCTATAATCTGAGGTTAAAGCAAACACTTTTTTTTATATAGGATCATCCCAAAAGGTGAGATTACATGACATGAAAGATAAAAAATCTAATACGAAAGGATTTTATTAAAAGTCACTTTTGGCAAAAGACTTTTTAGCTTACTTTTATGGAATTTTCCTCGCCAAAACACGTTTCCAATATCCTTGAAAGAATTGCTTGTAACTGGAGAATATAACTAAACTAAAATTGTAGTCAAGTTGTATATTGTGTACTTTTGTAGATACAGCTGGTGTAGAGTTTCTTTCGCACGACATATAATGTGCTTATTCGAAGTATATGGTCACGTACAAAGTTTTATGTGCTTATAAGATTGTGGCGATAAAACTGATCTACTGACTTTCTTTATACTTACACATAAGACATTTCAACTTGGTAATGATCTCTAAACTAAGAAACCAAACTAACTAGTGTGCAAACCAAACTAACTACTTACATAGTATCTTAGCATTAACACTTTCACTGTCCACAGAGCCACCTATGGTTCAGGAAACGTGCGCTTGAAAGGCACTAATACGCTCCTGAGCTATATGTGCGTCAGGAGACATATACAACTTCTAAAGCGAATAATTCCACTGGACGTGCTGGAACTGTACTGTTGCTGCATTGGACGTGCTGGTACGATCATAAAGTAAAGAAAAACGCCGGGAAAATTAAATAAATCCAGGCAACTCGGGGAAATTATTAAAAAAATCCTATTGGACTTGTCGGTCATTTTGCATTTTTGTATTGGGACAGGAAACGTGTTAAAATATGATTTAAGTAACAAATACATAATATATTCTAATATAAACGTTACATACTCGTATCACTGTTTAATGTATAAACATTACTTAACATTATATACACAATAAAAAAAAACATAATATGTCCCAGAATTAACGCACACCCTCTTAAGGGGTCATTGTACTCATCATTATGAATGACTGGGATACGCTCAAATAACCAAGGAAATTAAATTCCAAAAGGTTGCACAAAAACAAACTTGGTACATTCGTAAGCCTTATTATCGTGTGTATGAGCCAAACGATTTTCTTTTGTATTTTCATGCAGCGTATCTTTAAAGATATCTCTATAATGCAACGCATAGGGCTGATGATGAGGGTTTCGTGGCAGTGCGAAGGAGGCAGTGCCGATCGCGAACAAACAAGAACCGCTGCGGCAAAGCTCCTAAGGGCCCGAAGTGAGCTTGCGTGCCGCTAAGCCGACCACACCGGTGTACATCTCCCACCTACACAACACCACTAAGGCGAAGGACATCGTGGAGTACGTGCGCCAGAAGACGAGGTACTCGCCGAGGGTGCAGTTACTGGAGTCGCACCGCAACTTCAACTTCAAGGTGTTCGTGGTGCGAGTACTGAATTGTTTTCCGCTATCCGTCGTCATGGAAGAAGACTTTTGGCCGCAGGGTGTGGTGTTCCGTCGCTTCCGCGGACAAGTACCACAAGACAGCACAAGGCCAAGCTAGTGAAATGAAGTGCAACGAACATATAATAGTTTTAAGCTATATTTATTAACACATAATCATAATCATAATCCTTTATTTATCTCAACATCATATTACAGGTACTGGTGAATAAAATGTACAATCTTAAATAGAGAAAGGTGTCTGAGGTAGGAGGGTCCTGAGTTACAGTTCACCCGGCTCTCTTAGATATATTTTTTTTTCTGTATGAATTATCAAATAACTTCTCCCGCTCTGGGCGGAGCGGGAGGGGGCGTGTCAGACTTTTATTGACTAAAACCCACCCGTGTTCCTTCCGTTGCCTGTGTGCCAGGGCCGCGATATCCCTTTCGGACAAACTCGCAACCCTGGCAGGTCTTAGATATGACATGTTAATTTACAAAAACAGTTATAGTCAAGACACTATAGGAATAATAAAAGTCTGAAATTGCAATTAACATGTTTTTGTTTTGTACTTTATTAAATGTTAGTTGTCTATGGGCCATTGCAGCCTGAAATAAATGTTTTATTATTATTATAATAATGATATGAAGGTAGAATAGAATAGAATTGAATACTCTTTATTATGTACACCATAAAAGTTACAGATATAAATGTTTAAATTTTTACTTATGGTGACACAATGGGCGGTCTTATCGCTAAAAGCGATCTTTTACAGACAACCTTTGGATGGATTAAAGGGAGCAGGAGAGACAATACTGCAGGTAGTCAGTGGTGTACCATTAACATATACATTATATACATACATACACAAAGCATACACTTATCTAGTAAATATATACATATATACAATAATACACATGAAACAAGAGCAGGGAACTGTATTATGTAGGTAATGATGATGTTTAAGGAGAGAGGAAGTGTTTTTAGGTACATTTTAAAAAAAGAAGGTTAAGCACCCTTAGATGAGACCATAGAAAAGTAGTATAAGTACTTATTCTTTGGATGAGACTTACGTACCTTCACTGACAATATGAATTAAAATGGCAGTTCAAAAACGTGGCATGTGCCCGCTATGCGGGAAAGGAATGTATTTGAAAACTGTTTAAGGGGGATGCGCTAAGGTAGCCCACGAAATTCAAATTTTCCAACGTGTTTTGTAATTTTCAGGTCAGTAACAGGTTTTATGTTGATCTAATTATGGCTTTACAAAATTATAATCATTAAACTCAAAGCATTTATTTCAATTAAACCAATTACAGGCACTTTTGAATTGTCAAAGAGTCGGTCAGTTAGTCAGAAAGTTGAAGCTATTTGCCCATTCCAAAACGTAGATCTCTATGGAGAAGAATAGGCAAGGAACTCCAAGGACACTCTTTTAAATCAAGATATTACAAAATCCTGGGTACATTATTCTTGTCGTTTCTATATGTGAGAACAATGTAAAAATATAAATTATTTAAAAAACAATATAAAATATTACAAATAAGCCCTGGCAGATAGGAGAAGACCAGTCACAACTGACGGCGCCCGTTTACGAGCATGACGCGTGGATCAGCACCATCCAGCTCAACCATTTTCTAGGGAACCGAATGATCCAACACACGCGCCACCATCAGCGAGACATTTAAGTGAGCATGACATACTCTTAACTGCCAAACTTTTTTAAGTTAACATACAACATAACATAATAAACGGCTCCATGGTACTCACATTTACAAAAATTTAAAAAATGCTTTTAAATTATATAAAACTACAGCTTGCAATACATTTCAAAGATAAATAAAATTTTACTAGCAAAAGGATAAACATAATTACCTATTGAAGTATTCAACAACTAAAACTTGATTAAGTACATTTTATATAATAAATATGATTTTAATGTCAGAACATAAAAAAGGGGAGAAGCATCTCTTCTAAATATTATAATTTTAACAAGTGAGCCCAAGTGGTTGTGGAGCAGGACCAGCATTAGAATCGGCAATACAACTAACTCTCTTTATTTCTGAAATAATCATTAAGTAGGATTTTTTGAACTTAGGGAGTTGTAGTGCTGATTTGAATGATTATAATTCTGTAAAGCCATATTGGTTATGGCCGCGAATCATAATTAGATCAACATACAACGTGTTACTGACCTGAGAACTGCAAAAAAAGTAATAAAATTTGAATTTCGCGGGCTACCTTAGCGCATCCTCCTTAACCTATTCATTCCGCAAGAATACGTTCCTATACTACGTAACAGACTCGAATGTATTTACAGATAATGTGATATAAACGTGATGTAGAACTCTTGGCTTATCGTATTTATATGACACGAAAAGTCGCAATTTCATCGTGTATTTTACTTCGCACTGCGGCACGACTTCGGACGACTCTGAACGACTTCCAAGGTTTTCTGGCAAAAGTGTGGCGCATTTAAATTGGCAAGGTTATGAAGTCGCCAGGGATCCTGGCATCCCTCCATTGCCGTCGCCAACATATGTAGGACACAAGTTTTAACTTAGCGCGTTGACCTACTTCAGGTTTTTCAGCCTAGGTTTTAGTTAGTTCAGGGTTGTTTAGTTACTGCAGCCGTAAACGTCAAGTTTATTATAATTTACAGGTACAATTTTCAGTGTTGGTGAAACTTAATTAAAGCCATTTCGCTGTCCTTGGGCAGCTTTTAAGCCTAGTACCTACCATATTTCAGGAATTGTTTCAACAGCCTAGCTTGCTAACGAATCTAATGAGATAAATACGACGCGATTAGCGCAGTGGTTAAGATATTGACTACTGCACTGCGTGTCGCGGGTTCGAATCCCGCACGGAACAAATATTTGTATGACCTACACGTAGCGCTCATTGATAATAATTTGGCAGTGGGTACCTAACCGTTCGGCGATTGTATTGTAAGTAATTAAATGGTGATAACATTTTCCATCATACTTGAATATTTTTGGGACAAAATATAACATGGTGTAAAAATGATTGAAATCGATTCCGTTCCTTATTTTGGACAAACTATATTCAGGTTTTGCATATACTAAAAATAATTATGTATATATTTTAATAGATATTCTTAGTAGATGAAGAACAAAAAAAATGTTGTATAGATTTTAATAGGTATTCTTAGTATATGAAGAACAAAGAAGAAAAAAAAAGATACAGGCAATAATACAGGTAGATAATATCTACCTCAAGAGGTGGCTTCCGAATAGTAATAACTGAATCCAAGATAACACCGGAATTAGCCTTTATTTATCTACAGTACCGATTACGAATACATTTCAATCCTTATCTTCAACAATATATCGTTGTTACTTTACTGAGTAACGTTTTATGAATGTTTTAAATTAAACTAGCTAGTCTCGCTACTACAGTATCAGTTTAGTATCTCGAATTTAGTATTCCGAAGACTATCATTACGGTTAATGGCTGAGGGAGTTGGCAAGTGATAAAACTGCAGACGAAAAGCTGGGTAAATTATTTAATAGTACCTAGTGAGAACCTTGTGGCTTCGCTCTTCTTAGAAAGGAACTATACTCCATTTGAAATAAGATTAGATTTTTTTTTTTACAGTTCTTTAACCGATTTTGATTTCTATTCAGTAGGCATAAGGATGGGATTAAACGCAAAAACGTGGTTACAATACCAACTGTTTCTAACAGCTGCCATTTGTCATGCCACCAACGCCAATTAAAGTCAAAATCGGTGAACGGACTGTAAAAAAGGTTTATTTAAACGTCTTATCTTATTTCAAATGGAGTATAAGTAGGTTATGAATAAGTGAGGTACTTACTGTATTTGATGCTGAATGACAGAAATTAGATTAGATTAGGTTAGGTTAGTTCAAGAAATTATCATTTACTTTAAATTGTTTATTTTTCTATAGGTTAATAATAATAATAATTTATTAAAATTTCGCAAACAAATCCAATATACAACGATGTTCTATAAAAAAATCAGTAAGTACTTAAAACCCAATTCTCACGATGACACTACAGTGCATAGTCATAGCGATAAATTTTTGCAAAAATAAATAAAACTACAACCTTTTTTTAAAGTTGTGTTCATGAAACGTGATAACCAATAGGTATTGCCACTATAAAAATTCCAGATTTATTCAATGCAATGAATAAAAAACGTAAAATAGATCGTGCTGAAAATCGTCTGCCTCTCGAATCCTCTTTGAACTGCCTCGTTTTATTTTTTTTCCACAATCGCAATCGAAGGAATCACTCTTTTCTGCCTTTGAACAGTCTATGAAAAAGAAAAATAAATGATACGAACCCCGCAGCATTTTTCGTGCTTCGGAGCTATGTGGGTACTTATAATATACGTTGTAGTGAAGATAGGACGTTTCTACAAAGTCACACCGCTCCATTTATTTGTGTAGCTTTCGTATGTACTGTTAGCGACGCTCGTACAAAGTTATCTGTAACACTTCGCGTTCGAAAAGTCTCGCCTTTGCATAGCACACAGACTGCTGAATAAGGAATAAGAAATGGTTATTTGAGAGGGAAATGTTGGTGTCTCTGCTATTTCCTTATCGAAATGCCGAATGTTGTGTTGTGTATTAAATAAAGTGCTCATGTGTTCTAGGGAAGTATGTGTTTCAGCGGAATACGTGTTGTTATGAGAGTTTGAATTACGATGGTAAATAGGATTATTTTGTTTCAAAGGACCATGGGGTTTTTGTATGGATCCTGTATGTATCGGGACTCTTCAAAAATAACCATCATATCTGTAGGTATACCTACATTATTGGCAAATAAATGATTTCTTTCTTTCTTTCTTTGCGGGGTAATTGCGAAACGTACTGTCAGTAGCAATGGGTTTCATTTTGACAGCTCAAGAACATTCATTGCGTTATTCACGTTGTTGAGCAGACAATTTTTTTGAACATATGAACGAATGGATTAGCAATAATTTACTTCAAAACCATTCAGACTATGATTGATAGTGCGTTGTACAATTAAGGGTGCTTTACAAATAATGTTAGACTGTTTCGATCGATTTTTTATTTTATAAGTAGGATAGGTAACTGATGAGGTCGGTACCTACATCATAAATGGAGAGTCCAACTTAACACTGTAAATACCAAACAAAGTAAATGCACATACCTCTGTTTTGTATCTTATTTCGTGGATAAACACATCAAAGAGAATCTGGGAGTGTAGGGTAAATGTAAACATTGCTGGCACCAGTAGGTTGCTTGCGAATAGCAACGGTAGCTCTCCGGATTTCAATCGACGACAGGAGATCCGTGTCTCGGGGGAATTACCTCCGACGTTCTATAAATAATATCTGAATCCCAGGCTAAGGTCCATTTAAATTAACTGAACGACCCATCAATTCTTAATATTAATGAATTATCGTTCCTTGTTTCAGGTAAGCTGGATTTTCTAATTAAAAACTTCGAAAAAGTTGGTAAGAGTTAAAATGGCTGCCGTTCCGTGTCAGCCCTCCCACGTGCCATTTTAAATAGGTGAATTATAATCTTATCGGAATTCCTTGGAAAATTCATCTCGGAATCAGCATGTTCTTGAATTATTAATTCAATGTACAGGGACGCGAGTGCTGGTTGGGTTTTATAATTATTTTTAATTATTCCCGTGACGGAGCGTGGGGGCGAGAACCGTCATGACCACTATGACGCCATCTTGTGAATATTCATCGAGTGAAGAGCCCGCCATTATTTTTCTACAGACTCTAACCTAATTTTCAGTAATGAGCCTTGTGGGACGCCTCCAACAATGCGGTGTTCGCACAAATAAAATATCTTGTCCTTTGTCTTTTTTCCTTGTATTACTTGATTATAGCGGTTAGGTGATGGAATGTATTTTTTTATGACGAGGCTCTAAATACCAACTTTAAATGGATGCATACGTTTAAAGTTTGTATTTAGAGAAAAACATGCTGGCCAAAATATTGCTTTGGACCAAAACAAAAATAAACGCGATGCATAAAATAATGACCTTATATTTTATGTAGATCTAGGGTCATTGTAGGTGAACTGGTAACATAACTTCAGATTTCCCAAAACTAGGAAATCCGCCAGCAAACTTCATGTTAAAATTAACCACTGTAAGATAGAAACTACGGAAAGTTAAGCCGATGAAGAACTTTTTAGTTATAGATAAACTCATTACAACTTCCACCATTTTACTTATGGAATGCATGAGTTGCCAGAGTGAGAATAAAATATTCCGTGGCCCTTACATTTTCTTGTCGTGGCAGATCCTCATTTTAGATCTCATTCGTCAAATGGACGTGTTGTTTTACTTTTTATTATCCCTATAAACCGGAGGCGTGACCTTGTTTAATAAATTTGCCAGGCTCAGCACAGCATTCCTTGAATACCAAATAAAAAAATAAAAACCGACCAAGAGAGTGTAAGACCACGCAGAATGAAGGGTTCCGTAGTTGGGATGAATTTATCCCTAAAACAAACTTAAAATTGTGGCTGAAAAACATGTTCTCCCATACATCGATATACGTCACGGTCAATTCTCCAACTGCAAATGACTATTATCGACTATTACTCCTTAACTTGTAAAGCCTACTTAGCTGTGATAGTTTTCCTTTTAATATCGTTATACAGGGTTATTTTTAAAACGTCAATAACCTCTTAAGGGGTCATCGTACTCATCATTATGAACAACTTTTACTATGGGACCAAAATTTAAATCGCGAAAAAAAAACCAGCTGTTCCCTACATTTATTTTCGAATAATTCCTTAAAATGTAAAGAACAGCTGTTTTTTTTCGCGATTTCAGATTTGGTCCCATAGTAAAAGTTGTTCATAATGATGAGTACAATGACCCCTTAAGAGGTTATTGACGTTTAAAAAATAACCCTGTATATACTACTGCCATGATTTTTTTCAGATGTCCAGAAGCAACCATTTAGCTGGACACTTGACTCTAACAAAAAATAGCACTTTAAAGCTTAATATTATGCAACAGCTAATAAGCTATTATGTTATTTGCAACAGGATGCCTGAATCAAAAAATGGTTTTCACAGACCCGAAATATTTTTGGACGGCCTATCCAACGATACCTCACATTTCATTCAAGATTTTATTTAATCACTTTATCGGCGTGATTAATATGTACACCCATGCCAAATTACAGCTTTCTAGTAAGAGTTTCTGAGCTAAGCCGGGGACAGACAGACAGACAGATAGACATGGCGATACTATAAGGGTTCCTTGTTGACTACGGACCCTAAAAATGGTGCCAGACTACGTAACATTTTTTCAAACAGTTTCTAATTAATTACTAGCTTAAAGTGGAGTTTTTGCGGCCCGAATTCCAAATATTCAAATGTATTAAGTAAGAGCAATTAGAGTAGAATATCAATATTAATTACAGCGACACTAATTAATTCATATCTCGTGTCTATTATTATGCCAACTAGGTTGTCACCACATTAAATTGTTTAATTTTTCAGCGCCAATCCAATATTCTAATCTTCATTAACTAACTTATTAAGACTCAGATATATGCCAGTGACCTTGAGTGGTTAGCTTGCGTGTTCTGTACTGAGCTCACGCAACGCGTCGTACGTTCAGCCAGTAATACTCGCCCATCAAGGGGCGCTGTCCCCAATTTGACGCATTATTAATTTATTATACACAAAACAAAAGGTATTTTAATAAAACGCGTATACTCAAAGATCAATAATTAAATTATCTTTAAATTAGTGAAGGTTTCAGAAAAATACGCTTGGTAAATTTTGCGCCATTCTCAGTTTTTTATCTGCGTTAGATATAAATTTACAAATTAATTTCACTATGTAATATAAACATAATCTAAAATATTCACATATTAAATTATTGAGAAAATGCTCTAATTTAACATATTTTTTTTTCAAATCATCAACACTCGTTTAGACGTGATCTTCAGTATTAAATCATTAAAAATCGGTTATCGTCGCCTTAAGTAAGATAATAATATCTACTAGAAAGTCCCGTAAAAGGTAGATTCTCCTTCATAAACTGATAAGAGAAGGTGAATGGGAAATGGGAAGGGGAAATTAATCGGTGAGAAAATGAAAAATCATTTAATTTCCTCGAACTCACGCGGGCGGGTTGTCTCTCACCCCGGACATGGCTTGACTGATGTTACCCGGATATAAATCAGACTGGTCCCGGGAATATTATGGCAACACTATTTTTCTTATTTTTTATCGGCAATCTGCTCACAATACATTTTTTTTTGTGCGGGGTTTCCGTTTTGCGGGTTGAATATTGGTTTTTTACTCGAATTTGAAATGTGTGGGGGCGAAATTGTTCTCGTATTTTTGTATCAAAGGTTTGTTAGGGCATTACATAAATGTTTACGTGGTTTATGTTGCTACCCAGGGTCATATTCTTTTGGTTTAACATGATTTTAAATATGGTATTCGATATCGTTGTTTAAAACATAAAAAAATATAGACAACATACTCCATTTTGTAAAATAAGCGTAAAAAGGAGAGGTCAAAAGTGCTATAATATTCCGAAGATTTTTAAACGCTAATAGGATTACCTTATTAGAAAGCTTATTTATTATGCTACTCGATTATAGTTAAATCTGATTTTTTCAGGCGCCCGTTTTTGTAAAAAAGTGAAAAATGTTTCAGTACAAACAAAACGCACGTCTTTAATTATTAATTTCTATGCAATATAATTATTTTAAATGTGGCTAAAGTTTCCGTTTCTATTTACTTAATAATTGAGATTTTCTTATAATTTTAGCTGCAACTCCATGAAATTGAGACAAAAAATATTGATTATCATGACAATGCAATAACAAAACATGTTGAAAAAGGTCAAATCTGTAAATGTCAAGCCGTCTGACCCGAGTCCTGCTGACTAACATTGTCATTGTCACATCATTTGCCACAGGGCTGCCTATAATTATTTTAAATGTGGCTAAAGTATCCGTTTCTATTAAGTACTTTGAGATTTTATTATCATTTTAGCTGCAGCTCCATAAAATTGAGACAAAAAATATTGATTATCATGACAATGCAATAACAAAACGTGATGAAAAAGGTCAAATCTGTAAATGTCAAGCCGTCTGACCCGAGTCCTGCTGACTAACATTGTCATTGATTGTCACATCATTTGCCACAGGGCTGCCATCCCTAAAATATAAATAATGTTTGTAGTTAGCAAGCATTTTATTTTTCAAAACTAGTTAAATGCCCAAAGACATCAAAATAATTACCCTCTTTCAGCCTATATAGCTCAGAAGGCTGTTTAAATTTTCAATTATTTTAGTACCAAGCCCCATACATTTATTGAACGTCTCCTTTAACTTGTCTGTCCCACGTGTAACGTAAACAATACAAAATCAACGTTTCCGATCAAAATCTAAAGCCAAGGTTCATTAAGATGACATCCAAAGATATTAAAAGAACTCTTTGCCAGCTACTGTACTATTAAGTATAATCTAGCGTGCTCTTTGGTCGTTAGCCTAACTTCATCTAACTAATGATCGTTAAGTGGAAGCTCACAATGGGCACAAGTTTCTATTCTGGTTGATTGTACATACTTGGAAACTTGTAGCTAATATTAGAAAGTAATGGTCGTGATTGTGCTGGTCGCGAACTGGTGTAGCTACTTGTATTTGTAACTACGTGTAAGATGACAAAACGATAAAGCAGTGTAAAGCTCAACATACACAGGCAGCGGGTGCGGGTCGGGCGTGGGTCGGGACGGCAGTACGGCGGCGGGCTGAATTCTCTGTATTTAACTATTTATATGAATGACACCACACGAAACACGTGCGCGGCTCCCGCCGCCGACCCGCTGCCCGCCCGACGTATTTATATGAATGACACCACACGCGTTTCGTGTGGTGTCATTCATATAAATACAGATAATTCAGCCCGCCGTACTGCCGTCCCGACCCGCGCCCGACCCACGCCTGACTCGCACCCGCTGCCTGTGTGTGTTGAGCTTAAACGTTTTCAAGTTGTTATGCTGACTGATCGGATTGTAAAATCAAGTAGTGTTAACGAAACGAAGTAGGACCTCGTGGCTAAGGGTAGCTCGTGGCTAAGTATTTACAGCTGCACGAGTCGATTCATCAGGTTACGCTTATCGGGGTTGGTCCGTGGATGGGTGACCGTCTTTGCAAACCGAGACTCCTTCCATGCCTCGAAAAGCTCGTTAAGTCGTTGGTCCCGGCTGTCATTCGTGGATCTTTGACAGTCATTAGGGGTCGTCAGAAGCCCAAGTCTGACAACCAGCTTGATAACAAGGGGTATCGTATTACCCAGTTACTGGGTTGTGGAGGTCAGGTAGGCAGTCGCTCCATGTAAAATACTGTTATTCAACTGCATCCGGTTAGACTGGAAGCCGACCCCAACAAAGTTGGGAAAAGGTTAGGCAGATTGATTGTTAAGGAAACGAAGTATAGGAAAATTGCCTTATAATGCCTCACTGAAGAGCAGTCTCTCAAACGGAGTAGGCGCGAACATTGATGAAAAATAACCTAAAAACAAAATCTTTGTAACAAACAGACAACAATTTATTTATTTTATACTTTAAGCACACAAATGTACAGAGGCGGACCTAATGTCATAGGTATTTTCTACCAGTCAACCTTTGGGTGATGCAGCCAAGTGCAAGCATGACAAGCAGTGGTAGGTGCAATAACCAAAATTGTGGAATAAATCCTAACTAATATTATAAATTATTTTATCACATCACACTAATATTATAAAGGCGAAAGTTTGTGACTGTGTGTGTGTATGTTTGTTACTTCTTCACGCTCAAACGGCTGAACCAATTTTGATAAAATTTTGTATGGAGGTAGCTGACACTCTGGATTAAGACATAGGCTACTTTTTATCCCGATATTCCCACGGGATCGAGACTTACGCGGGTGAAACCGCGGGGCGCAGCTAGTATATCATGAAAGTAAGTTTGTTTGTTTGTTACCTTTTCACGCCTAAACCACTGAACCGATCATCCTGAAATGTTGCATGTACGTTGTCAGGTGTACAGAAACGGACATAGGGTACCTTTTAACCCGAAAAAAAAAAATACTGTTCCCGAAGAAAACAACAATAACGTTCTTATGATAATAGATGGCGCCACGTGTCTTTCGACTCAAGATTGAATTATATTAATATAGAAACTTCAGTAGCGTGTTAAGCCCATGATTACAACGGCCAAACAACAAGCAGAGTACAACTCGAATTTATTGTCAAATTCTAAATAAACGCGAGCAAAGCCGCGGGCAAAATCTAGTATTTATATAAATATAAGGATATATATTATAACTATTAAAAACTTTAAATATAATATTGATACGTAATGAATTAATGATACATAAATATAAGACCAAATAAATACACATAAATACAGGAAAATACTAAAACAAACGAAACAAACAATGGGAATACATTATCGTTGTGATGATACTGCCTCCTTCTTACGAATGTGATCGCGAACTATCACTTTAATTAAAGGATATACAATCTTTTTCATTTAAACCAAACTTCTACAATAATACTTACTTAACAACCTGCCAATAGCGTTTTTTCACTGCCGCAAATTCCGTCTTAGCCTTCCCATTTCCACCAAGAAATTCCTTTTAAGTCTCTCCCCATTTGTTCCAAGAAATTCTCTTGAAGTCTCGGCTCCGAGATCTTACATAATGCAACAGGCGGTCGCATTACTCCAGTGATTAATATTCGGCCGGGTCAACGTGCCTCATCAGTATTCACCCGGCTGGTCTCATCACACCACGGTTATGTTACGAGTATACCCGGCACTACCCGCCCGGGTGATACCGGACGGATAAATTGCAAAGTCAGGTGATTGTATTAAACCCACTCGTGTTAGTTTTGGGGCTTAAAGTAATACATTTTGGTTGTGATACGTTTTGTAGAAGGAATTTGTTTTTGATGTGGATTTGTGGGCGTGTGCTCTCATTTCGTTTGTATATATATAGAGATGTATGTACATACCCAATCAAATTATCTTTTACGAACATATACAGGGTCAAATTAAATTAGCTAGCGAAACTCCGCAGACGTGATGGGTATCGATATCTAAACATGATCACACAAAAAAGAAGTTAATTAGACGAGTTTTTTTTTTGGGTCTGTAACCGCAGTTAGTGTAGTCACTTGACATTTTTTATTTTGTATACTTCACTGACGTGATGGGTACCGATATCTCAACATGATGAAAACAATTTTTTTCAACTCATACTTCAAGTAACAACAATAACAGCGGTACGTTGACCCCAAAAAAAATCATCAATTTTTTGTTATTTTATTTTGTCCTTGTTAGATATCGATACCCATTACTTCTGCGGAGTTTCGCCAGCTAATTTAATTTGACCCTGTATATAGCAAAAATGTTTCATGTGTCGCTCGTATTTAACGTAATAAAAATCGGAGAAGTGTCTTCAATCTTAACAAGAAGAGTAAAAAATATATTTTTCGCCTTTGATATACTTGCAAATGAAGGCCAAAAGCCAAAGATGTTACGTCATATGTAAGGTTTGATCTTAGCATTTATTCGAAGCGAGGAGTAGAACCCTCGTAACCTATTTTCACGTAATTTTACATTTTGGCACGTAAATAATTTGGCATCGAGTGAGATGCATAAATCCATAATTCTGTTGAGTACGAAGCAACACGAGTGCCTTTGGAATATTGATTCGAAGAGCGATGAGGTTATTGTACCAAGGAAGAGATATTAGAGATTCGCGCAGATATACTCCTTAGATATTTATGACGATTCCATATACAATAGAGTCTCAATAATGTTTATTTAACCAAACCAGAAGTACAAAGTCAAATGGGAGGTTAAAGTCCATGCGAAAAACCATTTTAGAGTTTTTTATTTTTCAGGCAAACATTTTGTTGTTGCAAAATACGCTAAGCGCAGGACATAAGTTAGGCTGTAAAGCCCTCATTATTTTGTTTTAATTCGACAATAAAATTACAGCGGGAACGTATGAAAGCACAAAATAGACCAAAACAGAGCATGCGACGAGTCGTAAAGAGCCAAAAATGTGTTCTAAAAACGTCTGAAAGTACCCGTTGGCCGCCATTAGCGATAGCCGCATATTTGCACGCCGTTACCAGGGGAACACGAATGTCCAGCACACTGTCCTGTATCCCAATTACTCGCCTAAACGAGCCTCTAGAGCTTCTCAAAAAGAAAAGCACGAACAGAGCCTCCACTTCTGTGCCGTGATATATTTCCAAACGAATGGAGTCGCTTTGTATACTCCAATGTGAAATGGGACTTTGTACCGTGTGCTCAACAAAGATATCCATGAAATGGTATTTGTTTTGTCGCTGCAGTTATACGGCGATTGTTGTCCAGCTTGTGTTAAAGGGATTTTGATTGACCCATTTCGATATTTCGATGTTTTGTGCTCCAATGGGAACTAAATGAAGACTCAGAAAACAAGGCCGCTGAAATTGTCCAACAGAAATATCCAATTTTCTGCTTATTCCGCACGAAAAATATAATTGGGTCTAAGTACTGCGAAACCATGTAATAACCTTCAATCTTATAAATTAGATAGATCAGCTGACGAAATAATCCTTCGCATTTCGTTTCAAGATTGGTACTGGAGTTAAGCTGGTATTTTATTACACCTCGAGAATTTTCCCCGACGAGATAATGCTTTTTGTCTTCTTGATTGTACATTCCGTTAAGTCTATTCCGAGCCAATGTTGCTCGTATCATTTTATTAGGGGGGAAGTTTAAAGTTTGCTATTCCCCGAGATATTTCCGACTTCAGTACACTTCTTTGCAACACGACATGCTGGAGTTTATTCCGGTCGAATGGTGCCGCTAGTCGTGTGGAAGTGTAGTGGATTCCTGTCCGTACCATTCCCTACAGAATGGAGTGTCCGTGGAGCTTATGCTCTTTGTAATTGATGGGCTACCGGCGACAGTGACAGTTTTATAGCTGGCTTTTGGACAATTTTCTTTTCAAGGTACAGCGCTACAGAGAGTGCATGTAGGTGTTAAGGGAATATCGTCTTTCTAGTGCTCCTAAGTCCTTACTTTACTGCTAAGTGGTGGCGGAGTGGACATAACTCTCCACTTCAAAATTTCCGTGTTCAGAGTGGCTGTCTAGAAACTTTACGCGATTTTATTATATAAAACAAGTTAATTAAAAGAAGCATGCAAATAACACATTTAATGCGAATCATGTTATAAATTACGTGCGTGCCGTAAGGATGCCATTGTTATATTGTCATCGGGGAATAAATTAGGAATTCCCGATTCGCTTCCACCAAAATATGGGTGAAAATATATTTTGGATAGCAATAAATTATCGTTTTCCTATCGGCTAATTTGTCATAGTCGGTATTAATGCTTTGGAATTATCATATTTATGACATTCCATGAGAGTAGGCATGGGTTGAAGTTTCTAATGCCCGAATAATTATTAGGTACGTTGCGAGGTATTAATTCTATAGGAAGGGGGTCTGATAATTTTTTGAAAGCAAACTCTTTACGGAAACTTTGTAAAAGCAAAATCTTGAAACTACTTAACTCTTACTTATCTAAATGGATGACTACACTCCGACAAAGAGGCTGATTAAACAGATAGAAACTCTTTACTTAAAAGACTTTATATAACTGTAAAATGCAAAAGTTTATAGAGATGAATGCATCTCGTTGCAAGTTTGTACCGCTGATATTTTTATCGTTTACCTTTGGAGCAGCGTCAAAGGCAGCGCGGTTTTCAGCAGCGGAGCGTACTTTGGGAATCTCGGTTCTAGTTGCTTGTGTAATTCTCTTTAGCACTCACTTACTACGAGTATCGTATAAAAAGAGATATTGAGTAACTAGTTTTTATAGATATTGCTGATATTACTATAACTCTTAATTGGAAAGGATGAGAGTAATATTATATACTGGTATTGGAGTTTATTAGGTTAGCGTTTCTTTTCTATTCAATAACGGTTAATAAGGTTTATTGTCGACTCAGATATTGCCTGGAGTAATACATAACTTATTATATTGACTTTAGTTGACTTACGTAAGAAGTATTTGCTCGTATTAAAATTTCGTTTTATTATCAAATAATATCCTAAAGGATCTGCAAAGGAGCGTAAATTTTAATAAGATACGTGACATCAACTTATTTAATGAACGATCTTCAAGGGACCATGAAGTGCCTGCCAGAGTTCCGTATAATTACTTGGAAAACCATTCAAAGTTCCGAGAAGGAAAGTTGAACGGTGAGCGGCCATTTTTGAAGAATCAAAAGGAGTGTTGCGTCGGCAGAAATGTTTCGAAGCGTCATCGAGGGACCGAAGCCGAACCTGGAGTAAACAGTTTCGCAAAAACCTGTTTGTTCGTTTATTACGGGTAGTTTCCAGTACATAGATACTTTTAATTTTTCGGTGAAATGTGTCTTACCAAGTTGTATATAATTTAATGAGTTCTATTCTTTTATTAATGAGCAGGTACTGATTTGTTTTACCATACTGAAGCATGAATACCTTCATTTTATTCCAGACAATATTAATAATTTGGAGATTGGTTAAAGAATATTCAGAAAGGCTGAATAATAAAATGATTAAATAATAGGCTGAAACATGCTCATGTTAAATAAGTGGTACAGTTTCGGCTCAAATTGACCCATTGTTTACACATGCAAAATGAAAACGTTAAAACGGTTAGTTAAGATCATATAATTATGAAGCACGTCATTAAATTTACGCTGATTTTCATAAATGAAACTCGTTACAAGAATCCATTACAAGATCAAAAACATGTACCTACCTATTCGTTCCCGAACGTTGGTCATCAGTTTATTACTCTTCGTTCAATAACCGAAGTAGGTGTTCCCCAGTGTTATGGCTACGATAACGGTATCTGAATCGATATGGACAGCCGGCAATGGCAACCGGCCCTATATCCTCCAAGGGCATGAGTCGACGCTTTGCGAATCAATTAGGCAAGGATTACACCAGCGTCTCTTATCTGCCACGATGATAGCGACGCTTCTTCTCATTAAAACTTTGCACAACGCCTTTTATAATGACCTACGTCATGGACGGCCCACGTAACTTCTAAGGGAGATTAGTGGACTAATTCAAATTCAGTGTTACTCGGAGATTACGTTAGCTTAACGTGCATTATCTCGACGCTTTCACGGGACTGTTGTTTTGAAAAATGTTTTAATGGTTTTTAATTTTCCATTGTCACGTCGAGCTCGCTTTGCTTGGATTAAGAGGGTTTATTGAGTCCAATTTTCTGCGCTTTCCAATTTTGTGTTGCTATGGACGTATTTGTATGCGATTTTATTTAACATAGCTTTCGCCCGCGGCTTCGCCCGCGTGGCTGTCGAAAAAAAAACAGCTTCTCTATCAGCAGCATTCCCCCAAAACATTATACCATATCTTAGTTGGAACCAACGTAAGCGTGGTAAGCAGATAGGAGTGCAGTTTGATTTACAACTTTACGGAGGATATAGATAGCATATAAATATCAACTTCGTTTTGTACATACTTGTTCAATATACGTGTCCAGCATTTCATGTCTCTAAGTCTATTTGTAAGAAATTTTGTATTGTTTATTTTTTCTACGTTTTTGTTCTTAAATAATAATGTTTATATACTTACCAACTTTTGAGTTATTAAAGGTACTCAGTAAAATTGTCCCGAAAACTTAATTACCCCTTTTTCCGATTGTCGAAAACTCCATATTTTTTTTTCTTTTTTTTTGTCTAAAGGATGAGCATTGAGTTTCGAGTTAATCGGACCTCGCGTAAAGATTAAGATTAAGATTCTTAAAAACAAACTGTAACACTCCCTAAAATCCTTTTGAAGGGTAGTTTTGAAAAACGCAACCGTCATTACAAACTTTGTTATTTAAGAACGTATTCTTGCTATAATTCACGTTTATTAACTCAAAAAATATGATTATTCATACAATGTAAATCCCTTTTCACCCTGATAATATTGATCTAATTTTCAAAAACCGAATCTTAGAGTTCGCCTACAATGTATGGAATGTAAATATTATATATTCTCAAATAAAATTATTATTATAATAATTAAAAATTTCTGTTGTTAGTCAGTCAGGACTTCGCCCACGACTTCGTTCGCTTGGATTTCGTACTTTCCCCCAAAAATTATTTCAGCAACACCTCCACCTCCTTTAAATGGTGTAGTATTAATTATTACGATCTTTATTATTAAATGGTATTCTCTATTTCTATCAAGTAACGACTGCCTCGTTAGTCTAATGGTCACAAGCATGGCTGCTGAGCATGAGGGGTGGGTTTGATTCCCAAGTCGGGCAAAGTGTTATTGGATTTTCCATTACGAATTTCTCAGTAGCAGCCCGGAGTCAATAGGCTCGCCCCCTATTACATGGGACTTAAACAGAACTGGCGAAAGTGGGTGTACTAAAGGTACACCTCTACCTATCCCTTTGGGGATTACAGGCGTGATGTTATGTAAATAAGTACTCGGGCCAAATTTCAAGTTTATATATCTAAAGAAATAAGATTCTGTTCATACAAACTATATCGCCTCTTTTTACGCACTCAAAGAGGTAAATTGTTGAAACATCGTTTTTGACGTTTCTATTATTGGACTTATAAGTTATTTATACCAATTTTCAAGTTAATCTAGCCAAGCAGTAAAATCCTTCCTTGTAAATTGAGTACCCCTTTTCACCCCATTAGGGGCAGATTTTAAAAAAAACCTGATACAATTTATTCTTTATTTTTTTGTTTTCAGTATAGATACTGAGTTTCAAGTTAATCGGACCGTGCGTTAAAAATCTTCCATACAAACTTTGATATCCCCCAATCCCCCTTTAGGGGGCAGTTTAATAAAACAAAAAAATTTCAAACTTTATCATTTACTTAGGTTCGTATTTGTGCCAAGTTTCAGGTTTATTAACTCAAGGAATAAGATTTTTCGTACAAACAAAATCACCCCTTTTCACCCCCTTAAAGTTCGAATTTCAAAACACCCCTTCTTAGCTGATGCCTACGTCATAATTTGGAGTTAATCAAGCCACACAGTAGAACTTGTAAAATTGACTACCCCTTTTCACCCCGTTAGGGATAAATTTTCTAAAACCGTTGAAATTCTAACAACACCGTTGCATTAGCTTCCAACCATAAGCCTAGATAATATATTTTAGTGTTTTTACTTCAAAAATTAAGGACTTTGATACACAACTTCATCCCCCTTTCTAACCCTTCGGGGGTAGAATTATTAAAAACGCTGAGACACGTATAAATTATTTTTTAATTGTCAGCCTATACACCAAACTTGAAGATCCTAACTTCAAAACTGACGGACTTTCATATAAACTTCCATCCCCTATTTCACCCTCTTAGGGGTGGAATTTCTAAAAACCCTTTCTTAGTGGATACCTACTTTTTACAAAGAACACACCCTCCAAGTTTCATGTCTCTAGGACCAGCGGTTTAGGCTGTGCGTTGATATATCAGTCAGTCAGTCAGTCAGTCAGTCAGTCAGGACTTTGAATTTTATATATATAGATAGATAGATAGATTGAAAGGAATTTTCGGTAATTGTTTTTAAGCTCGAACCTTGAGTTTTAAGAGTTAATTAATTAAAAGGTGTATGATCTAGTGTGTACGTGATCACATCAAAGGTACACACAGGTATTTCAGTTAATTTCCGACCGGCAAGAGTCCAATTTGTCGCTTAGCTAGCTCTGAAACTTTGTTTTACTTTGTGCGCTGCGATACTAAGAGTTGGTGCTGTAAGCTCTGTTTATTCGTGGTCCATGACTAAACTTTTGAAGTAAATTGTGTCTCTCTCAGCTCCTCAGTTTAAGTATTTATTTCATTCTTTATTTAGAGCAGGGAAGAGGACCGGATGAGCTTTACTTTTAGGAAAATGGTATTTACAGTTTCAGGAAATAAACTTTTAAAGTATTTTAACAAGTTGTCTACAGTATCTGTGTATTTAAAATATTTGAGTTTTTCGAGTTTACTAGCTGTCCGATTTGACTGTCCCTTTCAGAAGCAGTGGGTCATGTCTTGTGTGGGTGTAGCGAGTCATAGCAAATAAAAATGTATTAGGTTAAGGTTTATATGGGTCTATGCCACCCGAAATAAAGTTTTTTATTATTATTATTATTACTGCTTAAGAATCGATTTTCTTATAAGGCTCCCGGTATGGAAATTTTATGAGGAGTGAAATTAATACAAGTGTAAATACTGGCGCGACACAAAGACCCCGCGTGTCGCGCGACGAGCGGTGGCTTTGTGTCGCGTCACGAGTTGCGCTGGTCTGTAGAAGCCTTAACTCAAAAGCGTTACGTTTTTCTGCGCAACGTACTTTGTGTACCTTTCAAGGAGTAAATTCCAGTCGTGCGTCGGAGCTGACAGAAACACACTTTTTAGGGTTCCGTAGTCAACAGGGAACCCTTATAGTTTCGCCATGTCCGTCTGTCTGTCTGTCTGTCTATCTGTCTGTCTGTCTGTCCGTCCGTCCGTCTGTCCCCGGCATAGCTCAGAGACACTTAGTACTAGAAAGCTGTAATTTGGCATGGGTATACATATTAATCATGCTAAAAAAGGCGTCAAATAAAACCATGAAAAACAATTTTTTTTAGGTTACCTCCCTTACACGTGACATGGGGATGATATTTTTTTTTTCTTGTCTGTTCCATGGTGTGGGGTATCGTTAGATAGGCCGTTCACAAATATTGTGGGTTTGTTATAACCATTTTTCAATTAATGGATCCGTTTGCGTAATATTAAGCTTTAAAGTGCTCATTTTTGTTAGAGTCAAGTGTCCCCCCCCCTGCCAGCTTAATGGTTGGTTTTGGATATGTGAAAAAAATCATGGCAGTAGTATATATAACGAAATTAAAAGAAAAACTATCACAGCTAAGTAGGCTTCACAAGTTAACGAGTAATAGTCGACCAACTTAAATTTGCAGTTGGAGAATTGACCGTAACGTATATCGATGTAAGGGAGAGCATGTTTTTCAACTACAATGTTAAGTTTGTTTTTGGGATAAATTCGTCCCAACTACGGAACCCTTCATTGTGCGTGGTCCGACATGCAGTTGGCCGGTTTTTTTTGTATTTTTTTTAAGGTAAGCAAAATAATGATCCAACAGTTTACCTACCCTAGTGTCTGAAAGTATAAAAATACTAGAGGTATACATAATGACACAGAAGAATATTTGCTTGATAGACACTTTGAAAATATTAATAACCCAATTCATCTACAAAAAAAATTGGTACAATAACAAAATTCTCGTGACAAAGTACATGAGATTTAAATATGTAATCATATAAATTCATTCTCCCTGGATGAAGAGAATCAAGGATATTATACGGTAAGGTAAAGATGTAATTGGAAACAATAAACTTTGAGACCCGAATGTTTTCCAACTTTGAGAATAAAACAAGAGAATTTGTTAGTGTCGTTAAACATTTTTATTCAGATTTATTTTCAGGATTTTCAATCTTATTTTGATGTGGGTAGGAGCTTTTATCGGATTAAAATGGTGATGTTAAATGCTGAGTTGCAGAATCATTCCATAATTTTATGGCTATTCGAGGTGTTCTGGATCTGAGAACCACACTAATATTATAAAAGCGAAAGTTTGTGAGTGTGTGTGTTTGTTACTTCTTCACGCTCAAACGGCTGAACCAATTTTAATAAAATTTTGTATGGAAATAGCGGACACTCTGGATTAACATATAGGCTACTTTTTATCCCGATACTCCTACAGGATCGAGACTTACACGGGTAAAACAGCGGGGCGCAGTTATGTATAAAATAGAAAAGTGCTTAGATTTGATAAAATGAACGTTATTTTAAATGGTTTATAAACGTGACGGCCGCAATCTGGCTAGCTAGGTAGTATTCCATTTTCGCCGTAATGATGCTGTCAGATTCATTTCCAGTGCTTCTCAAATCAATAAAACATCTAACATCGGGAATCTTTCTAGTAGTTTGACTACTAAAAATATTCCCGTTCTTAGGTGTTTTAATAAATCGACAGATTCGACAGTTCCTCATTAAAACCACTATCCTCCCAAATCTGATAAAACCTAATCTTATTTCACGAGCTGTAGCAGAATTCCTAGTAAACCCCAGTCCTCAGGTTACCTTACGAAGTCTGACAAAATCTTCATTTAGTCGCGAACGCCTTATCTTTAGTGGCTGCAGCGACCTAGCATATTGTTTCTCAAAAAAATCATCAAACTATAATAAAAATATTCTTAGACCTTTTGATATATTGATATCCTTATAATTATTAAAACACTATCTTTCTAAACCTTCGTCTAATCTTATTCAAATCCATCAAAATCAAAAATATTTTTATTTCACATAAGCCTACATGGGCACTTATGAAACGTCAGAAGCTAGGTGCACGGTTCCAATTGGTCGTTTCCTATGGAGAAGAGCCGGCAAGAAACTCCACGGTTACTCTTTTAAAAAAAAAAAATTATACAAGCTATCCTAAAACTTCCAGTAAACTCCAGTCCTCAGGTTACCTTACGAAGTCTGACGAAGTCCTCATTAAGTCGCGAACGCCTTATCTGAAGTGGCTGCTGCGGCCCTGACACACTGACTCGCTTCTTTACTCTTTTCAAAAGAAATACTAGTAGTATTTATTTTACGACGAAAGTGGGATTTTAAAGGCTTTCGTTTGAATAATTTGGTAAATATGGAATGGAAAGTTAAGATTTTAAAAGGTGCTTTGAAATAGTAGTACAAAATATAACTAACTAGCTTTTGCCCGCGGCTTCGCTCGCGTTAATTTAGAATTTGACAATCAATTCGGGTTGTATTCTGCTTGTAATAATATAATTCAATCATGATTCGAAAAACAGGTGGTGCCATCTATTATAATAAGAACGTTATTGTTGTTTTCCTCGGGAACAGTACTTTTTTTCGGGATGATCGGTTCTGTGGTTTAGGCGTGAAAAGGTAACAAACAAACTTATTTTCGCATTTATAATATTAGTTAGGATTAGGATGCCAAGTAGACTCTGCTCCTAATCGATAAGATCCTGACAAACAATACCTAAACCGGATATCGAATCTGACAAGTTGTCAACTGAAAGACGGTGATGACGTCAACAGTGGAAAGGAACCACACGGTCTGTCAGCTTTCTCAACTGCAAAGGCAAGGAGATATTAAATTAAATTAAATAAAACTTTATTTCAGACTAAGAAGGTCCATAATTTAGTCATTTTAGTATTTTGGTGTTAGTAGCAATAGTGCTTAGGCATATAGGTTAGTATTGTTAGTTTTAAAAACTACTTATTTATCAGACCTATGACTGTCCCCACCCAGTGTCCCTGAAAGGGACAGTCCGCTCTGGCAGCGATCATCTTCAGAATGCTGTTGTCACTTCAATGCAGGCGCTGTAGCAAGGAGGCCAGAAGCGCTACAACGCCATGGCAGTCCCAACAGCATCCTAAAAGCATTATTAAACTGTACACGCAGGACGTTGTAGGCTCGGCTCGTGTATGACACCCACATGACAGGCCACTCGTGTAAAAAGATGGACAGAACGCCTTATAAAGGGTAACTTTGACGTCTGTAGTACAACGAGCGAACCTGCGGGCAAGCATATATATGTAGGGATATATAGATATAGCGATATATACAATTTAGCCAAAGAAGCAAAAATACAAAAATAGAAAAAAAATATGGATACAATAAAAAATCTCTTAATACCAGCTACCTACTGTTTAGCTGCAAGACATAGATTCAGAGCTGAAGTATTCGACTAACGCAGTCGGAATGTAAATTGCGTCTCGGCTCCATCTCCGAAGCTATGCGACATTGCGAAACAGTTCTACTATACGGCTAACAAAAAGTACTTCTTATACAACCCTAATCTGAATAAAAATATTCTTCTTTTTTTTACTTTATTACGTGCGGCACAATTTTCGGCAAAACATATGAAGTTAGGCACTCGTTTAGACGTTTCTGACATGTATAAAAACTAAAGCTTGCTATGTAAAAATCTGAATAGAAATAGTTTTTGAATGGACAAAAACGAACCTAACGACTCCGGGCCAGTTCAGTCTCTTTTTTAATGGAAAAATGTTGGTTTTTAATGGATAAAAATTCTCAATAGCGTCAGTGATTACGTAATGTATTTAGCTTTGAATGGAATAGCAATTAATCTAGTTGATTTAGTTGGTATATATTAATACGTGACCTTCTTTCTTTTGATGACATCGTATCCTCTGTTAAAACCTTCATTGACTGGCAAAATATATGTCTCTTCTCTGAATAATGAATATCGTAAACAAGTAATGTTTCGTTTTAAGAGTAAAAGAAGCCTTTTCAACACCTTAAACAGTAAGAACACCTATTCAGTGTTCATCATCATTCTCCTGCCGTTATCCCAATTTATTTGGGGTCGGTCCAACATGTCCCTTTCGTCCATACTTCTCTCTCGGTAGTCACCTCTTTTCACACAGTCCATCCATCGCTTCTTCTTCTTCTTAATCAGCGCTGTGCTGTGGGTCCCCCTTCCAACTATTTGTTCGTTTGTTATAGTATTTAGATCTGTTTTGTATAAACTCGAAAGTTTATTACATACTTATTATGTTTTCTTACGCACGTTTTTTCTGTGACAAATAAAATTATTTTTCTTTCTTTTCTTTCTATCTTTCTTCTTTCTTCTTCATCCCTACTCTTATAGCCATCGACATTCATACTCAAAACTTTCCTCACGACATTTTCCTCACAAGCCCATAAAACCGATTTGCGCACAACTTTTCAGTCACCGGTGCCACTTTCAGACTTCCTCTCATGTACTCATTTCTTATTCTATCCATTCGTGTCACACCACACATTCCTCTTAGCATTCTCATTTCAGCTATATGCAATTGCCTTTCATTCATCCCTTTTGGGGCCCAATATTCTGATCCATACAAGACAGCAGGTCAGACCATTGTTTTGTTCATTGTGTTGTTCAGATTGTTCCCGTGACCTGCCGCCCGTGATCTGCCACCTATCCATTGTTATTATTGCAGTTTATAATCAATATTTTTGCAGCTATTTGCGACGTTACCAACTGTCAAAATGCACCCTCTGAAAGCCGTCACGATATGACTTCAATTTAGGATAATCATTCATGATGTACCTAATTTACTTTTCTTGACTTCCTAATGAATTGAAAAAGCTTATAAATTATTTAGTTAAAGACTCAGTATTTGCTACGTTATATTCATACATAAGAAACATAATTATTGCTTCAATAGACGGAAATTTAGTTCGGCCTTCAGATTATACTGAACCGATTTACTTGTCCTTCAGTGTGGGTAATTTATTTATTGATCGTGGACTTGCAAAATAACGTAATAGCCATCTTAATAAATGTGTTAACATGTTAGTTATCACAGTTTTATTTCGTATAGGATAAATAATCTGGCGAGCTAAATACATATTTGTATATATCACCATCTACCATAGCCTTTCACCAACTAAGTTGGGATCGGCAGTCTACACGGGATCACGGATACAGCTGATTTTACATGGAACTACTGATCATCTGACCTCCAGAACCCAGTAACTGGGTAATACGATACTGACTGGTAGTCAGACTTTCGGGCTTCTGACGACCCGTAACGACTGTCAAAGATACACGAATGACACGTGCTATATTTATATGTAAGTAGTACTATTTGGTTTGATTGAATGAGAATCATTTCCCTTTAACTACCATGTTGATCTAGTAGTGGCAAACGCGTCTATTGAGCATAGGGTCTTGGCATAGACCCCTAAGTCTTACTTAGTAAGATAATTGTCAGAAGTCTGGATTTGTTAGCCGGCTCCTTAAACCATGTGACCTAAAAGTTTAAACATAACTGTCGAAATTTGGATGAACCATGCACCGTTCTGGGAATAGGTACTGTACAGACGTAATGTTGGAACTCCTTTATAACACTATCCCTTTACAACGCCATCACCACTAATGATACGCGCCATATAATCGCAGAAGAAGCTGGCAGTATCATCACGGTAATGTTTTCCCATTGTTTGTATGGTTTGTTTTAGTATATCTATTCGTGTATTTATGTGTATTTATTTGGTTTTTTATGTATTTATAATTAGATAAATACAATATGGAGACAACAATACGACAATAAATGAAAACACTGGCAACACTAATGCATACTTGGCTAAAAGATCCTAGCAACCAGGCCATTAAAATATTATGAAGAGTATTTTGGAACGATCAAATAAATTCTAGCATCGAAATTGAGTTTTTCAAACAAACTAAATATCAGTGGTGTGCCGACTATGGGTTTTGCCAATCTTTGACTAGCTATAGCGACTAAACTAATGGATATATTAGGTCCCGACCTATGAAATCAGCATTTTGTATGGAGAATTTTAAAGAAGTTGCATTTTTCATACTAACAATTTCTTAATTTATATGACCATCGAACACTAATGTTTTAAAACGTTTATGCACTAGTGTTTCAAAACTAAGATAACGTAATATGATACTTAGGTTAAGCGCTAGCGCAAGCGCTTTTAGCTAAGTTAAAACAAATAGTGATCATTTCTGCTAAAAAAATGAGGGGTAATTTATAAGGGATGTAGCGGCATCAACATCGCCACATACGAACAACGCGTCACACTGACGTCACGCGAAGCCTGCATCGCGCAATCAGAGTTTACTACGCAACTAGCATATATACAAAGTCCCGACATCAACCGTCGGGCAGTTGCCCACCAGACACGACACCCGTCTGGTCGGAGGATCCTCCCTTTTCTATGGTGGATGAGTGAACTTTACGGAGGAACCACTGTTACATTAAAGATTTTGTCCCTCTAGATGGAAGAACAAAAGCTCTTATGCAAGGGTGGGTTAATGTCTGCACACAAAGAAACTACAACAGGTATCAAACAATAAATATAATTACATCCAACATAATATATGTAGCTTTACTTTATCATATTAGGTATTTGACTATATAACCTAAAGTATGCCAGCCAGCTTAGATTATCTTTAATAAGAACTAGGGTCGTGGGGGGTTTGGTGATAAACCGAGTACTGTTCCGTGTGTCTAGTTTGATTAGATTAAATATTATAGAATAAATCTAATTTATCAATTTATAAACCTTCAAGTTAATTTAAGTTTTTATAAAACTAATAAATGGGCGCCAGGGACTTTGGGTGTCCCGGATCCCGGAGCCGACGAAGAGGTCCAATATCCTTTCTGATGAACGTAGGTGTCGGACCCGGAGTCCTTAATTTAAACTTTGTGTAATACCGGTTTCAGATTTTGAAACCGGACAACTACAAGTAATAAGGTTTTTTTAGTAGGTACTGGTAGTTGTCTATGATGGTCATTATTCGATAGCATAGCAAGCAATTGATGAATATTTTAAATCATAGAAGTGACGAGGTTCTCTATTTGTGAGAACAAAACACCAATTTTGATAGGTCCCCGACCCGATATTTTATTAAATTTCCGTGTGCAGACTTCCAACGTCATTAGATATACGCAGTTGAATTTATTGTCATATTGTCGTCTCCACGTTGTATATTATATTTAAAGTTTTTAATAGGTATATGTTATTATATCCTTATATTTAAATAAATATGTATTCCAAAATTTTCACTATTGCACCTACCACTGCTTGTCTCTGCATTACCCAAAGGTTGACTGGTAGAAAATGCCTCAGCCATTATGGCCGCCTCTGTACATTTAGCGCGAAATTAGAATATTCTCCTTGCAACAAATGTCTGTGTAATACCATATTTTCACCAATTAAGCCGTTAAAGAAGCACCTTGCGACCTAATTAAATATTTACGCAATAAAAGGGGCAGCGCGATTAAGATTGTATTCATTAAGGGGAAGAGGGCACGGGTAAGTACCCGGACTACCCGGTTTTCTTCCCTAAAACTCTTTTGATAGAAATCTGTTGCGACATTGTTACCTTTAATCGGTTCAGACTTAAAAAAAGTTCGGTACTGGTAGTTCGTAATTAAAAGTTTTTGAACTGTTTTTTTTTCTTTCATTCTGTGAGGAACGGTGAAGTTTTTGGTGTATTGGTTTTTTTTGGGAAGGGTTCTTGATGATTTTTTTAAGGGATGTGCAGGTTTGACATCTAGTTTGAGGGACTTTACTAAACTAGAGTTTTACATCGAATAATTTATTAGTATAATCAATTTGTTATAGCATTAGAAAAATAACGCCAAAATAACAACAGCTATTTTGTAATATTGTTAGAGTTATTTTCTTAAATGTAAACGGTAAATAAATTACATTGCTTTGTATTTATTGTGAAATAACGGAGTTTATTGTACGTTTAAAATAACGTGGGGGTGATAACCGTTATTTTTCTAATGTTATAATAAATGGAGTATAGTTACATCTATCCTCTCTATCTGCTGCGTGAAAAACTGTAGCTATTTGAATTATTTCCACGAATATCCTCGATACATCTTCCAAGCTTTATTAAAATTTATCGTTCTCAGTCCAATGCATAATTCAGAACCGACACTATTAAAAATAATAATCAGCTCAGCCTACAATCTGCGTCACCAAATCACATGGCTTATCTGTAGGGCCCTCGTCAGCACAGCCCTATCTCGACTGTCGGCCACTTTTTAATTCCGACCCGAGAGTGCTCGTCTTATTTACATATCCGAGACTCCTCACCTCTAGGGGGGTTGAAAAAATGATGGGCTTTTTAAAAAAAATGGGTGAGTTTAAATTTGTTGTTTTGAAATATGCAAATCTGTTGTTCTTGGCTTTTGTTGTTTTTTTTTTATTATGACATTATTGTTTGATGTCATATTTTAGTAAAATACGGGAAATACTAACAATTTGCTTACTGTGATTGGATGGGAAAAAGAATAACATAATTTTTCAACACATTTGCTCAAAAAATACATTTACGAAGCCTGTATACATTGTTCGAAAGTTAAAAATGACGCACCATACAACGGAATGTGCGGTAAAATAGGTACTCTCACCTAAGTACATGTTTTACCGCATACTCCGTGGTATAGCGCCGTGCGTATCCTTTACGGTTTTTTTTAATTTCCATAAAAATAATGTTGTACTTTATTTTTAATATGCGAAACCTGATTATAGTTTGTTGATTTAAATAATTTTTACATGTTATATTTTGTCCTAAAAATATTTAACTGTGATGGAAAATTTTATTACCGTTTAATTACTGACAATACAATCGCCAAATTATGATCAATGAGCGCAAGACGACCCTGTAGGCGCAGGGACACCGTTAGTATGTTTTTGTACAACAAACTTATAACTTTGTGATTTTTCATGATACAGTTTTGAAATTTTGTACATGGATTCTTTATTTAAAAATACTAGACACGTGTTTCGGGTTTACTTAATACTCAATACTTTTATCAAAAATCAAAATCAAAAGTCATTTATTCAAACTAGGCTGAGAATCAGCACTTTTCGAACGTCAAAAATTACATGAGACAGTCCCCCAAAAACGCACCTTTCACCACTTCCTAGTGCTTTAGCTGGGAAGAAGAAGTGGCGCAACAAACTCCCCAGCAGCACAGCTGTCTGTTCATATATATATGTTCATTTATTTCATTCCACATGTGGATATCCGGTTTCGCATAAACTAAAACTAATATTGTGTAAGAATTCCACCAAAGAGTTTCACATTACGAGAATAAATAACCTGAATGATCGAACCTCCTTGGAAGCGCTTTTAACGTTTATCTCACTTTATTATGAAAGAGAAAATGAGACGACAGATTTAGTACTAATTTTCACCACGCGCACGTAGCGCCATTTGCAAATTCGCGCTATTTTTTTCATATTAGAAACGTCAAAGGTTGTTGCGACTTTCCGACTGATATTTCTATACAAAATAATAATATGAGTTCAAGCGAGGAATCCAATATTAATATGGAATATACTGCACCTGATATCTTGAATGAGCCGCCAAAATCGTGAGTGCTATTTAATGTTTTTCAATAATTTTATATCATGGAAGACTCCAAGAAATATTCAATCATTTTCTGAAAATGTTTTGATGGTTTCTTTCATTACCTATTGTACTGTTTTCTCGCAAATGTGTTGAAAAACGTTGTATGACACACGTGCGGAAATTGGTATTTACAAACTCGTGACTATGGTAAGCCCGAGACGACGTTTTCACGGTGCATTAATTAGATGGCTTTAGAAGACTTCACTAAAGCTTCAGTCTTACTAGGGCTCGGCCTTACTGACCATGACCAAATTTGTAAATATCAACTTACCGCGCTAGTATCATTAATAACTATTATGAGTATAGATTTATCTGCGTTCAATTGAAATTGCGGAAAATCGTGCCAGTACTGAAAAAAAAAAGAGTAAGAAATGGCCACGAACGCGATGTTTCTTTTTCTTTCTTTTTGTCTTGTACCAGCTTAATGCTACAGATCGCCTTACAGAAATGAATGAACATAAAAGCCCTGCTTAACTTTAAGAATTCTCTTTTAAGATGAATCCGAAGCTGTACCCCGCGAAATCCAAATATTTTTACGGTTTTTGCAAATTGCAGCTCAGGTTTTATCTTTATCAAAATATGATAAGCGATTATAACAGTTATGTAATATATTTACAGAATTATAATCATTAGAACCATTATTACATCTCTCTAAGTTAGATTTGTTCCATTGAATGATTTTTTCATGAAATCATGACATTGGGTAACAAATCTAACTTAGAGAGAAATGTATTAATGATTCTAATGATTATAATTCTGTAAATACATGTCTGATATAGTCGCGAATCATATTTTGATCAAGATACAACCTGTCACTGACCTGCAAATTGTAAAATGGGTAAGAAAATTTTAATTTCTTGGGCTACAGTTGCAGATTCACCTTAAGGGGGCGTACAATGGTACACTAGAGCCACTCCTTTAAAAAAGTATCGTCTCGTGACTGAGAATGAATTATGAATAACGGCTAATAAGGACCCTCGGTAAGTATGTCTAGAATTTTCTAATACCTTTTATAAAGTTAAATATTGAGACAAGAAAAACTATCAAAAAACGATCTAAAGAAAAGCTGCCACATTCCACTAAATCGTATTTTGTTACTTCGTGTCTAAATATGAAACTTTATAGAAGGTAGGTATTAGAAAATTCTAGACACACTGACCGAGGGTCCTTATTAGCCGTTATTCATAATTCATTCTCAGTCACGAGATAATATTTTTTTAAAGGAGTGGCGCTAGTGTACCGTTGTACGCCCTCTTAACATAATCTCTCGTGTCTTTACACATCCCGAATACATCAGACTATGCAACGACGTCAAAAATCTTCCCATCAAAACTTTGACAATACAATTCTCTACTATAACCTAGTTTTACTTCCTAACTGGAATAGAACGGTACCAGGGTAATAAACACTAAAATTTCCTCCTCAATTTATATGAGAGATCCTGTCGGCAAATAGTGAAGCTCACGAGAGGGCTTTATATCTTTTTAGTGGTTCATTCATTATCCCTGACTTTCTTATTATGTAAAGAGTTAACATAGTGATAGCGCTTTAATGTTTTCATGAGCGCAGAGATTTAGGATTTACTTGTTCTGTAGGATTATGTAGGATAAAGCAGATTTGGTTTGTAAAGATGTGTGGTTTAAAATGGTAGAAAGAGGTATGAACACTGATTTAGAAACAAGAAGGAAAATATAAATATTTCATAACGTTTTGTATTGTTTTGTTGGAAAAATAAATGTGGGCTATGCGTTGCGGTAAGTAAGTTTGAATAATAAATATAATGAGAGTAATAAAAGATGGTGTAGGAAATTAGGTTACGGGCTTAAATAAAAAGCAGTACTCTGAGTTTAAATAACGGTTATATTTAATGAACGTTTTCGCTATCGCAGCAAATATAAAAAGAAGAACTAACTGCGGGCAGTTGTCAGTTTTGTATTAAACATTGAGTGACAGTACTGACAGTGTTGCCATTATCAGAAAGTATTAGAAGAAGAAGAAGAAGAAGAATAAGATGAATAATAAGAATCTATTCATTTTTGCATAGGCAAATCGACTAAATACCAACAGATGGCTTTGTCATATTTTAAGTATTATTTATCATGTCCATATCTCATCGTACGAAAATTGAAACGTGTTAGGTTAAAATCTAAGTAACCTTAAATTCGGGAACCTTTTTCACCGATATCTACAATATAGGTCCTAGCTTCTTCCATTTAATAAAAATTCGCTTCCTCAGGCGAATTGAGGGCGGTGCGTACTTCGTTTTTTGTCGGTTGACTTCCGCTCCAGATTTTCGGCAAAACGAAATCCTACCGGACGTGTTTTAAAGAAAATAGAACGATACGAAAATTATGCATAGCTACAAGCACAGCCTTATTGCTGATGATCTAAAAAAGGCTTTGACTTCTAACTTTGTTTTCGTATGTTTTGACTGCCAGTGTAGATGTTGAATCTGCTCCAATAAAACTCACTTTTATGCTACGGCTACATTTAATACTTGTTTGCACCACAGTTAGTAACAGACTGCCCCAAGTGCCACCGCGCCAAGAGTGGGGACCGGATGTAGCGCGCCATCTTGTTTGGTAAAACAGTATCATTAATTTGACATCTTGAATACAAACCAAAACAATTCTAAATATTAGTTTTAACGTTATATAAAATACAGGAATTAATTCATGCATTACTTTAAAAATGTAAAATCAATGTTTAACAAAATAAATAGATCCTAACCATAATAAAAGTAACGTCATCTAGTGGTATATGATGAGTTGATGACAGTCATATCCAACGTAAAAATGACTGTCATCATACCCACAAAACAATAACTTAAAATTACACTTCAAAAATCATTAGCCTATCTCATTTCAACTAATTTCTAACACTATGTTAGGTACAGTTAATTTTTGGACTTTTCCTTCAGAGGTTTTGCTCATTTTCATTATCACCCGCCTCTGTGATCTACTGGTAAGTAGATCACAGTACTCAGACTCAGAGGTCCCGAGTTCGATTCCCAGCGGCGGCAAAATTTTCTGTTCGGTTTGGTTCGTGGTAGGGCTTGTTCAGAGTCCGCCTGGCTGGCTACCATCATCTTATCTAAGTTAGTCGCCATAATAACAATGTTAAGACGCAGATATATGCCAGTGACCTTAAGTAGTTAGCTTTCGTGTTCTGTACTGAGTTCACGTCCTCTTAACATAAGGTCCAGTTGAAAACCAGCGTCAGGCACTAGTTGTCTGGCATTAATGCTGAACTGGGCCTATTTGGCGCAGCCGTGAGGCACTCAATACTATTTTAAGCATTTGTTCTGTTTTTGTTTTTTGTGTGAATATTGTGTGCCTTCCTGTGTCAAATAAATTTATTTTCTTTCTTTCTTTCTTTCGTACGTTCAGCCAGTAAAAGGACTCGCCCATCAAGGAGCGCTATCCCCAATTTGACGCATTATTAATTTATTATATAATACGCTTGGTAGATTTTGCGCCATTCTCAGTTTTTTATCCGCGTTAGACATAACTTTACAAATTAATTTTACTATGTAATATAAACATAATCTAAAATATTCACATATTAAGTTATTGGAAAAATGCTCTAATTTAACATATATTTTTTTCAAATCATTAACACTACTCGTTTAGACGTGATCTTCAGTATAAATCATTAAAAGTCGGTTATCGTCGCCTTAACAGCATTTGTTGTGTTTCGGCAGTTAGAGGTAAGGCAGCCGGTTCCTCTGTAGTTGAGGATTCCAGGTGAAGCTCGCTTCCACCTTCGGCCTTATCATCATCACTTCCCATCAGGTGAGAAGAAGGCCAAGAGCTTCCACGTTATGGTAAAAAAAACCTTTTTTCCTTTTATTGGGTTGTTTTTATTTTTACATAGGTATTTGTCTATTAGTCATCATCATACCAGATATCTTACCGTTTATTTCGTCCTAACTTCTTAGTTACCTACCATAGTATTCAATAAAATATCCTTCTTCTAGGTCTACCAAATCTAATGTCTATGTTCTTTTTTTTTTTTTTTTTATTAATGTTCATAAAAATATATATCGCAGAGTTAATAATTATGCTAAAAACCACAGAAGCCTTTGATGGCTTATACATGGCTAGTGAGTTCGGAAATTATATTTATACTTAATATCTATAATATAGGTACTACAAAGTAACAATCTATACTGTAAGCTTGTGAGTTTACTTAATTATTATCAGAGGCCGCATGTAGAAGGATATTATTCTTGATTTTAAAAATATTGAAAAATTAAAATTTAAACATTTATATCTGTAACTTTTATGGTGTACATAATAAAGAGTATTCTATTCTATTTAAAATTTTATTGAATACACCGATACTCCGATCCCTGCTTCTTTAAATAATATAATAACAACACAATGAAATATGGTAGTAAGTATATCAACTAAAGTGCATATTCATAGTTTGTAGTTTGCAGAAAATGCTTTTTTAATAAACATTGATTTATCTTTTTTTATTATTTTAAGTTATCTATTTTTTTTGTGCTATTGTGTGTTGTGCTGTAATTTGTGTGCACTGAATAAATGTTTTATCTATCTATCTATCTAATGTCCTTCTCCTGGGTCCACTCATGTGCCAAATTCCATCAAACAAACTAACAAACTCAGTTTCACACAATTATGATATTAGGTAGTACCAGTAGCTTATTTATTACAGCATTTATAAAGTATGTAGATCTATACTTTAAAAATGCTGTTTAAATAAGCTTACATCAAAGCCATCAAACACAATTTATTTACTATCAACATTAAAGTCAGCTACTCAATGGTTCGTGTCGGCCGATAGGCTCGTCGCGAGCAAAACTGCGCAAGTTGAGCGATTTGAGCGAGTTGAGCGCCCGAGCGCGGAGACTCCACTTAATTCAATTGAGCACGGGTTTATCATGTTCGGTTGGCGCCCAAATGGATTTCATGAGAGCATTTAAAAGCATTAGAGTGATAATTTAGTTGTAACGCTAGATAGATGTTGTTCGAACAAGCTGTGTTTTATGTACCAACACATAGATTAGTTTCGAAAAATCGTTTCTGACAGGATTCTTCCTTTTAAGTTTTACTTTCAGTTCATTAGGTTATGCATGGTCTCGTGGTCTGTCAGTCAGTGAGTCTATCAGTCAGCCATGGAACTGTTGTATCTGAATATATACGAGTAGATTAAAGGGATGCAAAGTTTGTAATTAACACTTTCGACTCCACCTACTTTTCGTAGAGCTCATACGCCATGCCGCCATAAATATGGCAAGGTAGTATATAATGAAAAAAAAATAAAATGAATATAAATATAAATAAAAATGCGTGTGTTTGAAAACCGACGAGTATACTATTAAATGTTGCTAAAATATACAACTTATTTTATTTTCACAGTTTATAGTGTTGTCATCATTCATCATTTCAGCCGAAAAACGTCCACTGCTGGACATAGGCCTCTCCTAAAGGGGGGGGGGGGGGGGTTTGCCATAATCGCCACGCTTAGCAGGTGAGTTGGCGATCGCAGTATGGTGTTAAAATGCATAGAGCACGCTGCTGCCCATTCTCTAGTAAGTCCCTTTGTCGCCTTTTACGACACCCACGGGAAGAAATGGGATAGTGCTATTCTTTACGTCCGGCACCAAACGGACAATATAGTGCTGTATTCGCTAAGAAAAGGAGAGGATATTTAAAATGAGGTGCGAGTGCTCCCGGCATTCCATATGCGACTTGAGTGAACCCTCCAGGAGGAGCACTGAACGTGTAGTATTTTTTCGAAGAGCGCATCTAAGTTAAAGATTAACATTCTAACTAATATTATAAATGCGAAAGAGAGCTTTTTTGTTACGCAAAAACGGCTGTACGGATTTGGATGAAATTTGGCACATGGGTAGACCATGATTTGGATATATGGAGCACATAGAATAATTTTTATCTCGATATTCCCACGGGATCGAAATTTATGCGTGTGAAACCACGGGGCACAGCTAGTTATTTTTATATTTATATTCTTTTTCGTGAACAACTATTGATTGATCAACATAGGCAACATTTTACGACCCCCTAATAAGCCTACATTTATTAACAGAACAATATTTATGTATTTGGTGAATACCCCTCATTACTGAAACTAAGAACATAAATCACGCGGCTCTCTCGATAAAGTGATGCGTGGTGTAAGGCACAAACGGACAGCGGGAGTGATTTTGGGACTAAACCATTTTGTTACTCTGCTTCTGGTCTGTAATGCTTTGAAAATATGCGTTGTTAATGAACGAAACGGCATTGAGAATAAATATCTATCTAAAACAATTTCGGAACTTCCATTTACCTAGTATTATCATAAAATATTGAGAAAGTTGAGGCTGCTCTTTTACATAATTACGAGTATTTATTCGCAAGGCGTCAACAGGTAACAATCACAGTATGTCAGTAGGATCACATTATAAGTTTTGACCTGATTATCACCCAAAGCGTAATCGCACAACATGACTAGCAACAACAATACAAAAAATTAGCCATCACGGTATGACTGGCAGATATGAAACACACCCATTTACACACTAGGTACTACATATAGACTGTATAGTGGCCGATCGCCACTCAGCATGCGTCACACCGCCTGCAATCGGTTTTAGATAAAAATAATAAAATAAATAATAAAGATGTTTCACATCAAAAATTGAGCCGTCCCGGGACGCCTGGCAGATGTGAAACATCGAAATTATTTACTCAATACTCAAATCTTTATTGCATTCCACAATGAATATGCTTAGGTGGTAAACATTAGGGTATAGAACACACATATAGACTGTATAATAGCGACGCGTCGCCACGCGGCATGCGTCGCCCCGCCAGCAATCGGTTTTACGTGCGGCTACAGATGTTTCACATAAATAATGATGATAACTAGAGTAAAAAGCTTAGTTCTGCCCTCCGACATACTACCAGCTTAAGTAGGCAGGGAATGTAATAGGAGACCAAACACTGCTATCGAGGTTATAGGTATATACAGGGTGTTAAAGAAATTGCGTGCCATAGCTTAGGGGTAGGTTCAGTATCGATAAAGGAACCCAGGAAAAATAAAAAATAAAACATAAAAAAATATTGCAAGATCAACCTAATTTAAGAAATTAGCAGTAAAGTGTGCCTCACGGCTGCGCCAAAAAGGCCAAGTTCAGCAAAAATGCCAGACAATTAGTGCCTGACGCTAATTTTCAACTGGACCTGAAAGTGTGACGTAACGGATGTAAATCAGTTTTATACTGCAACGTGTGTATACTACATAAATCATATCAATCTGTATCAGACAAAAAATAAAACGATAACGATTAAGTACATAAATAGTGTGATTTTATGTTAAATTGCAAAAAAGCTAGCGAGCAGAGCCAAGCGTGAGTATGAGCAAAAGCAATTCCCAGCAATAAAGTTGTATAAAAACAGTTCAGTGCAGTTGTATAATTGTTGTATAACAGCATGGACGTATTATACGTAAAAGATCTTTTGATGAATATTTTAAAACGCATCATCCGTTCACTTGCACCACACCACACCAAGCACATAAAATAGGCGGAGCATCGTTACCAGAGATACCTATCTACATGTAAACGTACCGCGCGAGTGTGAGCTTGCTTAATGTCCTGCATGAGTACCCAGGTTTATAGGCGGACATCAATGGGTGTTGAGAACTCAATAAATAAATTATCATACTACAACTTTTGAAATTAAATTTGATGATTAAGACGCAGATATATGCCAGTGACCTTGAGTAGTTAGCTTGCGTGTTCTGTACTGAGCTCACGCAACGCGTCGTACGTTCAGCCAGTAATAGGACTCGCCTATCAAGGAGCGCTGTCCCTAATTTGACGCGATATTTTAGTATACGCGTTTTATTAAAATACCTTTTGTTTTGTATATAATAAATTAATAATGCGTCAAATTGGAGACAGCGCTCCTTGATGGGCGAGTCCTATTACTGGCTGAACGTACAACGTACTCAAGGTCACTGGCATATATCTGCGTCTTAACTCAAAACTCGGTATTTTACATACAACACCTAAAGCTCACAGAATATAAAGGCTTACATGTTTTTGGGTTGTGTTGGGACGATATGGTGTTGCTGAGCCCATCGATCAGTGCCCTGAGAAGGCTTCTCCGTATCTGTGAGGACTATGCGGTGGCCCATGGTCTCAGGTACAATGCAACCAAGAGTGAGCTCTTGGTCTTTAAGGCGGGTAACAAATGTTATGACACAGTCCCATCGGTCACCTTAAGGGACGTCCCGCTTACCAGAGTGACACGGTTCAAGTACCTGGGACACTGGGTGACTGACGCTTTGTCCGATGATATGGATTTGGAAAGGGAACGCAGAGCATTGGCAGTTAGATGTAACATGCTGGCCCGTAGGTTTGCTCGATGTACAGAAGAGGTAAAAATTACACTCTTTAGGGCATATTGCCAGTCTCTGTACACGTGCGCCCTATGGGTCAGTTATACAAAAAACTCGTACAGTGCTCTGCGAGTCCAATATAACAATGCCTTCAGGGTGATGTTGGGACTACCGCGCTTTTGCAGTGCGTCGGGGATGTTCGCGGAAACCGGCGTGCCGGATTTTTACGCGCTGATGCGATTGCGTATAGCGTCCCTGATGCGGCGAGTGCGCGATACTCGTAGTCCCAACAGTCTTTTGGCTACTGTGGCCAGCAGGATGGACAGCCCCATAATGTGGCATTGGATGTCGACTCACAGAGCGTCATTCCAGTGCCTTAAATAATTTTATTTATATTTGTGTTTATCTATTTAACGTGCATGTTATTTTATTTGATGTGTTTTGTGTTTTTATATTGTAATGTTGTGTAATTTATGGACTATGTGTCTGATAATAAAGTTTCTATTCTATTCTATTCTATTCAAATGGTACCCTTACGGGGCAAAAGGTGGTAATTAAGTTTTAGGGAAAGACTCGAAACTCACCGCTAAATTGAGGAATTTAGCAGCAAATGACCAAGAGCGGTGGCCGCCACACGCATCCGCCGCATGCGTCTGCAATTTACCGGCGAACGTCGAAGAGCGGTGGCCGCTAAATAGTGGTGGCCGCCAAATAGCGGTGGCCGCCACATAGCGTGGCTCGTCAAATAGCGGAAGCCGCCACATAGGGCCACATAGCGGTGGCCGCCAAATAGCGGAGACCGCCAAATACCGGAACCCGCCAAATAGCGGAGACCGCCAAATAGAGGTGGCCGCCTCATAGCGGTAGCCACTAAATAGCGGTGGCCACCATATAGCGTCCGCAATATAGCGGAGGCCGCCACATGGCAGTGGCCGCTACATAGCGGAGGCCGCTAAATAGCGGTGGCCGCTACTTAGCGGGGGCCGCTACATAACGGTGGCCGCCAAATAGCGGAGACCGCCAAATAGCGGTGGCCGCCCCATAGCGGTGGCCGCTACATAGCGGAGGCCGCTAAATAGCGGTGGCCGCTACATAGCGGTGGACGCTACATAGCGGTGGACGCTACATAGCGGTGGCCGCCAAATAGCGGTGGCCGCTAAATAGCGGTGGCCGCCATATAGCGTCCGCAATATAGCGGAGGCCACCACATGGTGGTGGCCGCCAAATAGCGGAGGCCGCTACATAGTGGTGAACGGCACATAGCGGTGGCCGCCAAATAGTGTAAGCCACCACATAGCGGTGGCCGCCAAATAGAGGTGACCGCCACATAGCGGTGGCTACCAAATAGTGTAAGCCACCACATAGCGGTGGCCGCCAAATAGAGGTGACCGTCACATAGCGGTGACCACCACATAGCGATGGACGCTACATAGCGGTGGCCACCAAATAGTGAAGGCTACCACATAGCGGTGGCCGCCAAATAGAGGTGGCCGCCAAATAGAGGTGGCCGCCACATAGTGGTGACCGCCATATAGCGGTGGACGCCACCGAAGCCACGAAGCCACGAAGGCTGGGGTGTGAGCCCCTCCGCCGACTTTTAGAAACTCACACACACACACACACACACACATCATTCACACATTTCATTGATTTTGATATTTTCGCGCTGTCGCAATCTAACTTAAAAAAAATGGTTTCACATTCTCTTGCAAGTCGCCTTTAAGACGGATGTTCTTGTCATTCGCTTCTTTCAATTCGTAGGTTTTTCTTCTAAATTATGTAAAAAAAAAAACCATACACCGATATCATTTCGTGGACAACAGTGTGGGTTATACGTTTAGCATAAGCATGCATAGCATAATCAGCCTATAAAAAAAAAAAAAATGTTCCCACTGCTGGGACACAGGCCTCCTCTCTTCGAGAGGGAATGGGCTGTAATCTACCACGCAGGCCCAGTGCGGGTTGGCAGATGTCACATGTTTTTGAATTGTTGGTTCTAGGACATGCCGGCTTCCTCACGATGTTTTCCTTCACCGTTTTGAGAGCAGTGGTGATTAAATTATTTACACAAAGTAAAGCGCCTGCCTGGGTTCGCTTCGAACCCACGACGTACGGTTATACGTTTATTCGACTGTAATAAAACGACTGTTTTTTGTCCCAAACAAATAAAATAAAATAAAATAGTGGTGGACGCTACACGTTTTTATTAGGGAAGGATTTTACTCCGCAGTTTATATCAAACTGATGTTTACTTTGATCAATAAACTTGATAATTTACCCGGATATTCTTAATAAATGGAACGACCGTAAACATACATTTTTGAAAACAATCTTTTAAGGGGGGGGGGGGGGTAATTTTGTGGGGAAAGATTTTAACGCGCCGATAAATTAACTCTGTACTTATATTTAAGATCGGAAATAAAGGAAAAATTATATCAGGGTTTTCAAAAAATCTACCTCTAACTGGTCGGAAAGGGGTAGTCAATTTTAGAGGGGATTTTATGTTTCAGATTGGCGCAAAAACGACTGAATGGATTTTTGGCACACATATAGTTACAATCTGGATTAACACATAGGTCACGTACGTTCCCGTGATATTTTTTCCGATATTCACGCGAGCGAAGCCGCGGGAAAAAGCTAGTTATTAATATTATAAAGGCGAAACTTTGTGAGTGTGTGTGTATGTGTTTGTTACTTCTTCACGCTCAAACGGCTAAACCAATTTTGATAAAATTTTGTATGGAGGTAGCTGACATCCTGGATTAACATATAGGCTACTATTTATCCCGATATTCCTATGGCATCGAGACTTAAAAAAAATCTGATTAAAAAAAGACTGAGTAAATAAATGCCTTTGGTTGTTGACTCCAGAAAAACATATTTTTTTATCCTGTCCAGATATCGATCATCACGTCTGCGGACCATCACTCATCACGTCTGCGGAGTTTTGCTAGCTAATTTCATATGAACCTGTATAATTTTTTTTTATTCGTAATGTATTCTAATGTGTTCATGTATTTCCAAGCTATTTCCCTATACATGGTGTGTAAAATTTAACGATACCAATAGAAGATGCGGCGGTTTCTATTGCAGCTGCGTTCCTATAACATGTTGGTTTGAAGACATCCATGTGCTGCTTGTTTGTAGTAATTTGTTCCAAATGTTCGTAGTTATTTTCGTTTACTTTCGAGGAACTTTAATTTGGGAACTTTTCATCTTAAAATATTCATATTAAATTTTTTATTAAAATATAACTCATATAAAAATTATAGCACTGTTTAAGAAAGAAAGAAAAAGTATTTATTGAGACTAGCACAGGAGATCACAAATTAAACTAAAACACTCTCACAGAAACATAAAAAAAATGAAATTAACTATTTATTAATTTATTTAACAGTTTATGTACACACATTATAAAAACAGAAAAAAAAATAAAAAAATAAACAGAAAACTCACCATGATGCTGCGACATTTAAAAATACGTATACCGCTGTGATGTCACGGATAGATTCAGAAATAACATATAAAAATAAAATATTACGACGAACGACCAAAACAACGAAACGAACAACGATATTATTTTCTTATCCAAAAGTCTAATTTATAACCACTTGACATTATAGGACACGTATTAAACCCATGGGATGTAACGAAGCCTATTCTTACTCAACACAACACCGCAAAACCGTCACCCAACATGTAAATGAGATCCTCTAATTTAATTTCCCCGGTCTCTAGACCTGTTTGTTATTTTTAAGAATTTTCAGCCTCTGCAAATAGCTATATTTCCACTGTTTTCAGTGACTAAAGTGGTTGTAAAATTGTTTTTTTCTACAATACGTCCCTGCTTCAGATAGTTCGCATACGGCATTCCCGGTGTCGCGGCCCGGTTCAGTTTTTTCACCTTTTTACAAGGTTTTTTATCATTTTCAACGGTCCCTGTTTCCACCGGATTTCCTGTGTTGTTTGTTTCAGTTAGTGCCAACATTGGCGTAGTAGATGGACTTTTTATTTTTTTAACGTTTATTCATTCGGTTTTGCGGTCTCTTAGAGCATGGAATTGAAAGCCTATGCGGTTTTTGTTAAGGGAAATATGTTTGTTGAGTTTTGAGATTGCAATCGATGTTGGTAGGCAGATTACTAGCTTAAAGTTTTGTTATGCGTTGATGAACATTTTTACGTTTGACTTAATTATCTTCGCGATACTTAATTCAACTTTTCTTCCGGATAGCAAATAGGTCATCTGCCTTGAAAATAGCAGAGTCAGTTTTGGTGTTAAGACGACTTAAAAAGACAGAATTTGATGTAGTAACGTAACGGATAAGACGGTATTGCACAGGATCACGCTCAACATCATTTTCCTTACGTACAGAAAACTGAAATAAATAACGGTCTTTGACTGTAAGAGGACTATGAATCCCAGTTTATCCGTATTTCTCAGTAGCGTGCTACATAACATTGTATTCAGATCGGATTTAGGTTCATAATCGATTAGTTTGCAGTCATAGTTAAAATCGAGTAAATGTCACAAAATACATAGTTTTATTATTATATATTTATTAGTATAACCGACCGGTCAATGACCTCAAAGGGCTTGTGGTAGAACAAAAGTATTATATTGCGTGTCCTGAATCGATTATGTCTTTGTTCATTTTAACTTATCTCTAAGGATTTGGTCATGTATAAATGTTATTATTATGTTTATGTGTGTGTGTATTTTATGTAAGTATCGTAGCAAGTGGTGTTCTGTAGTTTCGGTCTACTCCTCTGCTCTTTCTGTCCCATGGGAAGGTTTGTGTTTATGTATGAACGTTGAAAGATTTTGTTCCAGAATTAATACGAGTAGTATAATCATGTACGGTACCTAATTGAAATTGTCTCCTTTTGTGTTCGTGTTCTCAGAGTAAAAAACAAAGGGTAGGTACTAAAAACAGCTAATTCAATTAAATTGAAATACAATAAAGCTGTGAGCACCTGGTGTCCCTGGGTCAGACAGTAGGTGTCTGCAATCTCTTTATATTATGCCTACGGTTACCTAGTTTTCTTATTTAAGTTCATTTATTTCAAATAGGCACATTTGAATGTCAAAATTTACAGGAAAATAGATTTGATTCTAGTTGCCACTTCCAAATCGTAGTTTCGTATTGAGTAGAATGGGCCAGAAACTCCATATTAGTTGGTTTAAAATATGTTGTGTACTTTATTTATATTTGAAGACGATGTATCTAGAATAAAATTACTAAAGTCTGAATCAATATGTATAGGTACTCATGGAGATGATCAACTATTATAAGGGGACCAACCGTTACCCTTGCCGGCTCGCAAGGGTAAAGTTGCATGTTTTATGATTTAATTAGGGTTCCGTACCAAAATGGTAATAAGGAACCCTTATGGTGAGACTAAGTCTGTCTGTCTGTCTGTCTGTCACACCTGAATATCCTAAGAACTACTAATGCTATCAACTTGAAATTTAGAATAGTTTTAGATGACGTTTGCCCAACTATTTTGCAAACAAGAAGGAAACTAAAAAAGAATATCTTTTTTGCAAAAGGGACTGAAGGCGGTCTTAAAAATTTGAAGTGAGGCTACTAGGGCATGTGGGGCATCATATGAAAGAACGCTGTTTGCACATTCTCAAACATTTTTTCTTTTTTTTTTGGTAGCATTGTTTTCGACTTTTGACGAAAAATGTGAAAAAAGATTACAGGAAAAATAAAACGATGTCTCTAAATAGCACAGTTTTTCGGAAATCATCATCATCATATATACGTACGGAACCCTTGCGAGTCCGACTCGCTCTTGACCGGTTTTTTTAAAAAGTTAGGTCTAGTTGTTTAGTCTTGTATTGCATAGATATTAAAATTAACTATATTACCGAATTGCTACACTGTAATGTATGCCTTGTATGTAAATAAATCAATAAAATAATACTCAGAAATATTAAAAAATATAGGGAACAGCTGTTTTTTTTAATATAAATATGTGGAGCATATTTATGTCAAGTCATTGGCAAGGCCGCTAGGGGTGATATATGTATATAAGGTGTATCAATTCATACACGTAACCTCTTAAGGGGTCATTGTACTCATCATTATGAACAACTTTTACTATGGGACTAAACGTTAAATAAAAGAAAAATCAGCTGGTCCCTACATTTTGACGATTTATCTGAACATAAATGTTTTACCAGCTGATTATTTTTCGCGATTTCAGGTTTGGTCCCATAGTAAAAGTTGTTTATAATGATGAGTACAATGACTTCTTAAAATATTTCGTGTATGAATAGATACACCTTATATAGAAAAGTCGTCGATCATATAGTTTTAACCGACTCCGAAAAAACTTTGGGTTATGCATGATTAAATATAATTTATTAATGTCGATTACGGTGTGTGTAATGCAATGTATTTATCTTATGCATGACAAGAAAACTGGGAACAATAAATAAAAGTACAGGTTGAGTATTATCTACCTACATGAAGCATTGGGGTTACTCAAAATATACAGGTTTAATAAAGATACAGAAATTCCCTTCAGGCAGTTTGGCAAATGTGAAAGTATACATGGGTATACTGGGTAAAGTAATTTATGACTTATTCCGTCTAGACTTAGCCATAAAATATATGGAAAGGTTATCGTTGAAGCATGGCGGCTTTGGGATTCCTAAGATATTGTTTTAAAAATAAATTAACTCAGTCTTACCTAACAGGAATTTTAGGTGACCTCGAAGTATGTAGAATTTTTGTTTTAGGGTTCCGTACCTCAAAAGGAAAAAAACTGAGCCCTTATAGGATCACTCGTGTGTCTGTCTGTCTGTCTATCCGTCTGTCACAGCTGATTTGCTCCGAATCTACTGGATCGATTAAGTTGAAATTTGCTCACATATAAACTTCTGTGACCCAAACACGGATGTGTTACGTAAATAAATTAATTTTGAATATGGAGGTCACTTTTGAGGGGCAAATTAGAAAATTTAAAAAAATATTTTGCTGACTGTACCGTGTTAGATACCAAATGAAAGGGTTTGTTTTGAGTATTTTATATGTATTTTTTTATAATTATAAAATAAATACTTATGAAATTATTTAACAAAACAAATGAAAAATTACCCTTATCTCCGAAACTACTGAGCCTAAAATTTTGATAAAAATACAGAAAATAGTTCTTTACTTATAGATTACAGGAAAACCTATAAGTCTGTGATCTTAAAATAATATGGTCAATCACTAATATTGTGCGTACAAACTTACATTTGCAGTTGGAATGTATTGGAGATCATGTTTTTCAACTACAATGTAAATTCTTTATTCAATAACTCAGTAATAAAATATTTACATCATATAAAAACTAACCGACTTAAAATAATAATGTATAAGATAAACGCTAACAGACTTAACATAATACTATATGTACATGTAAAAAAAAAAACAAATTTAACTACAATGTTAAATTTGTTCTTGGGATAAATTCATCCCAACTACGGAACCCTTTATTGTGCGTGTTTCGACACGCACTTGGCCGGTTTTTTTTTATTGGACTGAAAGGAATTACAAGATTTCCTGTGGTTATTTATTTCTATTCAAACACAAGTAGTATCTCGAAACTTAGATTGATCACTCACAAAACTAAATACATCATCATTATCATTCTCCTGCCATTATCCCAATTATTTGTGGTCGGCGCAACATGTCCCTTTCTTCCATACTTCTCTATTAGTCGTCATCTCAGCAGTCACTTCCTCCTGCCAGGGTTGCGAGTTTGTCCGAAAGGGATATCGTGGCCCTGGCACACAGGCAACGGAAGGAACACGGGTGGGTTTTATTTAGTCAGTAAAAGTCTCCCGCTCTACCCAGAGCGGGAGAAGTTATTTAATAACTTCATCTTCCAAATAATCTAAAAAAAAACAGTCACTTCCTTAAACGATATCATCGTCCAACTAATCTAAAAAAAAAACCACAATTTTTCATGATAAAATTTATAATTTTTCTTCGTAATTATTACCTAGTTCCATGAACCTAAAGTCATATATTTATTTATTTATTTATTAAACATTTACATACATCAACCGGTGAGTGTTCAGTGATACATATATCAACCGGTTATAAAACCAGCCAAATGCAATCACCTGTCATCATCAGCAGCGTTCCACAAATGACTGTATTTTATGGTCATATGACACCGACGGGTATTCCACGTCGCAATGCTGCTGTCACCATAAATCTGTTACAAACTGCGGACAGACCAACTGACGCCGCCATGTTTAATTTGTGGTTTTATGTGCGTTTGTTTACTCATTACTCTGTTACTGTTATTCCCAGTAGAAGAAATATAGCTAGTATCTACACATAATAATTATGTACTATTAATGTACAAAATTTATTTATAAAGAGATATTTTTAAATAAAGAGAGAAAGAAAAATGCGTTTATTGGCATTACAGCAAAAAATACACCTTAAAAACTATAAATAAAAGAAAAAAAAAAATAAGAACTAGTTATTTTTTATTTTTCATCTACTAACTGTGCCCGTGACTTCGCTAACGTAACTGTGTATTCTATTGGCGTTATAAGTTAACTTCACGTTCCCTATACTCATTTGTAAGGAAACACCTCTACAACCATCATTTACCAATGACTGACCAATGAGCAGTTCTGTAAGTGACTCGGGTGATTGACAGACAATATACAACGTAAACCACTGAAGAGAAACTTGTGGAACATGTGTTCCTAAGACGGTGTAAAGGTGCAATAATGAAGGATTTCTGCTGGAACACACAAACATGAGCAGTGGGGTAAATGCGTACAGTCCGCGAGGCGTAAGCTGAGCTTTGCAGTTGTGTCATAAGTCATAAGTAATTTATTTCATAACAATATAAGTACATTGTGTTGAAGAATTAAAAAAATAACATTAAACATATGTGTGAGTGATTACCAAAAGTAAAGTGCGCGGTGGAGTTGCGTCGCGAGAGGGGCGGTTTAAACCAAGCAAAGGACGCGTCGGGCTCTAGGCCGATGTAACACCTACACAATCTATGTGCACTCACACAAATGCAAAACTCAACTTAGGTATCGCGAACACCGTATCATTAGCAATGGCTTTCGTTTTGACAGCTCAACAACATTCATTAGGTTATTTACGCTGTTGGGCAGACAAATTTTTCGAACATACAACACACAACAAGCAATGGATTAGCTATACTTCAAAATCGTTCAGATTGCGATTGATAGTGTGTGAGCCATTTAGGGTGCTGCTAATGTGGTAGATGCAGTTTGTTTTCAAGTAAATTTATTATTTTATCACTCACATAATTTACTTACGTCAATAAGGTACAAAGTCCCAGTTTGCTGTTAAATAATTACATAGTTTCCAGCAATAAAGCTGTCTTATCAAAGTCCATTCTAATCATGCTCCTGCTCCCTAGTGCAAATTCAATCCGAAATCACGGCTCAACTTTAACGAGCTCAAGTTAATCCAACTTATCGAATTCAATGTCAACACTCCGATTCGATTTCTGTCCATAGCTCGAATAGGTTCTACCTTCCTAGTTATAGGTATTCGCACCGCATTGCAAGAACTCACATAAAACTATTGGCTGAGTAATAAATCTGACGTCTTCCATATTGTTTTACTTTGCACCGTTCAAAGTTTCCGGACTAGACATTCCAAATTCTGATGTCGAACTTTGCACGACTAAAGTCGGGTGCGAATTGTTGGAAAGTCCTGCGAAATGCGAAACGCATGGAGTTTCTACTGCTGAGTGATGTGATGGGAATGATCCTTATAAGGGTTGAGGGTAGACGCAATAATGGTTGACAGGTTGATGTATTAAATTAATAGTTTGTTTATGTAGTGTCTGGGCCTATTAATATTAACTTCAAATAATGACTTCAAAAAAGGAGGAGGAGGTTATCAATTCGGATGTTTATTTATATTTTTTTAATGCATGTTCGAGCATAACTCCGTCATATATAAACGGATTTGCAAAGTTCTTTTTTTGTTTTAAAGGACATGCTCTCGGGGTGGTTCCATTGTCACCAAGTCAGAATCTGATAAGGGGATCCCAAGGAAATCGAGGGAAAACCTCGGATTTTATAGGCACACCCCAACCTAATGGGGACTAATGACAACCCTATTTGGGTATTTTTTTATAGTAACACATGCATTTGCACTTGGAAAGCACCATGTGGTGAAGTGGAACTGATGATGAACAACAGATGGCCACCGGAACCACTTAATAATAAGTATTTCACGTTGCTAAGTTATTTATGCTCGTCACAATGCATATGGTGAAGTCACCACCAGCTCCAATTCTCCTTATGCTTACCAGGAGAACTCCTCAACAATTAACGCCCCAGTATCGAGAAAAGCAATATTTTGTAAAAGGTGATGAGCAGTTGACTTTAGGCTATTGTAACTTATACTCCGTTTGAAATGAGATTAGACATTTAAATAAATCTTTTTTACCGTCCGTTCAATCGATTTTGACTTCTATTTCGTTGGTCGCATGACCAATGACAGCTGTAATAAACAGTTGGTATTGTAACCTCGTTTTTGATGTTAGAAAAGAAAGAAGGAAAATCCTTATGCTTACGGAATAGAAGTCAAAATCAGTTAAACGGACTGTAAACAAGTTTATTTAAATATCTAAGCTTATTTCAAATGGAGTATAGATAAATTATAAATTGACCCATTAAAAAGCGAAAAATAAAAAACGTTTTTACAAAAAAAAAAAACAACAGACATCCAAAAAAGACACTACAAGGGGAAAAATAAATTTAATTTCGGAAGTCGGTGGTAAAAAACTAATATACAGATCCAAAGACATGTTTTTCAAAGACGGGTTTTAATTTTTTATTGAAGGACGTGATTTGCATATTACGAGGTTTTAGCAAACAGGTGATCTAATTTACTTAATAGGCAGATTTTTGAAAGGAAGCAAACTACAGCAAGCCTTGTTATTTTTGTATCGTTCTTTTCACAATTTATTATAGCTTGTGTAGCGGATATGCAAGTCATATAATGTTTGTTGTCAAGAAGAATATCACATGACATATATTTACTCCAGTAATTTTATGCCGCATGTTGTGTGTTATATAAAACGCAATTCTCACATTTTTCCTGTCTCCTCTCTCCTTGGCTACTGGCGTCAAAAGGTGCATGGGGTAGCGCGCTCTAAATGAGAAATTCCTCAAGTACGTGCACCGTACGGGTTACGGCGATAGGGTAGTCCACCACGTAGCTACTAAACATCGATACTCGATACTTTTTCATGATAATTTATCGATACATCAGCATCAAGTTCAAATACAACGAGCACTTAAACTCGTTCAGTAAACTCCAAAATGTTTGCTAAACATGAAACCTCGCTTCAACATATTTATTTTAAGTTGGAAAAGCATCGCAAACAGTATCGAGTTGAAAACAGGGGGAGCATAAACAATAAATTCTATCGATATAGAAAAGAAAGAAAGAAAATATGTTTATTTGCAGTAAATATGACGCAAAAAAGAACATAAACACAAAAATAAGAAAAGGTTGGGGGAAACATGCGTCACATCCACGCAAAACGGCTATCGCTCAGCATTATACTGCGACCCTATGCAAGACAGAGCCCCAGCGCTGGTTTTCAGCGACAGCCGGCGCTGACGTAATGACGTCGTCCAGTGCAGCAAACAATTAATAGCACGCTGTAGCGGTACAGCATACTGCATACATATAGAAAAATAATATAATTTAAATAAGTGATAGAATAAACTAAACAAGAATATTTAAAAAAAGTAGACATACCTACGCTGTGATCATTTTAATTCTGTTGACATCCCTACCGAGTTCCAAAGGAGTCGAAAGAGACTATTTGGTGTGCGTATTAATTCGAGCTTCATAATACGGAGTTTATTAAAGAGACTCGAATTTTTCGCGTACTTTTCACCCTATACAGGGTCGGAAGTTAATTTGTTCCAAGATGGCGGCCGCGAAATGTAATAAGTATCCTTTTTATGAGCGCCTCTTGAAAGTGTCTCCAGGAATTTTGGGGTATTGAAATTTATATTGGCTGTATATTGTAACATTTTGTACCTTCTTGGAAGTTATAATTAATTATATTGCGTTGTATGGTTTTGATAAGGGACAGAGTTGTCAAATGTTTGTGATTTATAAGCCTTTTTAGCTGGCTAATCAGTTTACTTTTTGTATCCAACTAAGAATTTGTTGAAAAAAATGGAAACTCCATGCTTTCTCTATTATTATATATGGGATATTGATTTTGAATTGTTATGATTTAGTTTTATTTATTAATTTTGTATGTTTTAATAATTTAAGTAAAAAATATAATTAGAATATTTGTGCGCCGTTGACGGCAAGACGCGTTCATTTTTATGAATATTGACATGTGTACTTTTTTGTTTACCTATGTTCTACAAATAAACATATTTGAATTTGACTTCTCAATAAAGTCTCCAACTACTGAGCCCTTAAACCTCACTGGTCTCTGTTACCACCGCCCTGAGACAAGCGCAGAACCGAACGAAGTGGAAGAACATCATACATAAAGCCACGAGTGCCTTTCAGGGACACGACCTTCAGTAATGAAGTACGCGATCCAGATGATGACTGAGCCCTTAAATAGAACTTAACATAAATTCCAGTACCAAAGGTTGCAAAAAAATGACTGAGGCTAATGAAAACCGACTGCACCGACATGTGAACGTCGAGGCAATTCGGTTATTAGACGACACAAATATAGTGCGAAGACTAAAACGAACAAAACCCTATCCGTCTTATTACGAAACGAGATTTATATTTTGACATGCCTAAATCATGGACCCAGATTTTGTAGTAAGAACGTAACTGTGATTGAAATATCGTTCTTTATACAAAACTGAAAACTTAGTTCGGTACTAAGTTGTCAGTTTTGTATTAGGAACTTTACCTTAGACGGAATAAAGTTCGATATTCAATAATGGCTCCATGGTTTTTAACCTGGGTCTGAAGATAAACCTTGTTTTGTAATAAGACGGGTTGAGTTAGTGTAGTGTAAAAAGTGTAGAAATAATAGTGACAATGACACACATACCTATAACACATGAACAAAGTGTTTTTATTATAATATCAGACTCTAAGAAATTGGAACAGATTTGTGTAAAGTGTAATGAGCACTATTCTAAGTTTTAAATAAGTATCACATATTTGTTTTTTACTAAAATTGCTTATTAATCTTAAAGGCTAGATTGTAATTCATTATATTAAAAACCTGGTTCTTATTTATAAAACACAAAAAAATTGTTGCTAAATAATTTGTCGAAAATGCTAAAGCAATATTCATAGTAAAAAAGAATAGTTTAACAAGTATACCCATAACTCTTAACCCACTATTACAATCATAGATCCTACACAATATTGCTCGACAAGACAGGGTGTACGAATATCTCATCCTCCTCTTTAATATCGACTGCGAAGCGAATAGCCTGCGGTATTAGAACTATCTAGCTTATTCCTTCTATTTCTATTGTACTACACAAGGCAAGTCAGTTATTTATTTACCCGTTATTGGTCACTATCTGCTGTTCACATCTCGTTTGTGTATAATATGGCCGATAAAATGTAATCTTAGTGAATGTTATGTTCTATAGCGTTATAACTTTAGGCTGGGGCTATCTAGGTATTATTTTCCATTTATGAATCGATTGTAGGTTCTTCCACTTAAGATTTTATATTACTTTTTTATAGCTTACTCTTAAAATGAATTAATGAATATTTATTTGTTAAACACAGATACTTTTATATGTCATTTTTATAGCTTACTCTTTGAATGAATTAATGAATATTTATTTGGTAAACACAGATAATATATACATTTGGTCTTCAGTAACAATTCAGTTGACTCTCTATGTTTTGCCAGCGGGGCGTACAAATTTTATAGTTACATTAGGTATAATAATATTAAAATTAAATTCAGAAACATGTTAGATTAATAAATTGAGTATTTACAAATTCAATAACGTGGTTTAGATTAATTATTATTCAATTCGATAAACAAATTACACAATATACCACGCACATTCATTGCTTAGTCAATTTAAATTTCCATTTCTGTTGTACTGTACAAGGCAAGTCAGTTTATTATTTGTCCATTATTGGTCACTATCTGCTGTTGTCATAGAAAGAAAAGAAAGAAAGAAAGACAATACGTTTATTTGCGGTAAACATGATGCAAAGAAAGAACACAAATACAAAAAAGAACAAGTTGGTGGAAAATATGCGTCACATAATATCAACGCAAAACGGCCACCGCTCAGCATAATGCTGCGACCCTATGCGAGACAGAGCCCTAGCGCTGGTCACAACACGTTCTTGTATAACATGGCCGATAAAATGTAATTTTGGAAAACAGACAGTTACCTATAATGTTATGTTCTATGGGTTAAAGCTTAAGATAGTCCAACTGTCTAGGTGTTGTTACCCAGATAGGATTAGATAGGTACGTAGGTTCGACTTAAAGATTTTATTTTGTTGTTAGAGGTGTTGTAATTAAAGTTTTATGGTGATAGGATCGTTTTGCATAAGAGATCACGTAAGGTGCTTGCGCTGTTGTAAGTAGAATACGGAATTCTACTATTAAAACTTTTAGTACACGTTGACTGGAAGCTGTAAAGATTTACTGTAGGTAACTATCTAGTCTTTGCCATTATCGGGGTAGGATTCCTTTATAACCAGATGAATGTACAGGTGCTGCAAGAGAGTTTTGGAACAGAGTTCCTTATCGCGCGTTAAACTCTGTACACATAAAGTGCATTTACTATAACTTCGCGTGACGCGTGACGGTGCTATAGTCGCCGACACGTAACTTGGCAAGGTTTTGGCGTAGTGTGAGTAAGTTTACGCATGAACATTTATACAATGAAAAAATAAAAAAACACTTTTTATGGTTATTGCCAGAAATTATTTTTTAAACATGTCTGTTTATAAGAAATTTAAAGAAAGGAGAGAAACATCTAACAAACTGACCTACAGCGCGGTTTTGTTGATTTTTGAAAAACCGCTGGAAAAGTTACTAACACTTGTACCCTTTTTGGAAACCTTATGAGACCACTTAGTCATTTTATTAATTTGTACGCCAACTGTCATTCAATTTTTTTCCAATAATCTACTTTAATTTTCGGGAAAAATACAATAATTAAAGATTATTGCTACTAAAGACCTTTTATTTCTGATGTTAAGTAAGTTTTGGGCAAGCATATTTTTTTTTATTGATCACTCTTTTCTCAGCTTTTAGAAAAGTATCAATTAAATGTTAAGGGTTCAATAGTTTTTTCATAATTAGTTATTTTTGGTAACAAGTCAGAAAATTAAAAAAAAATCGAAGAACCGTCACAGCTCGGTAACCATCCAGTTTTGACTCCTATTTATATGGACTTAATTTGTTGCTAATGACCTCTAGTATAACCCCTTTTGAGGAATAGGTCGAATTTCCCTGTCACCCTGTATACGAGCACAAAAAACAAATAGTCGGCAGCTGTGACAAGAAGGCTTCCACTACGCAACTTGACTAAGCAACTTGGTTGCTCCAATTCCAAGCTAAGACAATAACCTAACCATACACAAACTAATTTAAGCTAACTCAATCAGTTTCAACATATTCGCAGCAGATTCGCCATCAATATCCGGTAAATTACGTTTGGTTTAGCCCAATATCTCAATACATCGAACGTCGGCGGCCAATATCTCAATACATCGCACGTTGGGCCAACGTTGGCAGCCGTCGAGGCGGATAAACTAATGGATATCGTCACGCCAATGGGTCGTCCGTCTTGTGGCCGATAACGACACGACATGTCGTGAGCGCGTGATTCCGTGACAGACAGCAGTGGAAATTGTTCTGTTATTTGAATATGGAATATCTAAATGAGTTTGAGGTATAAAGTGGTGTGAATTGCGATTTTGTTCTATTAGGACTTAGGGTCTGCTGAGCGTAGCTAGACGTGTAAAAATATATTAGGTAGTTCAGTAGCAAAAGTTGAAGGCTTATTTAACCCTTGTAACTTATAGGTTTAAATAAAACCAAAAATCGAAAATCAAATTACATTGTTTGAATTTTTCCTTCAAAATTAAGTATTTTCAAGACTACATTTTTAATACGATGTCAAAAGGTCTTCGTGAACTTCGCCGAAGTAATTAATTACTAAGAATATTTGACTGTCCAAAATTAACTTTGTTAATTTAAATATTTTACGTACCTACAATGGTTTATTGACAAAGGTATTCTGCAAACTAGAGTCGGTTACAGATTTTGCTGAATATTTCAAACTTTAGGACCTCTATAAATTCAGGATGTTTGAATATGAGGTCCAAAAGTGTAAAAGTTACGTTATCTCTAACTACGGAACCAATTGCTTGTTTAAAACTTTGTCTATTAATTTCCAGTTTCAAGTTCGCTTAGCATGGTCTGTTTAAATGAGTTGTTCGGATCTCGGAACTGACTGTGGGAATCTCTCGATCTAGATTTTCACTTGGTACGTGTTTGGACCGGTCTTAGACGCCTTATATTGGATTGTGGAGCGTTTAGAACGAGACGAGTAATTGCTTGCGCTAGTTGTTGACTAAGTTCGCATTAAGATTGGAATAGTTTTTGCAGAATTTCGACGTAAGGAGATTTGTTTATTAAGCTTTCGGTAATGTTGTTGTGTTTAACAACTGAATTCTATCACAAATGTAGTTAACTAAATCTGTTTGTCGCTATCACTTTGACCCTTTGTTGTCAATAATATCGTTACATCTCAGGCTACGGTTTAATCTTCGGTATTAACATCTAAGTTTGCGGTTGAGCGGAAACGTCTGCTGTTCTATGCACACTGTTTAGTGTAACTATGTTATGAAACGCCATTTCAGAGAAGCAGTAACGTGTTTAATTTGTATTATATCTTGAAAGTGGAGTGGGTGGTCTACTTTTATAAACAGTACCAACATGTTCTGGATATAAGAGACTGCAAGATATAACATGTATTTTTAGGGTTCAGTACCTCAAAAGGAAAAAAAGAATGCTTATAGGATCACTCGTGTGTCTGTCTGTCTGAATGTGTGTGTCCGTCTGTCACAGCTGATTTGCTCCGAATCTACTGGACCGATTAAGTTGAAATTTAATACAAATATGAACTTTTGTGACCCAGACACGGACGTCTTACGTAAATAAATACATTAAGAATATGGAGGTGACTGTTGGGGGGCAAATTAGAAAATTAAAAAATAAAGTTTTGCTGACTGTACCGTGTGACATATCAAATGAAAATGCCTTCTTTTAAGGATTTCATATATATATTTTTTTATAATTTTAAAGTAAATACTTTTGATATTATTTAAGAAAATAGATGAAAGGAAATAGTTTTTTACTTATAGATTACAGGAAAACCTATAGGAAGTCTGTGATCTTAAAATAACATGGTAAATCACTCATTATTGTGCGTAAACTTACATTTGCAGTTGGAATGTATAGGGGATCATGTTTTTCAACTACAATGTTAAGTTTGTTCTTGGGATAAATTCATCCCAACTACGGAACCCTTCATTGTGCGTGGTCCGACACGCACTTGGCTGTGTTTTCTGGATACATGTTGTACCACCTTCCTTCTACATACCGGAGCGATTTGTCGCGCGACGCGACGCGACACAAAGGCACCGCTCGTCCCGCGCTACGCGGGGCCTCTGTGCCGTGTCGCGTCGCGCCGGTATGTAGAAGCCTTGAAGCAGCACGTAGAAAAAAATGTACATAAAAATCTTGGCGCGATTCCTATTAAAAACTAAGCGTCTTTTTTAGTGTTGTTTAACGCTATAACTTGGTTTAGGACTCATCTAACTTATCCTTATTACGGCTCGCTATTTTAATTGCTTCTGTAGTTGGAAATTCGTTAGCTCTCGTGATAGTTAAAATTTAATATTTCATATCTCCGGTTTTCGAGTTTTTCGTTGTTCTGTGGAGCCGTCGCAGTCGGCGTCGTTTTGCAATGAAATGTAGATATCTCTCTTTTACTAGTCCACTAGCACAAATTGGGTCGTTTTTCTGATGGAACAATATGCTTCATCAAAAATGTGGATTACGTGCTGTGGTGAATGAAGTTTGCGTAAACCTAATTAGATAAAAAAAAAATGAAAGCAAAAATATAAAGTTAGAAAGATAGATTGGCAGGCACTGCTTTTTTATCAAAGATCGTCCTTCATTATTTTTTTATCTTTCCTTATTTCTACTCACTTGTAAACCTACATTCTATGCAAATAAACATTTTCTATTTTATTCTACTTATGTATAAAAGGTGTTTAACTTTAAGGATTGCTTTAGACCATCGAACTGAATAACTTGTACGGGAACAACGCTGTTACGCTGTTTGGAAAATTCGCCAATTAACAGACGTGGATACAGCGAGACCGGTCTATTTTAGTTACTTTCATAGCATCATGTCTTACGGTATTTTGCTGTGGGGACGGGCTGCAGATATTGTTTCTATCTTTGTTCTGCAAAAGAGGGCTATCAGAGCCATCTACAACCTCCGCAGACGCGACTCTCTAAGGGAACTGTTTAAAGAAATTAACATCATGACGGTACCTTGCCAATATATTTATGAAAATATTATGTATGTTAGAAAAAACCTACATCTTTTCAGTAAGAAGAAGTGACAGGCATAATTTTAATACTAGAAATAGGAACAAATTAGATCAACCACGTTTCAGATTGTCAAAAGTACACACTTCTTTTATGGGGTATTGTGTAAAATGTTATAATAAAATACCACTCGATATTCTTCAACTAAATGAGAAGAAATTTAAAACATGCATTAAACGCACACTATGTAGACAAGCATTTTTATCTACGATATAATCATCCAACCTATAATAATAGGTTGGATGATTATATCGTAGATAAAAATGCTTGGCTTAATGCTGGTCCTGCTCCACAACCACTTGGGCTCACTTGTTAAAATTATAATATTTGGAAGAGATGCTTCCCCCCTTTTTATGTTCTGACATTACAATCATATTTATTATATAAAATGTACTTAATCAAGTTTTAGTTGTTGAATACTTCAATAGGTAATTATGTTTATCCTTTTGCTAGTAAAATTTTATTTATCTTTGAAATGCATTGCAAGCTATAGTTTTGTATAATTTAAAAGCATTTTTTCAATTTTTGTAAATGTGAGTACCATGGAGCCGTTTATTATGTTATGATGTATGTTGACTTAAAAAAGTTTGGCAGTTAAGAGTATGTCATGCTCACTTAAATGTCTCGCTGATGGTGGCGCGTGTGTTGGATCATTCGGTTCCCTACAAAATGGTTGAGCTGGATGGTGCTGATCCACGCGTCATGCTCGTGAACGGGCGCCGTCAGTTGTGACTGGTCTTCTCCTATCTGCCAGGGCTTATTTGTAATATTTTATATTGTTTTTTAAATAATTTATATTTTTACATTGGTCTCACATATAGAAGCGACAAGAATAATGTACCCAGGATTTTGTAATATCTTGATTTAAAAGAGTGTCCTTGGAGTTTCTTGCCTATTCTTCTCCATAGAGATCTACGTTTCGGAATGGGCAAAAAGCTTCAACTTTCTGACTAACTGACCGACTCTTTGACAATTCAAAAGTGCCTGTAATTGGTTTAATTGAAATAAATGCTTTGAGTTTGAGTTTGAGTTTGACAACTTTGAAATTGGGTAAAAAACATCTGCTGTTCCATACTAAAGTTTATACCTACTGATCTAAACTGTATGTTTAACAGATTGTTTTTTCGCAATTATATTTAAGTTGGTCCCATAGTAAAAGTTATTTAGTTCGATGGTCTAAAGTACTCCTTAAAGTTTGTGGGGTTAATTTTTTAATACCTTATACAACATGTCCCGGAATTAACAAAACTTCTTAAGGGGTCATTGGACAACGTCATTATGAACAACTTTTACTATGGGACCAAACATGAAATCGCTGTTCCCTACATTTATGTTCGAATAACTCGTCAAAATGTAGGGAACAGTTGATTTTTTTTGATGTTGTATGAGTAGAATGGAATAGAAAATGTGTATTTGCTGCTTTAAAGATTCAATGTAGCAGCAAAAGCTCTTTAACTTTCAGCCACTAAAACAGCAATAAACAACAGAATATCAGCTTTGATATAAACTAATAACGTTCAGCAAATGCAGCACAAATTAATGCTAAGTCGAAGGAATTGTATTTAGCAAGTCACAGCAGACGTTAGAGCTAGTTTCCAGTTTCCTTTGCTAACTATAGTCACATTATTAAGCTGAACTATGCTTGTATTACAAAGGAAAAATGCCTTTGATTTATGTATCGGGTTGGTAATTAACGTGTCATTGTTTCTGGTACAGTGGCTTCAGAATGTGAGTTAATTAAAATGTGAGCTCATTTATTGATGTTTCAGACGTAACTATAATTTGACGGATTGTTTCTAGTATTAATAAAGTTTTGTTAAAATAATAACATTTTATGATGATTTTAATGAGAAATCCCGTGTGTTATATTATTTTAGTGATAGGCGTTGGTAGGAACAATCTGTAAGAATGCATCAGTCAGTGTATTATTGTTGTGACATTAGGTAGTATAGTGTACAGGGGGGCTAAAATCGACGCTTTGGCAGAATCATAATATGATCTGCGTACAATTCATACATCCCGCAATTCATTTGTTTCGGCCCCCAGAGAGTTTCATAAAAATGTGGCTGTTATTTTAGAATATTGTGGTGTCTTACGACATCCACGCGAACGAAGTCGCGGGCAGTAGCTATAGCTAGTATCTAATAAATCCTATCGCTAAGACATTATTTCATATAAAATATTATGGCTTTGTGAAAAGCGATTCGTATAAAAAAACCGGCTCTTATTTTTATCGAATAAAAGGATAGTATTACCCAATCACATCACGTAGATATGATAAACGAGGCTTTTGGCACAGCTGCCAAAAAACTAGAAATCTGGTTTCCTAAGTAGCTCTGGAAGTTAGATAGAAATGGTAATGCCGCCAACTAAAACTCAGTATCATGTTTTAAACATAATGCACACGAAGTGAGCGAGTTAATTAGAATGCAGTTCGAGCTAAGATTTTAGTGACTGAAAAAAAGTATGTTGAAACTATAAATATTTCATTTTAAAACTAACTTCAAAAACATTATTTTTCATGCAAAAAATAAATCAGTTGGATCCTAGTACTCACAGTACTTACTCGACTATGTACTAAACGAGGCACAGGACTTATAAGTCGCGTGGGATCCGCGTGGGTAAGCACAACGATTAAATTAGCATGAGCCGACAACTGGGCACGCTACCCTGTTTGTGTCGAGATATCGACCTCATCAACATTGGTATTATGCTTCTAAGTACTTGCAACATTGCTGATTAATAGTGAACCGAGTAACTGCTTTGTATTCCTAACTAAGGATGTGTTTTAAATTGTTTTTTATTTAGAAACAGGGATCCCGGTTTTCGAGAAAAAGAAGTAGTAATCCCGCAGTGTTTGAAAACTAAGCTCTTCAAACAGTGCGTCCTGTCCGGTAAGACATACGATGCCGAAACGTGGTCACTGACAGTCGAGCTGGTCCACAAATTCAAGGCCGCTCAGCACGTTATGGATCGGCTAAACTCGAAGTTTCTTTGAAGGATAAGATTTTGATCTTATCCTTCAATTGAAGTTATCCGGAAGAGAACCGGGGTTACCGACATAGCCTGCAGAGTAAGTAAGCTGAAGTGGCAGTAGGCTGGCCATCTTTGTCGAAGGACCGATGGCCGGTGGAGCAGACGAGTCCTGGAGTGGAGACCGCATATCGGCAAGCGTAGTGTGGGACGCCCCCCAGCCAGATTGACAGATGACCTTAAAAAGGTGGCTGGGACAGACTGGATGCGGAAGGCGGAGGACAGGGTGTTGTGGCGCAGCCTGGGAGAGGCCTATGTCCAGCAGTGGAATGCTATAGGCTGAGTTGATTGACAAACAAGTAGGAATAAATATTGCGGGTTGACAGTTTTTGTACCGAAAATATGTCAAACTATCTGACTGTCATATTTAATCTTCAGATGAAAATTAAGTATCTGACCATTGAAAAATCAGCTTTAAATAGACGAAAACACATTTGCACAATAGACATGGTGAATTTACGTATCGAATGTCATAAAAATATGTTCCACCCCTATAATTTTAATGCCCGAAATTAATTTTCAAAACAATAATCTAATAAACATAACCCATATTAACTCACAACCGTATCAAATTGAAGAGTTACAAACTCGTTATGGAGTTCCATTTTTACAGCACAATACCCGAAATGGTCTCGGGATCGCGACGCAAATTACCGAGAACCGATATCCGTCATAGAAACGGTCGAAAAGTTTGACTTAGCCCCAATTTCGGTCGGTGGATAGCCAGAAATAAATCATATGGGATAGGTATTGTACCCGGAAAGGATGGAATAGGTATGAAAACCCGCGTTACCCGTCCGCCAATTTATTTAAGCCATCGCGTGAAAGGATTGTTCGAGAATCGGTATCGTTATCTCTTTTATATGCAATGTGGGAAGTTGCGTTTCGGTATTTTTCCGATATATCCTTGTATTCCTTCCTAGGTGCAAATATGATTCTCTTTATCGTTAACAGTAATCATTGTTGCATATTTGTACTAGCTTCTGCGTGGAAGATATATATATGGCACCTACGGTATCCTACGGCACTCAGCAACAGTGTAGATTTATTTATTTTATTATTTATTTACACACAGTAAAATACAAAGCGTTATGACATAATTAAAATTTAAGTACAAAGGTACTGCTTATTTCTTAAGAAATTTCTAGCTTTCATTCAGAGAATGATTTTTTGTGATCGGAGCAGCACCCTAATTGCGTAACACAGTTTGAATCGGGATCGAAATGATTTTGAACTATATTGCTAATCCATTGCTTCTTATGTTAGAAAAATTTATCAGCTCAACAACGTAAATAACGCAATGAATGTTGTTGAACTGTCAAATTGAAACCGGGCCTACTGATAGTGTGTTACGCAATTAGCCCGCAGTACTTACATAGTTAATTACATAATCAGCCCATAATGTTCCCACTGCTGGGTCACAAGCCTCTGTGAGAGGGAGTGGGCCGTAATCCACCACGTGGGCCCAGTGCGGGTCGGTAGCTGTCACATATCTTCGAAAATTAAATGAAACAATTTACGCAAAGTAAAGCGACTACCTGAGTTTCGAACCTTCGACCTACAACTCGTAAGTCGCAGTCGTTACCACTGGGCCACTACTGCTCAATGCTCATAGTTTACTTACCTCTTAAAAAGAATGAAAAAAAAAGGTCCTTTTAAAATATTTGTTTAGATTTTAGATTGTACTAGCTGCGGCCCGCTGTTTCTCCCACGTAAGTCTCGAACCCGTGGGAACATTGGGATAGAAACTAGCCTCTATGTTAATCCAGAGTGTCAGCTACCTCCACGCAAAACTTTATCAAAATTGGTCCAGCCGTTTGAGCGTGAAGAAGTAACAAACACACACACACTCACACTCACAAACTTTCGCCTTTATAATATTAGTGTGATTGTTTAAGCAAGCGAAATTATTTTTTTTTACGATTTTGCAATTTGCAGGCCAGCGTCAAGTTATATCTTGATCAAAATATGATTCGCGACCATAATAAATATGTATTTACTGAATTATAATCATTAGAATCATTAATACATCTCCATACGGCGACGATAACCGACTTTTAATGATTTTATACTGAAGATCACGTCTAAACGAGTAGTTTTTTTTTTTTTTTTTGGGTGGGAAATTATCACATAACTTCTACCGCTCTGGGCCGAGCGGGAGGGCGTGTCAGACTTTTACTGACTAAAACCCACCCGTATTCCTTCATTTGCCTGTATGCCAGGGCCACGATATCCCTTTCGGACTAACTCGCAACCCTGGCAGAAACGAGTAGTGTTAATGATTTGAATGTTAAATTAGAGCATTTTCTAAATAATTTAATATGTGAATATTTTAGATTATGTTTGTATTAAATAGTGAAATTAATTTGTAAAGTTGTGTCTTACGCGGATAAAAACTGAGAATGGCGCAAAATCTACCAAGTGTATTTTTCACCAATTTAAAGATAATTTAATTATTGATCTTTTAGTATACGCGTTTTATTAAAATACCTTTTGTTTTGTTTATAATAAATTAATAATGCGTCAGATTGAGGACAACGCTCCTTGATGGGCGTGTCCTATTACTGGCTGAACGTACGACGCGTTGCGTGAGCTCAGTACAGAACACGTAAGCTAACTACTCAAGGTCACTGACATATAATATATCTCAGTCTTAAGTAAGAATTGGTGTATTGAATGACTTTTTCAAGAAATCGTGACTAGAGAGAGAGAATTTCACAGACTATCTTTGCGCATCCACCTTGACACTGAATTTCTTCAGGTTTTTATTCCATAGTTCACATTAGAAAAGTTTCTGCGTAATTGCAAATGCTAGTCCAATGAGTCAGTTTCAAATACCAATACATGAAAGAATCGAGTATCGTCCCTCTCGATTAATTCTGTGATTCGATTGTGAGCGGATATTGGTTGTTGGTCTTGATTTACTCTTGACCTACAAAGGAACGTAATGTTATATTTTTTTTGAAGTGAAAACTTTAGGCACGTTGGACGATTTTTGGTAGGAGGAAAACTTATGGGCTCACGTCACCGACTTGCCCGCACAACATGCTGTAGTAGCAGTAAGTGAAGTTAAATTGACCACGTAGAATCTTGAATCTTATACACAAATTAAGCTTGAACCCCCTTATTACAAAAAAAGGTTTATCTTCAGACCTAGGTTGGAGCATGGAGCCATTATTGAATTTCGAACTTTATTCCGATTATGGTAAAGTTCCTAAACACAAAACTGACAACTTATTACCGAACTAAGTTTTTAGTTTTGTATAAAGAACGGTATTTCAATCACTGTTACGTTCATTACAAAAACTGGCTGCATGGTTTAAGCCATGTCAAAATATAAATCTTGTTTTGTAATAAGGCGGTTAAATTTTAATTTGTGTATAAGATTCAAGATTCTTTATTTGTGGAAACATGAGTACACATACAGAGCATGCAAGTTAATAAATACATTGTGCATACTGTGCATTGTTTAAATTGTGTTTTAGATAATCATTATTTTATTGAAGTGAAAAATTCTTTAGGCACGTTGAGCGATAAGTTTTCCCTTCGGCTTCGGTCGACAGTCCTCATGACTCCCTGTTTTTTTTTTTTGCAGTGTTGATTCTCTTGGTAAAGAAAATATTAGATGTTAGAAACGGTAAGTAGAATTTTAGAACTAGTCGTAGAATTTGGATTGTGGTTGGAAGGTGCCTATTTTGTGACAAAATTTACTGACTACGTATCTGACAAGTAATAATCGATTCTGAAGACGGAGTGACCTTGAGTGGTTAGCTTGCGTGTTCTGTACTGAGCTCACGCAACGCGTCGTACGTTCAGCTAGTAATAGGACTCGCCCATCAAGGAGCGCTGTCAGCAATTTGACGCATTATTAATTTATTATACACAAACCAAATAGCATTTTAATAAAACACGTATACTAAAAGATCAATAATTAAATTATCTTTAAATTGGTGAAGGTTTAAAAAAGTAGGCTTGGTAGAGTTTGCGCCATTCTCAGTTTTTTATTCGCGTTAGACATAACTTTACAAATTATTTTCACTATGTAATATAAACATAATCTAAAATATTCACATATTTAATTATTGAGAAAATGCTTTCATTTAAAATATATTTTTTTCAAATCATTAACACTACTCGTTTAGACGTGATCTTCAGTATTAAATAATTAAAAGTCGGTTATCGTCACCTTAATTAAATTCTCTAAAATAATTTATTCTAAGTAACAAAATCCAAAGCTACGGAGGAGACTTTTGCCCATCAGTGGGGAAATACAGATTGAATAAAAAAATATCCTGTAAATGACATAATTACTGTATTGAGTTCAGATGAAGGGAGATGTAAATAAATGGAACAACTTATATTTACATAATATACGTAATGTATAACATAATAATATGTTTACGTGGATGTATATATTATACGTACAAATATTTATTGACCCTGTTCAGAGCTCAAACGTTTGTTGATATAAATTAAATTAAAAGACGCTTTCAATGACATCTAAAGACTCAATTAGAGGCCACCGCAGTCGAGCTATATACTATTAAATGTATATTTACAGTAATGGAGATGTATTGATATCGATGTTTTTCAATAGTAGGAGATACCTACTTATTACAACCTGTTGAGTTTGGTATAGGAAAAGAAAATATGCCTAAAAGGGCCATTCAATTGAAAACCAAGTTTAATAGCTACTATTGGTCGAAGTTTAATAGGATACAAAATAAATTAATGTTCGGTAACGTACCTATAGAGGCATGAGGAATTGGGTGTAAAGTTCTCTCATCCTCTTTAGAAAAGGGAGGATCCTCTGACCAGACGGGTGTTGTGTCTGGTGGGCAACTGCCCGACGATTGATGTCGAGACGTTGCATACAACATGTCCCGGAATTAACGCACTCATCATTATGAACAACTTTTACTATGGGATCAAACCTGAAATCGTGAAAAAAATCTGCTGTTCCCTACATTTATTTATTTATTTATTTAACAGTTTATGTACACACATATATACAGACAAGAAAAAAAAGGAACAGAAAAATACGTACAAAGGTGATGCTTATTTAAGTGAAGCATACCTGCGACAAGGAAAGTAGACGAAGAGATGTAGACAACGTGTGTAAGATTAAAAGAGAAAACATAATACATAAAATCAAAATAAAAAACATACTAATATTATTACTATACTAATCACTAATTTAAAAATAAACTCACAATAAGAAAATATACTTACATACATACTTCTTCATATTTATGTTCGAATAACTCGTCAAAATGTAAAGAACCGTTGATTTTTTTACTAGCTTATAATAAAGACAATTCGTTGTTTTGTAAAGTCTTAAAAATAACCAGTCACTAGTTTGATTACAAAACACACAAAATAAATTAATGTACCTATTGATTACCGTCATTGCAGTTTGACCATCACTTTGTCTGAATTAGTGAACAAACTTATGACAAATTCCAAGGGCCTTATTACAATACAAGGTTCATCTTCAGACCCAGGTTTAAATCATGGAGCCATTATTGAATTTTGAACTTTATTCCGAATATGGTAAAGTTCCTAATACAAAACTGACAACTTAGTACCGAACTAAGTTTTCAGTTTTGTATAAAGAACGGTATTTCAATCACTGTTACGTTCTTATTACAAAAACTGGGTCCATGGTTTAAGCCATGTCAAAATATAAATCTTGTTTTGTAATAAGGCGGCAAGAGTTTAAGAATCTTCAAAAGCCATCTGGATTGTAGGACAAACTTTATCGGTCTCAAGTTTGTCGAGCATCGACAGAACACCTCTAATATTTTCCAATAGCATCCATTCAAGTACCTAGGTACTATATTTTGCGGTCGGTGGCTTTTATGTCAACTTATCGAACCCTACAAGCACAATACCAAAACCTTTCTATACGTGTCCTGCTCATTATGACATGATTTCTATACGAATGAAAGAGATAGATAGAGTATTGAACAGCCAAGAAAAGTGCCAGTGTAGGTATGATGGGTAATATCATTTTCGTATGTTGTACCTTTTTTATGATAAAATATTTGCTTCTGTAAGGTCTATTTTGCTTAAAGTAGATAAATTATGAGACCCAAATTCCCTTAGTAAATGAAGATTGACAGAATTGTCCACTTTAGGAATTTGGATCTCATACTTAATCAAATTTTCTAGTAATATACTCAGTACTCCTCAATCACTCAATAGACCTAATAACCAATTGTCTCATCATCATCATTTCAACCGAAAGACGTCCACAGCTGGGCATAGGTCTCCCCCAATCACCGCCACTTCGACCGATTCTGTGCTTCCCGCATCCAGCGGATTCCTGCAGCCTTCACAAGGTCATCGGTCCATCTTGTGGGAGGCTTTCCAACGCTACATCTTCCGGTACGTAGTCGCCACTCCAGAACCCTTCGGCCCCATCGGCCATCATTTTTGCGAGCAATGTGGCTGCCTACTGCCACTTAAGTTTGGCAATTCTTCGGGCTATGTCGGTTACCAATTGTGTGCAATGAACAATATATTAGTTGGCACATCTTTAGTTCATACAATGTCTAGAATGTGGGTAGTTGGTTAAGGGTGGCGTGGTATTTAGACGCTTAAGGGCGACTAAGCACTCACTCAGGCGTTTGGTTTCGCAGAGGACGGTCGTCGCGATCGATAGATAGCACGCTATTTGCATTAAATTGTACACGATCAAAGGCTGAAGATTGTAATTATAGATATTGCTCGTGAACAGATGGAATTGCTAGCAGGTCTGGTTCCTGTTTGCTTGTATGCACAATCTCATTTTCTAGGAATACGAGAGGAAAAAAATTTGAAAGGAAATATCAGAAAGCATAAAGTATGTAGGTCATGTCGATTCCTTTATAATGGCATCTTCAAAAAGTCCCCGGTACCCTATTGTGATGTCGTTAAGTGATCCGAACATCAATAATTTATAACAAAAAATCAATTCTCCGTAATACATCTTTACTTTTCCGCTGCAGCCTCTCCGACAACATTAAAAAGCCGTATTTTTATCAAAAGAGGCCATTTCCTTCGTTTTCCCGATGAATTGACATCCATCGATGTCAGAGCGAACAAAGAAAAATCACAGTACATTTGCCCGAGTAGAAAATCCAAGTCATTTTAAAGCTTAGGACTACGCAATAGCGTGTGACGTGGAGGTACCCCGCCGTAGATAAATTAGAAGAGATTGAGATTTATATCAACTCGTTTAACTATGGTAATTTGTTGAATATAATCTTGGAACGGTACTCGATACATTAAGTGAGGTTAGTTTATGTATCGGAGTCAATTATGTTATCGGTAGAAGGTAGAGTTGGCAGAGAACTAGTTTTGCACGTTATGGCTAGCCACTACTAGATCTTTCGTATTTTCCATGACCGAATTATTAATATATTTAATGTAAGTAATTCATGGTAATGATGTAGGTACCTACGAATGTAGTAATTTTACCACCAAATTACAATATAATTATATCCATACGAAACAAAATGGTTACCAATTACCAATATTTCAAACTCGAATTCTATGAAAATCTTCATCATAATTTCGGTAATTTTCAGTGAAAGCCAATTTTTCGAAGCGTCCTCGTGATTGCCTATCATAAACAAGTTTATAACATAATCACAAAAGCTCTTCATTTGTGTACACAATTACCAAGAACAGCTCTTATCTTAAGCCAATAAAATAGCGTAATAGCTGTTTTCTTTCAGAGGGTATAGGGTTTGCATTTGACCTCACTGGGGCCGCCGAAGGGCGCACGGGGGCACACTCCCCGTGGCAGACGAGCCTATATCAACAATACACACTATTCACTACTTTAACGATAAAGCAATGAGAGTCAATTTACATCGACACCCTCCCCTAACAGACGCGTAAAGTAAAAGCTACCTTCAGCTATTGTAATTAAGTACATAATGAAACAATTTGTAATCGATCACGTTCGATACTGTTGTGAAGCTAATAAAAACTGAACTTCAGTAACACGTCGTTAGGGTTGTGTTTTGTTTAACGCGTAAAAACAGAAGGTTACTCAGCTACTTGTTCAGGCGTAGCTGTTTAGAACATAAAGTTGATATTGGCCCGACCGTTTTTATACAAGGTTGTGTGTTAAAGTTTGTGCTCTTTGTTATTTGCACATAAAATATGGCCGAAGCCAGTCTCGCAATGCTAATGTTTTTTTATCGCATGTGTCTGGAATAGGCAGGCTTGATCGAATTTATATGACAGTGTGACGGTTTTCAGAGGACAAACGATGTTTGGTTTCCATACATATTGACCGTCGGGTGTTGTAGAACAGTGGAATATAAAGCCTTGTTAGTAATTCACCCGGGAAACGAATAGATTTAGTTCGTCGACTGAGCTTTAGAGTGGATTGCCTAACTCAGAGCTAGAGTAGAGTAAAATGTGCTAACTTTGTTAAAAAGGTCAGCTTGAAATGTCAATTTATAGGACTTAATGTTTTGTCTAAGAACTTACGTACTTTCAACTTTACGGAATTCATCTTGGACTAACTTCAGTGTTGACACTTAATACTCGTAAAGGTTAATATGACACTTCTAATTCAGTTTACTAGTTCAATCAATAAAAATCGTACCCTAAAATAAAAACACTCACTTACATATACATTGATTTGCTAACAAAATTTCCCCGAATAAGCACACACTATGCACAAAACGAATAAGCACACACTATGCACAAAACGAATAAGCACACACTATGCACAAAACACAATAATGTATATATTAGTGCACAAATGTATAGTTTACAAAATGTGCACGTCACCGCAGCGGTTGTGCGGTCGGGCCGCCATATTAATATAATATTGCACATTATTGGTAGTGCACGCAGACGGATACTGGATATTGGTAGTGCACACAGACGGATACTGGATAATGCACGTAGTCGGTATTGCACACAGATGAATACTGTGCAGACATGTTGCATTATGTGTTCGCATGGAATGCTTTGTATTGTGTTAGACTATGTTAAAACTTTTGAGAAAGAAGTATTGTAGTGCCAGGGAAATACTAGACTAACCTACGTCGCCATAGTCGTCTGCAAAGTCTAAATTAATGTTATTAAGTGTTTGTATTGCATACTAATAATAGGAGGCTGGTATATTCTATCTGGTAATTCTATGGTGCACTCAACAATTAAGACGGAGATATATGCCAGTGACCTTGAGTGGTTAGCTTGCGTGTTCTGTACTGAGCTCACGCAACGCGTCGTACTTTCAGCCAGTAATAGGACTCGCCCATCAAGGAGCGCTGTCCCCAATTTGACGCATTATTAATTTATTATACACAAACCAAAAGATATTTTAATAAAACGCGTATACTAAAAGATCAATAATGAAATTATCTTTAAATTGGTGAAGGTTTCAGAAAAATACGCTTGGTAGATTATGCGCCATTCTCAGTTTTTTATCCGCGTTTGACATTACTTTACAAATTAATCTCACTATGTAATATAAACATAATCTAAAATAATCACATATTTAGTTATTGCAAAAATGCACTCAATTAACATATATTTTTTTCAAATCATTAACACTACTGATTTAGACGTGATCTTCAGTATAAAATCATTAAAAGTCGGTTATTGTCGCCTTAATGAAAAAGAATAGAGCAGACGGGTGGTCTTGGTGCAGTCAGTGTCAACTGAGAGAATGATGACATTGTTTTGGATATCATCTTAAATTTTCAGAAAACAGACACGATTTATAAATTAAATAGATTTTTACTTGCATGGGTGTGAACAAAATCACAGATTCAAAGAAAACCGACAAGTTAATTTAGAAAATCTGACTGGTGCCTGCTCTTTGATGTGACAGAAACAGAACGAATGTCAAGAAACAAATGGATAAAAATAAAAGGCAAATCCCAAAAAGCGGCGATCTTTCTTTACCATGGCTTACTAAACCCCCCCCCCCCCTCCACCCCTCTTACGGCTTAGCCTGTCAAAGCTTATTTCACGCTTATTCTTTATGGTGGGTAAGCACTTTGCGATTGTGGATGCAAGTTGTTTTAAAAGATTTTATTCTTAAAGAGTTTTTGTTAGTTTAATAAATTCGTTGTTTATTTCGACCATTCCTGATTTTGTTTGTGTTTTTAGCAGTCTCCTTAAAAAATGTGCTTAAGCTCTATTTATTTTCTCATAATAATTACTGTGTTATATTATTTGGAAATATAGTGAACAGTCCATTGATTTTATCAAAATGTTACATACGATCGATGTAGCTGATGTAGTGTATTCCAATCTTCTACGTAGCTCGCAGTGAGAGATTTATAGCGAATAAATGTTATGCTTGGACTCACAACGAAAGTACTAACTGAGTAACTTTTATATTATTCGGTAATACATAGTTGAATTAATGAAATTACTAACTGAGTAACTATATTATTTAGTAATACATACTTGAATTAACGAAATTACTAACTGAGTAACTTTTATATTATTTAGTAATACATACTTGAATTAACGAAAGTACTAACTGAGTAACTTTTATATTATTTAGTAATACATACTTGAATTAACGAAAATACTAACTGAGTAACTTTTATATTATTTAGTAATATATACTTGAGTTAACGAAAGTACTAACTGAGTAACTTTTATATTATTTAGTAATACATACTTGAATTAACGAAAGTACTAACTGAGTAACTTTTATATAATTTAGTAATATATACTGGAATTAACGAAAGTACTAACTGAGTAACTTTTATATTATTTAGTAATACATACTTGAATTAACGAAAGTACTAACTGAGTAACTTTTATATAATTTAGTGATACATGTACTTGAATTCTCAACGAAACCTCGTAACATACTTTCCAAGCTACTAAAATACTTACCGCAAACCGTAATGACTTCGTTCGGCTAAAAAGAAAATTCCAACGTTTCCGTTTCAAATTCCATTACACGCAATAAACACGATAAATAGGCGATTTAAATTAACAAAGAATAATGCTTTCAGTCAGTACACTGCGAATGAAATCCCGGCTTATTAATGGCCCGTATAAAATGTAACTTCGTTTTCAAGAAAAAGTTATAATCTCAAGGCAGCAGCGGGTTCCCGCCGGGCATTCTGTCATAACAATGGGGGGAAGGGGGAGGGGAACAAAGGAAGGGGGGGCAAGGTATCAACTTCACAAGGAAAAATGAATAAAAACACCTACGTAACACGACCGAGTCAAATATCCTGTGCAAACTCGCCCGCGCCCGGCGGTGCTCGGAAGTGATTTGCTAACTTGCAAGGTAAAGTTTTTAGTTTCAAAGGTTTCGTTAAGACGGTTTTTTGTGATGATTACGGTGACATGATGCTGCTGGATCAGGTTTGAGAAAAACTGAGCATGGGCGAGTCTAATTTTGTCTGCAAACTGTTCTTTTAATGGGACACAACTATTTATCACCTCGTCTAAGTATTTTAATTAAATACTGAAAACAAAACGCTCTTAAAATAGGAAAGGAGGTAAATTAGGGATTACTTCGTAATTTATCAAAGAAAGAACATTGCACAATGATTTTGTACAATTTTAATTAACTAAAAGAAACAAGAAAAACTGCTTGCTACGAACGCTACGAGTGCTACGCCGTAGCAGCTACTTAAAAGTTACCTTTGAAAAAAAGCACAAGCAAAAATTCTCTCTAAAATTTAGTGTAAAACGAAATCCTCGCTACATACATTCATTGCGCTCGAAATTCGAAAGAGATTACGTAATCGCATGGTTTTTGGCTCCTAATGGCCAATTTAAAAAGCACCGGGTAATGTTTTGCTTCTCCCACATGTTAAGGTATCATCAGACGTCTTTGCAATTTGGTCGTATTATAAAGTCATTTGCGGGTCTTCGCGTTCTAAGAGTTCCACAAAGTAAAATGTTCTGTAACGGGATTCTCTGAATAGGAATAAGACTGAATAAGGTTATATTAGCATTACAGTTGAGTGAAGATTGCTTATACTGTTTGTGACATATGAATATTTTTACATAAATTCAACAAGTTTGAACTTCGTTTGTTTGGCGGTTCATAGCGCTTTTGTTGGAGGATACTAAGCTCAAAATTGCTGAATAGGTAAGGGCTGTATCAGCAAGCGAGTAAATCTTTGTTTTAATTTGTGAACTGTAGTAGATAGTGCTGTTTAACCTCTACGTCATGTTCTTTATACATATAAAAACGTTGCCCCACACTAGGAATTGCTCCTGTATTGTGGGTGCGTTTACAAATATTTAAACTCACATACACAAACAGCCAGACCCGGAACAACTAGTTGCAGGTCATACAAATATTTGTTCCGTGCGGGAATCGAACCCGCGACACACAGCGCAGCAGTCAATCGCTTAACCACTGCGTCAACCGTGCCGTCAACGTCCTCTTTCCCACATATGGGTGTTATTATAATTATTTGTTTTTTTTTCTGTATTATTTCAGTCATATAATTTCAAACCAAGTATTTGTATTGCTTCTTACTTTAATTAGGGCGATGAGTTTTTGTTTTTGTGCTCAAACCATACATTATTATCATAAGGGTATACGTGAGGATTTGTAATTGGCTTTCTGGTGACTATGGTTTTTTTTTGTCTGTTATTGTTAGCTGTAATTCCAACATGCACTAAAATAAATAATTACAAGGACTTAATGCATCTTCTTAAAACGATGCACCACGGTTACTCCCGGAACTCGTTTCTACTAAAATAATAAATAAAATAAAAACATTTTTTTGACACTTAAAATACATACATGTTACAAGCAAGTAGGTCGAAATAATATAGCAAACAAATGTATTGCCAAGAATCTGATCCTAACCCCCAAACTAGGCCTGGACCTGTATTTTGGGGGCCAGCGTTCAGTCATGGGCTCCATTATTGCTCTTACAACACTGTGGAGAAGTGTTGCTACATAGTTCTGTGAATGACTTTTTAAATGATACTGACTTGTGTATTGAATAATAGACTGTAATTTATTTTTGACCAACCTAATGATTTTATGGCATTGTTGTTTCAATTTATTTAATTCCTATTTTTTTATATCCTATTGTATTGTGCATATTTAAATTAATGTTTTACTAATAAAACTACGATGTAATGTACCCTATCGAATATTGTTCATCTGTCACCATTGCATTTAATTTTATATCAATTCAATATTTTACAATAATGTTGCATATCTAATATAAGGTAGATTGTACACACGGCTACACATCAAGCTATACATTTCCAGTATACGCTGACCTCTCATTGTACGGAAATCCTATACAATGCGAGATCAGCTTATACTGGAAATGTGATCACCCATATTTTAACGTCTTATTTACTGTACCTACAATCAATGCAAACAAATGTTTACTTTACTTTACTTTAGTTGACAGTCAAGTGTCATGTGATAATCAAATCAAATGCTAGTGTCGCTAGTAGATTAGAAATTTCCTTTAGCAAAATAATAGCTTCCTTCTTCAATCATTCTTTACTTACGTCGCCTTAGGAAAGGCACTTAGCTTCGAACACACGACTAAACTTTGAACCTCGTTTATCACACCGTAATTTATCAAGCTCCACGTAGTACCTACTTCTCTCAAAAATGTGAATTTGAGTGAAAAATGTGTAACATGGCGCCTTTTAAAATTCTGACAAATAGAGTCGACTAGGTTCTGACGTCACGCAATATCCGGTTACCTTAGCGTGTATATGAGTTGAATTATCGATGGTTGTTCGTTGTAGCCAGTTATGTAGTTTGGAAAGTCGCATGTAATATGTATGTTTTGCGAGTAATGGGTAGAATGAAATAGGTTTTAGGTTCATAATTTCAGCCGAAAGACGACCAACTGACAGGGTCCGTTAAGGCCAATGCCTGCCAGGGTTGCGAGTTTGTCCGAAAGGGATATCGTGGGCCCGGCACACAGGCAACGGATGGAACACGGGTGGGTTTTAGTCAGTAAAAGTCTGACACGCCCTCCCGCTCAGCCCAGAGCGGGAGAAGTTATTTGATAATCTCCCACCCAAAAAAAAAACAAAAGACGTCCACTGCTGGACTTAGGCCTCCACCAAAAAGGGGGGGATTTCCATGCTGATGGAATGCTGATGCCCATTCTCTAGTTAGTACCTTAGTCGCCTTTTACGACACCCACGGGAAGAAATGGGATGGTGCTATTCATTACGTCCGGCACCAAACGGAACAAGGTTATTGCTCAATAAATAGGCTGTGACGGTATATGTCGATAAGTAATGGGTCGATACCTACTGCAGAATATACAAAAAAATCGAATATTTTTAATGATAAATAAATATTCCAACCCGCACTGGGCCCGCGTGGTGGATTACGGCCCACTCCCTCTCACAGAAAGAGGTGGTCTGTGTCCCAGCTGTTGGGAACATTATAGGCTGATTTTTTCAAATCCAGTAGGACGGGGGGGGGGGGCAGGAGAATTCGCATGGTTTTTACGACTTCTTGACAAAACATCGAGATTTCGAGTATAGTATATGTAAGTTTATACAATATTAGTTTTAGTATATGCGAAACCCGAAACACGTGTCTAGTATTTTTATGTAAAGAATCTATGTACAAAATTTCAAAACTGTATTATGAAAAATCGCAAAGTTGTTATGTTACCGGGTTGTCTCGGCACGCCTCCAGGCTCGCCTTACGCTCATTGATAATAATTTGGCAGTAGGTACCTAACCGTACGGCGATTGTATTGTAAGTAATTAAATGGTGATAACATTTTCCATCACACTTAAATATTTTTGGGACAACATAAAACATGGTGTAAAAATTATTGAAATCGATTCAGTTCCTTATTCTGTACAAACTATATTGAGGTTTCGCATATACTACAGAAAAATGTTGTATAATGTCTCCACTGCTGGTCGTGCCATCAGTCAGGACCAACTTGCTGGCCAAAACCCCTCTGGCTCGAGCAATTCGCACCATCAGTTATATTCACGTCGAAATTAATATATTTACATGCCACTCTGGGGTGAAATCGCAAAAGTACTATTGTTTGCACTTTGTTACAAGCAATGATTTATGATCGTGAGATGTATTTAATTTAATTTTTTTGTGTGTGTGACTTGGCTATCGCATAAGGTTAAGACCTGTAATTATACTTTTAATGCATTTAAATAATAATAAATGTATATCTAAAAAAAAAAACTTTTATTTCAGACCCATAGATAATAGTCCATTCGATTAGTATCACGACTTAGAAACTAGTGTTAGTACTTAAATCTACCAGAAAAACAACACAAACTATTAATTACTACGCCACAGTGGCATGTGTAGAACTAGATATAGATTAAAAATCATCATTTAAATGAAAAGTACCAAAAGTATAATGATATTAATTTCCATTGTTACAGGTAAGGAGTTGCCGAACACAGAAGTTTTCCAAGTATTCCTTTCTGTTTTAATTAAAGGAACGAAGTTAAAACAATTCGCTGCGTGATCACAGGATTTCTTTTACGTCCAGTTTGCAAAGGAACACTTTCCTGATTTGATAAAAGTTCTTTTGTCTGTTATTAATGGTATTGTTATGTTGGTTGGGTTATGAAGCTCAATTCTGCAATTTTCTTTCAAGCGCCCAAAGACCAATGACGTATTATAAATAGTCGCGTCATACACGAACATTATTGCACTCAAAAACAGCGTAAGCCATGATTGTAGCTACATACTTGCATACAATCATAAAGCGCGAGAAGAAAAGGAAAGACGTATACCGATATCTGTTGTTAGAAAGAGATGGACATACATATTTAGTTACGTCACTAGCGCGTCATGTTCATTGGCGCGTACGTAATAATAATAATAATTATTGTAAATGTCAGGCAATTGCCTGGCATTTACTTTGCCATTATTGGGCGCAGGTAACGCATCTAAAGGTCATCATTGCCAAAGACATGAAATTTTTATCATAAATAATGCCTATTATGTCACATTAGGTGCAGCAAGTATCAACACAGAAACAATAATGCTCGTCATATCTTATTTGTTTATGAAGCACCATTCAAATAGTAGATTATTGCATTGGGCAGAAAGTGACTTCTTGTTGCATCGAGTATTAGATTGAAGCCCGAGCGTTACCGAGGACTCTAAAAACACGAGTACCAAGAAGTCACGTCGAGCGAGGTGCGTAATCTGCTTTTCTTTCAACTACTACAGTAACAAAAGTTGATAGGAAGTAAGAAAATCTCACTTTCACTAGAAGAATCCATTTTTTTACTAATTCTGATGAAATTTGTAATGTTTAGCTGTTAAAATTATAAAGTTCACGCCAATTCGTTTATTTATTTTTTTTTTTTACACATACATATACATAGAACATATGAAAACTTTTTGGTTCAATGAAAAAGTTTAAAAAACTAACAACAAACCAGAAATGAAAAACCTACACTCATTTTCGCATCGTTTTAATGATGCAGTAATGAAAATATACAATAATTTCTGTAATGTTTTAGCGACGCAGAAATGATATTTAATAAAAATATTTAGTAAAAATGTTTCTAACATGACCGTCTACATAATATCAATCTATATTTTTCCAATATAAGCTGACCTCTCATTGTGCGGAATACCTATACAATGCGAGATCAGCTTATACTGGAAATATATAGCTTGATATATATCCGTGGGTACCAATTTTAGCTATAAATTATAATTGATCATGTTTCATAATATTTTGTACATGAATTTTCCGTAATTTACAGACCCGGATTATAAATCTAAGGAAAGATTTAAGGCCTTAAATAACCGAAGCTGGGGTTGTCCGGGCATTGGTAAATGTTTCTGGTACATATTTTTTATTGTGACCATATTTTTTTATTATATTCTTGGTAGTCTGCGTGCGTAGGGTAACAATGCTTTATAAATTTTCTATTGCCACTACGATATTGCGTCATATCTAGGGTCACCATCAATCCGGATTTATTAGGGTTGGCGCTTATAGAAACTCTTTTAGCTATTGGAAAACGTGAAATAATGTTGGATTATTTCTTGAAATATCGTTGCTCAATCTTATTTAAGCATTAATTACGAAAGATTTTGTTAAAAAAAACATGAGACTTTTTGACTACAGACTCTTCATAAAATCACTCGTGCCAAAACACCATTAACATTTGACTTAAATTTGCTGACTACTAGATCATATTTTATGGCTAACATACGAAAGTTTGCGACAAAATAATCTTACAAAAGCAGACAAAAGGGGCTCTTAAAACTCAGCCTCGTTTACATCCACACGGACCAGGAACCCAGGACAAAAGTAAAGATTCAAATGTCCGTAGTGAGAAGTCATAAATGTGTAAACATATTCCGGTTTTTACGAGATGTTATAGGGCTCGCAGTGTCGGGACTGGTCCGTAGAAGATTACGGGTTTAAGATATCATAGTCACAGTGTTCTGGAGAAAATTGCCTGTGAAATGGAAAATGTGTTTGGGATGTGTGTTATGTGAGTCCGCTACGTGTCCTCGAAATATTCTACGCCGAATAACGCAGCGCCGAAGGTTTGCAATCACGAATAATCTAATGACGAAAGTATACGAATATCGTTACAACAAAAACATTTGATAAGGAATCACGGAGCAACGAATGCACGTTTGAACGAAAAACTTCACACCTAACTTCGCGGCCTCGAAATAATGTAACCACGGACGTATTCACGACAGCAAAACAGAAAAACAAAAAAAAAGTACTACTAATAATTTGGACATATTATTCAATTTTCGGTATTGTTCTTACAATAAAAAGTGGTAGTTTTCCTAAAATAATATTTTTCTTTTAAAGTTTCTTTATAAAAACATCGTTTGCTTCTCATTACAATTTCACTGTGCATTAAATCATGTACATTTTCTCGTTAAACGACACCATAGCACATCTCGCTAGCTCCCTCCGTTATTTAATTGCTTTAAAGCCCCCAAGAATCAAGAAACAAATGCAATTGAGTGCCATTAACCACACTCGGCGCAGTTTGGTGCGATTTCAAAGACTTTATTACAGAGCGTTGTGCATCCAAACTCCCCAATCTCCCCTAGCTAACGCCCTGGGGCGTCATCATACTATTACAATGAAATAGGAGCTCGTCTTATCTCCTCACTACAGGGATGCAATAAGCAAAACAAATAGCCCTGTATAACTAGCTTTGAGCGAACTGGTTCATTTGAATTTGGAGTCGGTTTCTGGTATTCGTGTGCTTGGTAAATTGGCGTGCTCTGGTTTCTTGGTTAAATTTTCGGGTTCTGTTGTTATTTATATATACGTTTTGTTACATGATGTAGTTAAGGCGCTGACAAGAGGCAAATGATCTAAGTAGGCTTGTTTTAAACAAAAAGATTGACAAATATATATAGTTTGTGGTAGCGGAAAAAAATATATGTTATTCTTGAACATATTTCTCAGAACTTGGGTGTCACCAAAACACGTTTAGAAAAAAAAATCTCGATACAAATTAATGGTAAACTAACCTTTTACTTTGAGTTCCAATCCAAAATATCTGTATTAAATATTAACGTACAGTTGGTATTTAATTAATAACAAGAATGTCTTATTTGAATGCAGAACTTGGTTGTCTTTTATTTTCGATAGCTCAACTCATTTTTGAGTAAATAGATAATTCCTTCATATTGTATTTTGCAATAAAATATAAGCGTTGTGTCATCGCGCTTCTCTTTCTTTTGTATACAGTCTGAAAGTGACCGCGCTTCAGCCGTTGTCAGTGTCTTAAGGCGAAAGCGTCAGGGTAGCCCGCGAAATTCACGCGTACTGCTGATTTTGATGATTATAATTCTGTAAAGTAATATTTGTTACGGACGCGAATCATATTTAGATCAACATACAATCTCACACTGACCGATTAACTGCAAAAAACGTAAGAAAATTTGAATTTCACGGGCTACCTTAGCGCATCCATCATAATTGGATTTTCTTCATTTGATTTTATATGTTTTCATTACTGCATCGCTAAAACGATGCGGAAATGAAAATATATACAATCATTTCTGCACTGTTGTAGTGTAGCCACGCAGAAATGTTCAGGTTTCTGCTGGAATTTTGAGTTAACAACTTCTATATTTCTAGGTGTTGGAAGAAAAACAAACAAATATAAGTGTACCCGCTGCAAGCCTTACATTTAACAATTGTTCCAACATTACCATTAGTTTTGTCTTGTAACCTAACCTAATACAAGCATCGCTTTGCTTAAAAGGTGATCTCCAAAACATGTCTGTTAAGTTAAAATTATGTAACTGAAATAAACATTTTTTTAATATTTTTTTTTCTTTAAATAATGTTTTTATTAGTAGGACTCTGATTTTTCTTACTTCCTACCAACTTTTATTGCTGTAGTAGTTGAAAGAAAAGCAGATTACGCACCTCGCTCGACGTGAGTGCAAAAAGAAGTCACTTTCCGCTCGAAGCAGTAATCTACTATTACAGTTGGGTTTGTCATGTCGTTATTGTGTTTGTCAAAAACTTGCATTTATTAATGTTGTTTTTAAAGTTCTCGTAGAATCGTGTTTAGTGATGAAATAATAAGATAGGTATACTTTATAGGTGACAGCTTTATTCATCTGGTTTTCTAATTTAATTCGAACATAAATCTAACTGATAAAAACTTAATCTTACTCATCAGAAACAGCGACGTCTAACTTTTTTTCGATACGAAAATGGAATAGTAAAATTTTATGTTCGGCAATAAAATTGCCGTAACGTTGCTTGTGACCGGATTGGACAATGTCAGCATCTCAAGACTTACCTTGTAAGATGCTGAATATAAACATTTAGCTTGCTCATTATTATTGAAAAAAACCGACCAAGTGTGAGTCCGACTCGCGCACGAAGGGTTACCATTATCCATAAAAAACCAGCCAAGTGCGAGTCAGACTTGCGCACGAAGGGTTCCGTACCATTATCTATAAAAATGGCAAAAAAACACGTTTGTTGTATGAAAAACCCTTAAATATTTGTTTTATTTTAATTTAATTATTTATTTTTAAAGGCAATATATATCTACATATTCTGTGAATATTTCAAGCGTCTACCTGTTGCCGTTATCAATATAGAGCAAAAACGAGCAAAAAAATCACGTTTGTTGTATGGGAGCCCCCTTAAATATTTATTTTATTCAATTTTTTTGTATTTTTTGTTATAGCGGCATCAGAAATACATAATCTGTGAAAATTTCAACTGTCTAACTATCACGGTTCATGAGATACAGCCTGGTGACAGATGGACAGCGGAGCCTTAGTAATATGGTTTCCGTTTTACCCTTTGGGTACGGAACCCTAAAAACAGAGTAAGTAGTACCCCGAACACGAAAATATGGAGCTACGTAACATTATACCAGATTTCGTAAAACTCGATAGTATCGTCTATAACTCTATATAAATGGTTTCCAGCCAATTGACAATTTAACTTTGTCTTGTTATTGATACATTTTTATTATTTATTTATTTACTACTGCCTTGTTGGTCTAGTGGTCGCAAGCGCTACTGCCGAGCACGAGGTCCGGGGTTCGATTCCCAGGTCGGGCTAAGTGTTATCGGGTTTTCCCACTAGGAATTTCTCAGTAGCAGCACGGAGTCTGGATTTGTGCCCGGTTGATGGCAATAGGCTCGCCCCCTATTACATGGGACTTAAACATAACTGGTGAAATGTGGGTGTACTATGGGTACACCTCTGCCTAACCCTTCGGGGATTACATGCGTGTATATATTAAATAACATACTACACACACCATACCATATGGAATGTGTGGTATGTTATTTAATACTTTATGTACACAAATGTACAGTGGCGGACTTAAAGCCATAGGATTTTTTACCAGTCAACATTTGGGCTTATGGCTTAGTCACCAGATTCTCAACTAACCAGATTCGCAACTCACCAAATGTACAATGAAACACAAAAAATAACAGAACAGGTACTATATTCACAAAAAAAAAAACAAATGTAAATCGAAACCAAACCAAAACAATGTGGAGTTCTTGATGTAGTTTACTTACTAAATTTACACAACAATACTTTTCGTAAATATTATTCACCATGCATTAAGAATACGAAAAGTAAACTTTATGCGCCAAATTCACCTGGGTGCAATTTTTTTTTTTTATTAACTGACAAAATTTTAAAATCATTTATAGAAACAGTTCATAGACAGTTCCATATAACATGTGAGCTGCGAATCTAGTTAGTTGAGAATCTGGTGAGTTGAGAATCTGGTGACTTGCTCATGAGGGAACATTTGGATGAAGTAGAGACAAACGATGGTAGGTGCAATTGCAATGTTTATTTCTAAACAGCTAGGTATTGTTAAAACTATACGAAAATTGTCAATGGCCATATGTGATAGGTAGAAAATACAAAGATTACTGAACTACTACTACGATTTACCAGTCTGCATTCGTACTACGATTGGACAGTCAGAATGATGCTAAAATCCCGAATCTAAAATGTTATGAATACGAAAATTACTATAAGTTTCGTTAGTTCTCCGGAACAATGGAACAAAAGTTAGATAACAAGGAAACATTAAATTTATAGAACTGGAAACGCTAACTAGTTGCAGTATTGTGTGGGAATCATGTTCATTGGCGTTTAAACAGAGATTTTGTTACAGCGCATATAATATTTACAGTTCACACGGAATATGATGCTACTTACTACAACTTGTATTCGTTTTGTGGAAAGTCGAACAAGAATAAGAGAGTAAAGAGAAAGAGATTAAATTACAAACAGCCTGAATTAATATATACATTACTGTCAAATCCACAATGTCGTACCGTATCAATGATTAAATTATTTAAAACAGTAAAACTCTAATCCCCCTTATTACAAAACAAGGTTTATATTCTGACCCAGGTTTAAAATATGGAGCCATTATTGAATTTCGAACTTTATTCCGACTATGGTAAAGTTCCTAAACACAAAACTGACAACTTAGTACCGTACTAAGTTTTCAGTTTTGTATAAAGAACGGTATTTCAATCACTGTTACGTTCTTTTTACAAAAACTGGCTCCATGGTTTAAGCCATGTCAAAATATAAATCTTGTTTTGTAATAAGGCCGTAATGGGTTTATGTTTGCACCAACTTACATGTATAAAAATGTAAATGTACTACTGAATGAATGAATAAATAAATCAATACATTAATTTATTTTGATTTATTTATTTATGTACAGACGCCAGCCAGCAGGTACCCGAAACTGTCAAATTTTCCCAATCAACCTTGAACCTTATAGTTGAAAATCTTTTAAAGAAATTTGACAGATTAAAGTAGCTTGATGTGCTGGCGTCTGTACACACAGTAAAATACAGAGTGATACGACATAATTATAATTTTAGTACAAAGGTAGTGCTTATTTCTAAAGAAATTTCTTCCAGCAGACCTGCGAAAAAAGAAATGTAGAAAATAGTGTGTGAGAACAAGAAGAGAAAAATAGGCGTAGGCGAAGTCTTGAACTAAAATATACCTATACTATACCATAACTATATATTATATATCCATCACGTCTCACGGGTTTTAGATATCGATACTCATCACGTCTGCGGAGTTTCGCTAGCTAATTTAATTTGACCCTGTATATAAAATATACACACGTACACGTCATACGTCATTGTCATAATAAAAGCAGAATAAAAATTGGACCTTCATAACGGATTCGTATTCGGTTAATTAACGCAAAAGTTCTGAACCAGCAGATAGCATGCACTATCCCGAAACAAAAGCAGATAAGAAAACAAATTTTCCAGTGAATTCCCGTTCAGAAAAACGGGCCACTCAGGTTGAAACGACAGGTCCTCTCAAGGGACCGATTACAGGCAACCCCACGATACCCCAAGTACCCATGGTAGTTCACCGGTAATATATTACGACCGTCCTACATATAAACACCTATAACTAAGCTATTTTGTTGGGGGACATGACTTTTCATACGATGACGTTTCCCCCATAGGGCCAGCGTTCCCCATAGGTTGAGTTATGGATGGCTGTTATTGATAGGTAATATTTTACGTAAGGGGGTAATGTAGTGGAATCAATTTTTATCTTTACAGTTTGTTTATCTGTTGATGTGCGTGTTTTAACCCTTTGGTGAGGTGTGTATAGGAAAATGGAAAGTTATCTTCGCGTTATATCATATTTTTTATAATTTGCGATTGAAGCAAATCATCATCTGCCTGCCTTTTCCTATGTTGGGGTCGGCTTCCAGTCTAACCGGATGCAGCTGATTACCAGTATTTTACATGGAGCGACTGCCTATCTGACCTCCACAACCTAGTAACTGGGTAACACGATACCCCTTGGTAAGATTGGTTGTCAGACATTCGGGCTTCTGACGACCCGTAACAACTGTCAAAGATCTACTAATGACAGCCGGGACCAACGGCTTAGCGTGCTTTCCGAGGCACGGAGGGATCTTGGTAAAGATGATATTATGTAAAGATGGTCACCCATCCTCAAAACAACCGCAGCAAGCGTAGCTTAACCTGATCGGTGAACTTGTGCGACAGTTATTACTTAGCCAAAAGCGATTGCGACAACTCATTGCGCATTGCTTGTTGCGTATTGTAAAATGTTGAGGTTATATTTTGTACGCCGCGCGCCGTCTAGAACGGAGAATTCTACCACACAAATAAAACCCCAAAACTAAAAATACGAAATAGCAAAAATATATTCAAAAGGCACTACCATTCTATTCTCACAACAAAGCTAATGTATCTAACGGGAACCGAAATAAGCTTCATTTTGCTTTTCACCTGTGCCGTAAAATATCTTACATTACTGCAAATTGGGTACATTCGGCCCCACTCGCAGCGTTTTGGGGGTTACGTAACTTAATAAAATCGGAAAAAATCCTCGTACTAACGGATATTGCGGAGAAATTTTGCAAACACCGTAAAGGAGTTCCCATTAGTTCGTAATGTAACACGATTAGAGTATTTGCTTTGGTAGGTCCCTATGAGGGATAAAAGACCCCATGAAATGTGAAAGACAATGAGAATTGTACGGCTTGGACATCGTTGTACAGGGGCTTAGGAAACGGTCGGTTTAATGGGTAAGAGGCTATGTGGTAGTAGAAATATCTGGTCAGTACTTACGGGGATCATTATTAGAAAATTGCGACAGGAAAATGGTAGCAGGAAATTGTTTTTGTTTCTACAAGGAGCGACGGTTTTCACGAGCCTTCACTTAATAAGTGACGTTTTTCCGAAATCGAATTGCTAACCCTTTTTCTGCTCTGATATGATTGGGTTTTTTAAATCGGATCTTTTTTATATCTTAAACAAACTTGATTTCGAAACGATAAACACGCTACTTATTGAAAAAAATACCTTCATTCAATATAACATAAACTAGAGCATCACTAAGGAGATTAGTGATGAGTCAGAAAATTAGTTTGTGACCTTTATCCTAGGTTATTCTTTCGGCAGGCCATTCAACTAGCCTTTGTCTGGCAAATGAACTGAACTGCTATGAAATGGCTATAAATAAAAGATACATGTAATTAGTTTGTTTGTTAATGTCATCTTACCGTTTTATTAGGGTTCCGTACCTCAAAAAGAAAAAACGGAATCCTTATAGGATCACTCGTATGTCTGTGGGTGGCTCTAACTCTTAAACTGCTGAGCCTAAAATATTGAAAAAAATACAGAGAATAGTACTAGGTATAGACCTTCTCCTGCCAGGTTGCGAGTTTGTCCGAAAGGGATATCGCGGCCCTGGCACACAGGCAAATGAAGGAACACGGGTGGGTTTTAGTCAGTAAAAGTCTGACACGCCCTCCCGGCCCGCCCAGAGCGGGAGAAGTTATTTCATAATTTCTCACCCATAAAAAAAAAAAAGGTATAGACTTTCTGAAAGAAGTCTTAAAATAACATGGTAAATCACTCAATATTGTGCATACAAACTTACATTTGCAGTTGGAATGTATGGGGGAACATGTTTTTCAACTACAATGTTAAGTTTATCATTGGGATAAATTCATCCCAACTACGGAACCCTTCATTGTTTTGGTTCGACACGCGATTGGCCGGTATTTTTTCTATTTTGAGTACCCACCTTTTTAAAGGTAATCCTTTTATCGCCGGTCGTTACACGTGGAATAAAAAGATACCCTTTATCCATGTACAAATTGTGCATTTAGGCAGAAAGTAAACGAGGCACCGCATCCGACATCGCTGTAACGTAGGCACGTCCGACCGGCTTACACAAACGCGCTACCGCTGTCGGATTGGCTAACTCGTCTGACTTCACAGGCTAACTACTGCTTTATCTACCACAGAGTTCATACAGCTTGCTAAATTGACATAAGAGGGCGTACAACTTTACACAAGCGCCACTCCTTTAAAAATATCATCTCGCGACTGAGACGGAATAATGAACACGAAGCAACAAAATACGATCTAGAGGAATGTGGTCGCTTTTCTTCAGATAGAATTTTGTTGCTTTGTCTCATTATGAAACTTTATAAAAAGTATTAGAAAATTCTAGACACACTTACCGTGGGTCCTTTATGAGCCGTTATTCATGATTCCTTCTAAGTCACGAGATAATATTTTTTTAAAGGAGTGGCGCTTGTGTACCTTTGTACGCCCTCTTATTGTGGCCGAATGTCCGACTGCTTCTTGACTTCCAAAGTTTCCTTTTTTGACTTGGGAGTCCTTCCCGACTTCAAGTAAATTTTTTGACTTACCTCTTTGACTGTCGTTTATTTTTTTTTTCCGCCGTAGTCAGCGATTGTCAGCCGTAGTCAGGAAGCGGCCGAACATTCGGCCGATAATTCGAATTTATCTTCGGAGTAGACCCCGTGGGTTCAAATATCTCAGTTAAATATTTTGTCTAAGGACTGATGATCAAAATGTGGATTGTTTTAGGTGTATTTTTTGGGGTAGAGACGTTTAAAGCAAATTATACAAATGTACGTAGTCCACTAAAATATATTTCACAGTCCGTTTTATCGTCTGTTGATGCTGATTTCTTATTCTCTCTGAACGAGGTCTTTAAACTCTTAAGAGAGTCTTTAAGCTATATCTTTAAAAGTTTCCAGTTTTATGAATAAAGTTTTCAAGATTAGATGTTGGTTTTAGATAAACTTTTTTCGAGTGTCGGATTTTGTTTAAAATCAAACCGAAGTTTTTGATAAAATTCTTGGAATAATCAAGTAATTCTTTTCGTAAATTACTGAGCTAAAGTTAGCTAAATTTATTAGTATGCCGTGGTTATGCAGAACATGCTAATGACTTTCTACACAATCACTAACGTGGTTGACCCTTAAAGGTTTCTAGGCCATCGAATAATGACGGGGGCTAATTGCCTTACTATTCAGAAATGACCTATTCACACCTATATAGAAGCTAGGCAGACAAGTAGCCGGGGAAAACGAATCTGTTCAGATTCATTGTGCGGAGTATTGTTCACGGGATTCTTTTGTCTGTCTACCCTGTCAAGTGGTGGTCGTGAGGGGTGCACAAAGCGGGCCAGAATGCCTCCATTGATGTTAATGACACTATCTTTGTCGAACTTTGCTACGTTTTTGCGGCGTGTGCCGGAAGTCTCTGTAATAGAGCCTGTTTTTTTACGTGCATTAAGTATGTGTTTTCGCTTTGAGAGAACAACGGTTCGTTTCTTCGCTCTTGTACGTAAATGACACAGGATATTACTTGCATGTTCGCAGGATAGTTTCCTTTGAAGAATCTCATGAAGGTAATTTGATATTTTTCGTACTTGTATCTTAAGTTAAGAGCAATTTCCGAAAAATTCTGCTTTTATATTTTGAATATTAATTTCGCTTTATTTTGTAATGTTATTTCTTGGAAGAAATTAAATATTCACGAAAACTTTCCTCTGACAAGATATTAACTAACTTAATTAATAATTAACTAACTACATCCATGTACAAAAATGGTAATAAAAAAGATAATTTAATCGAGGCCTGAATGTTTTTTCTATCAGAAAATAAACAAAAGAAACCGAAATAAAGTCCGTCATCTCATATACATAAGAGTGCGTTCATAATATTCATCCCAGCTATTTCGTAGGGGTAAATAGTCATACATAGTCAATGTGCCGTCCGCCGGACCTTTTAGCTGATGAAAGAGAAAAGATTTCCAAAGTAATATGTGCAAATTTTATTGTAATCATGTGTTTATTCATAGCTCAAGGGACAAAGAAAAAATGTATCTTATAAAAACGAAATTAATTTGAATTTTATACATTTCGAGGGTACGGGGGCTGATACGGATAAAAGGTATATTTTTAGGTGCTTAGTCCCTGTTCGAGATATTTAATCTTGGTAAATTAATGTTTATAATGAATCTTTCAGTTACATTCCATAGAAAGCTGAAAGCATTTTTTAATTATGTAAATAATTTGAATATACGATGTTCGGGTACTTAACTATAAAAAACAAGTGCGAGTCGGACCAGGCACAATGAAGGGTTCCGTAGTTGGGATGAATTTATCCCAAACACAAACAACATTGTAGTTGAAAAACCATGTTCTCCCATACATACGTCACGGACAATTCTCCAACTGCAAATGTAAGTTAGTCGACTATTACTCGTTAATTTGTAAGCCTACTTAGCTGTGATAGTTTTCCTTTTAATTTCGTTATATATAATATACTAATGCCATGATTTTTTTCCCATATCCAAACACAACCATTTAGCTGACAGGGAGGGGAGGGACACTTGACTCTAACAAAAATTTGTACTTTATAGCTTAATATTACGGAAACGGATCCTTGAATCAAAAAATGGTTTTCACAACACATCCCCACTTTACGAACAAGGGAGGTCCCTACAAAATATTTCTTTTCAAGATTTTATTTGATCACTTTGTGGGCGTGATAAATAAGTATACACTGAAATAAATAATTAGCCGAACTAATTAAGTTACTTCAAAAATAACTCAACTTTAGTTATAAGGAAATAAACTTTGCTTCCATTTAACAAAACTGTTTTTTAATTAAATAAAAAAAAATCGTTTAATTCAGGTATTAAACCCATAGTAAAATTACAAAAATAAAACAAAATGACAATTCATTATAAATTTTAATTAAATTACATGCACAAAATTAAATTAAATTACAATAGATATTGAAAATTAAATGAATTAAGTACATTAAATTAAATTAAAAGCAAAACAGGGTTATGTTACAGATAACACCTAGTTCGCAGGTCACAATTTTTGTGTAAACAGTAACCAAAGTTTTGTTACAGTTATGCAAACATTTATTTCATATACCCATGCCAAATTACAGCTTTCTACTACTAAGAGTCTCTGAGCTAAGCTGGGGACAGACAAACAGATGGACATGGCGAAACTATAAGGGTTCCTTGTTGACTATGGAACCCTAAAAATAGGTACTAACTTTCCACGACCTTCTTTTCCTTTAAAAAAACAGCGCGTTCCCAAAATATACAAACCTACAATTTACAAAAAAAATAACAGAACATGTAAGAGACAATCTCAACCCGCAGTTGCATGTCTCTTCATTATGTCTCAACCCTTTCCCCGCCATCCATTCCGCAGAAGAAAGGAAAGTGGAACGCGTATTTTCGTCGTTTTTCTTTCTTTTTTCTGACAAAGAAACGTGCAGCATTGGCTTTTCAGCTAATGAAACTCTTTTTGGCTGCATTCGACGAAGGCAATCCGATAATGAATGTTGAAAACTATTCGCTTCATCAGAAAATGTTACCAGTCCCTGTTGTTCATTCCGATTGAATTATTTTTGTTCGGAAAATATACAATTTTTAATTTGATGAGTTCTGTATCGGTCACAGTGGTTTTCGTCTGATTTTGTATTTTGTAGGACTTCAATTTCAGATTAATGAGACCCGATGAGGTTGTCGATTTTGTTAATGTATTGGACCGAAAATGCTATTGTGGCTTTAATTAAGTCGTTGAGTAGTATTTTAATGAGAGTCACATAAATACATCTATAACCCAAGTACCAAAGAGACATGCTAAATACCACTTTCACAGTAATTCCTTAGTAATACATACATGAGCTTAATGTCAGCAATTAGTCGCGTCGCTTTAAAAGCATAGTACTTGCTACACACCACGAATAATGTACCTATTAGCTAGATACATTGTGGCGTCACCAAACGTCTACGATTAAACGCCTACGGTTTCTCGTAGAGCCTCGTAGGCGGCGTAGCCACAAGTCTGCTACGAGAGTAAGATCTATGTTAAATTAAGACTGACAAGTCGACGACGCCACGACTAGTCTGAATAAAAATGAGCTGAAAAATCCTGAAGAGGGCAAGTTTTTTTTATGACGTCGAAATGAGTTTTTTATGCAGAGAAAATCTGAAAACGCGACAAAATTAAAATGTCTCATAACTTTTCGCTGGAGAAGCCTCGTAGTTGTTAATTAGTTTTACATTATTTAAGTGTTCGCACTCAGTAGGTAGTAACATCACTGGTAGAACCTTCTGTTCCGCAAAGGCTAGTATGTAAATTGCGATCAAAATGAGCTTTGAGTGTGTCGAGAGCATGTACAAGGCTGTAAACTGACATATAAACGGTGCCACAAAGTTATTAAGCCGACTATATGCCTCGTTTAATAAAGCATTCTTGTGTACATTCAGTTAATTTGACTTGGGCAATTGCACTCAATGTGTGTTTGAGCGCCCGGGGCCATTGGCCATTGTGTGATTGTTATATGCTATTGTTATATGGGTTGCGGTATGCGGACTAGTAATACGACTTATACGAATAAGGTATTACTTTTTATGAGAACGATATTTACTTTACTTTACTTTGGTTACCGTGCGGTTTTTGATGTATAACATCTTTCCTTTCGCTCTCTGTGGGAGTAATTTTGTGAAACGGGGCGGAAGTGTGGTAACAGGAAGTGACAGCTTGAGTATGGAATAAGTAAGTACTTTTTAATAGCATGGAATTAGTAAGTACTTTATAATAGCATGGAATTGTAATTAGTAAGTACTATATAGATTGGAAGTAGAGGGGGGTCGAATTTCGACCAGTGGGCGACCACTTGTTATTCGAATATACAACATTATTTTTAGTATAAGTATGCGAAACCAGAAACACATGTCTAGTATTTTTATGTAAAGAATCTATGTACAAAATTTCAAAACTAAATCATGAAAAATCACAAAGTTATAAGGTCGTTATGTTACCGGGTTGTCCGTACAAAAACATGCTAACGGCGCGCGGCGCCTCCAGGGTCGCCTTGCGCTCATTGATAATAATTTGGCTGTAGGTACCTAATCGTACGGCGGCGCCGGCGAATGTATTATAAGTAATTAAATGGCGATAAAATTTTCCATCACACTTAAATATTTTTGGGAAAAAACAACATGTTGTAAAAATTATTGAAATCTATTCAGTTCCTTATTCTGAACAAACTATATTCAGGTTTCGCATATACTAAAAATAATGTTGTATATTTCAGTATTTAGCTTTTTTATGAGGTTAATTTCTGTCGCAGCTCAGTAGCTTATTACCAAGGTGAGATGTCAGATGTTACACATCATATGCGACTACTGTAAGGCTCGCTCGTTTTTAGGGTTCCGTACCTCATGAGGAAAAAACGGACCCCTTATATGATCACTTCATTGTCCGTCTGTCTGTCTGTCAGTCTGTCAAGACCATTTTTCTCAGGAACACGTGTAGGTATCAAGTTGAAATTAATATCAAATACCTACGTAAATCCATGGTCCCTTGGAGCTCTAAAATCAAGCTTCTAAGTCAACGCAATAAAAAAATACGGCGATTTAAGTGACATTATTGCGACATATTTCGATACTCGCAAATGAATCAAAACCTACAGGGTACTTCCCGTTGACCTAGAATCATGAAATTTGGCAAGAAGCAAGTTCTCACAGCACAAGTATAAGAAAAAGTCCTAAAATTGTAAATTTGTAGTTTTATCACATAAAAAAATTATTTTTTTGCGATTACAAACTTATATTTGCAGTTGGAGAATTGACTGTGACGTATATCGATGTATGGGAGAACATGTATTTCAACTACAATGTTAAGTTTGTTTTTTGGATAAATTCAACCTAACTACGGACTACTAGCCGGTTTTTTTTTTAATGATTGCTGGGAAGTTTCGTAAATGGAATTTTGAAGTTTAGCCCGATTTTTGAAACATCAGTTGAAACCGTTATTGTAATTGTAATTAAAACTGTCCAATGTCGAATAAAATACTACTGTAAGGCTCGCTCGTTTTTTTAATGATTGAAGGGAAGTTGTTAATGGAGTTTAGGCAGATTTTTAAAATGTTGTAACCGTTGTAACCATTAATGTAATTGTAATTAAAATAGTTCAATGTTGAATAAAATATCGGCTTATTGGTCTGCTGTTTTATTTAACGCTCAGTCGAGTCGATTACCATTTTATTAAGTTTTCACAACATTTTAATTACTTATAATAATTGCTTTTCCGTGATCGAGTCGGTCAACTGAAAAATTCATGTCAGTACACCTATTTAATTCGCAAACATATTCATGATGAGGCCAATATTACAATATATTTGATATATAATCATACTGTTGATATAAATAGGCCACTTTGAAATTAAGCTAATCCACAGATCATTTAACTCGAATATCACACTCGTAAATCCTAACAAAGCCGGGTATTGTCATGAAAATTAATCGACTAACGATACTGGTTATTGATTCGGGTACATCTCTATTATTTTTTCGATTTAGTCAGGAGTGACGTGGCGTTATGCGAACTAAGTGATTACACTGCATTATGCGCCAAGATAGGTGAACGACGTTCCATTATGATAATGACATGTTATAGTTTGTAAGTTCTTGTTGTCTGATTAAACACGACTTTAAGTGTTGCAACTTAAGAACAAAATCAAAATGTTTTATTTAATATAAACCTACAAGGGCACTTATGAAACGTCAGAAGCTAGGTGCACATTTCCAATGGGTCATTTCCTATGGAGAAGAGCCGGCAAGAAACACCACGGTAACTTATTTAAAAATAATTGGCTGGTAAGGGAGGACAGTGTTGGCCCGTCAACAAGTCCAGGTACTTAATAAATTAGAAAATGGTCTACAAATTTACAGTCTATTATAAGCCTACAACATATAAAATGATAAAAGTTAAAACCTATTTAAACCAAATCCCCCTTATTACAAAACGAGGTTTACCTTCAGACGCAGGTTTAAAACATGGAGCCATTATTGAATTCCGAACTTTATTCCGACTATGGTAAAGTTCCTAAACACAAAACTGACAACTTAGTACCGAACTAAGTTTTCAGTTTTGTATAAAGAACGGTATTTCAATCACTGTTACGTTCTTATTACAAAAACTGGCTCCATGGTTTAAGCCATGTCAAAATATAAATCTTGTTTTGTAACAAGGCGGAATGACATGATTGCCGTTACAACTGTAACAAATCTGAATTAATATCCTATCCACAAAAGCCTTGAAACGGATATTGAGACCTCAGACGAAGACCTTTGAATCAGCAACGTGTAATACAGCATAGCAGTGACACAGACAAGAACCGAGATAACCTGAGCCAACCTGATGGCGAAGCTACTAAAAGATGCCCCATAAATAAATACCACCGGTCTCTCCACTATTCCAACGCTTGCTCAAGGATGCATATGCGGTAGGCTCTAATAACCCTTCCATATCCCAAGGGCACGTCTTCCCTACCATTATCGCGCCCCCCGGTCTACTCTCTGATATACAATGGTCTCTGTAGTCTCATGAAAGATGAGGCTTCAGGGGCTAGTGGTAATCTCTGGGTTCATTCGAGCAATCGAGTCTGGTATAACCACGCTGGGGTCGGTGCATTTCATTAATTAATTCTTTCATATCCACAAAAGCCACTAATAAATAGTTGAAATTAAAATATTCTCATATGTTACATACTCATGTGTTAGCTCTTTGTTTAGTTCTTGAACTGCATTGTGGGTTAGTGTTTGACTCTTGCTCAGATAAGTATCAGAAGGGAAAGGTCGTAACAAAGGCTCTATAGTTATTTGTTCTAAGTCAGTGTTTTGTTTAATTTATATTGCGTCGAATTTGGCTCAAGTGCGGACTTTAGAACGATTAAACATAGCCCTCTAAACTGGTGTTCTGTTAAGTAAAGTGTTTCGGTACCAACACCCAATCAATATGAAAAAAAACCCGGCCAAGTGCGTGTCGGACCACGCACAAGGAAGGGTTCCGTAGTTGGGACTAATTTATCCCAAAAACAAACTTAAAATTGTATAGCCGAAAAAAATGTTCTCCCATCCATCGATATAAGCCACGGTCAGTTTTACAACTGCATATGTAAGTTTGTAATCGCATTTTTTGAATGTGATAAAACTACAAGATAACTACGATTTTCGGACATTTTTCTTTACTTCTGCTGTGAGACCTTGCTTCTTGCCAAATTTCGTGATTCTATATCAACGGGAAGTACACTATAGGTTTTACTTATTTGCGAGTATCACAATATGTCGCATAAATCGCCGTATTTTTTTATTGCGTTGACTTATTAGCATGTTTTTTTAGAACTCAAAGAGACCGTAGACTTTCATGTTTGCTGTTAATTTCAGCTTGATACCTCCGCGAGTTCCTGAGAAAAAGGGTCTTGACAGACAGACAGACAGACCGCCAGATAGACGGACAGACGTCCGTCTGTCAGTCTGTCTGAAGAAGACGGACAACGAAGTGATCCTATAAGGGTTCCGTTTTTTCCTTTTGAGGTACGGTACTCTAAAAATAAGCAACAATTAAAAGTAACATCGCAGCGATATTCGTTAAGTTTGTAGTATTTTTTTTTTAATTACACTGTTTGTTTTATTCTTGTTTGCGAGTCACGTCTAAAATAGTAAGTACATTTTGATGGAAGTGTGCAAAGTCTGTCATCACACTCGAGGCAGGATTACATTCTGAGCCAAAGCCTAGGAAATGAAATGAAATGAAATCGTTTATTCTGTAAATAGGATATGACTAATAGAGTCAATGTGACGGATCTGGTTTACGTGGTGGAACTATGAAATAAGACCACGTAAATTGTCAACATAAAATTATATTTTCAGTTTATCAATCGTGATACCGAGAAATGTCGTTTCGTTTACTTCTTTTAATTTACGTCCTCTATAATTGATGTCTAATGTCTTATTTTCTCGTCCATATGTACTGAATTGGATGAAATTAGTTTTTGTTAGGTTTACACGTAGATTATGCCATGTTATTATTGATTTAATTGTATTATTAATGTCAGTTGTATAATTATTAATGTCAGTATTATTTGATGTCATTATTAACGATATGTCATCAGCAAACAGAAAACAGGGGTGATTAGTAACTTCAGGAAGGTCATTAACATAGAGTAAAAACAGTAGGGAACTAAGCACACCCCCTTGGGGCACACCAGACCTGTTATGTTTATAATTTGATCTGTATGATTTTAGTTCTAGTTTATTATAAATTTTTTCTATTTCTACACCCTGCATTCTGTTATTTAAATAACTTTCTATCCATTGAAGTGCTAGGCCCCGTATCCCATACTTTTCTAGTTTGTCTACTAGTAATTTGTGTGATACAAAGTCGAAAGCCTTCGACATGTCAAAAAATATACCCGTTGTTTGAGTTCGCTTATCTAAATTAGTTATAATTGTGTGCATTAGGTTAAAGCAGGCTAAAGTTGTGGACTTTCGCTTTTGAAAACCGTATTGCTCTTCCCTTAGGATTGTGTGCTTATCGATGAATTGAGTAAGTCGTTTATGCATCGCAGTTTCAAAGATTTTTGATATTATGGGTATGAGAGTAATTGGTCTGTAGTTATCTAGATCTTCCTTGTTACCTTTTTTGTGAAGCGGTTTTATAACCGATTGTTTAAGTAGGCTAGGAAAACATCCAGATTCAAATGATAGATTTATCAGAAATGTTATGACTGGTGTTAATTCAACTGAACAACTTTTTAGAATTTTCGTTGCCAACTCATCATAACCTACTGAGTTTGTGTTGTTCAAAGATAATATAAATCCGTGTATCTCTTCATATCCATATGGTTTTAGGAAAATACTATCACTAACAGATTGTCCAAGGCTAACACGAGTACTTTTATGGGTATCGTTTGTTAGATTAATCCAATAGTCGTTGAATGTTTCAGCAATTTTGTTGGGGCTATTAACCACAATACCTTTGTTCCTTACGGTTTTTATAATTTGTTTGCTTTTAGTACCGATGGACTCTTTTTTTATCAATTGCCATGCTGCTTTGCATTTATTTTTCGAATTTCTGATAAATCGATGATTAATTCTTTTAATAGATCCATGTATACAACGGCGTAGGAGTTCAGAGTAGTTTTTAAACTTTGTTTTATTTTCCACAGTTTTGTTAGCGTAGTATTTATTTCGTAACGATCTTTTGGTTTTACAGCTTGCTCTAATACCTTTAGATATCCATTTTAGTGGTCGATCTCTGGTTGACATCTTTATTCTTCTGATCGGGAAACATAATTTATAAAATAGATATATTAGCTCGAAAAACTTTTCGTAAGCTACGTTAATTTTGGATTCATTAAATAATTCTGAAAACGATAGTTCGGACATACATTCTTTAAATTTATTAATGTGATGCTTATTATAGTCTCTCTTAAACGATGAATACGCTGTCAAAGCTGTATCTTTGTTTCTCACGGGTATACTTAACAACTGTGCAGTATTATGATCAGAAAGACCCAGGTGTAAGAGTTCACCTTTAGCGACATTGATGTTGCTGATTAGGTGATCTATACATGAATTTTGTCGTGTTGGTTCCCGAATATGGAGCACTAGATTATAATTTTGAACAATTTCGATTAACGCCTTAGATTTATTATTTAATTGTAGCGTATTGATATTCAAGTCACCTGCTATAACAATTTTTTTCTTAAATTTACGTATTATGAATTGAAGGACTGTTTCAAGTATTTCGAAAAACTTGGTAATATTAGAAATTGGAGTTCTATATATGCACAAGATGAATAGATTTTGGTTCATGATCTCAATGCCACAACACTCAAAGATTTGGTCAATACAATGCTGATTTAAGAATGATATCTCTTTAAATATAGTACCTCTTTTTACGAGGATGGAGACTCCACCACGCTTTTGTTTCTTTGTCCTGCAGTAACAGCTTGCCAAACTATAACCAGAGATCTTTATGAGACTTTCATTACCTCGTTCTATGAACGTTTCTGACAAACAAATAATATCCGGGCTTATTTTAAGATCCGAAAGCTCTGATAAATGTATTTCTATTAAACGAATTTTGCTTAGTAAGCCGGCAATGTTTTGGTGAATTACTCTTAAAAAATTAGTCTCGAAAAACGTCCTTGTACCTGCAACGCAGAGGTCATGGTCATCTCTTTGGGACATGCTTAAGTAGTTGCCGTTATAGGTACCAGGTATGTCTTCCTCGATGGAGACCACATCATTTGTTTGAGTACTAGAGTCTTTTAGTATAGGTTTCGACTCCGTACCACGTCTTTGTGCAAGTGGATAATGAATTGGAGCAGGGGGATGTTTTTTAAGATGTAATAATCTTTTTGTATGTTCCGAGTTTTTATAAAAATACAAAAATTTTGAATCGTAGTCAATCTGATCCAGAATAGAATTAATCTTGCCACATAACCCATAAGCATTGAAAACGTTAAATGTATCATTGTAATCCACAAATGTGCAGTAATTCGATTGTTTACTAATTAGTCTTAAAGTATCATTTACTTTGTTTTCATTTAAGTGATCAGTTTTAAATATTTTTAACACTAGACTAGGACATTTTATACATTTCAAAAATACACATAATTCAGACATAATTTTAAACGGGTCATATAAAGGTTCCGTTTTTCTCCTAAAAACAAAGCTTGGTAAAGAATATATCAAGTAGTGACAATAAATCACTTCCAAAACTGAACATCTCCACCATTTTTATTTAAAAAAAAAGCTTCTCGAAATAAATAAAGCCGTCCCATTCTCCCAGACTTAACCCTCGACTGAAAAGGCTTGCTCTTTTATTGTTTAAAGCGATGTTCATCAGAAAACTGCTGTAATTTTTCCAAACAGTCCAATCCCGATCGTCGTCAGACTAGAAAGTTCTCTGTCATGGCAAAACAATAGGTCGCCACGAACAATGGCGGGCTTTCTATAAAATACCCCCTTTTCTTCTTTTTATCGCGAAATCGTTAATTAAGATAGGATCCTTTACCGAGATACTCTTTTGAAACTAAGCTGTTTTTGTACGGGGATAAGAACTAGAATTAAGTTTGGTGAATGGCTAGGCTATTCTATGATTTTTTGTTCAGGGAAAATGGTAGCGATTAGGAAAATAATCGTGAACTTTCTCAGCCGAGATTGATGGTTGGAATCGTTATATAAATTTCTATTAATAGCTTAAGGAAAACTTTTCTTCAATTTAACGCTCAAGCATGAAAATTTACACAACCTATGTGAAATCTATTTTCATACGTATAAACCTTTTTATATACCAAGAATTAATAAAAAAAGTTATTGAGTTTTTTCAGCCCTGATTCTGGATTTGTGCTCGGCTGATGGTAATAGGCTCGCCCCCTATTACACGGGACTTACATAACTGGCGAAATGTAGGTGTACTATAAGCACACCTCTGACTTACCCTTCGGAGAATACAGGCGTGATGTTATGTTTATGTAATAAATAAAAACTACATTTGAATCAAAGTTAAACAAAAAAAAACATTTATTTAGCCAAGTTTAGGACTATTCCAACTTTAAAATAAAATCATGTTCGGCCAGAGATGGAAATAAAACAAGGCATCGTTATTCCGTGTCTTGGGTACCGGCGCCAATTAGCAAAACCAATTAAAACAAACGAGGAACGACAGATGCGTTGCTGTGGCAACCGTACTCTATGCTTCGAGGAATTCGCGATCGATTTTTACTGAGATGCACGTAGCGGGTGCATAAACGTGCGAAGCCATACGTACATACATAAACTCACGCCTTCTTCCAATGGGAGTAAGCAGAAACTACAGAACGCTACCTGCTACGATCCTTAAATACTCTTTTTCCAGACGTGCAAGGCCATATTTTCATTTAACGTGACTCTCCCAGAGGGAGCGTATTAAAAAAAAAAATGCTTGTGGTTTTATCTGTCTGCTAGTGTGCTTATAACTAGAGAACCACTAATCCAATGTAGGTACGTGATTCTTTTTAGGGTACCGTACCCAAAGGGTAAAACGGGAACCCTATTACTAAGGCTCCGCCGTCTGTCTGTCTGTCCGTCTGTCACCAGGCTGTATCTCATGAACCGTGATAGTTAGATAGTTGAAATTTTCACAGATGATGTACTTTTACTGTCGGTATAATAAAACATACTGAAAAACAGAATAAAATAAATATTTAAGGGGGCTCCCATACAACAAACGTAATTTTTTTGCTCGTTTTTGCTCTGCATTGATAACGGCAACAGGTAGACGCTTGAAAGATAGACACAGAATATTTAGTTATATATTCACTTTAAAAATAAATAATTATATTAAATTAAAACAAATATTTAAGGGGGGCTCCCATACAACAAATGTGATTTTTTTGGCATTTTTATAGATAATGGTACGGAACTCTTCGTGCGCGAGTCCGAGTCGCACTTGGCCGGTTTTTTAGAATTATTACTATACAAAGTCCTACTTACACTCTGTAAACGTGTGTGTGTGCGTGTTTCTATATTTTGTTTTGGTTTAAGCACATGTTAGTCTGTCCACTCCTCATGGAGCCGGAGGCACAGTTAAGAATTAGTACATTTTGATAAACACCTGAGGCTGTATATTATTTGAACATGTTCGAATATACAGAGCGACCGAGTATTCCCAAGAGCAAAGAGCTTCTAAAAGTTGAGTAAATAAAAATAATGAAATTTTATGAAACAAGAACACAGACGGAGTGTAATTGATGGCTCATGTATTGTTTCTTTATTCTCATTTTACAAACAACTTTCCAGAACAGTTTTTGTGAACCAAATAACAAACTACTACAAATAAATGTGTAGTTTTACAACATTTAAGATAAAACGATCTAATGTAAGGCCCGTATTTATAGAGCGTTACTCAGTACTCAAGCATTACTTAAGACTAGTTTCAACCAATCCAATGGCTTGAATCTAGTCTTAAGTAATGCTTGAGTACTGAGTAACGCTCTATAAATACGGGCCTAAGACCGCCCATTGTGTCAGTTCCAATTTAACTTATTTTTAGAGTTCTGTATCAAAAGAAAAAATGAAACAAGGCAAGAAAAGCCCAACCATAAGCACGAGACGGAACCCTAAGGACGCGAGTCCTATTCGCACTTGCACGGTTTTCTATCTAAGAAAAACCAGAAAGAAAATTGACTCCACAAAAACACTTTGAAAAGTGTTACAGAGTTTTATAGAATAGAATACTCCATTATTTTGTACACCCTATAAGTTACAGATATAAATGTTAAAATGTTACATAGGGTGACACAATGGGCGGTCTTATCGCTAAAAACGATCTTTTACAGACAACCTTTGGATGGATTAAAGGGGATGAGATGGATTAAAAATTTTATATGGCAGAGATAACCACTTTCCATCAAAATAATTATCGGATTATTTACCAAACTACACAATAATGTTTTACACCAAGTAATCATTGAAGCTGTATTTATATATTATGTATAACTATTCCTATTTTCACGGTAGCAAACAACACCCTATACAGTAACCCTACAAAAGCAAACAAGCGAAGTTTGAACACTGAAAGACCGCAACGAGGTCCGAATTAGACGCAATATAACACTGACGTAGGACGGCACGCCCCTGCAGAGCGCTACGGGCCTCCGTAGAGACCTGGGGGCCTAAAATGGACGCTTTGGCAGAATCATAATATGATCTGCGTACAATTCATATCCCGCAATTCATTTGTTTGTCAGTTTTGTATGGAGTTACAAATTAAGAATTGATATATTGAAGTCTAATGTCAAATAGCAGCTGTCAAAAAGATAAATTGCGGGATGAATGAATTGTACGCAGATCATAATAAGATTCTGCCAAAGCGTCCATTTTAGGCCCCCTGACCCTAACCCCCTTTGTGGCACCTTACTGACACTAGCAAAGGGCAAGAAGTTACCCCTTTAAATTTAGAGATTGCCACGTACAATAAACATGATGAAAACCGTAGTTTCTTTGTTACAAAAGATTTGCTGAGAAAGACTAAGTCTTTCTCAGGCTAAGCTTATGATACCAGCCTACTCAAACTCAAACTCAAACCCCCTTATTACAAAACAAGGTTTATCTTCAGACCCAGGTTTAAAACATGGAGCCATTATTGAATTTCGAACTTTATTCCGACTATGGTAAAGTTCCTAAACACAAAACTGACAACTTAGTACCGAACTAAGTTTTCAGTTTTGTATAAAGAACGGTATTTCAATCGCTGTTACGTTCTTATTACAAAAACTAAGCATTTATTCCAGTTTTAAATTTTCAAAGAGTCGGTCAGTTAGTCAAAAAGTTGAAGTTGATAAACTAAAAATAAGCTCCAAATTAGAAACCATGCCCTCTGCAGACCGCTACTGGCCTCTACTTATTTATAGGTACCTTATTTAGGTAAGCAACAAACCTATAGCATTATTTATATAATACTTTAAGCACAGAAATGTACAGAGGCGGACTTAATGCCACAGGCATTTTCTACCAGTCAACCTTTGGGCGATGCAGAGACGAACAGTGGTAGGTGCAATAGTGAGAATTGAGGAATAAAATAATATTATTTAAATATAAAGATTCGGCATTCTGCTCAGCCAATACTTTCTAGAGCGATATAACTTGTTTTTTTTAGAGAAACAAAAGAGAAAACTTTATTTGTAAATCTTCAAACAACAGTTAGTGATCCCCAAAAGGAACTATTTGTCTCCAGATTTATATTCTTATCAATAATTCTGGGATCTATTTACTAGAAAATATTCACATACCCTTTTAGGAGGTTTTCTTAAGCAGATCAGCAAAACTTTTTGTTGAACTTTGTAAATCCTTGGGCACTCGAAACCTCGTTAGTACCTTTTTGCTCATATTTTGCGCACTATTATCGAGACGTAGGTACTTTAGTGTGGCCCAAAGACTTCATAATACTTTTTATGTGTTTGAAAAGGCAGGTAAGCCTAGGTACGCACGGGCGATATTTATCGCACATTGGAATATCAATGCTCTTAGAGCCGACAGTTGAAAATCTAACAGTATGTTTTCTTGTTTGATGATAATATACCAAAGGTTATTAGAAAACTGCGAACCAGCTTATTTAAAAAACATCTCAGCATGGCTTAACGAAAATTGTTTATTTATCATTAAGGAATTTTAGGACAAATGGGAAAGTTGCATTACATTCAATTTGACATTTTTATTTTATTTTAAGCTATTGACGTTTGTAATTTAATTTCTTTGGTTGTCATTTGAAAGTTGATATTTAGACAATTAGTAATTTAATTATTTTTCTTTGACATTTGTAATTTGTGTAGACAATTCTTGATTTATTACTTTTTTTTTGACATTGAAACTTAATTATTTTGTTAAATCAGAATCATTATTATTGTCACAAAATGTGCATGCCGAATTTAGTAGGCGGAATATGAAGAATATGTGAATACCATATTTCAGACCAACAAATGAATCTATCTATCAACCTATGAATTTTGTTGGATTCTCAATGCTCGGCTCAATACCCAGAGTTGAAAATCGAATGCGCGAAATATAAAAGTCGCGTAAGAAAATCGCTAGTGCGAACGTCGGCTAACTAAGTTTTATCGTTAGACTGAAACCTGAACTGAAATATTACAAGTTTCAGGTCTTGGGATTTCGAAGTTGACGAGTTAGTGTTAGTTATAAGTTGTTCAGGAAACAGGAGTCTACTTACAAAGTTCGACCACTTTGATTTAGGTTTTGGATTACCTACGAGATTACCTAATATAATTGGGTAAGAGATTTGGTTATTGCTATATTTCTCAAAGTATGGACGAATTTGATCTATTCCATATAATCCATGTCATAAGTACGAGCTAAAAACCATGAGACTTATATTATAAATGAGATTTTTTTTTAATGTTTTGTTATTTTTATCCCACTGCGGCGATGCCAGAAAAAGAGAGTTATGTGTTTGATCTGTATTGATGTATGTATTTATTTGCTTTCCTATGTTCCTACGAACGTTACGAACGAAACGGCTGAACCGATTTTATTGAATGAAATATCGTTATAGATTCTTCTTTATTGCGCGAGTATCACTGGGTATATAAAAAATCAAAATGGCGGATCTTTGGCGCCAAAATGTATGTTTAAAAAAATAAACTCCAAACCTATCGAGTGGGATATCAAAATGAAGGGTTTTAAAAGTTGGTTACAAAAATATATAATGAGTGAGAAAAAATATAAAATTATATGTTTAAATGTAATTTGGAATGAGAAATTATAAAAAACTATCCCGAAATTTTGGAGTGAGTGAGCAAGAGGCCGGTATCACCCGATTATAAGTTGGTAAATAACCTAATTTACTGTCTTATAATCCTAACTAAAAAAAGAAAAATAATACACCAGCTTTTTTATTTTTTTTATTTTTATGTTTCTTACTCAATGTACACATCACATTACTTTTAAGTATCTACATGAGGAAGTAGTAGTGTCAAATAAATACTTTAGTTAAAACTCGCAAGACTTCAATAACTTTGCAAATGACTTTTCTAACACCAAATTTTCACCGAGCTGAATAAAATAAAGTAACTTTGGTTCCCACTCCCACAGCAACAAAGATATATTAAGGCAAGTGGGAGCAAGACTAACAAAACAAAAACAGTTTGGTTTGAAGACAAACAGTTGGCAACAATGTGTGGCTCAACAAATTCAGTAGAAGTTGGAGGAGGTCGGAGTTCGCACCAACCTCCTCGGGGAATACGTTTGTGATAAAAACTTTGTACGGCCTGGGTGTATTCTACATCGAGGTTGAGTGGGACGATTCTTTTTAGATGGTGTCATTTATGTGACACGATTCTACACTCTGTGTGTAACGATATTGTGCTTATTTTTCCATATCAGTAACGCTGAATATAATTTATTATGAAGTATGTTCAAAATGCTGAATGTATTGAAGTTTCGTTGAGTTTATTTTGTTTTTGGATTTTATAACGGAAATAGGCATTTTTGTACAATGAATAAAGGATAAAAATATTTTATTAAAAGCAGTAGGTATTTTAATTTCCATTGTACAGAAATGCTCATATAATAAAAACGCGAGAGATTTTCACTTAACGTACCATTTCATCGCTTTAACTACTTCTTTTTAATAAAAATAAAAGCACAGGTGCATCATCATCATACACCATTTGGTCTGTTTTCAGAGCCCAACAGATATTTCAGAATGAATTTTCCTGGAATAAGAATTTACAAAAATGGCACGGCATGCTCATGTAGAATACGAAACTCCGTTTTGGCATATTGTAGTCAGAAATGCCTGAAACAAAGGAAGCTTTGGAGGTGGATTTTTGCACCGTGCAGTGCTTATTTTCATACAAAAATACCGGAATTTCTCTTTCAAAAACGATGTACATGAAAATTTCGCGGAGTTTGGTCGTGTGAAATAATAAATAATATCTTTAATAGCAGAAAATGGCAACAATGTGCGATACAATTTGGAAGACGTTTCTCGTATTTATTTCAATTGTCTGCAGTTATTGTACTGCTGTTGCAGTAACATTTATTTACTTGCCTGATGGCTAGACAGGACGTCCATTACTTGTTTTGTAATTGTTTGTATTAGTCTATCCTAACTAATATAATAAATGCGAAAGTGAGTTTGTTTGTTACGCTTTCACTCTAAAACGGCTGAACGTATTTGGATGAAATTTGGCACATGGGTAGACTATGACCTGGGTTAGGACATAGGATACTTTTTATCCCGATATTTTCATGGGATCGAGACTTATGCGGGTGAAACTGCGGGGCGCAGCTAGTATAGCATAAAAAGAAGTTATAAAATTGATCTACACATATTATTGACCGAGCGAGCGAAGCGTCTCTGCTTCAAGTCTGTCAAAATTTGCTTTTCTCTGTCAGTTTGTTAAATGATAAATGATTTTATTTCTGTAAGTAGGTTTGTACAAACACTTTTACACGTCAATCATATTTTAAAAACTAGATGAGGTCGGCGTTTCCTATCTGACTACTCTGAGAAGAAAGGCCGAAACAAACTCAGAGGTCATAGTCTCTTTTAAAGTCCAGACATAATCTTGGTCAGATCATGTGAAGACCATGTAGATTGGTGTCTGAAATGGTCTTTTGAGGAAAGAACCACACAGGTTGAGTGGACCTGACCAGTCAGTGCACGCATTTGTCAGTAATCGTGCAGCTCTACTCAGAATATAAGGAGCTCAACGATGCGACTATCAATACCAAAGAAAGGCCATTTGGGTAGGCCACTTATATGACTCAAACTGCCAGACCATGATTAACACTAACTGAGAATAAAAGAAAGGGAAAAAAAATATTATGCAATAACCCACATAGTCTTCACATTCACAATAATTAAAATAATATAATACTTTACAAGTAAATATTCCTGTCATTGTGTATAAAATAATAATTAAATGTCACTGTTTATAAAATAATAAAGTTAGCAAAAACAAAAAAAAAAAAACAATAAAAATAAACTACCTCAATATGTACAAAAATTGGAGCAGCTCAATCCCAAGCCTTTTTGTCCTCAATATAATCTTTAACAGTATAAAAGGCTTTCTGGCACAACTTACGTTTAATGAATGATTTGAATTTATTAAGGCTTAGATCTTGAACGTGGCTTGGAAGTTTATTATAAAAGCGTATACATTGACATCGAAACGAGCCACCTATTTTCTTGAGCCTTGTTGTAGGTACAACAAATTTGTGTTTGTTCCTAGTATTTATATTATGGATAAGTAATTTATATATGGTTGGTACTCATCTACAGGTCGTATTTTACAACCGATCAGGGCCCCAAGTCTGCTATTTTTATAAATTCAGTCATTCCAACACGATTCCATTGTCATTTTGCTAAAAGTTCATAATCTGCTAATAAAGAGTATTCTATTCTGTTATATTCTATTCTATCTGCAAAATTCATAATGGTCGATCATTGGTCGGTCAATGTTCTCGTAATAGAATTGTGATACTTATAATGGCATTGTCGTATTGCGATTATTATAAAAACCATTAGTAGAAATGTCATTAATTTGTCATTATGTACGAGATTACCAATAAATGCAATTTCTTTCAATGTAGTGTCAGTGGCCGACCATTGGAAAGTCATAATGACGCCATTACAATAGTAGATTACCAAACTTGTCAAAATCAACAATTATGAAATCAATGATCGACCATTCTGACACTAATGTAATAGCAGACTTGAGCCCCTGGACGAAACTTGATAAACAGGTTTTACGACTTTATAGTTTTTTTTTTGGTCGTTGTGGATTTTTGATTGGAGGGGGTAGTTCCTCCAAAAGGGAGCAAAACAGGGCTACTGGATATCTCCGCCTTATGAGATCCAATTTCGATAGCTCTTTTTTATTTCAAAGGCAGTAACTTTAGGTTGGTCTCATAGGCATTTGGTGAAGATTTGATGAGGATCTTCGGCGTGATGAGCTGAATAGCTCCTGAAAATGCAGTAAATTGCTCACTTTTAGATTTATACCAGTGGAGGGATTGGTGGAGCACCTGGGACCACCTTCTCATCACAAAACTAGGCTGCAGCGTTACCCCTGGCACTTAAAACCTATTAGTTAGGTTCGGCCGATCTACTGTTCGCTGAACTACTAGTAAATTATAGTCGCTTTTCGTGTCAGTCTGTGTGACTAAGTTCTTCTTAACTATGCAACGGACTTTGATGTAGTTTTCCATGAGGTCCTGGGTTCGATTCCCAGGTCGGGCAAAGAGTTATTGGGATTTTCCATTACGAATTTCTCAGTAGCAGCCCGGAGTCTGGATTTGTGCCCAGTTGATGGCAATAGGCTCGCCCCCTATTACATGGGATTAAACATAACTGGGGAAGTGTGGGTGTACTATAGGTACACCTCTGCCTAACCCTCCGGGGATTACAGGCGTGATGTTATGTTATGTTCCATATTATTTAGAGAATTTATTCCGAAAGGTCTTTGTGTATAACATACTTTTAACAAATAAATCCTGCGACACAGGGTATCCTATTATAGAGTGGGATTCAGTGTTATACCTAAATATTGTAACACTTGTTTATGAACCAATAAAACTTTTTATTATTTTATTTTAAAATCTCGATCTCATAAAAACTGTTAAAGTAAAGTAAAGTTTATTTATTTGCACAGATTGTAGGTACATGACATAAGTTATTAAAAAAACGGTTGTGATCTTTGTACACACGGCTACACATCAAGCTATACATTTCCAGTATAAGCTGGCCTATCATTGTACGAAAATCCTATACAATGCGAGATCAGCCTAAACTGAATATGTATAGCTTGATGTGTAGCCGTGTGTACAATCTAACTTAGATTAGGGATGCAAACATTAATGAATGCAGTCAAAAACAAAGTTCAAAGTAAAGGGTAGTGAAATGTTGCGCTGCATGCAGTATCAGCCTATAATGTTCCCACTGTTGAGACAAAGGCCTCCTCTCTTCGAGAGGAAGGGAGGGAAGGATGTTGCGCCGACCCCATATAAATTGGAGTAAGGGCAGACATGATGATGATTTTTAACCGACTTCCAAAAAGGAGGAGGTTATATGTTCGGCTGAATGGTTTTTTTTTTTTTGTTTTTTCACCGATATCTCCGTCAATTATGGACCGATTTTCAAAATTATTTTTGTATGATGGGTATGCCCCCGAGGTGGTCCCATTGCCACCAAATCAGAATCTGATGAGTGAATCCCATGGAAATCGAGGGAAACCCTCAAATTTTATAGGCAAACCTATAGAAATTTGGGTATTTTTTAAAGTAACTCGTGCATTGGTTCCCGAAAATCACCATTTGGTGAAGTGGAACTGTTGATGGAGACCACAGATGGCAAAGCAATTTATGCTCGTCACAATGCATATGGTGAGTGGCAGTTCTCCTGGTTCTTACCAGGAGAACTCCTCAACAATTAACGTCCCAGCAACGGGAAAAGCAATATTTTGTAAAAGGTGATGATCAGTTGACTTTAGGCTATTGTAACTTAGATAAATTAAAAATTGACCCACTAAAAAGTGAAAACTAAAAACTGAAATACAGATCCAAAGACACCGACTTCCGAAATGAAAGTTATTTTTCACTTTGTAGTGTTTTTTTGGAAGTCGGTTAATTTTTTTTTACAATTTTTTTTTTATAAATAAGTGCTCTTTCTTATGAATAATCAATCTGCCTGCCTTTTCCCAACTTTGTTGGGGTCAGCTTCCAGCCTAACCGGATGTAGCTGAATACCAGTATTTTACATGGAGCGACAGCCTATCTGACCTCCACAACCCAGTAACTGGGTAATACGATACCCCTTGGAAAGACTGGTTGTCAGTTTCGGGCTTATAACGACCCTTAACGACTATCAAATATTTACGAATGACAGCCGGGACCAATGGCTTAACGTGCTTTCTGAGGCACGGAGTCTCGGTGTGTAAAGATGGTCACCCATCCACGGACCAACCCCGGCAAGCGTAGCTTAACTTGATGGATCGACACTTGTGGCTGTTATTACTTAGCCACCAGCTCCTCCATAGTGCTGTTTCTTATGATAAAGTTTAATTAATACCATCATTGCATTACAGAGTCACATCGCCGGAAATTACTCTTGTTTTCACAGGAATTACTTACTACGTTTAATACACAAAGACTTCACAGGAATTATATCTTCTTTACAATCTAATAGTACGCAGACTACGCGCTTTGACGTGGAGTTGGGGAAACCAGCCCGTATAAGGTACCTATTACTTAATCTAATTAGTTAATTTAATCATGAAACCTTCCATTTTCCTGCAACTAAGAAAATATAATAACAACCAGCGAGCCTTATTATATAGTAGTCGCATAAATATTATACAGTGTAACATCTGACATCTCACCTTGGTAATAAGCAACGGAGCAGCAACAGAAATCAAAACTTAAAAAAGCTAAATACTGAAGTATTTATTCAAATAATAATATCATTCATTACTAGTGGTCGCCCACTGGTCGAAATTCGACCCCTTCTACTTACAATCTATACAATATTAGTTTGAAACCCGAAAAACGTGTCTAGTATTTTTAAGTAAATAATCTATGTACAAAATTTCAAAACTGTATCATGAAAAATCATAAAGATATAAGGTTGTTATGTTGTCCGTACAAAAACATGCGAACGGCGCCCCGGCGCCTCCAGGGTCGTCTTGCGCTCATTCCGTGCTCAAGCTGTCACTTCCTGTTACGCACTTCCGTCCCGTTTCACCAAATTTCTCCCACAGAAAGCGAGGAAAGATGATAAACATCAATAACTAATTTTACTGCAATCCGTGATGGACGTTAGATCCCTATTAAAATTTTCAAAGAAAAGTATTCTTATAAGCTTTAAGTATTATAAGTATGCCTCAGTAGGACATTCACTCTCGGTCCTCAGGGAGTTGTGTCACTGTCTGATTAGAGCTATTTGAATTTAGAATGTGCAGCGAGTGGACTGTATGTGATGGCTTTGCTGCTAGTCGAAACTCCTCTGGTTCCAGGACGGCGACAACTCTGTACCTATTTTCGTAGCGGCAAGAAGAAGCTTGTGATTGTTGTCGAAGAAGTATGTCATCGAAGTTGCATCGTTTCCTAGTTAAGGCTCGTACAGACTGTTGCAATATCGCGGGCGCGACGTGACACTAGTAGCACAATTTCTTTGTCACTGCCTGTCGCGCCCGCGATATTGCGCGAGTCTGTACAAACCTTTAAGTCATGTCGAACAAATACTTTGTCGGAGTACAGTAGTGTCGGACTAAAGTTTTTTGGAAATGAAGACTTCGAGGTTCCATATTGTCGAAATAAAATCTTGTCGTATTACGGCTTGTCGAAATTCAGTTGGGTAGTCATTTAGATAACCTTTTTTTGTTACCTTCGATTTTGATAGTTATTAATATGCTTAAAAAGAGCCTGAATGGGCACCCTTGACACCCCTGGCTGTATCTAGCTACCAGCCAGCAATTTTTTTTCGCCCTGAGCTAATTTTTTCGTAACTCGTACCGGCACGAGAAAAGAAGGAATTTGTAAAAAAATATACACTATTATTACAAGTTTTGGTAAAGTTCAAAGCTTATTAAAACAGAAGTTAAATTAGTACTGAGGTAAAAGAACAACGTGAGAACTTATTATTTACGTTGTTTATATTTTGTTGTGTCCTATCATTACTTTAAGGCTTCAGCTATTTCACTTTCAAAATAAGTAATAATTTTATCTTTACCAAACGCTGGAATATACGAGTAAGTACTGGGTCGGTTACTGGGTATCCACTGGGCCCGCGTGGTGGATTACAGCCCACTCTCTCTAACAGAGAGGAGGCCTGTGTCCCAGCAGTGTATGTGTGTGTGTTACATAATATATTATAGGGTGATTAAGTAACTGGGTAGGTAAGTTTTTGGGATGAAGTCCATCCCAAAAAACCGGCCAAGTGCGTGTCGGACCACGCACAATGAAGGGTTTCGTAGTTGGGATGAATTTATCCCAAGAACAAACTTAACATTGTAGTTGAAAAACTTGATCCCCATACATTCCAACTGTAAATGTAAGTTTGTACGCACAATATTGAGTGATTTACCATGTTATTAAGACCACAGACTTCTTATAGATTTTCCTGTAATCTATGAGTAAAGAACTATTTTCTGTATTTTTATCAAAATTTTAGCCTCAGAAGTTTCGGAGATAAGGGCCGGAATGGTCATTTTTCATCTATTTTCTTAAATATTCAAATTATAATTTATTTAATTATTTTTATTTTAATTATTTATTAATAAAAAAAAAACTATGTCTAAAATCCTTAAAACAAGCCCTTTCATTTGATATGCCACACGGTAAAGACAGCAAAACATTTTATTAAATTTTCTAATTTGCCCCCCAAAAGTGACCTCCATATTCAAAATTTATTTATTTACGTAACACGTTTGTTTTGGGGTCACAGAAGTTCATATGTGTACCAAATTTCAACTTAATCGGTCCAGTAGATTTGGAGCAAATCAGCTGTGACAGACGGACAGACAGACAGACACACGAGTGATCCTATAAGGGTTCCTTTTTTCCTTTTGAGGTACGGAACCCTAAAAATGAAAAAACAGGACAAAAACTAAAAAAAATAGATACAGTAAAAACAAAACTTGACATCTAACTAATCTACTGGATCGAGGTCATAGCTAATTTTACAGTCTTCATCAGTCTTCATTCCTAGTTTCGGTGGCTGCCCTGACCTCCGATCTTATGAACATACCCTGTTTAACCAGGTAATCTACTTACGACCTACTTATTTTTAGAGCTTTGAATTTAGGTAAGTACTTATACCTACTTGTCTATTATACAGAACTTGAGTACCTAGGTCAGTTCCATATAAACAGAACAGTTCTAATAAATGTCTCCCATTGTTTTCGTAACCCATTTTGTAGGAAAGCTATCTAGATTACAGAATCGTAAATAGAGATTATCTTGCCGATGGTTCGATCGTATCATTTGTTTCCTTTATTTACGAATCACTTTGTAGTTTCCGGTATAGGGTATTTTCTATATTTATTTTTTGCAAATGTTTGATAGTAAAATAACAAAAGAAAAGTTTTCTGATACTACTACTTTATAAGCATTTATTCGTTATTTTTGTTAATTGTTCTGTCATAGATGCAGAGTTTATTATAATGCGCTCTGCCATAGATACGAATTTTCATATGCAATATTAGTTTTAGTATATGCGAAATCCGAAACACGTGTCTAGTATTTTTATGTAAAGAATGTATACTATGTATAAAACTTCAAAACTGTATGAACAATCACAAAGTTATAGGGTTGTTATGTTACCAGGTTGTCCGTACAAAAACATGCTAACGGCGGCGCTCCCGCGCCTCCAGCACCTTAATTGCATAACACAGTTTGAATCGGAATCGGAATGATTTTCAAGTATATTGTTAATCCATTGCTTCTTATGGTAGAAAAAAATGTCTGCTCAACAACGTAAATAAAGCAATGAATGTTGTTGAACTGTCAAATTGAAACCGATTCCTACTGATAGTATGTTACGCAATTAGCCCTCAGGGTCGTCTTGCGCTCATTGATAATAATTTGGCAGTAGGTACCTAGCCGTACGGCTATTGTATTGTAATTAAATAGTGATGACATTTTCCATCACACTTAAATATTTTTGGGACAAAATATAACATCGTGTAAAAATTATTGAAATCGATTCAGTTCCTTGTTCTGAACAAACTATATTCAGGTTTCGCATAATATACTAAAAATAATGTTGTGTATACGCTCTTTAATAATTGTGCATTTTCATGCAGGAAAATATACAACACAGTTATCCAAGTTGCAGCTACTAAATATATCTCTATGCCTACATATATCTAATAATTTTATTGGTTTATAAACAATAAAGGAAACTACTTTAATATACGACTATCAAACAGTCTTAAAATATTAATAATGTGTACATGTACATACAAAAGGAGGGGATAGGACTACTTGAATTAAAATTTAATTTCCACAAAGAATAAAGGCGACATACGACGGTTCAACAAATTGTCCGACAAATATTCAACGATCCTTTATTGAGACTTACGAGCGAAGGGCTCAAAGCGTTGTCCTCGTAAATAATGTACTCTAAAGGATCGCCAGTTTACATAATAGCTTTGGAAGTGGCCTTATTTATCAGAAGATAGGGTATCTTAGGCAAGTTTGACCTGTGACGTCAGATGTATTGGCTTGTAATACAGCTGTGTTAGGAAGATTAGTTAGGTTAGATATTTCGTGATCAGATTAGGTTTGTACGTGATTTGGTTGAACAGTCTTGGTTATCGAATTGGTATTTAGTTAGGAATGGATGTTGGTGTGAGGAACTAGTTTTGGGTATGTTTTCTTTAGAAATTAGAGATGGGTTTGGTACATTTACGTCGTGTTATTATTATGGTTTTTAAATTATTTCAATAAAATACTTTAATTCAGACCTTGATCTATACAATGTATTAGAGGCCTCAGTAATTAAAAGCTATGTTAGTAACAAATGTAATACAACATTTCAGTTCATATATCTGTTGCACTCACCTGACGCACCCGGTACATGCACATGTACAGTCGGTGGCCAGCATTACCTTACAAAGAACAATAATGGAAGAGGGGTCAGGTAATGCTGGTCACCTGTACATGTTCCCAATGCGCCATAATGGCGCAACATGACTTGACTGCCCATGACTGACGACCTTCAGAATGCCATTAACGCTCCCACACACTCTGCGCGTCATAATAGGTAATACGGGCTGTTATCCGCAACTCCACGTCAATGCGCATATTATGCGTACGGGTGGGAAAATCGATCATTCGATCCACCCCAGCTCCTCAAGGAATGCCAGCAACGCCTTGGTGTTACAGACAATCTCACGGAGGTTACCTGGGTTAACGAAGTACTTTGCCCTATATGTGGCGACCACCGCGCAGTTTAGTAGCACATGAGCTGCTGTCTCGTCGGCCTCCATGCTAGCCCTGAACAGCGGACTGTCTGTGACTCCTATGACAAAGAGGTGTTTATTAAACGATCTGTGGCCAGTTATAGCTGCTGTAACTGTATTGTTTCGTGAGGCGTTCACCTTGGTTCGAACATAGTTTGTGATGTTGGTCCCTGGTGCGTTTCGTTACCAGAGTGCGTAAGTACCCGAAGGGGAGTGGCGCGATGGGTTCAGGTCCTACTGGTGCCATGCTCGACCCCCTTCTGGCAAGTTCATCGGCTGCATCGTTACCTAGCGAACCGTTGCGTCCTTTGATCTATTGAATGGTTATGTTGTTGAGGCTACCCGCCTGGTTGAGGCGCTGGTGGCACTTGTATATTAGCCCAGAGTCAACTGTGTGACTGTTTAGCTCTCATTATGAATGCAATCCTTTTGCACGATGCATGATGTAATTGTCACCATCAACATGTACTTCAGAACATCTTAAATCATCAGCAAACATTCATGAGGACTGTGATATATTGTTGCCTTAGAATAATTATTCTGAGATTGTTGCCTTATCTTTTCTCAAACACGACAAAAGGTTACAAACAACTTTCAGGAGGTCTGATTAAACTTTGTTAGTCATCATTAATGGACTCAATTGATTCGTATAATCGAGTCAGCAAAAGATTTTTACCAAGACCTTAAAACTTTGATATACTCAAGTAAACTGCTTTTTATTCGGATCTACTTACCTCAAGAATAATATTTTACGAACTATAAAATAGAATCGTTTCACCGAAGAGGGTAACATTTCTCGAAGAAATTCTTCTCAAACCTGCGTTTTCTACGATTTATGATTACTCGTAAAACGGTTTCTGGTTGAATTAGTTGAAAAGTTGTGAGGAACGAGTAAACTTCGTAGAACTTCACTCAGACATTATTCTTTAAACTATGGTATTTTATGAAAGTTTTCGTTAAGTACACGGTTAATGTTAGTACTTTAATTTAACTTAGCAGGTAAAGTATACTTTGTATTCATGATCACCTAACTATATAATGTTAAAATATTCATGCAACAGCTTTTAATAGTTCAGTCAGATTAATTAAGTTACGAAATGACTGGTTTAATCAACCAATCAAATTAGTTTACTGCAGGCCCTTAGCCTAATTGAGTAAGTCATATAATTATTTGATTACATGCATAGTCCCGAGATTAACTCTAAGTTTCTGAAAGACGATCCAATCAGTTCTGTTTTGAAATCTTGTACCTATCTATTTATAAGATTGTAACTCGTTCATTTTTTTCGGCCAATAGCAGTGGCTAACACATGATTTGTCGACGGACTTGCTGTTAAAAGGCTTTTGTCAGCGTTAGAAAAGCCTTACTTAAAGTTATTTTTATCTCTAACTATAGGTATCAATCCAATGCGGTTCCATACCGGACGTAAAGAATAGCACTCCCCTATTTCTTCCCGTGGGTGTCGCAAAAGGTGACTAAGGGACTTACTAGAGAATGGGCAGCAGCGTTCTCTATGCATTTTAACAGCATACTGCGATCGCCAACCCGCCTGCCAAGTGTAGTGATTATGGCAAACCCCCCCTGGTGGGGGAGGCCTATGTCCAGCATTGGACGTCTTTCGGCTGAATTGATGAACGATGATGATGATAGGTATCAATTAACTGCTCCAATTAACGCAACGTAACATAAATTTCTAGTATAATAATTACCCAAATACTGTGATCGGGCGATCACAAGTAACATAATGAAGTTGAAACCTTCATTACGGTCGGTGTTTTCGTGGTCGGCCATTTTGTACAGAAATAGTGTTATTACGATATAATCCGGACACGTACCGGATAGGACCGGACAGGCACGGGTAAGCTTGCATGATGCCTCCAGTATTTATGTCATTCCGCTGTCAGGAACTGAAATTAACTCTTTGAACGTGTCATGAAATTTAGATTTTAGTTATTAAAGTATTATTGTTAAGTTCTATGCAGATTTTTAATGACAATTATAATAGTCTAGCCTTTTCAAGGATTAGCAAACTGCGTATCTACAGCAACTGCGTTATATTTTTCTGCTACAAGTAGTGAGAATCACAATATCGTTGGACATTTCTTAAAATGTTTTCTAAGTTTTGAGGCGGTTAATCCTTTATTAACATCCATTGATGTATTAAATAGGAAGATAGGCTACTCTCTAACATCACGTAAATATTAAATGGACCCGAAGTCGTGCGCCATGTGCTCGACAACCGAAATAAATAGACATATTACGCGGGCTCTAGCGGGAACGAGATCGCAATAATTGTCACTGTTACGTACCCATAACAACTTGCAAACAAACTACGATTCGGGTATTCCCCGCAAACCGGGAGTAATGTAGGTTGATTGTGTCCTTTCCCCTAATTTATGCGGTCCACATCGAGGAGTGCGTACCATCACTTCCTATTTAATACATCAATGTTAACAGCCTTAAAACTGAGGTTATTAATACAGATGTAGCCTTGATAATGGTATAAAAAGAAAGTAATCTTAATTATGAATGAACACAGTAAATTTTCTGGACCATTAATTTCAAAATTATTTGTTCTAGTACTGAGCAATAATTAGGCTAATAGACTAATAGTGCAGCACAGAAAACTGCTGTTCATGCAGGTCGGTAGTAAATAACTTACACTTCATGCAACTAAGCACATTGTTTTTTTTTCATTAATATACAGGCACGAACTGTCCATAAATATTTAACTTGTTATAGAACTAGGTATATGGGTTTTGTACGTTATATCTATACTATATTATTATTATAAAGAGGTAACATTTGTTTGTAAGTTCGTATGTAGTTGGTAATCTCTGGAAGTTCTGGAACTACCAGTCGGATTAGAAAAAATATTTTTGTATTTAATAGCCCAATTCACGTGGAAGGTTATTGGCTATTTAACATCACGCTACGACCTTTAGGAGCCGAGCAAAAATAAAAAAGTCAGAATGAACGCTAAATGAAAACGGAAGCGAGCCATGCACTGCGACGCAGTGGGTCGGGGAACAAGAAATTTCACACGGACGAAGTCGCGGGCAGAGCTGGTACGTTATAAAACAATGAAATATAATGTAGTACCTACGGTACCTCAATACTAGGCTGACTACGGAAATAGCGATTAAAAATAAAAATCTGGTGTCATGTGCTGTCATAATAGGCTAGGACATAATGTACGGTATGCGCAAAAATTTATGAGCGCTCGGAAGTTGCACGCGAGTGGACTAAAATACCTGACGTCATACAAATCCTGCATCGCGCAAGCAAAGTTTACCGCGCGACTGGCATATGTTACATATACATACAACATCTTGACATCAACACCCATCTGGTCGGAGGATTCTCCCTTTTCTATGAAGGATGAGTAAACTTTACACCCTGTTCCTCATACCTCTTTATGTATATTTCTACATTAATATATGTATTTTTTTTGGTGTACGTAATAGGTTATTCTATTCGATTGCCATCAAATGGGAACAAATCCAGATTCTGGGTTTCTACTGTGCAATTCCAGGTGAACAACCCAATAACACTTTGCCCGACCTGGGAATCGAACCCATGCTCAGCAGTTATAGCGCTTGCGACCACTAGACCACGAGGCAGTCGAATAATCCTAACTTAAGACGCTGACAAAAGCTAAACCGCGGTCACTGTCTGACTGCATATAAAATAAAGAGAAGCGCGATGACACAACGCTTGTAATTTATTGCAAAATAAGAAGCAATTGTTATATAATTACTCAAAATGAGTTGAGTATTATCTTATAGTTCTGCATACAAATAAGACGTCCTTGTTATTAATTAAATACCAACCGTACGTTGATATTTAATACAGATATTTTGGATTGAAACTCAAAGTAAAGGGTTAGTTTACCGTTAATTTGTATCCAGTTTTTTTTTTAAACGTCTTTGGTAATACCAAGTTCTAAGACATATGTTCAAGAATAACATATATCTTTTCCGATACCACAAACTATATAGATTTGGCAATTTTTTTTTTATGACAAGCTTACTTTTGTCATTTGCCTCTTTTGTCAGCGCCGTATTATAAATGCGAAAGTGAGTTGGGTTGTTACGCTTTTACGCTAAAACGGCTGAACGGATTTGGATGAAATTTGGGACATAGGTAGATCATGACCTGGGTTGAGACATAGGATACCTTTTATCCCGGTATTAAGTTCCCGTGGGATCATTTCCAAACTCCAAGCGGGTGAAGTCACGAGCAAAAGCGCAGTAGTTTGATTTTGCTAATAATAACTACACTCAACGAATACTAACGTTACAACAATGTTTTACAAACTAAGTATGTACGTACCCACTTAGTTAATTAATTATGACGTTGAGATACGCATTGTTTTGGAGTTATAATTAAAACATTCTGGTGTGACTAGCGTAACTAAAGTAAGACTTCGCTGTGAATAACAGAACTTGTTTAAATTATAATTAAGTTTATGCAACCGTCAATAAATAAGTCGTGACATTATTTTTGATTTCATCGTATTTGTATTGGATTAAGAAAAAACCGGCTAAGTGCGTGTCGGACCACTCACAATGAAGGGTTCCGTAGTTGGGATGAATTTATCCCAAAAACAAATTTTATTTGTTATTTTTTTATGTGATGTAACTACAAATTTACGGTTTCAGACTTTTTCCTTTACTTGTGCTGCGAGACCTTGCTTCTTGCCAAATTTCATGATTCTAGGTCAACGGGAAGTACCCTAAAGATTTTGATTCATTTGCGAGTATCAAAATATGTCGCATAAATCGCCATATTTTTTTATTGCATTGACTTAGAAGCTTGATTTTTTTAGAGCTCCAAGGGACCGTAAACTTATGTATTTGATATTAATTTCAACTTGGTAACTCTACGCGTTCTTGAGAACAAGGGACTTGACAGACTAACAGACGGACAATGAAGTAATCCTATAAGGGTTCCGTTTTTTCCTTTTGAGGTACGGAACCCTAAAAATTGAGAGAATTGTCGTCGAGCACCTGGTTGAATCTTCAAAGAATTGCGCCCTGTGGGACCACCGTTCTTACTACAGATCCGGGTGATCTATTTCCGTAACGTCAACTCTCTGAAGCCGCGGACAGACAGACAGTCAGGCAGTCGGACATGACGAAAATAGATAAACAAGGAACCCTTATGGGTTCCTTTTTGACTACGGAACCCTAAAAAAACAACAACAAACAACATCACAAAGTCAAAGTCACAGTCAAAGTCAAACTCAAAGTCAAAGTCAAAATCTCTCATGTGTATACGCTTATAAACACACAAACACACATACGGCAGCAAAAGTGTTGTGATGGTTAAAATGTTACACTTCTTTCGGTCTAGCTCTCATTCGCCAAGTGTGCAGAGTATAAACTCAAACTCAAAGCAATTATTTCAATTAAACCAATTACAGGCCCTTTTGAATTGTCAAAGAGTCGGTCAGTCAGAAAGATGAAGCTGGTTACCCATTCCAAAGCGTTGTAGGTATCTATGGAGAAGAACGGGCAAGAAACTCGACGAACACTCTTTTAAATCACAATATGATTTCAAAATATTGGTTAAATCATTCATGTTGAAATTATACATGTAAGAACGACGCGAACGTTAAAAGCGTCCGTAATAAAATTAAGGAAATATACTGAAAAACCACAAAACATTGATCCTATCAATAGTGATATAATGTCAAAGAAAATCTTATCTACAAAATGCCTTTGAATATGAAGACCCAAAAAGCCAATATACCGGGTGAATCCACCATTTGTCGGCCAGTGGTCCAAAGTGTGGTTATAAATAGCCGTCAGCGCGCACATTTTTCACGGTAGCCTCTCGAAAGCCTCACGCTGTGTATATTCGGCGCTAACGTGAAAACGGACATAATAAATAGTGTTCTATCGACTCCAGTTGTAAATTCATAGGATTTTCACCGCTGCACTTCCTATTTGACTTTTAACAAATCATAGCCATCAATAACTTTGTTTTATATTGGTTTGAACAGAAGGAACAGAAGTTTTAATGGTCTCTGTGGAGTAGTTGAGTGGTGAATAAGTATCTGGGAATTTAATACCGACACGAATGTTGCGTGACCAGTGAAGGGTTAGGGCGCGTTGTTTCATGGTCAAAGCGCGTGTTTCGCCTATCGCATGACCACACCCGTGAGTTAAGCGAGCTTCAGGTTTATTTTTATTGTTTTTGTCTTATATTTTGTTGTTTTTTTATGGCCACTCGTTCAGTTTTTATGTTTGCTGCCAGTTAGAAAGTTAATGAGCTGTTTGTTTATTAACTTTGTTATATATATTATATTTTTTAAAACGTTGCCCCACACTAGGAATTTCTCCTGTATCGTGGCTGCGTTTACATAAACATTTAAATTCACATACACAAACAGCCAGACCCGAAACAACTGCTTGTAGGTCATACAAATATTTGTTCCGTGCGGGAATCGAACCCACGACACGCAGCGCAGCGGTCAATCGCTTTAACTAACTGCGCCAACCGTGCCGTCAACTTTAAAGATGAACCGTTTCAAATTATTTGAGAGAGTTTGGAAAACCAAGTTATCGGTTTCCTAACACCATGTTCAACACATTTCACATTTACATAGAAATAGAAGAACCGAAGCGATCGTACAAAAAATATCAAATCACTGTTCGCTACGTGACACGACGTCTAAAAACATGCAAATCAATGACTGCCTTGAGAAACATGTTGTATATTTTCCTGAACACATCAACATAAAAATGTAAACTCGATAAATTGCTCAGACATACGACGCATGCCCCTTGTTCCAGGTGAGCGAGTCAATCGGGCTGGCACGCAACTGGGGCGCCCACCCTATTGAGCGGCTTGTGTAACAAACAACCACAACTGTGCTGCAGTTGACAATGAAAATCAATATTTTGCAGAATATTGTAGTAGAATATAAACATATTTTGTGCTAGATTGAGTTTTCCTTTGTCGTTTTTGGAACAGAAATAGAAAATGGTTTTAAAATGTGCCGTTTATAATATTTGACCTAGCAATCGAAATAAAGCAACCGCTTTTTCATCTCTTTAAACTCTCATTTCACGAGATGTAAAAGCGGTAGGGTAGCTCTATTTTAATATTAGACACAAGTGTTCAAATAGGTACTTCCATATTATTCACTAAGAATTCTCTTTGTTATAAACCGTTTACGACGTACGGCATTTCATACAAACTTCTAAGCCCTTGTTTTACAAAATGACTGAACCGATTTTAATAAAACTTTATACGCATAAGCAGGATACAAAGGTCTAAAAAGTTAGTTATTTAAAACAGATAACTGGAAATCTCTGGAATTTAAAACAGATAAATGGAAAATTTAAAATCGGTCTAATTTGGCTGTAACACTATTTTTCGAAAATGTTCTTAACTTTTTAGACCTTTGTATCCTGCTTATTCGTATGTAGTTTCATTAAAATCAGTTTAGTCAATTCGAAAAACAAGATCTTGAAAGTTTGTATGAAATGCCGTACGTCGTAAACGCTCTTAACAAGCAGGTACATATCTAGGCAGAATATAGAGGTAGGTATACATTCCATGAAAAACTTTTTACAAAAAAATTATAACCGACTACCAAAAATATCACTACAAAGTGAAAAATAACTTTAATTTCGGAAGTCGGTGTCTTTGGATCTGTATTTGAGTTGTTTGCCACCGACTTCCGAATTTAAAGTTATTTTTCACTTTGTAGTGATATTTTTGGTAGTCGGTTATAATTTTTTTGTAAAAAGTTTTTTATTTTTCACTTTTTAGTGGGTCAGTTTTGAATTTATCTAAGTTACAATAGCTTAATGTTAACTGCTCATCACCTTTTACAAAATATTGCTTTTCCCGATGCTGGAACGTTGATTGTTGAGGAGTTCTCCTGGGAAGAACCAGGAGAACTGCCACTCACCATATGCATAGTGACGAGCATAAATTGCTTAATCGCAACCCGTTAAATAGGTACTCATTATTATATTGTTCCGCTGGCCATCTGTGGTCTCCATCATCAGTTCCACTTCACCAAATGGTGCTTTCCGAGAGCAAATGCACGAGTTACTATAAAAAATACCCAAATCGCTATAGGTTTGCATATAAAAATTGAGGGTTTCCCACGATTTCCATGTGATCCCCTCATCAGATTCTGATTTGGTGGCAATGGAACCATCTTGGGAGTATACCCTTTCAAACAAAAAAAGAATTTTCAAAATCGGTTCATAATTGACGGAGTAATCGCGTAACAAACATACAAAAAAAAAAAAAACATACAGCCGAATTGAGAACCTCCTCCTTTTTGGAAGTCGGTTAAAAATAAGTTCTAAACGTTTTCATAATTTATTTGGACAGCACAACATTTTATTACTACTATTAATTGCTTTCCAAGTTTGAGCGATGCAGTCCCTCTACCTACCCACAAACAAGTAGGTGGTACATACTACACAGTAAGAGTACCTACAACTCGTCGGAAAACCAATTAAACTTGATGTTGACAGGAAATACGCGACGTCGCGCGTCGCCGACATAGGTCACTTCCGGCGATGAAAATTACATCCCTTATAGTTTCCAGGCCGCTTCGGGGAATGGCTGCCGGAAAAATTATCAGTTATTTTATAATTTCGGTATGTACCTTTATCGTTAGCGGGATGACAAGTTACTAATGGTAGCCATATGCGCAAATTTAGACTTGTGCAAGTATGCATGACGTCGGTATTAACCACACACGGCTCATGGTTGTTCGTAATGATATTATTTCTGTTTAGTGACCATCCAGGTGTGTTGTATTGTGCGGTAATGGTATCCATTGATGAAAACCGTATGAAATTTCGTTTTTGAGTTTATCGCGTTCAGACGTCTGTCTGAACGCGATAAACTCAAACAAAAACGAAATTTCACAACACACCTGGAGACATATATACGTAGTGTGGCTTCATTGCAAGACACTTTATATGTAAAAATAACTACTGAAACTTGAACGCGACATACCACATACACGCTCAAGTAAACTGGCACAAACGCAAATTTGCACAAGTTCTGAATCGAAAATTTAAAATCACACAAGTCCAGTTTGCGCAAAAATCTTCCAACACACGTAATGATAAACTTGCGCAAGTATATCGTTACGTATTAGTGAGTACAATAAGCTCGAAACAAAGGTTGACATCATTGGATTTTAGTTTTTTTTTTTTAATTTTGGTTGCACATTCGTTATTGTGATATGAGCCATGCTTTCATCAATTTGTTTGGTCAGATGATTAGATAATAACGTGACAATATTGTTCTTCACTGCTCAAGATCGTTCATAGCTGCAGTATATTAGTACCCCACATTCCAGCCATTCATGTGAACTGATTCGCAAATGTACTATCTAGACATGACATTAAATGCTAAATTTGATACGTACGTTGTAAGTTAGTCTCAGTAGGGATAGATCCTATGATTTTCCGTCCCAGTGAATTTCCACGTACAATAATATACAGTAACATTCTGAGTCTCAATCCGCGGTCAAGCAGAAGACATGCCTATTCCGGAACAGTGAATGGTGGACTATTTAAAGCAATGATAATAATAATACACGTAGGTATAGATATTTCGGTGAAACCCTAGAACGTGGATTGGCTAGCAGTAGCTGCATTCAAGAAATAAGTACTTACCTATGTGAAAATTATACAGCATGTATCAAAAAAGTGCGGTACAGACCATCAAATTGAACAATTTTCGTAAACGTGAAAAAACAATCAACCGTCCCATATTTTTGGGTCGATTAAGGTCTTGTAGTTTTGTACGGGGGGTGAGCTGATAATTTTTTCGCGATTACTATGTTGGTCTAGTCCAGTGCGTGTTGCCAGTGATGACAATGGGCTGAAAAAAAACATACAACTGACAAAAACTTATGGCACTGAAACGTGGTCGCTCACGATGGGCCTTATCAGAAGGCTAAAAGTCACCGAAAGGGCAATGGAGCCTATGCTTGGAGTTTCCCTACGTGATCGAATCAGAAATGAAGAGATCCGCAGGCGATCCAAGGTAATCGACATAGCCCGAAGAATTTCCAAACATAAGTGGCAGTGCGCAGGACCATTTGCTCGCAGAACTTATGGCCGATGAGGCCGAAAGGTTCTGGAGTGGCGACCGCGTACGGGAAGACGTAGCATTGGAAGGCCTCCTACAAGGTGGACCTATGACCTTGTGAAGGCCGCAGGTATCCGCTGGATGCGGGAAGCACAGAACCGGTCGAAGTGGCGGTGATTAGGGGAAATGATCATCATTTCAGCAGAAAGACGTCCACTGCTGGACATAGGCCTCCCCAAAAGAAGGGGGTAGCCATAATCGCCACGCTTGGCAGACGGGTTGGCGATCGCAGTATGGTGTGCATAAAGAACGCTGCTGCCCATTCTCTAGTAAGTCCTTAAGTCGCCTTTTACGACACCCACGGGAAGAAATAGAATGGTGCATTCTTTACGTCCGGTACCACACGGAATTCCGGCAACACACGGAATTACAGACATACACAATTATAAAAATACTATACTATGATGTAAAGTCAGGGAAATTATTTTTCTAAGGAAATTGACTACCAACTTCATGAATCCAAATACTCAAATCACAACTGTCATTCTTTGACATTTGTATGAAATGTCAAATATAAGAACACGGCAAATTGAGGTAGAGTCTCAATTTACTTATCAGTTAATGTCCCTGTCTCCACAATACCGCATTTCAATCAACCCTTCAGGATAAAATTATCGTTGAATTTCACTAACTTTATACATAATTTAGCACTAAACTGTAGTTCTTAGTATAACTAAACCTACCTAGTTTTACGAAGGCTGTATAATATAAAACAGCTAGGTACAGTAAACGCAAGCCTTGACGGTAATTGTTAGTGAAGATGAAAGGCTAATTGAATGAATCACGGAGGCTTTTCAAGTAAAGAGGCCTAAAGGGGTGTTTGGCTTGTTAACTTTTCAGGAAACCAGTTAAATTAAAGAAAAAATAAACGCGTAAACGAAGTTCAAAGACACGAAACTTGAGATTGTTTTTCTTATAATATCATTTTGGCATTTGCTTGAATTACAAGTTTTTTTATGTTACCCTTGCAGAGGGTCTAGCTTTAATTAATTGTGATTAACCTTAATTAGTTGTAGTTAAATAACACGCTTAGACTGATGAAATTATTAAATAACACTCTTAGAATGATCTTTTGCCATGACCATGTTCTTAGTAGAACATGACATGAAATAAGAATCATTGATTTTTTATCATTCTTATACTCGATAACAACAATGCCTAGCGCCATCTCTTAACAAAAAGCAGTAACTCTGGTTTTAATGAGGACTTATCTTTATTTTTCTCAGTTTCCTGACCTTTTATAATCGTGAAACTTTTATATTTGTAAACTATAGAATACAACAATTGCAAAAATAAAACAATATTTGCTGCACATTGATTTTGCCCTTAGCCAGGCGCCCATAGTCCCACTGGTCATGTCCTTTACAACGGTGTTCTAATTTATATTACAAAACAACTTAAAAATAAACCTAGGACATGTAAAGCTCATGCATTAATTTTCCAATAAAGTTCACTACAAACACCAACAAATACAGAACCATATCCGCATCCAAATAACCAGATTTAAAAAGAAAATCTTTCCACTTGACTTCATCCGCTATTAAAATCCTAAACCCATCTGCGCTCGACAGTTACACGGCTTTTTTCGATAACCCTGCAATTTCGGGGAGCATGCAATCAATACGACAGCCGCTCGTGGGTGATTGCTGTTTTCAATCAGCCGGGTTATATGGGTTCACGAATATCTACGACATTTTTCTGTGGTCGTACGTATGCAATTGCATGAGGTTGTAGGAACGAGTATATTTGAGCAGAGTGAAATGAAATTCAGCGTTTAAGGAAAGTAGTTTTCAAAAATGTATGTGTATGGAAATTGTAGTAGAAAAATTCTAACGAAATTCTTCGATGAATTTCTTAACGGCTTGATACACTACGGTATCCCGGATATTTTGATCGTTGCAGTTGGTACCTACACCTTGGATACTAGATCGTCGACAATTACCAGGCGACTAACATAGTTTCATACTGCTCGCGCGTGTAAAATAAAGCATGAGGCGTGTTTTCTATCCCTTTCCCTTATTGAATAAGCCCCCGTTTTTCTTAATGACTGTGAAGTTACTCACAGAACGTTGACTGATTTGTTTGTCATGTACTGGAGAATTTTGGTGTGAATTTGGCGATGATAGTTCAGTGCGTCGATTAAGTACAGACGCTAGCAGGTCAAGCTACCCGAAGCTGTCAAACTTCCCCAATCGACCTTAAACCTTATGCTTTAACGATAAAGTTGAAAATCTTTTTAAAAAAATTAACAGATTTTAGTAGCTTGATGTGCTGACGTCTGTACATACCAACCGCTGTAGCTTATTGTAAAAGAAAATCAAAGTCTCACACAGTCTTGTTCGAGAAAATTTTATATTGAAAATTCGCCGTAAAATCTAATGTAGGTAGAAACTTTATGAAATATCCTACTTTATTAGTGGCATCCTTTCTCCAGACTTGGTTACTTAACCATAACAATAAACCGATAGTGGAGCTTTAATAAGAAACCTTTCTACGAGCCAGCAGAAGCTTCCTCTTTACGACGTCATGAAACAAAATATTATAAAACTACCCACATCTTCCTAGAATAAAACGCGCTGTTCATTTACCGAGGTGTTCCCGTCGGAAGCAGACGCGTTCACGTAATGCAGAACAAGTGAACAATGCAGCTATTGAATTAAACTACCTGCCTCCATTGTGAGCGGTAAATAATGCGGAATATTAAATTTTATCACGCACCGTAATGATGGAGTATTTATTTCAATCATATTATCTACGTGTAATACGAAGTATATTTTTCATGTAATTAGTATTGGTTTTTTCTTTATTGTTGGCCGTTTTCCTACTAAGGGCTTCAAAGATTTACTTGTATTCTTGCAAGTATGATGTTGCTTGTAGGTTCCGATACATATCAATTTCTCTTAGGTCACGTTAAAACCTTGCTGTTATTGATTACCTACGCTGCACGCTGGCAGGCTGAAAATAACGTCAAAAACATTGAGTGACATCTTAAAACTTAACCTGATTCCAGAATGTTCCTGTCAAACTTCAGAATTCGGTATCTCATAAACTTTGCAAGTCTTCTTATTTGTAATTCCGTACTAAATTTTTCCGTCGGTTTTCCGCGCATCGTCAATAACACTAGTGCGGCGCCGACATCATATTGCGATGCACTAGGAGCGGAGCGAGCGGAGCGTTCGTTCGGAAATTGCATCGTGATGTTTTGCTCGATTTTCCCCTCACTCGATGGCACCGAAACGCGCTAATTGCTCGCAATCTATTGCTTTTTAATGTGTTTGCAGCAATCGGGAGCTTTATTTTCGATTATTTTTGTACGCCGAGTAAACGGTGACAATCATTTGAATTGCAAAGGTCTTTTTGTTTAACCAATTCCGGTTGGGATTGCGTAATTGATGTGCTGTTTTTACTGGTTTATTGCAACATTTTCGGTAGTGTATCAAATGAAACATTGCTTTATACAACACTAGCGACCCGACCCTGCTTCGCACGTTTTTTAAGATTTGGCAAAACATCAACATTTCTTAACTATACGCCAATTTCATAATGTATGTTTTATTCACATAAATTTTCTTCTAAATGGTATTGAAAACCGCATCATAAATCCGTCACCCAGTTTAGAAGGACAACGTGGTCACACAGACAGACATGAATTTTCAAAGCGACTTTAATTTATAATTTATGCATAGATATGTGATACAATGTTCCTTGTAGTCGGAACTTCAATAAATCGTGCAATGCGCTTGATATTTCGTGCTTGTCTCGAGAGGCTGCCAGTCCCGGACAAGTATGTCTGTAATCTATGCCCGATGCAATCTGCCGTGAGTGGTATGCACGGCATGTGTTCAACATTGATTGGTGCTATACAGAGATATCACTCTCTGTCTACATAGAGTGATATCTCTATCTCTTTGCATATTCAAAGCAAGACAAAGGCACCAACATGATGACCTGAAAACCGCTTCTGACGCTGCAATAAACGTGGCTACCACCTGGGCCCGAACAGCATAGGAAACACATGTAGAGACATAGTTTAAAAAAATATATAATTTATGTAAGGGATTTTTGTGTACATTATGCGACGATGTCAATTCCATCCTGCTTTAACACATAACAACTTACTCCTAAACTAAATGAACTAATCTTAGTCACACAAAACTTAATTTAATCTAATTTCTTATAAAAAAAAAGTATACATCATTATTTATATGCGAAGTTTGTTCAGAATAAGGAACTGAATTGGTTTCAATCATTTTTACACCATGTTATATTTGTCCCAAAAATATTTAAGTGTGATGGAAAATGTTATCACCATTTAATTACTTACAATACAATCGCCGCGCGTACGGTTAAATTATTATATCAATGAGCGTAAGATGACCCTGGAGGCGCCCCGTTAGCATGTTTTTGTACGGACAACCCGGTAACAACAACCTTATAACTTTGTGATTTTTCATGATACAGTTATGAAATTTTGTACATAGATTCTTTTTATAAAAATACTAGACACGTGTTTCGGGTTTCGCATAAACTAAAACTAATATTGTATAATATTTTTGCTGCTTCAGAAGTAGGCGTAGCCAAAATAGTATGGAACATTCCAACATCCATTACCGACAATTTCAACGAGTTGAGAAGTGTGTTTCTTTTGTTAGTAAGTATATCGGAAACATTCCATCAACTGTTGCAGCAGTTGCAACAGCTGTGCATCCTCTGTTTTTCCACACACCTCACAGTTAGGACAGTCCGATTTTCGGATCTGACGCAGAATGTCCCATTCGCACAATGTCTCATTCGCACAATTTCTCATTCGCACAATGTCCCATTCGAACAAAGTCCCATTCGCACAATGTCCCATTCACACAATGCCCCATTTGGGAGCACCAGTCATAAAAAAAGGAAATCAGCTGTTCCATACAATGTATTTAATACATAGATATATTTATATGGTTTAATACCTACTCGACCTAATGTTTTTTCGCGATATGGTTGGCTGGCGACCCTCTATAATATTTTTTGTATTGACTAGTGATATCCATCTGTTAAAGATTATATTACTTATATTATATGATATCGGTCGAATTGTAGGAAGAAACCCAAAATTAAACTGTTAATTATTACATAAACTCGTAAAGAAAAATCGAAAAAAAAAAAACTGATATGACTACATTAACTAATTGTTAGTAATTATATTACGTGATCAATTGGGTATTCAAATAATAAAAATACAGAGGAAACAGAAGACTGAAAGATATTGATATGAATATAAAAAATACTTAAAGAAATTAGAAGGAAACCAGTTGTCATTGCCCAATTTTTTGCGTAATATTATTTTCTTGCAATTCGTGAAATAAGTGTTTTTTTCTTTAGTTACAAATATAAAATTATTAAGGCCAGGTATTCCCAAGTTTGCGTAACTCTGATTCAATATTATACAAACAAATAGTGATTGTTTGAGCCAAAAAATATTTATATTGCAGTTTACTATACAGGGTGTAAGGGACAGCCCTCCGCAAATTAACAGTGTGCATTCAGCTCCTTATTTTGAATCATATTCTACGGAAAATGTTCTCAGGAAAATTGTATTTTTTTTATCGTAATTTCAGTTACTATTCCTTTATTTCAATGTAAATTACATTCTCTGTACGCAGTACTCCATTAATGTAAATAACACAGCTAAAATGAAAAAAAAAATAGCAATGGATTTTGAAATTCTCCAACAAACGACGCCTGAAATCAGCGAGCGCGGCCGTCCACCCCGCCGCGACAAATCACGTTCACTGGATTCCCATAACGTTCCAGAAATAATTTCATGTACCGGTCATCTTAGTACGATATACTGAATTCACCCCATCAGTCTGCGGAGGGCTGTCCCTTACACCCTGTATGTTCTTTGATGACATTTATATAAAAGTACCATTAGTTATTTTTTATTTCTTCATTGTTATAAAACGAGTTTTTGTAATAATTAACAGTTTATTTTTTTGTTTCTACCTACAATTCGGCCGATATCATATAATATAATATAATCTTTAACAGATAGATAGCACTAGTCAATACAAAAATATTATAAAGGGTCGCCAGCCAGCCATATCGCGAAAAAACATTAGGTCGAGTAGGTATTAAACCATAGAAATATATCTATATATTAAACACATTGTATGGAACAGCTGATTTCCTTTTTTATGACTGGTGCTGCCAAATGGGGAATGGCGAATGGGGTTGTGTGAATGGGACATTGTGCGAATGGGACTTTGTGCAAAAGGGACATTATGAGAATGGGACATTGTGCGAATGGGACATTCTGCGTCAGATCCCGATTTTCGCATGAGATAAAGACACAGTATTTTTTTTTCATTTTTACGGTAAGTATTGGGTACTTACCGTAAAAATGAAAAAAAAATACTGTTTCACATAACATTGTTGCTCTGTAAGCACCAATTGTCTAAATTACTTAATTACATACACAAGAATTTATACCCAAATAAACTGACTAACGCGAAAATAACTTTTGCCTACACCCAGTTATATTCTTAAGTGCCGTACGAAACGGCTTTCTTAAATAAAGATAACTTTTACTAAGCGAGCACATTACAGATATTAAGCTATTAACTACATACACTGTTCAAATACGAGTCACTTGGAAGAAGCGATGGCTCGTCGCTTAACGAGCGAACATTTCCGCGAATGAAGCGATTACGCGTAGAGTAAACGTCAGCCTTATAAGCGTATTCGGCGTTGTTGTGTGCTTTAAAATGATACGAATATGTGGTTGTTACGAATACGCGGTTGTTACGAATACATTGTTAAATAAAGTAGAAAGTGGAGCTCAAATAATTCACAAAATAAGTATAAGATTTCGTAATAAAACCCGATTAATTTATAAAGAACTAGATTCTGCCCGCGGCTTCGTTCGCGTGGAAGTCGTAAGACACCACAATATACAAATAACAGCCACATTTAAAAAAGAAAACTGCCTCGTTGGTCTATTGGTCGCAAGCGCTACTGTTGAGCATGAGGTCCTAGGTTCGATTCCCGGATCATGCAAAGTGTTATTGGGTTTTCTATCTGGAATTGCTCAATTACAGTTCGAAGTCTGGATTCGTGCCCGGTTAATGACAATAGGCTCCCCCCTATTACATGGGACCTAAAAATAACGGGCGAAATTTAATGTTGGTGTACTATAGATAAGTTTACCTCTGCCTATCCCTTCGGGGAATACAGACGTGATGTTATGTTATTTTTATAAAACTTAAATACATACATAAACTCACGCCTTCTTCCGATGGACTAGGCAGAACCTATAGAACGTCACCGGCTACACTACTTACATATTCCTTTTGCTTCGTTTACGTTCATACTTCTGGTCATACACGCACGCCTGTTCCGAGTACTACAACACTCCTGACTTTCTGAAGAACATCACCAAATAGTTCACTATATGTCCTCCTAGGGCGTCTCCTCCCGGCGTTTCCATTCACATCTGCCTTGTAAATACCTTTTGTTAGTCGCCTTTCATTCAACCTCTCAACATGACCAAACCATCTAAGCATAGTCTTTTAAATTTTTGTCACTACATTTTCTTTTAAACCGTACTGTTGCCTTCACATAATTTTCAGCCCATCGTTCATAGTCACGCCACATATGCTTCGCAAGAAATACATTTCCACAGCATTGATTCTACTTTCATGCTTCTCTTGCCACCCAATATTCACTTTAATAAATAACCGTGGGTGGGTACCAGCACACCATTGTGAACAGCCAGTCGAGCCTTTTTGGGCATCGACTGGTTAGTCACAATCGCATTGTATGTGCAAAAAAGTTTAATGGCACATTGTTCAAATACAATAAAAAAAACAAGAAAACTGCTTTGTACAACGAAAATTTAATATCCACATCCTTTTTTCCTGAACTTACAAATGCTTCAAAACCAACGCAAATTAACTGGTTTTAAATCATTTGTGCGCCTGGTGTGACCCTCAAGCGGTGCAAATACTGTATATAAATATGTCAAAATGCTCGCGTCATGGGGCTTGAGTGCGCGTCTCCTTTTTAAGGAAATTTCTCGCTGAATGATCGACACTTCACATGACCAGAGGGCTGGCTCGTTCTTTGATCAAAGAATTAGCTTTACCATTCAACGTGCCCATGGTGCAAGTCTTCTGGGCACGTTTCCGGATGACAGCGATGTGGACGAGTGCTTCGACGCCTAAGTGTCCTTTTGTTCTTTGTATTTATTTGTATATTTAGTTAGTAGTAGTACCTAGTGTAAATAGTAAGTTGCGTGATATATTGTCTAAAATGGTTTTAATGTAGGTATTTGTAATGAAAAAAGCACTCAGTTGGAACAAATCTAACTAAGAGAGATGTATTAATGATTCTAATTCTGTAAATACATATTTGTATGTAACATTACCAGTTGGTTCTAATTACCCCTCACGAACACCCTACAGAACCCCATACCCGTTGCATTACTTATAACTCCCCTTCACAAGTACCAGGTACAGTCGGTGATTCATAGCCCTAGTCTAGACAACTGGTATTGATCACCGTCCCCCCCCCCTCTCTCTGCTGGTGACACTGCTGCAATGAATCACTGATAAACAGATTATGGGTAAATACCCCGACTCGTTTAATTGCACCCACAGTTGTAAATTTTATTTTAATGGGGTTTTGAGTCAAAGTTCTTGTGGGGTTGGATAATTTTTGGTTGTGGGTATTTTGCATTAGGTTGGGGACAGGTATTTTGAAATAGTAGTGGTTTATCGGTTCAGCGTGTTCGTAAATGCTAAAAGCTGCATTAATCGATTTTCTGTGTATATACTACTTGCAAACGGAAATACTTAGCTCAGAAACGACGTTCACATTTCTTACTACTTAGATTTTTGGTAGATAGATCAGCTACTTTATGGGAAAAAACAACGTAGCATCGTGGATGAAGCCACAAAAGCGAGCCTGACTGGCACCAAAGCGTGGAACGTTTAGAACATTACAGGACAGCGTATGTGTGCATGATAAACACATTCATTTGTTTATCATCATAGAAACATCGAAACGTAACCTCACTTGTGCACCAGACCAACTGGTGGTCACTTCGGATAAATGCCGCTGCTATCCATATTCCTGACATACTCCCCTTCCTCACTTGACTACACCCACAAAACGTCACGCTATGACAAATATCGTCTAGACGGTTGAACGGTCTATTTGTCGTGTGGACTTATACCTAGGTCTAAGTATACTTCATCAGGATTACTGTTATTAGCTCAGGCAAATATGAGTTCAGCTATTAGGGTACTGACCAGTCTTGCAAATATGCATAGCGTGATGTGTTGCTTCTTGCCAGCTGAAATGCTTTAAAGGATAATAGATTGTCTTGAACTTTCTTGTCGAACGATCGATTGTACACCGATATTTTGGATATTAGTGACAATGATGCTTCGAAACAGAAGACGCTATTGACCCAAGACCTCACGTACAGTATAAAACAAAAATATGTATCACAGTATTTCTATTCTATTAACGCCTATAGAAAACTGCTAATTTGGCCAGAAAAACGAGCCACCGCTGAATTTGTTTCGAAAAACAGTTTTCAACCTCTTCTTTTATTTACAAGTTGACGTTCATACCATTACATAACGCTCCCGGTCTCGGTACAACCCATCACTTCACGTAGGTACACCAAGATACTTAAGTTCAATGAACCCTCACGATAATGTACCATACATAGTATTACACACGCCTATCCGCGCGGCTGTAATGTAATCTGACTGCAGACTTTAATAATATGAAAGCACTCATCACTCGCTTGCCTCATTTACTTCTACTGAAGGTAACACCCCTTTCTTGCGAGATTATTAGGGATCTGGCGTAGCTCCTTAGTGGGTATTAGCAGTTTAATGTACTAGCAAGATTTAGAGAGACAGTGTGGTATTGTATTTTTTGTTGTACCTTCTGCAAGAAGTGTATTATTAGGTAGTTTAGAGGCATGAGGAACAAGATGTAAAGTTGACTCATCCTCTATAGAAAAGGAAGGATCCTCCGACCAGACGGGTGTTGTGTCTGGTGTACAACTGCTCAACGATTGATGTCGGGAAGTTGTTATATGCTAGTCGCGCGGTAAACTCTGCTTGCGCGATGCAGGATTTTGGGGACGTCAGTGTGACGCGTATTTCGCATGTGGCGATGTTGATGCCACTACAGTAGTATTTTATAATTTTTAACGGTCCCGGATCTTTGGAAGGGTATGAGGAGCCGAAGTCAACTTGCAGAGGCCCGTTAGACACCTTTAATTAAACGAGGAACCAATCGACGATTATCCCTGTATGCACTATGAAAGTGCACCCAAGGATGCCTTTACTACACCTTGTATAAATAATAACAACATAAGTGCCTTCTAATTTAACCTAATTTAACTTTAGGGTGATAGATATTCCCACAAATAAAATTAACCAATCAAAACATGACTAATCCGTAAATTAGTTAACCCAACAAAATATTGTATTACAAGCATTGGTTTCTAAATTATATTCGATCAAAAGAGATACGCTCAAACGCGTATCCATAAGCAGGGTATTGTTAAATACGCTGATACGTTTCATACGTGTGATACGTGTGGCGATGACACTTTGACAGGCACCTGATGTCGGTCGAATATTTATTTTGCGAATATAACGCCTGTTAAAATCCCCAGCTCCGAGAGTGTTTGCTCTCAAAATAAGCCATGTGAAAACGTGAATATTTAAATAGCATGGAACTCTCCTATTTGTTGTTTGCATGAATCACGTATTTGTTTTCGCAAATTAACTGATTTAATTTGATTGATTGTGTCGATAAAGATGGCAGTTTATTTTGTAGTTTGTGGTAAAGTGAGGTTTTTTTTAACACAACATGTAGGGCTGTAGGACTACACAGACTTTTTTATATGTAACTGCATTATTAGAGTTGAAATGCTATTAAAACTTGTAGAAATTATATAAAATATATATACAGGGTGTTTGGCAGAACGTTGAACATACGAAAATGGTGGGTAGGTGGGGTCATCTGCTACTTACTCAGCCCTAATTTATTTGGCCCTGGCCGACTGGGTATTTAAAAAAAAAAAAAAAAAGTTTTTTTCTTGTTTCACCACTTTCCTAACTTTAAAGTGTATTTTTTTTATTAAAAATGGGCAATAAAACAGGCAATTTTTTTTTTTTTAATCTTTGATGTTGGCAGATTCTTATAAAATTATTGCTTTGTTCAGATGTTAGCTAGAAAAAAAGTTATGAGTCCTCAAACTTACAGAAAGATGTAAAAAATACTTGAATGTTAATTTCAACTTGCATTTAAAAAAAAACAAAAAATGATTGAGGAGTTCCAATTCTAGCAAAACATCCCTAGTGTGTGAGCTTTCTAATGGTATGTAATTTGCTTTTATAAAAAAAAAACTTTAAGAGTTATTTCATAATTTTATCAAGTAGGAAATTTTTGACTAAACTCTACCTTTACGGAAAGTTAAATGTTTTGCGAAATTTAATACTGCAAAGTTGGTAAAAATTATGGATCGACGGCTTGCCAGTAGCAGTGGTGCAAATTGACATTCACTATTCCCTTGAGATGGTTACACAAAGCAGGTAGAAATTTTGTTTCACTCTTGCGCAGTCATAGCGTATTTTTGCTCTCTTTCGCTCTCGTGGTACCGTGACGCGTCAGAATGAATTCTTGACGAAACTCTACCTTTACGGAAAGTTAAATGTTTTGCGAAATTTAATACTGCAAAGTTGGTAAAAATTAAATGATCGATTGAAATTATGCTGTACCAGTTAGGTGCGTTAATGAAACAATTAAATAATTTTAAATAATTTATTTAAATAATAAATCATATTAGATGTTCAAATTGACGCCCTTCATTCGCAATACAGGTGCGGCATCTACGTCTGATTTCTACAAGAATTCATTCTGACGCGTCACGGTGCCACGAGAGCGAAAGAGAGCAAAAATACGCTATGACTGCGCAAGAGTGAAACAAAATTTCTACCTGCTTTGTGTAACCATCTCAAGGGAATAGTGAATGTCAATTTGCACCACTGCTACTGGCAAGCCGTCGATCCATAATTTTTACCAACTTTGCAGTATTAAATTTCGCAAAACATTTAACTTTCCGTAAAGGTAGAGTTTAGTCAAAAATTTCCTACTTGATAAAATTATGAAATAACTCTTAAAGTTTTTTTTTTATAAAAGCAAATTACATACCATTAGAAAGCTCACACACTAGGGATGTTTTGCTAGAATTGGAACTCCTCAATCATTTTTTGTTTTTTTTTAAATGCAAGTTGAAATTAACATTCAAGTATTTTTTACATCTTTCTGTAAGTTTGAGGACTCATAACTTTTTTTCTAGCTAACATCTGAACAAAGCAATAATTTTATAAGAATCTGCCAACATCAAAGATTAAAAAAAAAAAAATTGCCTGTTTTATTGCCCATTTTTAATAAAAAAAATACACTTTAAAGTTAGGAAAGTGGTGAAACAAGAAAAAAACTTTTTTTTTTTTTTTAAAAATACCCAGTCGGCCAGGGCCAAATAAATTAGGGCTGAGTAAGTAGCAGATGACCCCACCTACCCACCATTTTCGTATGTTCAACGTTCTGCCAAACACCCTGTATATATATATATTGTTCCTTTTTTCTTTTTCTTGTCTGTATATATGTGTGTACATAAACTGTTAAATAAATAAATAATAATAAATAAATAATAATAAATAAATAAATAAAATGTCACGTTGCATTTCAGTCAATGCTACAATAATCCTAGCTCTCATTATCTTCTATCGTCCCAAAATCCCTGCCAGAGATTACGCAACGCCCAATTAAGCTAACAGAATAGAAACAAAAGCAGTCCCAAAACATTATTTAAACAAAAGCCACCCTTTGTGAAAACGTATACTCGGAAGTTCGGCACAAATTGTACTCGGAAACTCGGCAAATCCGGGTTTAGTTTCTAATTTCGTTTCAGTGAATGTAATCGATCCACCATTCCACGTATCTTCAGTTTATATGCGAAATCCAGCTACCGTTGGCTTGTTAAATCCCTATTCTGCACTGAATGTAACATTAGTTTTCGCCAGTGTTGCCAGTTCACGCCGACCCGAATGTTGCCAGATTATCGGCGTTTAGTTTTCTCATCACGTTCGACGTTAGTGCAGCACTAGTTTGAAATCTACTTCTGTGACCTCATACCATGCTGTATTATTTAGTGCTAATGCCGCAATAATCGTTGCGTTTTATGGAGGCTACATATTTTATACGAAAACATAGTGAGTGCACGCGTTGATGGGATACAATATTATTTTGTCGTATCATCATCACAAAATTTGGAATTAATTAATTAATTAAACTTAATAATAATAGACTTTTGTGATGGCACATACAATGAGTACTAGGGAATGGGTAGACCATTCCACACTATTCAATGTATGTGGATGTAAACACAGAATAATTCTTTGGGATATTACCAAACCTCGTCCAGTGGATCATAATCAAGCTTTTTAGCAAGTACCTATCAGTCATCGAAGTTCTAGTTCAACACTTTCCACTAAACACATAGTCTGAACTAAAGCATAAACAAACGTGTCTACGTCTTTAGCGTACCTGCAATAAAAGCAAACGACTTTACCTCCCCGTCCTGTCTTTAATCTAATAAGTAAAACAAGATGGAGCTATTACCTAGATGAGTTTCACATTCGCTACACATTAGCTCTCTGCCAATAGTCTGGTTCCACCGCAATGCAGCCAAAAACGGTGACCTAAGTCGCGACCTATTTACTCAGATATTCGGGCATTCGGATACGCGGATATAATAGACGATGATCCGAATTGTGAATGCGTCTCACGCTCCAATTGATAGTGTTTCATGGAGTGCGTGGGATATGTTTTTTGTATCGTTAGAGAGAATGTTTTTCGGTGGAAATATGATATAAAAGTTTTTTTCGTTCCACATAAATGTTAAAGCGATTTCACTGGAATAGGAAAGGTCATATCAGGCACGTATTCAATCACAAAGCTTAGTTAGGTATTTGAATTTATAACATACTATTAATACTACAACTACACTACAATAAGAGATTTCACATAAAATATATGCCAATCTATTCTTATCCAAGAGGTCAAAGATATAAAACGTTCCCCGACACAATAATATAAATAAAGAAACAAGATAATAAAAACAAATAACAATAACACTAAAACATTTACGTCACTAACGGCGTCCACACGACTGACCCACATAAAAGGATTATGATTGGGACACATAACGCTGATGATCCGCATTGTGCATGAGGCTCACGTCCTTCCTGCGGATACGGCGGATACTGCGGGTCATAGTCACTGCACTATGCATGAGGTACTGCGTAAAAAGTTTTATGGTATTCTTATAATAGAATATTCTACGGTATTACAAAAAATCTGTTCTGCTTCTTGTTAGTTGTTACGTCGTCTTGCGTAAAATCTCAGCTGAATAAAGTTGTATAACGCAGTGGTTTTGTTAGCCATATCTTACGTGATATATTATCTTCTTTATTTCCTTATACGTTTAATCAGTAATATTTCTCTGTATCATCTTACTACATTATAATATAATAACTTGTTGCGGTGGCAGGGATTTCTCAGTAGCAGCCTCCGGAGTATGGATTTGTGCGCGGTTGGTGGCAATAGGCTCGCCCCCTATTACATGGGACTTAACTGGCAAATGTGGACGTATTATAGGTACACCGTTGCCTTAACCTTCGGGGATTACAATCTTGATATCATGGTGTTGCGGAGGCCATTTTCTGATTGCCCTATAACTCTCAAACTCGACTGAAAGGGCCATTCGTTGTACACGAAGAGACTTAATGTATAATATACCGCTAATAATTCTCCCATATTATGAAGCTTATAACGTACCAATTATGTGGGACTCGCGCGCACTCTAACTTCATATAGAAACGATATGAGTATATACTGCAGAAATTTACTGAATAATGTGTTCAGTGATGGCAAAAACAGAGGCAGAGAAATGTTTGACTTGACTAGTAGTGGGGCAGTCATCAACCTCTTACTGGTTTGCTTCACATCATATATAAATAATATACATCAATCTGGCTATCCTTTTCCCAACTGGTTTGGGTTTTCAGTGAAGGCAAAAACAGAGGCAGAGAAAGGTTTGACTTGACTAGTAATGGGGCAGTCATCAACCTCTTACTAGTTCGCTTCACATCTTATATAATAATATACATCAATCTGTCTATCCTTTTCCCAACTGTGTTGGGTTTTCAGTCTAACTGGATGCAGCCGAATACCCAGTACTTTACATGGAACTAATGCCTATTTGCCTCTAAACCCAGTAACTGGATAACACGATACCCCTTGGCCAGACTGGTTGTCAGTTTATTGGCCTTCTGACTAGCCGTAACGACTTTGTGGACCAACGGCTTTTGTTTATTCAATTCGTGAAGCTATATCCTAATTTAAAACACATTTTAATTCAAACGTTTTTTTGAGTCCTGAAAGTATATTTAAAAAAAATTCTACCTATTTCTTCCACCGTCATATCGCATTTGTTTACTTGAATCCATGAATTAATTTCCTTTCATGTAATTTTGCACAGTCTGTACCTATTCTGTTACAAGGCATTGTTTACCAGAAAATCAATAATGCCACTCCATCCCTATTGACTTAGGGTGGTATTGGCACATATCAAACCTTCCTTTTCCAAAGAAAAAATGATACATATTTTCTTTTGCGAAGTCTAATAAGAAGTATCTCGAGAGCTTTCTTCGATGAAAGGTGAACGTTAAGAGGGATGTGTATTTTTAGATTGACTGACGTCATTAACCTATATTTATAAAGTAGGTAGTCACTTCTGAAAGGTACTGACTGACTGACGCACTCGGGTCCCATTCTTAGAATGGAGGGTGTATTACAAGTCCTTCTTTTGTTAGTACCGTTTTGTAGTTGGAAACAAAGAAGGAGATTTTATTAGAACAAAAAGAAAATACACTAATGTGTGTATTACAGGGTAGGGGTATTATGCCAGCATACAGCCAAGATGAGCACTAAGAACTATCCAGCACAGAAACTGACATTTGTATGTTAAGAAATTTTTACAATCAATTTCTATGGTAGGGGCATGTCATTCTAGCGTATTTACAGACTGTGATCTGTGATCTCAGCCTCATTTTCAAATATCTGTCTCCACTTTTCTTTGCGCCACCAAAAATCATGAACCTCTAAAGAGTCCAAAGTACTCCATGGTATACCAACTACGGAAAAGTAGTTTCACATTTAACAAAGAACAAAAAAACACTAAACGAGCCTCCGTTTTGGACCTCCGAGCTCCGGGACTGTTCCACTTCCAACGCGAATTAATTTAAAGCAACCTAACAATTTTGTAACAGCAATTAACCGTTATACTTTGAACTATAAATATTCACAGTATCGCGTCCAGTCTCATCGCGGGCATTTCGCAGAGAAATTGCCAATTTCCTGCCACTACGGTGCCAGTCCATATACTCGACTACTCGTAGCTGTGTATACATAAATAATTTGTTTTCATACCAATTTGTACGCAGTTTTAGTTGATTTATAAGCCTTTACAGTTTTTAGTTTATTATTGGTGTTTTGGTTCCATTTTATTGAGCTGGAAATATGAGCTTTGTTCTGTGATGTCAGTTAGCGCCATATTTATTGTTAGTGCGTATTTTACAGGAAATTGTATTTGAACATGTTTGCCTGTGTTGTTTGTATTTGAATTGCTTTGTTCGTTTTTAAAGGTTTGTTGATTATTTACCTATAGTGCCTATTAGTAGGTTACACGTAACATAATAATTATATTTATGCATATTCCCCGAAAGGTTAGGCAGAAATGCACCTAAATAAAGTACATCCACATTTCACTAGTTCAAATGGTTGTGGTGTTAAATATTTAGTGTGAAACCATAATTTGCTCATATAAAGGCCCCAGCAGACAGACGGAACGTGACTTTACTAGAACAGATTCTATGAAAATTTAATGGAAATTGTTCTACCAGAATCGCGTCGCACTGTCGCGTTCACTGCTGTCTGCGGGAGCCTTTATTCATTTTTTCTTTTTTATAATTAGTAAATAAGTAAATAGATAGATAGATAGATAGAATACTCTTTATTATGTACACCATACAACTTACAGATATCAATGTAGAAATTTTACATATATAGGGTAATACAATGGGCGGTCTTATTGCTAAAAGCGAGCTTTTAAAGACAATCTTTAGATGGATTATGGGAGAAGGAGAGACAATACTGCAGGTAGTCAGCGGTGTACCATTTACATGTGTACAATAAACACATGCGTACATAAAACATATAGACACACAGCGCATAGCAATTAAGTTTTATTAAAATATCAGTTAATATAAAAAAACTCAGTGTCGAGCTATGGATTAAATACAACCCTAGGGCTAATTGAATTAGATTTGAGAGTGGCGGTACGTAGGCTTAATGCCAAGAATTCCGCCCCAGGACCCGACGGCTGACGGCCTGGAAAAGCCTGGGTCCTGGCCTTGGAGGCTCTCGGGCCTCGACTAAGGGGGCTCCTAAGCGCATGCTTGGAGAGGGGCCAGTTCCCACTTCGTTGTAAGACGGGGAAACTGGTCCTCATTAAGAAGCCAGGGCGCCCGGCGGACTCTCCGTCTGCTTACCGGCCCATCGTGCTGCTCGACGAGGTGGGCAAGCTCTTTGAAAGAGTAATTGCAGACCGCCTTGTCGGGCGGCTAGTGCGGGTGGGGCCGGATTTGGCGGAGAGCCAGTTTGGTTTCCGCAAGGGGCGCTCTACAGTGGATGCCATCATGCGCGTTCGAGCCCTCACGACGGGGGATGCTGTTGCCCGGGGTGGGGTTGTCTTGGCGGTGTCTCTTGACATCGCCAATGCCTTCAACACCTTGCCCTGGAGTTGCATAAGGGAGGCACTTCGGTATCACCGGATGCCGAACTCTGTCGAGTGGTCGAGGCCTATTTGACGGACAGGGCCGTCATCTACCCCGGTCACCAAGGAGAGTGGAACCGGCGAGAGATGTCGTGCGGTGTCCCACAGGGATCGGTCCTGGCGCCGCATCTGTGAGACATCGGGTACGACTGGGTGCTGCGCGCCGACCTCCCTAGCGGCGTCAGCGTAGTCTGCTACGCTGACGACACGCTGGTCCTGGCGCAGGGGAGGTCGCATGAGGCGGCGACCGAACTGGCGGCACGTGGCGTTGCGACAATCGTCGATAGAATCCGGCAATTGGGACTCGAGGTGGCCTTGCACAAGTCCGAGGCCATGTGTTTTTATGGTCCTCGGAACGCGCCACTGTCGGGTTCTCAGATAACGGCGGGAGGAGTTCACATCGGTTTCGAGTCGACGATGAAGTACTTGGGACTCGTCCTCGACAGCCGGTGGAACTTCGTGGAGCACTTCCGACGTTTGGCTCCTAGACTGGAGAGGGCCGGGGCTGCTTTGAAGCGGCTTCTGCCCAATCTAGGGGGTCCAAACGCCTCCTGCCGGAGGCTCTACGCGGGGATCGTGCGGTCCATGGCCCTTTACGGGGCACCGGTGTGGGCGCGTTCTCTGAGGCTGCGACCAGCCCAGCGGTTGAACGCGTCCCAAAGGGTGGTACCAGCCTGATGGTCCCATGGCCATCAGGCTGGTACGGGGTTAACGCACGGTCTCCCGTGAGCCTCCTTGCCGGACTGCCACCGTGGGATCTGGAGGCAAAAGTCCTCACGCACATCTGGGAGTGGCGCGAGGAGGCGAAAGTAGGGGTGAAACTCCGTTGCCGCGACAAATCGCGGCACAGTGGACGGAGCTCCGGCTGGATCTCATGGCGGCATGGAGAGTGCGATTGTCGCAACCCAGCGCAGGGCACGCCACAATTGTGGCGATAAGTCCCCTCTTTGAGGAGTGGCTAGAGAGGCGCCACGGCGTCCTCACCTTCCGCCTGACGCAGGTCCTCACCGGACACGGTTGTTTCGGGAGGTTCCTGTTCAGGATAAAGTGGGAGGAAACGCCTGGGTGTCACCACTGTGTGGATCGCCCGGAGGACACGGTGGAGCATACGGTGGAGGTCTGCCCGGCTTGGGCGGAGCACCGCCGTGTCCTCACGGAGGCGATCGGTGGCAGCGATCTCTCGCGTCCGGCCCTGGTTCAGGCCATGGTTCGGAGCGAGAGTGCATAGGAGGCCGTCACCTCCTTCTGCGAATTAGTAATGCTCGCGAAGGAGGAGGCAGAACGCGTGAGGGTAAGGCAGGGTTCGCGCCCTCACGCCCTTAGCCGCCGCAGGAGACGCCCCGGGCGTCGGGAGTCACAAGCTGATTTCCGGCCCACGTAGGCGCGGGCTTGCGGACGGTGAGCGATGGGTAGCTCGCCGTCCGATAAGGACCAGGCCCGGGTCGACGGTGCGTTGTGTTTCACGCGCGCCTCAAAGAGTTGTCAGCACCAACTGACGGGGTCCGTTAGGGCTAATGCCTGCCGGGGTTGCGAGTTTGTCCGAAAGGGATATCGTGGCCCCGGCACACAGGCAACGGAAGGAACACGGGTGGGTTTTAGTCAGTAAAAGTCTGACACGCCCTCCCGCTCAGCCCAGAGCGGGAGAAGTTATTCAATAATTTCCCTCCCAAAAAAAATAAAAAGGGCTAATTGAATTAAATTAACTCCGTCAAGGCATCGTTATGAAAAAATATCGTAGATATCTAAACAATTTCAAGTGCTCAGTTAAGAATAAGTTCAGTTACTTGACTTCCAGACGTTTTTACGATATTACTTAAAGTATCAAGCACTATCTAATAATAAATTGTATCTTACGTAAGACCTTCCAATAACAAACTTTGTTATAAAAACATAGAAGAAATTTTGTAAAAGATTATTTCAGTAGAAATCTTTGCCAAGGCTGTGAATTTAAAAGATTTCCAGGTAAGGTTATCTAAGGTGACCTTTATAGGAAAAACTTGTTATTTTCTTGGCACTTGGACCACCTTCATATATAATAACTAGCTTTTACCCGCGGCTTCGCGCGCGTGGATGTAGGAAAATATCTCACGGGAACGTACTACCGGGATTAAAAGTAGTAAATCCTATGTGTTAATCCAGTAAATTAGTACTTTCAACAAATTTAAAAAAAAATACGGTTATTGTGACTTAGCTATACTAGTTAGACATATAGCCTCGCAGACGTTTTTGTGGCTGACGATGAGTACTCTAAGCATGTAGTACATTATTTTATATATATTTATCTTCAATAGTTTTTGCAGCGCACGCGAAATAATGAATTTTATAGGATTTTTTTTGATACATTGGGTTACATTATTGCATTATTGTAGGGATCTCAAATTTTTTGAAAAATAAAATACAGCCTACGCTACTCGTTGACAATGTAGCTTTCAATACGTAAAAGCATTTTTAAAATCGGTTAAGTATTTTTTGAGTTTATCCATTATCCATTACAAACAAACCAACAAACAAAAATTCTAATATTTTCTGTTTATAATATTACTTTAGATAAAATAGTTGTAGTATATTTAATATATATAAGGTGTATTATCTATTCATACACGAAATCTCTTAAGAGGTCATTGTACTCATCATTAAGAACAACTTTTACTATGGGACCAAACCTGAAATCATGAAAAAAAAAACAGCTGTTACCTACATTTATGTTCGCTTATCTCGTCAAAATGTAGGGAACAGCTGATTTTTTTTTCGCGATTTCATGATTGGTCCCATAATGAAAGTTATTCATAATGATGAGTACAATGACCCCTTAAGAGATTTCGTGTATGAATAGATACACCTTATATAATATCAAATACCATTTAACCTTGCCAAATGGAAATTGTTCTGTTGCACATGGAAAATGAACAATAGAATGGAAATGAAAAAAAAAAACAGAATTGCTTTGGGTTTTTAAGTGAAACAAGCTCAGCATAATTATGCATAACTAAAAGTAGGTAACAGTTTCAATTTAACAAAATAACAATTAGATAGGTACTGTATAATTGAACGCCCGCGTTTGTGTGAATATCACTAAACAAAGCTTTAATTAATATCAACTACATTGTAAACAAAAACATAATTAATATCACGTAACAAATTTAGCTGTCATAACATTATTATATTGCACTACTAATATTGACACTCGTTATCAAAACGTAATTCAGTTCGGCCATATTGAGTTAGACGTACGCTCGTGGCCAATGTAATTGCATTTAAATTGAATTGCGTTTTTGGACAAATATTTCGCTGAGTAATTTTTTTTGGCATGATCTGTAGTCAAAACGCAATTTTAACGATCCTTTGCAAAATAATGGGATGAGGACATTGATGTATTAAAATAGGAAGATATGGTATGCGCTCCTCGACGTGGACCGCATAAATTAGGACACAATCGAACTGGCGTTTGTGTAGCACGTAATAGTGACAATTATTGCAATCTCGTTCCCACTATAGCCCGCTTAATATGTCTCTCGATTTTGGTTGTCGAGCACATGACACACGACATCGGGAAATATAGTTGTGTGGGTGTGTTTACATGTAAGTCTTTCTAGTCCATTTAATATTTACGTGATGTTAGAGCGTGGCCTATCTTCCTATTTAATACATCAATGGATGAGGAGAACAAAATACCTTCACTGTTAACATATTGTACATTGATCAGCACCCTAATTGCATAACATAATCTGAAGGATATTGCTAATCCATTGCTTCATACGTTCTAAAAATTTGTCTGCTCAACAACCCAACCCATATATGTAGTGTGTTACGCAATTATCCCTCAGGACTATTCTGAACAGTCAGTTTAACGAGGCCTAGTTGCGGGATAAAACAGGACACAGTTTGTCAATAAACGTTAGGTACCTACGTGTTTTTAAAATGTTTGACCCAATTTGAGAAAATTAGGTTCGCAATCCAATCTGGTACTAACATTCGTACAAGCTGTTGTATGATTTGTGTGTCTGATTACCAGTCGGTAACCTCCAAAAATATTAACTCCTGCCAACTGGGTGCCCTAAAACTTTATTAGACTAAAACATGCTGGATATAATATTTCTGTCTGAAAAATTATATAACTAATAAAGGCAGATCTAATTTCACAGAGTACTCGACGTACTCGCTAGGGGAACATAAAGTGATTGCAATAGCCCAGTCGCGACGTTCTAATAGAGACAATGTCTAGACTTTAATGAAGTTAGGGTGGCGTTACACTTGCGGACAAAAATTAACGACAACACGATGCATAAGCGCCTACGCGACGTATAAGCGCCTATGCGATGTATAAGCGCCTATGCGACGTGTAAGCGCCTATGCGACGTATATTAGGTTAAACCGTCTTCATGCGATTAGGGCCTTCGTTGGACGGGTGGTGCGATATCATCCTTATTAGCACTAATAATTTAATATAATTAGGCTACCGTATATCGATATCTCGAACAGTGCTTAAAAAACACCACAACAATTAATGATTTGATGTGATTAACAAAGCACTGGTTCTATCGAGAATGCACTTCCTTAGCTCAGTGATTTTCGAGATTTGGTGATTGAATATCGGGTGTGTTAAAAATTAAAGCCTTATAAGTGTAGCCAGTGTATGATGAGAAAATCTAATAAAACCCTTGTCGCGCAGTTATTTTTGCCACTCCTAGAAAAGAACAACAGAACCGCTATAACCCGACAAAAATAAAAAGGGCGAAGAACTAAAAAAACACTGAAGAAAATCAATTTAAATCCCAGCGGGCAGCTATTCAATTACTGGCGCCACCGATATATCGCTCAGCCAGCCAATCAGTCGTGCTTTACGCGATAAATTTAGGTTTTACACGTAAAGCCTGCGCTGTGATTGGCCAACAGTGGCTAGTGCCAGTGATATTAACTGGTATTCAGTGATATATTGACTGCTAGTTTAAATTGACTGTTTTTAGGGTATTTTGGTTGGTTTGTTTTGGGTAAACTGTGTGGAAAATTGACTGCCAATTGTGTGAATAATGTATTAAGAGCGTTGATCAAGCTGGCAATGTCGCATTTCTAGAGGGTTTTCGTGATTATTTTATTTTTAAACAAAAACCATATTTTTTTCAGCCAACTACTACTAGATCGTTGTATTTTTTATAATTATTTTTAGCATAAGTAAAAATATTTAATCGTAATGCTGCAAATATAAAATAATAGACAATATGTACATTTTTATGAGTACCAAAATAACTGTCAAAACTTTAATATGGTTTATTCCAAAAATCCCCACCCACAAATCCCCACTGGTGGGGATTATTACTTTTTTTTCCAAAAATCCCCACTGGTTAAATAAACTCAGCCTAGTGGGGATTTTTGGAAAAATAAGTAATATCAACGATCTAGTACTTGCGAAAACCCTCTAGAAATGCGACATTGCCAGCTCGCGTGGGATCAACGGTCTATATTATTTGGTAATACATGACTGATGGTCAGCGCCCCTTTATGATACAGATAGTAGCATACTCAGCCTATAATGTTCCCGCTGGTGGGACACAGGCCTCCTCTCTTTTAAAGAGAGTGGGCTGTAATACATAAAAAAAAAAAAAAATCATTTATTTTGGACCAAACACTTGTACACATGTTATAAACCTGCCAAACTGCGTGACAGTTGGTCGGCAGGATTAGCGCTCGTCTTAAAATATTTGGTTTTTAAAACAATTTAACATCTAAGAAGATACAAGTAGTTTTAACTGGTTCAGTGATCGATTAATTACTGCCACATGTTGTGACCATTTCATTCAGCAGTTCAGCCTTTAATTTATTCCCCACTGTTCGCCTGCTAAAATTACACCATTATCTCCTCTTAACCAGTTGATACTATTGTACAGTGTAGGGGTCAAATAATTATTGGTTCTTTTTCCATAGTAATTTTTTACTGGTCAATCAATCAATCAACTCAGCCTATCGCAGTCCACTGCTGGACATAGGCCTCTCCCAGGCTGCGCCACAACACCCTGTCCTCCGCCTTCCGCATCCAGTCTGACCCAGCCATCTTCTTAAGGTCGTCCGTCCATCTAGCTGGGGGGCGTCCCACACTACGCTTGCCGATACGCGGTCTCCACTCCAGGACTCGTCTGCTCCATCGGCCATCGGTCCTTCGACAAACATGGCCAGCCCACTGCCACTTCAGTTTGCTTACTCTGCAAGCTATGTCGGTAACTCCGGTTCTTTTCCGGATAATTTCATTCCTGATTTTATCCTTCAAAGAGACTCCAAGCATAGCCCGCTCCATAGCGCGCTGGGCGACCTAGAGTTTGTGGACCAGCCCGACTGTCAGTGTCCACGTTTCGGCAGCGTATGTCATGACGGGCAGGACGCACTGGTTAAAGACCTTAGTCTTCAAACATTGCGGGATAGGCGACGAGAAGACTTGACGCAGTTTTCCAAATGCCGCCCAACCCAACTGGATCCTTCTGTCGGCTTCTTTCTCAAAGTTGTGTCTACCGAGCTGGAGCTGGCGTTTTTACTGGTGCTCGCACGAATTTACGTACTCTAACACTTCTAGTATTGTAAGTGTTTTGCACGTATGTACTTTGAATTGGTCGTTATAGAACTACTCTAGAACCATTATGTACTTGACCTTCTCATTCACGAGAAGCATCTTACACCCACTAATTTTTTTTCATAATTTTCTTCACACTCTAGTTTTAGTTTTGGGTTAACAAAGTATTGCATAAATCGAATTTGCAGCGATTTTATACTGTTCAGATAGGTTAAGGTTGGTGGTATTCTGTAATATGTAGATAGTGGCCACAACAAATCTTTAGCTTAGTGTGGTATGCGATTTGTTGACCAAGAGATATCTTCGATTATGATCATCAACATCAGCATATTGAGCTGCAGTAATCCCTCTGTTGAACAAAGGCCTCCTCTTTTGCAGATCAACTGCCTGAAAATAATACTACTGAACGTTAATAGAAATCCCTGACAGATATCAGTCTATTTTAACCGACTTCCAAAAAGAAGGAGGTTATATGTTGAGCTGTATGTTTTTTTTTTATGTTTGTGCACCGATGTCTCCGTCAATTATGGACCGATTTTCAAAATTATTTTTGTTTGAAAGGGTATGCCCCCGAGGTGGTCCCATTGCTACCAAATCAGAATCTGATGAGTGAATCCCATGGAAATCGAGGGAACCCCTCAAATTTTATAGGCAAACCTATAGCAATTTGGATATTTTTTATAGTAACTCGTTCATTTGCTCTCGGAAAGCAGCATTTGGTGACGTAGAACTGATGATAGAGACCACTGACGGCCACCGGAACAATATAATAATAATTATTTAACGGGTTGCTATTCGATTAGGTACTTTAATGTGGTTGCTAAGCAATTTATGCTCGTCACTATTCATATGGTGAGTGGCAGTTCTCCTAGTTCTTACCAGGACAACTCCTCAACAATCAACTTCTCAGCATCGGGAAAAGCAATATTTTGTAAAAAGGTGATGAGCAGTTGACATTAGGCTATATTGTAACTTAGATAAATTAAAAACTGACCCACTAAAAAGTGAAAAATAAAAAACATTTTACAAAAAAAAATTACCGATTTCCAAAAATAACACTACAAAGTAAAAAATAACCTTAATTTCGGAAGTCGGTGGCATAAAACTAAAATACAGATCCAAAGACACCGACTTCCGAACTTTGTTCACTTTGTAGTGTTATTTTTGGAAGTCGGTTATTTTTTTTGTATCAAGTTTTTTTTACTTCTATCGTTGTGTTGTTTCTTTTTGCTAAAAAATTCATACTCGTTCTGCCTTAAACCTCTAAGGCGCCATCTACACGAGCTACAGTATTGCGGCGAGAACTTGATGGTACGGCGAGATTATCGCAATTATTTCACCCGTGGAGATGGCGCCTAATTCTTGCTTCATAAGGTGTCATAAAAACTAAGACCACTTAATTATCTTCCTTAAAATCTTAGTTTATGTGAAATATTCTATGAAAGAAGCTACTCTTTATATGAACTTGTTGAAGTTTATAAACCGTATCGCAAACTTAAGGAGGTCTATTCATCGTACCATTATTGGCATGGAAGATATTGCCGTTCAAGGTTTAATATCCAGTATCATAACGTTTGTGTTCTCTCGTGGCTTGAGCAGAACTTCCAACTATATTAGCTTTGACTATATTAACGTTACAAATGGAATTGTATATACCTACTTTTAATAGTTAGAATTTTTCTGAAAAGATTTTAGTTTTGTTTGAAGTTTCAGAAACACTAATGACGTTTTGAAATGCTATAAAAGTTAGCACAAAAGACTAAACAACAATTTGTACTCTGCGCATGACAGAGTGACAAATAACAAATTGTTGAAACTTTCACAAAACCATTACAAAGAACTCTTGATTAAATCATAACTTGAATACTTTTGACCTCAAGTGAGGTGACCTTAATTAATTGATCCAGAACATAAAAGGCATTTTCATTAAATTTTAAATCTGTCACAGATAAAATATGGAATTGATAATCCTGGGTCGGTCGTATTTAAATTATTTAGATTATTTAGATATGAGGGTCCCTTTGATTAGAGGTCGTGACGACAGCCCTACTGACGGTATTTAAATTAAATTTATATAATATAATAGTTATTTTGGGAATTCTAGAGGCTTTTGACGCGTCGTGATCAAAGACTTGACGCTAATGGGGGCTACAATATTGTGTAATATTATACAACTTTGTGTACGGTGTTGTGTTAACCTTGAAAGCTATGGGGGGTTCTTCTTTCGTATTGTCTGGCACAAATTACATGATAAGTTCATGTCAAAAATATAACTCAACTAGATAGAACCGGGCTGACTCTGACTGTCCCAGACATTTAAATCCATTCCTCGTCCAAGTCCTCCCATATCCAAGCTATTTTATATATGGGAGGAGTAGAAAGATAATCTATCATTATATGGACATGTACAGACTCTAGAATTTTATTAGTTATCCCCCTACCCCTTTCTTCTGGTGTTATTAGTATGCGTGAGGGCTTTTTAATTAATGCAGGAGTTTGTACCTACTATGGTGACGGTGCAGTGGTATGTTTGAATTTGTTAATGAACCTCTTACTTGTTTGCTTCTATAATTATTTGCATCAATCTGCCTTTTCCCAATTATGTTGGAGTCGGCTTCCAGTCCAACCGGATGCAGTTGAATACCACTATTTTACATGGAGCGACTGCTTGTCTGACCTCTACAACACCAGTAACTGGGTAATACGATACCCATTGGTAAGACTGGTGGTCAGACTTTCGGGCTTCTGACGACCCGTAACGACTATCAAAGATCCTCGAATGACAGCCGGGACCAACGGCTTAACATGCTTTGAGTCTCGGTATGTAAAGATGGTTACCCATCCATGGACTAACCTCGTCAAGCGTAGTTTAACCTGATGGATCGACTACGAGCTCCTCCACATCATATATTTATATATATACATTATGGATGGAACAGACTTCTGCTTTGAGTCCATACCTAAAATACCACTTTAAGACACACGTTAAGTACCCATGTTAATAGATATAACCTGTCCAATGGGCTCTCCTAAGTGATAGGTTAGTGACCTTAGGCCCTACTTTAAGCTGCCAATAAGTCACATTTGTATATGAATTATATATGACCTAACTTTCAAAATCATCTTATTCATCTCCACGGGCGAGAGAATTGCGGTGATAATCTCGCCGTGTCCTCAAATTTGCGCCGCGATACTCTGGCCCATATAGATGGCGCCTTAGAGGTATACGACAGGACGAGTTTTAAAGTTTAGCAAAAAGAAACAACACAACGATAAAAGGATAAATAGACTGAAACCTGTCAAGGGTTTCTAGTAATGTTCAGTAGTATTATTTTCAGGAGGTTGATGTGCAAAAGGAGGCCTTTGTCCAGCAGAGGGATTGCTGTAGCTCAATATGCTGATGTTGAAGATTATATTCGAAGATTTATTTATTCAAATCACAATTATAACACCTTCACTCATCCAAGGCGATGTTATAAGTCACAGTGTATAATTACACAGATATAAACAAAATATAAGTTTAATATAAATACATTTTATTAAAAACTTAACAACGTTTATAGGTTTCTTTTTTTAAAGAGGTTTATTTCTTTCAATAATTATTTGTGCTCTTTCAGTGAATATTGGCAGGTTTTGCCCAAATATACCTATCCTCCGAAATTTGAATACTGTTAACAATACCTGCAGCTCGTGACATAGGGGTAAACTTGAGTCGGTTAGTCCTAGCCGCTGGCACGTCTAACAGATATCTCTTTGTCAACTAAAGATTAAGCTAAAGATTTGTTGTGGCCACTATCTGTGTTACAAATATCGCCGTGTGGAGATTGCTCCATAAAATTTCTATAGATTTTGATGCCACGGCTGCGTCAGCTTGACTATCGCCGCGAATCCGCGATATCCTCTCCCGTGTAGATGGCGCCTTACCAATTTAAAAGTTAACCCTCTAAAAGCTACGAACAAACTAACTTAGTTATATGTTTAGTGACATCCAAGTCGCGTACTTTCCCTTCTTTATGTCTCATGAATATGTATCCAAGACTTACCGAGTATAAGAAACAATAGTTTACTAGTTCAAAGAGGTTAAGACAAGAATATTATGGAGAATGAACGCGAGGTACCCTCTTTTGACACGATAAAACAAAAGAGAACCAGTGATAACGACAGTGAAGAGTTGAATGAAGCTGTTATTTTAATAAGTGAGATGCTTGTTTTATGTAAAAAATGGAATTATTTGGGAATGCAAATAAATTTTGGTACCTTTGCTCTGTTCCAAAATGTTTTTTTACTGCAATTTAGTAATGTTAGTCAAACAATAATATTTTTTGGAAAAAGTGATGAGATATAAAGTTGAAGCCTTCTAAATACAGATGACTCAATAATATTTCTTGGAAAAAGTGGTGAGATATAAAGTTGAAGCCTTCTAAATACAGATGACTCTGTTAGATACTAATTTGTTTTTAGTGAGTGATTGTGTACGAATTTAACCTAAACAGGACCTGTTTACACTTTAATCACACACTCACATTTTTACACTTTTCGAACTTATAGGGTAAATTATTTGTAAGTTTTTACAGTTATACAGCACATGACGAGATTATTGTTTCTCAACTTTCGATCACTATTAAAGAACCGAAGGTCTCAACACGAAATCCCTAGCTCGAAATGTTTATCAAAAATAACACGAGACATGTTATTTTTGATAACCTCGACTTTTCTACTTAAGTTGGATAAAATTCCCGTCCAAAAAGTCGTTGAACTCAGTAAAAATTCCATTATAGGTATTCTTTAAAAAATAAAATAGAAATGTAATAATAAAAGTCATGCCTAAACAAACCTTAAAATTATTTATTAGGGGAGCTTCAACAAAAAAATCTAATTTGCCTTATGTTTGCAATGTTTAATATTCTAATAGCGTTCTTTCTTATATCTCACATCGCCTGCTGAAACCTGCTCCATTTCACCTAACATAAAATACGTTTTATTTCTTTAATACAGCTTGTACGGTTTCTAGGAAATGTTGTTCGAATGATAATAATCTCTGCTTTTTTTAAATTATATAATTTATGCTACGGATAAATAAACTTAATCCCCCTTATTACAAAACAGGGTTTATTTTCAGACCCAGGTTTAAAACATAAAGCCATTCTTGAATTTCGAACTTTATTCCGACTATGGTAAAGTTACTAAACACAAAACTGACAACTTAGTACCGAACTAAGTTTTCAATTTTGTATAAAGAACGGTATTTCAATCACTGTTACGTTCTTATTACAAAAACTGGCTCCATGGTTTAAGCCATGTCAAAATATAAATCTTGTTTTGTAATAAGGCGGAATGTGTTTTGAAGTAGCGTTTTCAAGGAAATATTTAATTAAAATTTATAAAGTTATTTATTTAGCTTGAATGAACCTATCCTTAAGAAATCTATAATTCAAAATTAATTCTTATTAACTAATTTCTAAATTAACTGCTGATCACAGGCTTGTCCCAAAATTAAACATATAGCAGCACATGTTTAGGGTTTTCTCTAATATGACCTAAGTATCGTTTTTCACAAAAGATTTTGATTGTTGAAATACAATTTAAGTTTAAGGGGCAATCAAAATTTTCAATAATAATAACTACTAGGTTACCTCTGACTAAAGGTTCCCTCGGGAAACAGAATAACTTTAACAATACTCATATATTATATCGGCTTCCACTATAATTTAGATTGCATTACCCATTGGCGCAGCGCAACAATGTAGAATAACTTCTCCCATTCCGTTAAGAACATATTTATGTATTGTTTACTGCTATCGGCTATTCGTGAAACAACTGGCGTTACTAATTGTACCGTTGAACAGTCGTAACCGAAGTTACATATTTTAATAGCGAAAAGCTAATTTTTTCTCCAAAGCAGTGAAATGCCTACGCGAAAAACCGTACATAAGTAGTATTTGCGCCTTTTTTAACTACCTCAATTTCGTTGCCATTAACACGGCAAGGCTCAACAGTGGCACCATATTTTTGTAGGATTACGAATACTCAGGCACGTGTGGGTTTTTTGTCGTAAATTAAAAAGTTTGCTCAAACATCCTCGGTGGCTGACACATCGCTGTGTTAACCTTAGGGATTGTAGCGCCCTCATAAAAATGTTCGATTTAAATCGTCGCGTCTCCCTTGTTCCTTTTCCGCCCCATTCCCCTCGGGGTGGGTGCGGTGCGCGCGCACACAAAATCAATACGGTCCGTGTTACGCACAAAATATACGGTGGCAACGAATAGAGTTGTCATGGTCAGCTTATCGATATTAATTAGTTTCGACACTTTTAGAGTGGCCGTAAAAATAGCCGAGGGTATACTTGGCTTTATATTTATTTGCACACCCATTTTCACTTCACTGGCCCATAATAACAGCCTAATAGATTTTTGCTCTGTTGTTCGAATTACGTTTCTCACAAAATTAGTATTCTTTAGCTGTTCTCTGCTAATTGAATTAGCTACGCTTATACTATTGTTAATAATTTTCGCATAATTCACGAATTTTCGAAAGAAAATGCTTTTGATTTATTTTCTTCGTAATTTACGGAGATTTGGGAATGGTTTTAATGTTAATTAGATGAGGATATTGCCATTTTAAATCTTAGCTGATTACTAAGACTAAGAAGTGAGAATTTTTCGTGCATACCAAATTATCATGCAAATAGTGTACGGCGAACCCTATCACTTACAAACTACCAACACGGGTCTATGTGTTCATTAGAAGTTAATGAAAACAGGCCTCCTATCAATAACGCTGTCGCCCGAACACTTAGCGTTGAACAAACCGTAATATAAACTAATAGACTTATAATAGGCACGTGGCCGATTGAATTATCGATGTCACAGCGACTCCATCCTTATGGACACCAAGATTAATGACTACAGAATTTGCACATTTTACCACGACATTTCCTATTTTGAATTTGTAATCCAATAATTTAAATGGTGTTTGCGAATTAAAACGTTTTGTTTTATTCAATAGAGGGGAAACTTGAGCGTGATCGCATCGCCATCTATTGAGCGTTCTGAAAAGTTTTGAACAAAACATTTATATTGGATGCCTGTTTGTGACGTGATCTCTCCAGTGTTCTTAGCCTGTCGAGGCTTTTATCATATTTAGAGCTCGGGTCGCATGCCCTCGGATTATAAATTGACAATTAAAAGTACTCTGCATTTTAATTGATACAGTCGTAACATGAAATCGGCAGGACCATTAAAGGCTGATAATTGTAGGACAATACAAAAAGGTTTCAATTACTAACTAAATTGCCTCTTATTTTAATGGTTACGGTCATTATTGTCACTGAAGCTAGCTTTTCAGAGCAAATTGAGAGTTTTAAAATAAAATTTAAACGGTAAACAAGTTCCGTGGTTATTAAAATGTCTAATTATATATTTCGCTGTAAATTCAGTCGGTTGACTTTTGAAAACAGATGATAACAGAAACAGCGAGAGATCCCATAAAATCCAATTAATTTAACGGGGAGTGTCGCTTTTGCCGAGACGTGATTAAAATAACAAAAAAGATCCATTACCCGCTATCTTCGGGAGTGGAGTCGACTGTTGGCGTCAAGAGCGAATATTGAACTGAATTATACGTAATATACGTGGGTATGTAGATATTGCTTCCGTGCCTCGAGCACGTTAAGCTGTCTGCCTCCGTTGTCAGGCGAATACCTATGACAGTTGGGTAGACAGAAGCCCGTAAGATATATTACCGATATCCTGATATAGATATCGAAAATCTATCATTCATTGAGTGGCTATTGTGAAATGGCAGTCGTTCCTTAAGAAAATAATGATATTCAGCTGGCAGACTAAAAGCCAACTCTAGTTAATAAAAAGTTAGGTTGATGATAAAACAGAGTAAGTACCCCCTGACGTTTCATTACAAGCAAGGAATTGCCTTCATAATTCCTTTTGACAAAATGTAATATCATTCTGCGAAAGTTGTAATAGTGTACCGAGGAACGTGGACGGTACAATATCGTCTTGATATTAAAGTCGGAGATTTTAAAAACAGCAGTATTCTGTGTTCCGCGTACACCGAGAACATCGAGAACACGTAGTACATTTTCAATTGTGACTTTTATACTCACGCGTTCGTACTGTATTTTGCCTGACGCAGTTATGTTATGCATTGTATGATGTACGGTAAGAGTATATGTTCATTTTATGAGGAAAAACATGTGACATTTTTGTAATGGAACTAACAGTATGTTTTATATCATAGGGAAAGTTTATACAGTTACGTACGTTAAGTTTGTACGGAAAGTTTATTATAAAAAAAATGTTAGACTGATTACCCATGAAACAAAACGTTGGATTTGACCAGCGTTCTTAAGAGACTAGTTTAACTGATTTACGATCAATATTTGTATATGTACAATTGAAACAAAACGTTGGATTTGACCAGCGTTCTTAAGAGACTAGTTTACTGATTTACGATCAATATTTGTATATGTACAATTAGAATGTAAATATCCACGGTTAGTATCAATACTATTTCCTATTCATTACATATTTAAAGCGGTGCATTATCATCTTTTTTAATTTTCTCTAAAGACAAGCTAAATACAAATGACATTGTAGCCGCTACAAAAAGGTATAATAGTTCTCCGTCAGTTCCCCAATGGCGGCACTTAGTTTAAAATAAGTAAAAGTTGAGTTATTTCGCGAGTACAATCTAGAGTGTTAATCCGGGTGACAATTGGATTTCCTTCGAGCGGCACTCCCGGTGGGCCGGTATTATAAAAAGAGAATACAGAAGGTTCACCTTTGATTCCTCGTATCGATACACTACACATTTTTTAAACGCTTTTCAATATAAGCGACACAATGTGGGTCATTGTGATCATGTTCTTCATCATGGCATCTGACGAAAGTCGTAGATAGATCTACCGAATCTAAAGACGTTACTTGTACACCATAAGTATCAGGCCAAAACATATAGTACTTGCAGCCTTTATGGCAGGTGCGTGAAGGAGAGGCAAGGTTCGAGCCTTCGCGCCCCTAGTCGCCGCAGGAGACACCCCGGGCGTCGGGAGTAGCAAGCCGATTTCCGGCCACCGTAGGCGCGGGCTTGCGGACGGTGAGCAATGGGTAGCTCGCCGTCCGACAAGGACCAGGCCCGGGTCGACGGCGTGTTGTGTTCCACGTGCGCCTCAAAGAGATGTCAGCACCAACTGATGGAGTCCGTTAGGACCAATGCCTGCCAGGGTTGCGAGCTTGTCCGAAAGGAATATCGTGGCCCTGGCACACAGGCAACGGAAGGAACACGGGTGGGTTTTAGTCAGTAAAAGTCTGACACGTTCGTCGTTCTTTTCCGCTCCGCCCAGAGCGGGAGCAGTTATTTGATAATCCCACCCAAAAAAAAAAGCGTTTATGGCAGGTGTGCCTGAATTGCATATGCTGTTTTATGAATAGATTTTCTGTACCTACCCATCTCGATACCTAAACTTACGACTCGATACTTGAAGTCAAGCACATGTATTGTGTGAGCACTCTGTATCTTTCATTGACTTGAATGTGCCCTGGCGGCTAATAATATATCATGCTCACTTAAATATGTCGCTGTTGGTGGCGTGTGTTGGATCATTAAATCTTCTTCAAAATGGTTGAGCTGAATGGTGCTGATCTATGCGTCATGTTCGTGTACGGGCGCCTCAGTGGGGACTGGTCATTTCTGCTAACGTACACGTCTTTCTACATTGTTCTTACATTTGTATAATTTCAACAAGAATGATTTAAACACTATTTTAATTTAAAAGAGTATCCGTGAAGTTTCTTGCCCGTTCTTCTCCATTGGAACCTACTATGATTTGGCATGGGCAACTAGCTTCATCTTTCTGACTGACAATTAAAAGTGATCCCTTGACAATTCAAAAGTGCCTGTAAGTGGTTTATTTGAAATAGATGCTTTGAGTTTTTAAGTTTGACGAAACTTCTTAGTACCTACTTTAAGTCGAGCAATAATTTTGTGTAATTCATCTGTGGATAAGTTTAATTACGCGAATGCTACGTAGTAGTAGCTCTTCTGTGTTCACCTGTTTGGTGAACCGTAGCTCCCACACCGGTAGTACAGGGGTGCCGGGTACGTGTTAAATCTGCCGCCTTCCGCCTCGGGTGATATGGTTACGTTAAATACTTTTGAAGGGCTGTTATTCAATCAGTGATTGCAATATTGTCGAGGTCTGTATGCGGTTGGTTCTGTTTGGATGCTGATTGTGGGGTTGTGGGGGATGAGTACTTTTTTTATATATTAAAGCTTTGGATACTTTGCTTGTTTCTGTGACATTATTTGGTTTTGATGTGTAACATTTTTTCTGTCGCTGTCTATGGGAGTGATTTCGTGAAAATGGACGTTAGTGTGTAGCAGAAGACAGCATGGAATTAGTAAGTTCTTTATAATAGCATGGAATGAGTGTACTCATGGAATTAGTAATTACTATATAGATTGTAAGCACCTTCCCATTTCTTCCCGTGGGTGTCGTAAAAGGCTACTAAGGGACTTACTAGAAAACGGGCAGCAGCGTTCTCTATGCATTTTAACACCATACTGCGATCGCCAACCCGCCTGCCAAGCTTGGCGATTATGGCAACCCCCCCCCCCCTTGGGGAGGCCTATGTCCAGCAGTGGACGTCTTTCGGCTGAAATTATGATGATATAGATTGTAAGTAGAGAGGATCTAATTTCGACCAGTGGGCGACCACTAGTAATGAATAACTATTCGAATAAATATTTCAGTAAGTATTTAACTTTTTTAATTTTGAGGTTAATTTCTGTCGCTGCTCAGTGCTTATCAACAAGGTGAGATGTCAGATGTTACACATCATATGCGACTACTGTAAGGCTCGCTCATATTTTTTTTAATTTTGACAATTATTTCGTTGCTTCCTGTCTCTGGTTTGTCGTTTTCCTAAGTGTTTTCGTAGTCTCCTTAAACCTCAGTTTCCAAATCTTTTAACGGAATAAAAATATACAACATTATTTTTAGTATATATGAAACCCGAAACACGTGTCTAGTATTTTTATGTAAAGAATCTATGTACACAATTTCAAAGCAGTATCATGAAAAATCACAAAGTTATAAGGTTGTTATGTCACCGGGTTGTCCGTACAAAAACATACTAACGGCGCCCCCGCGCCTCCACAGTCGTTTTGCGCTCATTGATAATAATTTGGCAGTAGGTACCTAATCGTCGGGGTCCGAAAGGGCCAATGCCTGCCAGGGTTACGAGTTTGTCCGAAAGGGATATCGTGGCCCTGGCACACAGGCATTTGAAGGAACACGGTGGTTTTTAGTCAGTCAAAGTCTGACACTCCCTCCCGCTCCGCTCAGAGCGGGAGAAGTTATTTGATGATTTCCCACCCAAAAAAAAAAAAAAGTTACGTAACCGTACGGCCATTGTATTGTAAGTAATTAAATGATGATAACATTTTCCATCCCACTTAAATATTTTTGGGACAAAATATAACATGGTGTAAAAAATATTGAAATCGATTCAGTTCCTTATTCTGAACAAACTATATTTAGGTTTCACATAATTATACTAAAAATATTGTTGTATATTGGAAAGCAAACAGTTTGTTTCGTCAAAAATCGAATCTTTTAATTCAGAGGCAAAATATCACCAATACACAAAAAACATTATCTAACCACAGTATCATCTAACCCTTTATCCACTTTCATCCATCTATCATCCACGTCGCACACCGCAACGTAACATAACTCTGATGAGCTGGATGATGTATCATCATTAATCATTGGCTGTCTCAGTTCTATGATGTACTTTAGCATACCTACGTCTGATAGACTGTATAACCTATTAATTTGTACTATTATTAATCAATGTGGGTGCTATATATATTATATACTGTTGAGGTGTTCATTCTTATTTATTAGTTTGGTGTTGTCTTTGAATATTGTGTAAGCTATCTTGTTATTGGCTTATGAAACTAGGAAAACCAATAGTTCATTTCGATCGTAATGTGAAAAGGTATTGTAATATGTCAATATATCTTATGAAGAAAACGGCTTGACTTTGGGTACATTTTTCTATATCTACGGCTTTCGTCTACTTTTGTTAAACGAATTCAATGGATGAAGCCATATCATTTGAATATGTTCGCTTGTCTTTCAAATTCGAAAGTAATGTCCCTACTTTACTTACTCATTTTTTGATAAGCTGGTAACATTTATCAACGATAATAAATTAATGAATGCGGTTAAATTCTATCCCAGCCATTTATAGGCAACGTCGGCGGAAAGTTATGTAATATAGTTACAACTAAAGCAACTTTAATATCTGAACTTAACTATAACAATTTGCTAACTAAAGCACTTAAACTATATTAATTGATTACGTCATCAAACTGCAGTTTTAGAAGGAAAATGTGCGATCGTTGTCTATGACTTATGAGATAAAAGAAAATGAGAAGTTAATGTATAGTGTGTACTTTTTGCTCTCAAGGTCAGGATTAAGCCTTTAATTGAACCATATATCAACGTCGGGTTGATCAGTTGGTCGCCTTAGGCGCTCTAGACCTCCTCCATCCGTACTCTGGAGAGCTGCTATCAGATCTCATCCAAATCATTACCTGACGGAGAAACGAGGCTTCGAAATGACCTCGTTTGTATGAAAATGTTGCTCTGGGTACTTAGTTTTTACGGTAAGTGTATATGACTCAAACTTTACAATCTTATGGTGTCTACAAGTCCTTAAGACTGGAGCTTGTTACCGACACATGTAAAACATCCAAGTTTTAAAACCTGTTCAACCTAGTCAGACGACTAGCTTGAACAGGTCTTAAACCTTGTTGAAAGTCTCCCGAGTGTCTACTCGAGTGACTTCCAAAAAGTTTTAATACTCTCTAGAAACTCGTCTATGTAAAACATACATATGTCTATCAACAATTATTTTGTCAAATATATTTGGATATGAATTCCAGGCGCTTAGAGAGTTGCTTGTCCTATAATTCTCACATACACACTTGAAACTTCATAGTCATGACCAAAACTAACGCTTGGGCTCGCCAAGTTTCTATAAATCAATTGGGACAAACTGTTTCACAGTCGAGCACCTAATATATATCTACATGTATATATATATACGAGTAAGACAGATAGGTACATACTACCGAAGTTTCAACAACTTCGTCGACGCCCGGGGAAAGTGGTGAAAGGCGGTGTCTCCACTACCTATTACCATAGAATAGATAGGTACAGAATGCCGGCTCCATACAACTAGTGAAAACAGGTGCACTCCGACATAGACGCATACAATACGTAATAAAAACCCTGTTGTTACTTCTACCTACGTTTTAAGAATCGGTATACATACGTAATAAAGCATGTCATTTATAAAAACTGTACTACAAAAATAATTAAAATAAATATTTAATTATTAATATTTTTAATGTTTAACTGATTTCTTACCTCTTTAGTTCTTTGATTTTGACTTCTCGACTAGCCAATTCTTATATTTTTTTAAATTATAACTCCATCAATGTTGTGCGTGTAGGTTAATGTATACGTCCCTAAAAGGAACAACAGGGTTTTTGTTACATACTTTATATGGTGATCTCAGACAGTCATACCTACTAAAAATGAAAGAAAGAAAAAGTATTTATTGGGACTCGCACAGGAAGATCACAAATTAAACTAAACACAATCATAGAAATAAAATAGTAGTAGCGAGTTCAAAAACGCTTTCTATACCAACTATCTTATGTTAAGAACCAATGTAGAAACCTCAAATCGTATGGATCAAAGTTAGAATACTTCAATATGACCGATTTATGCTCTAGAAGAAAAGCTGCGGATATTGTATACTTATTTAAGTTGATCAATGCCCACGTAGATTGTGAAGGTTTGCTGGGCAGAATTCAACTAGCTGTTCCACGCCAGAGCAGTCGTTTATGCAATAGGCGCACATTTGTGCTGCCTCATTGAAGAACAAATATAAAACAACATGCTCCATTTTATAGAATGTTTTCCAGCTACAACGGTGTGAGACAGCAATTTGATATTTTCTCCGGGACCTTAGCATCAGCCAAAATTAAAATTAGGATGAGTCTGTGCAACCATTCGACTAATAATAATTAGTCCAATGGCATTGGCTGCATATTATTTATAAGCTTATTTATAGTTATTTACTTTGAACTAGCTCATACATTGTGCATGCTATGTTCACTATTTTAGGGCATGCATTGTGATGTGTCTCGTTAAGTTTGCCTTGTATATCTAAGTAATATTGTATTGCCCGATTTGTGATCCATTAAATTAAAAAAAAACCGGCTAAGTGCGAGTCGGACTCGCACACGAAGGGTTCCGTACCATTATCTATAAAAATGGCAAAAAAATCACGTTTGTTGTATGGGAGCCCCCCTTAAATGTTTGTTTTATTTTAATTTAATTGTTTATTTTTAAAGTGAATATATAACTAAATATTCTGTGAATATTTCAAGCGTCTACCTGTTGCCGTTATTAATATAGAGCAAAAACGAACAAAAAAATCACGTTTGTTGTATGGTTGGCATGGCACGGTTCATGAGATACAGCCTGGTGACAGACGGACAGACAGTCAGACGGCGAAGCCTTAGTAATAGGTTTCCCGTTTTACCTTTGGGTACGGAACCCTAAAAACCAAAGTAAAATGGAAAAAAATACAGAAAATCCTGGAGGAAGCTAAAAGGCCTATCCTATCTCAGTATGATGCTGCGACATTTAAAAATAAGTGTCGCAGCGCTGGTATTATGATAAGGCCCGAACTAATGCCAGTCGCGAGCGCACTGTACGTAAAACAGGTCTATTTTGGGTGCGTTGCTCGTAATATGGCGCTGACCTTCTGTACCCATCTATTTTCTGCTACTCCCTACAAATTGTCCCAGTGAAATGCCGAGAGATGTAAAGCCTCCATGGTTGTGCCTATATATACAGCGTGGTAGATACGCAAATATCCTACTTAACGAAGCGGAAGTTTACTTCATAAGTTTTATGACTGTAAGCTACCGTTAAAGGGAATTCGGGATGCTTCAAATACGTCTTTCATAAGCGTAAATGAAGATATGTTTGGGAAAATGTTAAGGTATCTATTATAGGACTTAAAGTTTTTATATGGTTGATGATGATATTATTATGATGTTTCTAAGTATGATTGGGACAAGAATGAAGTTACTACCTACTATATTTCTACTGCAACTGCTGTAAGAAATAAAAGGCCAAGATAATGAAGCCTTGCGTGCCTCAGGAAAATAATTCAACTGTCCTGGAAGGCAATAACCGAATTACTTGGAGGAGCATGATAGAAAGTCAGCATTCCCCTTAGTATCGAATCGATCATTGATGTATTTCTGAATATTTTAAATTGCCCTCTTGAACGCAAATAGAATGATGGCGGTTGGAGCCATATGAGTGTCCTTAAAAGGAAATTGGGGTCGATGAAGCATCAAGTTCTCGTCAAGCTCTGCTTCAGCTGTGCGTAGGTTGAGTCAAGACTGTCTGTAGACAGACTATGAAACAAAACTACACTTGCAATAAAATAATAGGAAGTCATTAGTCAAAATCAAATTGAAATTCACGGAAAAACCTTTTTTTGTTCTCTTGTCTTATTTAATTTAATATTCAGGTACTCTGGTTTTCAAGCTTTATCATTACAAAGCTTGAAAACATCGTTGTTTCAAACTGCCTATAATCACACAGAAAGTCATCAAGGGGCTCGTAACTTTGAATCCCGATCAAAACCTCAAGTAAAGCCAGAATATATACCTGCATACATACGCAAATCCTGTATACATTCTTCCTTTAGGTTGAGGAAACTTAGTGTGAGCACATATTGGGCAAAACTTGTCAACTTTGTTCGACGCTTAGAAGGCTCCAAAGTTTGCCGTGACAAATACACATACCCTGTACTGATGGGAAATCAATAGCTTTGACGTGCTCTTTTTGTTTTCTATTGTTACGTAAAGTTAAGGGATGTCACGCCGACGATTTATGAATAGTGTTTTGTTTTTAGGGTTCCGTACCTCAAAAGGAAAAAAACGGAACCCTTATAGGATCACTCGTGTGTCTGTCACAGCTGATTTGCTCCGAATCTACCGGATTGATTAAATTGATATTTGGTACACATATGAATTTCTGTGACCCAAACACAGACGTGTTATGTAAATAAATTAATTTTCAATATGCAGGTCACTTTTGGGGGCAAATTAGAAAATTAAAAAAAAAAAGTTTTGCTGACTGTACCGTGTGACATATCAAATGAAAGGGCTTCTTTTAAGGATTTTACATATCTTTTTTTCATAATTTTAAAATACATACTTTTGTAATGATTTAAGAAAATAGATGAAAAATTACCATTCCCCCTCCCCTTATCTCCGAAACTACTAGCCTAAAATTTTGAAAAAAATACAGAAAATATATTTATAGATTGCAGGAAAACCTATAAGAAGTTTGTGATCTTAAAATAACATGGTACATCACTCAATATTGTGCGTACAAACTTACATTTGCAGTTGGAATGTATGGGGTATCAAGTTTTTCAATTACAATGTTAAGTTTGTTCTTGGGATAAATTAATCCCAACTACGGAACCCTTCATTGTGCGTGGTCCGACACGCACTTGGCCAGTTTTTTTTATGTTTGGATATCTTTCATCTTTTCCATCTTTGCTATTATCTTTCCTCTCGCTTTCTGTGGGCGTGATTTCGTGAAAAGGGACGGATGTGTGTAACAGGAAGTCACAGCTTGAACATGGAATTAGTATACTCATGGAATTGGTAAGTCCTATATAGATTGTAAGTAGAGTGGGTCGAATTTCGACCAGTGCGCGACTAATAGTAATGAATAATTCGAATACATATTTCAGTATTTAGCTTGTCAGACTTTCGGACAGTCTGACAAACAGTCTTACCAAGCGGTATCATTTACCCAGTTACTGGGTTGTGGAGGTCAGATAGGCAGTCGCTTCATGTAAAATAATGGTATTCAGCTGCATCCGGTTAGTCTGGAAGCCGACCTCAACATAGTTGAGAAAAGGCTAGGCCAGGGGTCGGCAACCTTTTAAGACGGAGGAGCCAAAAGTTACAATTTACATAATTTGCCAGTTTTTAAAGAGCCCCTAAACATTTTGTTTCAATATTTGCTTATATATTTTTGATTTAAAATAAACGACTTTAAATATGAAATAATTTATTCATGCAAAAATATATAAAAATATTTTTTGTATGTTACGAAAAATGTTTTTTTAGCAAAAAACATATTAAAGCATTTTAGCTAGCTGCTAGAATAATAATACAATAATTAATTCAATAATATAACTTTATGAATATACACTTAATGAATAATAATTATTTTTTGCGTATGGGATTGGAGAGCCACAACTTTGTATCGAAAGAGCCGCATGCGGCTCGCGAGCCGCAGGTTGCCGACTCTTGGGCTAGGCAGATTGATTTTTTGGTTCCATCGAATGTCTCATAAAAAATGTAAGCAGACACACTTTCTTGCAAAGCAATTAGGTACGAGTACTTTTACCTCCTATCAATTTCCCTAGCTCAATTTTCGTACGCGCTTAGCATCCATTTTATTTCGATACCCTCGCATATTTATAATGAAGTTGGTTCGAGCCATAAAATTTATGTGGCGATCAAATTAATTTATAGTTGGTAGGTACGTCCGAAGTGATATACCGGTACTCATCATGAGTTATAACGATGTTTATATAACAAATTGTTGCCGGTAACGGTTACTTTTATAGTTCGACGTTTTCCTAATTGAAAGTCTTTGAGAATGTTTTATTTATGGTATGAAACTAACTTTGTATTTGTTTCGTTACCAATGAGTTCACTTACTTGTACAACATATTTACTTGTTTACAAGAAAATCAACGAGTTGAATCGAGAAATAGAGACAAACACGAGCTTATCCGATAAAATTAAATGTTAATAATTGTAGCTATCAACCAACTTGACTGACTGGCGACTAAAACTAATAAAGTTCACATAAAACTGAAAATAAGTAGAATTTTACTGAAATTATGAAAAGAAAAGAGTTTCTATCAAGCAATAAAATATAACAATCTAGCCTAGCTCATAAATTAATTGGAAGTTAGAATTTTTTTAATAAACATTTTTTTTGAGAATATAATTATTATTATGAACTATACATTTATGATGAAGTAGCACAGTATACTATATAGAAGAATACTTCTATAGAAGATACTAAAGTGTGTCTATTCAGGAGTTTTACAGCTAACTAGCAGCCCGGCATCGACAGCGCGACTTCGTTCGCGGGGTGTCCTACCCCTACCCTACGTTACCCCTAAACCTTCGCGGGCGTATGCAGAAAAACTCACCCAAGTTTCATCAAAATCGGCCCAGCCCTTTCGGAGTCCATAGAGGACAAACAAACAGGCATTGAATTTTATTTATATAGATAGAAGAAGATAGATAAAACAGAATATAAATTGAGTAGTTTTGGTAAATCAATAAACTTGCACGAAGCACTTAAAATATGTACTCGCAATGTCTGCGTTATTAATTCATTCTGAAAACAATTAAGCTTGAACATTTTCTGGAATAGCTACTCAGCAAACGCTCGATAACCTTTTTATAAATCTATGTAGGTCATTTCCGATTAAAGCTTTAGCTTCATTAGCTTTACGAATAAACATAAAACGGCCGCTTCAACTGATATTTCATCTACTTAACTTCATAATTAATACATTATACCTTTACAATATTAGTTTTATGTCTACTCAAGAATAAGTTCCCCAGAGAACAATTTCCCCGTACAAGCTCCTTATATCCCAGGGAAATTTAAAAGTTACAAGCAAGAAATTTTGCTTGAGGAATAACCGCAGGCTAGGCGATCGGTTGGTACTACATAAAGGAATTTATTTAAAAAATTAAAACCTCTTTACAAAGGTTTCCTAAGTTGGTCGGCGAGAAACTTTTCAAAGCATACGGCGGGCGAATATTTAACTTTGCCGTGGGTATGTAGTATTGCCAGAACTTATATGAATAGAAAAATAAGGCCTGGAAATATTAATATTGTAGATAAAACAGTCATATGAAAGCTTGTTTACTTTTTAAGTTGACATTTTTCTTTTGATGTTCCATATAAATTGTGTCTTTCCTAGAAATTTGTAAGCGTAAAATTCAACATTTTTGCGGAATTTAAGCCAAGTTATTTAGAACTTTTTACTCGTCGCTATTCTATTATGTTAAATGGAGCGTGCTAAAAAAAATTTAATATCTCTTCGGAGAAACGAAACATTAGAGCTTCCACAGAAGCGCCTGAATGCTTTATAAAAATTCTAAAACATATCTACGAAAAATACTGAAGGCAAATATCGAATATCGCCTAGTCTCTGGTTTGTCTGGCAACATTAGGGAAGAATATGTAAATATGGAAGGTTTTCGTCGCCCCCAGTATTCAGGCTGTTAGACAAATGGTTCTCGCGTCGAGACACTCAGAGGGTGCCATTTATCATGTCCGTAAGGAATCTATAGGTGCGAGGAGTCAGCCACGAAGGCCACACGTACCGAATAGATATTTTTAGGGAGATTTATGTTTGGAATGAAGGGAATTTACCTTTGGGCTTATAACAATAGAGATATTTCGACGGTTACAAGTGAAGAGATCAGTACCCCAAGTGTAAGTTTGCAAGAGAGTAAACGTAACTATTTCGTTTGCGTTAAAATTTTACCGCTGGATCATAAAGCTAAGAATGTAAAGGTGAGAATAAGAATCTTAACGTAAACGCGCTAGTTAAGTTAACTCACTTGCAAACTTGGGGTACTGGGCCTGGAGCATTGTAGAAGATAAATTTGATTTTAGTTTACCGCGCGACTAGCATATATACAACGTCCCGACATCAACCGTCGGGCAGTTGCCCACCAGACACGACACCCATCACGTCGGGGTCACCAGTTTGGTGGCATGAGGAACAGGGTGTAAAGTTCACTCATCCACCATAGAAAAGGGAGGATCCTCCGACCAGACGGGTGTCGTGTCTGGTGGGCAACTGCCCGACGGTTGATGTCGGGACGTTGTATATACAGGCTGACTTTGAAAACATGCGACAAAATTTAAGGGAGTGTTCTACCCATCAATATGAACAACTTTTACTAAAGGACCAAATTAGAATTCGCAAAAAAAAAGTCGACCTTCCTATAAAGGTACATAACCGATTGGAGCATTTTGTATAAGAAGGTCGATTTTTTTTTTTTGAATTCTTATTTGGTCCCATAGTAAAAGTTGTTCATATTGATGGGTGGAACACTCCCTTAAATTTTGTCGCATGTTTTCAAAGTCAGCCTGTATGCTAGTCGCGCGGTAAACTCTAATTGCGCGATGCAGGATTTTGCGTGACGTCAGTGTGACGCGTAGTACGTATGTGGCGATGTTGATGCCGCTACATGTAAAAAAGCAGTTTAAACGATCCAATTCACATTGCAGTTTGTAACAAAATACACCAATACATTCAAATCTTTTAAACTTCTAAAGCATCACGAATATCGCAAAAACATATAACCCATTAATTTTATTTCAAATAACATAAATCTGAATCGCACGTTAAACAAGAACGTGACTTATCGTCGATTTAAACCAAATTAAAAAGACATTCGTTCAGTCTGTGCATGAGTTTCTTTTTTAATTTCTTCGTCGAGTTGTGAGCTGAAAGAGCGTGTAAGTAAAAAACGCGGGACTTCGGGAGCGAGTGCTGAGGACGTTTAAGTACGGGACTTGCCAAGCCCGGGACTTGGCAGGGCTGTCAACTCTTGACAGCTCAAATTGTGATATATTATGGTTGAGCGTCAACACGGGTCAAGTGTATTTTTATGAAGGATATTTGTATTATGTTTTTATTTTGTAAACTAGGTGTGATCTTCTTTTTGAAATGGAATTTGTACGAGGACTGAATACATTTCATTTGATATATTTATAAGAGTACATTTCAAATGTCAATTTAGCTTTATATTAAATATGCGCATAATTCTGTATACGTATATCGCTCAGACATAATGAAACATTCTGAAAAATATATACCTAATATTTATCAAATTCTTATTTTGAAGTTACGATGAGTTTTAAAAAGTGTTCGAGTTTCTCATTTACCTTAAACGTAAAAACGTTGTTAAAATTCAACAAAATGGAACAAACAAGACCTACAATTTTTCTTCGTTTCATTTATCTACTTAACTAACAGCGAGCAGCGACTCACCGAGGCAACTAATTAGTAGTGACAGCCCTATTTTTCCCGATCCTTTAGTGTCGTAACAAGTGTCCACGGGATCTGCATGCATTTGCATAAAGTGCCAAGTTCCCGGACTTGAAGAGGAGCCCGTCACTACTGGCTGGTTTTATTTGTCTAGCAATTACATTTTCGAGGCGGTCTACCTGACTTAAATTTTCTTTTACTTTCTAAGTTCTTAAAGAATCTCTTGGGATGATAGTAGGTACTACGTCTTTGATTGAAATTTTACAGTGCTAATTTGAATTTGAATGACACGCGGGGCCTTTGTGCCGTGTCGCGTCGCGCGACTAGTCGCGCCGGTATGTAGAAGCCTTTACATACAACTAATTTTAAAACCTTTATTAAAACGGAATATAGTCAAATTTATTATTTTAGATTCAATAACGTTCCATCCAAAAATTTATAAAATAGCCAATTTTCTTTTTCGTCCTCAATTTATTATTTCAAAATTATTAACTCTAAAATGTATGGGCAAGATATATAATATATCATGTGTTTTTAGGCAAATATTTAACTTGATCTCTTAGAATACCAAGAATATCATCTTTAACAATATTTTCTTGGAAATATAAAATATTTATTCGCTCAAATTTTAAATAGAGAGAGAACCTTGCTTACAGTAGCTAGTTATCTCAAATATTCATCAATTTATATTATAAGCATGTAACGTTGTACTTAACTATTACAAAAGTAACTTAATTTATTCGTATGACTTGCGTTTTAAGTGAAGGCTGTCTGGGTCGAATGTGTCAAGAGAGGATTCAAAAAGGGTTTGTAGTCTCGTTTTATTATATCATAAATTGAGTTGTCATATAAGTAATATTCATAATCATAACACACAAGGACGAAATTAAGGGCACATTGACACCTAAAGTATCAAGATTTTTTTTCTTTTTAACTTTCGGGAAGAGAAAATAAACCATTGTTATGTGGGAAAAAGAGCGATAAACCATTACCGTCCTAATTATGCTATCAAAACTCAACAAAAAATAGGAACATGCTTTAAAAGTTCAAATGAACTTAACTGTAGGAGTCGGTATTAATCTTTTCTTTTGCCAAAATCTCTGAAACCATATTGAGCCCATTTATCCAGCATTAAACGCCACCTGACCAGATAAGAGCCTCATAACCCGACTACCAAGCTCGCCTGTTCCATAAAAATAAATACTTGTGTTGGCGACTATTCGCCGGTACTTAGGGCAGGGTGGCACTTTCGGTGCCAACTGGCATAAGTTCAGCATTGCCGACTGCCGTGCCTACCCAACAATCCTCAATTGTGTTTACAGTATTTTATTCTTTTATTTTATTTATATAACACTGGAAAATAAACTTTAGGTAGTATCCTGTTTGTAGTGTAGATACAATGAGACTGCGATATTAATGGAAAACTATTACATTGTAGCAACCAAACACAGTAGAACAAAAAAGTTTATACTTTCTTGTTCTACTGTTCTGGGGATCGAATTATCTTTGTTTGGACAAGTCGAAGTCCATTCAAATGTGATGTGATCCATACACCCAGATATAATAAACAAAATGCCATGAAAATTTGTTGAAAAGGTTTTCGCTGCCATATTGTGACATAATACTCTAATTTTCGGAGCTTAATTGGTAAGTTCCTACTCCAAATATTTGTTGTTCACGTAGGGATGGTTCCCACATGTTACAAAATTAAGATGTTCTATGTCCAAAGTTTGGCTCGGGGTAATAAATGTTGCGTCATAAACCATGACCATGGGGGCCATGAAGTAGGGCTTGTAACTTGTAAATTACAACCTCTCTTATCATTTGATTAACAAGAAACTTACTGGATGAAACATAGTTAGTACCTTAAACAATTTGGTACTAAAAACGCCTAAATGAACAACACACAACAAAATGCTATTGCAAAACTTTCAAACACAGGAATGGGTTTCCCAATTTTTTGCAAAACACACCTTTAATCCAAAACAGCAGAATAGCTTTTAAAGCACAGTAAAAAACCACGCGGTCTGATAGGAAATTCAATCAAAGCAACAAAAGAAACGCTCTCAAATCGAAATAGTTTTCTAAATAAGCCGGAACAATTTTGTAAAGGCACAACTTTAGCAATATCGGACAGTCTGAGTGTCGACACTCCCGACACTCCCTGACACCGCTGACACCGGTCTCCGGTGTACGTTCGATACGATATTAAATACACTTGAGAGCGATGTAACTTCTAACTTTTATCTCGCTCAGTTTGTAAGTTGTCGACTTAAGAATTGGTTTAGGAAAGCTATTTTAAAACTGAATTTGATAACTTTGTGTCTGGCTTGAAGTGTTATTTGAAAAGTAGATAGTTTAAATTAGTTGTTAGTAAACTGCTTGATTTTTAGGGTTCCGTACCTCAAAAGGAAAAAAGGAATCCTTATAGGATCACTCGTGTGTCTGTCAGTCCGTCTGTCACAGCTGATTTTCTCCGAATCTACTGGACCGATTAAGTTGAAATTTGGTACACATATGAATTTCTGTGACCCAAATACGGACGTGTTATGTAAATAAATGAATTTTGAATATTGGGGTCAGTATTTAAAACAATACAGAAAATAGTTCTTTACTTATAGATTACAGGAACACCTATAAAAAGTCTGTGATCTTAAAATAACATGGTAAATCACTCAATATTGTGCGTAAAAACTTACATTTGCAGTTGGAATGTATGGGGAGCATGTATTTCAACTACAATGTTAAGTTTGTTCTTGGGATAAATTCATCCCAACTACGGAACCCTTCATTGTGCGTGGTCCGATGTATATTATTGGTTGGCATTTTCATTTCTCTTTTCAGTCTTTGTATTTTCTTCCACGACTGGGCAAAGATCTACAACACCACATAAGCTTTGGCGTATATCTGTACACACAGTATGTACCTAAAAACTTTCTCAACTTATACATGTCTCTGTTATGTAGGTTAATTCCGAAAACTTCCAACCTTTTTAATCATTTTGGGGGAAAAAGGTTCAGTAGAATTAATTTTACGCTTGCAAAAGCAGCAGGGGGCCGCTAGTAAAGTAATTAGGTAGATAAATGTAATTGTCACGCCTGTATTCCCCTGAAGAGAAGCTTGTAATAGGTGGACACAGACAAGTTACCTACAATAGCTATAGAAAGAGAAGAAAGTAGTTCATACAGGCTTTTTTTTTTTGGGTGGGAAATTATCAAATTACTTCTCCCGCTCTGGGCTGCGTGTCAGACTTTACCGACTAAAACCCACCCGTGTTCCTTCCGTTACCTGTGTGCCGGGGCCACGATATCCCTTTCGGACAAACTCGCAACCCTGGCAGTGTTCATACAGGCTGACTGTGAAAACATGCGACAAAATTTAAGGGGGTGTTCTACCCATCAGTATGAACAACTTTTACTATCGGATAACTTTAACATTCGCAAAAAAAAATCGACCTTCTTATACAAAATGGTCCAATCGGTTATGTACCTTTATAGGAAGGTCAAGTATTTTTTTTGCGAATTATAATTTGGTCCTATAGTAAAACTTGTTCATATTGATGGGTAGAACAATCCCTTAAATTTTGTCGCATGTTTTCAAAGTCAGCCTCTGTATTCTAGTTAAATACATAACATCAAGCCTGTAATCCCGCAGAGGGGAAGACCGGTACTTTTAGCACACCCAAATTTTTCTAGCTACGTTAAAGTCCCATGTTAAGCTGGCTTCCCACGGTGCGTATACTGCGGATGGACGCGGTGCGTCCGATTCGCGGCGAGTCGGTAACCTTAAAGATGCAGTGTGAGCTCTCTTTACGAGTTCTCTTTCACTTTGCATTTTGAAATAAAAGTGGATCTAATAGACGCATACCGACCGACACGCACCGTTAGAAGAGCCTTGGTGTGCAGTTTGCGTGGTTGTCGGTCGTGTGGGATAATCCACAATTTCACGGACCGAGGGGACTTAATAGGGCTTTGCTTAACTTAATAGGGATAACCAGGCAAAAATCTGGACTAGACTTAGTTAGTTACTACTACTGAATATGTTTCAGCTTTTTGTAAATGTGCTCGTTTGGTAGGTAAGTTCTTCGCACCATGCCTATTGCTGCTGCTACGCAGCGTAGCTATGTTCCAGACTTTCAGTTTAAAGGGTAATGGAGTGTGTAATGAGATATTTCAGTATTTTAACCGAAATACTGAATACAGAGCCACCCTAGAACCGAAATTTCAAAGACATGTGACATTCACCAACCCGCACTAGGCCCGCGTGGCCCCGTTACGGCGCACTCCCTCTCACAGAGAGGAGGCCTGTGTCCCAGCAGTGGGAACAGACAACCTATTTTTTATGGGATTTCCTCTAGTATTGCATAAGTCCATAGATGGCGTTGACAACTTACCAAGGGCTGCGAGATTGATATTGATTGACGTAGAAAATACAAAAACAACTTTGATTCACGTACAATTAAAACAAGACTTTAAATGAAAAGAGCTGTTAAAAGCTGACGTCATATAAATATTACCTATGCCCATAAAACCCTCTTCAAAACACAGGTGATAAAGTGTACCCCAACATTAGCGATCGTTAATTACGAAATGATTAAATTTAATACGTCACGGCACGATCTTAATTAAGCTTTTAACATAATGGCAGATTTGTACGTCTACGTATTTCTAATAATCATGTATGGAGCTTTTTGTGTTTGTGTGTGTGTGTGTGTGTGAGTAGGTGATGTTACTTTCGCAATGATTTATTCAAGTATGTGTTGATAGATTATATGAGTGATTATGTCAGCTAGAAGCTTAGAAATTGTACGTCTTTGAATTTGGATTTCTACACCAGTCATCTCTGGTACACGTACACGAAGAGTGCTTATAACACTCTTCGTGTACAATATAATAACGCCTTTAGAGCTATATTAAAGCTGCCTTGGCGGTGTAGTGCGTCTGGCATGTTCGTTGAGAACCGAGTTACCGATTTTTCGGGCTCTTGAGGAAACTCAAGGCATCCTTCCTGACTCGACTATGTGCATGTACGAACCAAATAGTGTCTGCAACACTTCGCTGTGTGTACATGCTAAGACGCTGTATTTTAATGTAATTCATTTAATTTTCAATATCTATTGTAATTTAATTTAATTTTTTGCATGTAATTTAATTTAAATTTATAATGGATTGTAATTTTGTTTTATTTTTGTAATTTTACTATGGGTTTAATACCTGAATTAAACGATTTTTATTTTTATTTTATTTTAATTTTTTATTTTATGATTTAAGGCGGCTGGCGCGACTTGTCGCGTTACGCGACACCGGTAGAACAATTTCTATGAAAAATTCTAGGAAATTGTTCTACCGGTGTCGCGCCAGTATGTAGAAGTCTATACACTGATATTCAGAATACGTAAATCAATAGTCTTGATCATCCTTGCTTAATGGCGATAGGTTCGCCACCTATTAGGTACATGGGTCTTAAGTCAACGTTAATGGTGAAATATAGATCTACTCCCCTGCCTACCTCTTTATTGAATAAAGATGTGATGTTATAATATTATGTTATTTACTACTAAATGATTAAATAATATTTCTGAAAACTTACAAAATGTCACGTAGTACCATTTACGAAGTACCACATTACCCACGCGGACCCTATAAGTGAGTCATGAAAGTTTAGGGTTCCTTAGCTTTAATATTTAAGTCATAAAAATATGTACTAACATCATAAATCACGTGGGCACTTAATTCTAACAAAATCTCATACAGTATGACGGTTAAAGTATCCCGCTATATTTTACTAGCTTTTATTACCTAGTTGCCTACAGGGTGATGTGGAAGGCGTAAACTTTAAACCTGATACGCGCAGTTGTTTATAACTTTGCAGGGTTAGCATGAATCCATGACACACTCAATCTGATAGTTTTATTACGGCATAATAAAAACCTTCTATTTTTATTAACTTCTAACTTCAGGTTTGAAGAAAGTTCCTATAATTTTTCGAATATTTAGGTAGGCATTCATTTATTTAAGGAAAATATTTTTATTAAAGTTATAAAAGACAAAATAATTTTTCACAACTAATTCAGTTTGTTTTAATATGAGAATATCAATACCAAATTGAGTTAAACAACGATTCACAAAGTCTATTTATTCCTACCCAAAATTATAGTTACAGAAGCACATTAATTTATTGACCCCAATAATTCCACAAAGCCGAGCTAGATGTTAACTCGACCGAACCGGACTCAAAGTATTAAAATTATTCCTAATTCTTACCAAGAGGTTTTGCGCAATATCGGGAATTAAATGGTCTAGTGGTAGCCCTGTCCTGGACGTAATTCCTAAGAACTTTCCGTTTTACAATACTAGAGTTTGCACTTACCGTTCCTCTGTTCCCCTGTTCCCCCGTTCCTCTTTGGCGTTCCTCTGTCGACACGAGACATCGTGTACCGACTCGCAGTCGACAAGTCCGACTTAAATGGAGCAGCCTGTATTTATTCAATGTTTATTGTTGTGTTTTCAAATGGCAGTATTATATTCTTTAGAAAATACCCTGCTTATAGCCTGCTTTATTTCTAGGAAAACAGAAATGTCAAGTCGTTCAAGAATTATTCTTGGTTCAGGAAATTGAATTGATCGCTGTTTGCATTTTGCTATAGATAAGGAATCGCAGGAAAACATAATGTGTTACTAATACTATATGGATTGTTTGTACTTGTATGTGTAGTCCAAAATAAAGAATATATTATTATTATTATAATCTTTAAACTATTCATAAGAATAGAATCTCATAATTTCAAAAATTAAATATGATGGCAATGAGATAATTCAAATTATATGCCACATTGATTCTAAGATATGCTTATAATTTTAGACTTAGATGGTTTGCTCATATTGAGAGGATGAATGAAAGGCGACTTACAAAAGGTGAAATGAGTGGAATAACCGGGACCCCGACGCCCTAGAAGGACATATAGTGACCTTATTGGTTAGATTCTTCAGAAAGGTCAGGTGCGTAGTGCTCACAACCGGTGCGAGTGTGTGAATGTATGAACGTAAACGAAGTAAAAGTAGTATTTAAGGAGCGTAGCAATTGACGTTCTATAGTTTCTGCCTACCCCCATGGGAAGAAGGCGTGAGTTTTATGTATGTATGTATGAATCTAAGATTTTAATTAATTGTAGCATTTTCATCGCAGCTTTTCATCAAATTGACACGCATTAATTTACTATCAAACTGTAAGCTCTAAACTTTTACCATAAAACCTTACAAGGAACACATAAAACTCAAGTATTAGGTTGACAAATTCGTTGTACCGACCGGCCAAACTTTACAGTGGATGGCTCTTGTCACTCAGTGTACTAACGAGCTAAGTTCTAAATTCTGAAGACGTGCCCTAACTAATACTAAGAACTATTCAAGAAACTAGCTATCATTTGTACTAAGTACCCACGAGTTTGTACAATTGAAACTGAAAAGTTTTGCTGTTATTTACTTGGCAACTGGTTTAGTTGTGTAGGTCTAGAAAGATGATTTTAAGATTCAGTAAAATCAGCCTCGGATACCTGCGGTCTTCACATGGTCCTCGGTCCTCATGCCTGGTTGCAAACCGCTGGTTTTATAAAACAGCAAAGAGTTAACTAGGAAAACTCTCGAGTCGTTGTTTTATAATAACTTGTCCAAAAAACAAAACCAACTCGTTTCTGAGTTCTCACAAAACAGACCATTTTAACCAAAATGTCGGACTGTTTTAATTAACTAACCGAGAGATGGCGAAGTGAAAAGTCTGTAATTAACTGTAACAAGTCAAGTGGAATTCTGGTAACGTCTCGAAAACTGGTGGAAAATGGCGACGATGGAAAATAGGGGTTTTATTTAAATTTCGAATAATAAACACAGTATTGGCAAAATATAAAAAAAATGTATAAGTATCACACTAATATTATAAAGGCGAAAGTTTGTGACTGTGTGTGTTTGTTACTTCTTCACGCTCAAACGGCGGGACCCATTTTGATAAAATTTTGTATGGAGTTAGCTGACACCCTGGATAGACTACTTTTTATCTCGATATTCCCACGGGATCAAGACTTACGCGGGTGAAACCATGGGGCGCAGCTAGTATTGTACTAAATTGTATTCCGGAATAAGAAATTGCTAGGTACCGTATAAATGTACAAAGTTTTCAAGAAAGCAATATTTCTTCATCGATAAAAATCAAACAAGTCTCTTCAAGAATATTTCACTGTTGTCAGGATAAAGATAAAGACAAATCTTTCTTCGTTTTATGAAAAATCGATCAGAGTTTTGCATAAAAACTGTAAAAACGCAAATATTCGTCTTTACGACGACATTTAACGATCCCTTCCTCGTTAAAACAGACTGGAATATAATTTTAATATTACAGCCTGCATGAAAAGCTGAAGCTACATTAAGTTAAGCGAAAATTAATCCTTTTATAATATTGTTTTTGTAAATTGCTTTGTGGAACGGTTAATTAAACGTACCTTTTGGCTGAATTAACGAAATCTTTGCCTTATTTTAAGGTTAATTGAAACACTTTTATAAAACAATATTGTTAGGAATTTCCATACTGTACCCGAACGAACTTTTTTAGTTTCATTGTTTAGATTTCAAGAATAGCGTGGCTTTAAATATATTCTTCTATTTCGACGCTTAGTCTGCTATCAAGGTACATTGCCCTCTTTGTTTACTAATGATCGATTAAAATAGGTTTGAAAGTGCAATGTATAGCAAAGCTAATGGAAAACCGTTGGTAGGGCTGACGTGTATTAGGTTACGGGTTGTTGCCCTTTGCCTGTTCTGTTTCGTGCAGACGATGTTGTTTAATTTTTAAAGCATTTGAAATTTAAATGTTATCCAGCGTATTGTACTTTAAGCTGGATACTTGGTGCTTATTTTATTTTGGCTGAAAAATTAATAAAAAATACTTTTTGCATAGCATCAACCTAATTCTAATAAAGCGTAAGTCAAAATTTGGCCTAACAACGGTTAATAAAGCATAACTCCGATTTTGATCAATCTTAAGTGTTTTAAGTAATAAAACCTTAAAAATAAAAAGCAGATTTAATTATTCATATTTTCGGTAAAACATTAATTTTATATTTCCTAAGAACTTCATAGAAATATGTCGCGTCCTAAATAGTTTTCCAGGTTTGATTTACGAAATATTAGAATAAGGTCGACGACATTATGATTTGCAAGAGCAAATCAATAATAATATAACATAATTGGCTGTACCTAAAACTAATATAAACTTCGATTTATTTCATTAGTCTAATTCTTTAAAAGTTTGATCAAGAATATAATATAGATTACCTTTGATAACCTTAAATTCCTAAGTAGGTAATTATACCAAAAAGGTTTTATAAGTACCTCATTTCATTACGTTACCGCAACTATTAACTGAAAGCCCATTTCAATGTTCCAGAGATAATAATACCAATCACTTGGGGGAACAACGACCCGGTCTGTTTTCTTTAATAACCAGTCTCGGGGTCCAAAGGGGCGAGTCTAGGCCAGACCTCCCCCCTCCCCATTTGGTCTGTCTAGACTAATCTGACAGGTCTGAATCTGATTGCGTCTAAGTGTTGGGATAACTTGGAAAATTGATTGGTATTGATATTTCAGTATTTTATCGTGTTAAATATTGTGCTTACCACAATATTTAACACGATAAAATACTGAAATATCAATACCAATCAATTTTCCAGTTGATTCTAATTATAGTTTTAATAACAGCAGTGAATTTGCTGGAATAAGTATAGGTAGTAAGTAATTGATGGTACTTAACGGTACCATCAATTACTACTCGTATTATACTTATTCATTCTTTATCAATCTTAGTAATGTAAACACATTACGAAGATTGATACACCTTTTGTAAAAAATAATTTAGCTTTACAGTCTCCAGTTATACGAATGAGAATAACTGGAGACTTACTGAATACAATAATAGTGTGTTAAACACACCTGACTTACTTAGATATATTCAGCGACAAGCTACCGGGATTCAGAAAGAAAATCACGCTATCCTTGCCAAGTTGTTTTTAGACGCTTAGTACTAGAAAGCTGTAATTTGTGACGAAGTGGTAAAAAAAAACTTGAAAAGAATATTTAGGGTACCTCCCGTACACGTAGAGTGGGGTTGATATTATTTTTTGGTTATAGATAGATAAGGGTTGGATATGCCGTTCAAAAATATTGAGGGTTTGTAAAGACCATTTTTCGATTCAGGGAGCCGTTTGAGTGCTCATTTTTATTAGAGTCAAGTCCCCCCTGCCAGCTAAATGGTTGGTATTGGATATGTGCAAAAATTCATGGCAGTAATAAATATAACGAAATTAAAAGGACAACTATCACAGCTAAGTTGGTTTTACTAGTTAACGAGTAATAGTCGACCAACTTATATTTGCAGATGGAGAATTGACTGTGATGTATATCGATGTATGGGAGAACAGGTTTTTCAACTGCAATGTTAAGCTTGTTTTTGGGATAAATTCTCAAACCAACTAAGGGACCCTTCGTTGTGCGTGGTCCGACACGCAGTTGGCTGGTTTTTAATTCATAGTTTGTTCCTTCCCATGAGGAAAAATATATGTTGCGCCGACCCCCCCAAGTAAATTTGTGATAAGGGCAAGAACAGCAACTAAAAAAAAAACTCAAAGCATTTATTTCAGTTAAACCAATTACAGGTAGTACTTTTGAATTGTCAAAGAGTCGGTCAGTTAGTCAGAAAGTTGAAGCTATTTGCCTATTTCAAAACCTAGATCTCTATGGAGAAGAACAGGCAAGAAACTCCAAGGACACTTCTAAATCAAGATATTACAAAATCCTGGGTACATTCTTAATTCTAAATTCTAAAAACAATTCAAAATATAAGATTAAAAGAATACAAATAAGCCCTGGCAGTTAAGAGATGGCCAGTCTTAACTGACGGCGCCCGTTCACGAACATGACGCGTGGATCAGCACCATCCAGCTTAACCATTTTATAGGGAACCGAATGATCCAACACACGGGCCACCATCAGCGAGACATTTAAGTGAGCGTGACATTCTCTCAACTGACAAGCTTTTTTATGTCAACATACATCTTAACTTAATAAACGGCTCCATAGTACTCACATTTACAAAAAATGATATCTTTGTTCCTTCCTCTTCGTATATTATCAACGATACCTCACCTATTTCAAACACATTTTCCCTGACGTTTTTATTAAATTAGCTGTTTCCCTTGTTGCAGGCTAGCAGTGGGTCAGAACCCCAGGTAGCAGTCCTATGCGAGGCGGGAGGCACCTACCACCCCCAGTACATGTCAGCTGCTGGAAGATGGACACCCGACCTTACCACCAAGCCTCACAATTGCCTCAAGGACAAGATGGAGATCCTCGACTACTGCAAGAAGGTAACTGATACTGTACCTGTTATGTATGTCCTCAATTGCTGACTCAGATCAGTCAGCAATTCAAAGGCATACCTTTTTCAATTGATCACTGGTCATTATGAACTACGCTTAATCAGTACAAGCATTTTTTCTGAACAAAGGTACCGAATTAAATTGATGTTTTGTTTTTCATGCTAATAATGAAACATTGTGAACAGGGAAAAGAGTTTTTTTTAGTCTTAACTATATGAGAATATCATCCAGAAAACAGATATATCTTTTCGGTTGCGTATAAGATTGTCTATCATAATTTCAAGGTGGTGCTTACCCTGTGTGCTTACCTGTAAAAAAATGTGACACTAGACGATAATTATGAGCAAGGAGTTTTTAATATTATGAGTATTTGATTGTTAGTGAGTCAATAAATTTGCGCCTAAAATACTGAAACTCAGCCTTATATCAAAACATGCTAAGTTATTGAATGAATCGTAGGTAAATGATAGGTACACCAGTGGTGAACACACAAACATAGCCTCGTGCTGCTCCCCGTGAGCACGACTTATCGACTATATACCGTCTAACCTCGTTACTGTACCGCTTAACAAACAGTACATACTTACCAACAACTAATTCGATGAAACTAATTGCTAACTTAACTATTATAACATCCACGGTAATTTTCCATGGGTTACGTAAACCATCTCTTACGTAATTGATCCTTATAATGTTTTGGGTGTCCAATACATTGATAGTTCGAAATATTAATATGGTCTCATGTCAAAAACCTCTATTGATCCAACTGAGGTTTGAGTACTAGAAAAGTGAGAAATCGCAAAAAACTTCAACTCAAACTTCAATTGGTCCAATAGAGGTTTCTGATCCTTATAAGAAACAGGATCGATTGGCATAAAAAAATGATTTTGTGAAAACTGCCCATTTTCCTGCTGACGGTACATTTTTTTCAAAATCTGCAAATGCAGGTCGAAATTTTTCAAAAAGTTAAGGACAGTCTTCTAAGACCGTTTTCCTGTAGCTACAACGGTTAAGGTAGCTGCCCTTACTGCCCCATCTCAAAAATCCATCCTGTATAATATACACATAAAATGGCAGGGGGTGACTCTTAAAAATGGCCCCCCAAAAACGGCTAGCACAGTGTCGTAGCGACAAGGTGGGGCAACATGTCCTGAGGTGCTTATGAGGACTGAAAAGGTATTCCACGGCTATCAGGAAAATTTCGGAAGTACAGTCAAGATACCTTACAGATTCTTACTAGAAATACTTCCGTCCTCCGAACACTTTTGCGTTTGCGAATCTCCACTCAAGCCGGCCAATAAAGGCAAGAAAGAGGTGGGAGCTCTGTTCCTCGTCAGTGTTCACTCCAGCCGGATAATAAAGGCCAGAGGTGAGGTACAAGACTTCTCCCGGGAGATAGGGCCTGTGGGGTCGCTACTGCCCAACATCTCGCCACATGTTGCCCTGCAAGTTTATTTATCTCTCTTGGTCTGACTCCTTACCCTAGACTCCTTACTGTGGGATTTAATAACCCCACCGCCATCACTCTAATAATAATTTATTGTTCCTAATCCACTATTGTCATTCTACAATACAAAAAATCAGCTGAATAAGATTAAAATCTAATACAATTACAAATATAATGGAGCCAACGTACCATGATTAGAGAAACAGTGATAATGCATACGCACGAGGTAACATAGTAGATCCCTTTTAAATTGCCAAATTCCTTTATTTTATGGTATGCCTGATTTGGAATGGAATGTCTCTAGGCAGAGGTTATAAAAGGGACGATGTTACTGCCGGTACCAGCTGCCACCAGACAATTTCGATTTTACCCTAATTAAATTGACTAATGTCTGTAAAATTGGCTTCTCCTGCGTTGTTAGCCAACAATGCTAAATATTAACATTGGTGGAGAATTGCTTATTTCTCTGTCACAAACACGTAACTAGAAGATTCTTGTAATAAAACCTAAATCATAGAACTCATATTTCGACAGTGTAAGTGTAAAAATAAGCGCTTGTCAGGGCTCGAACCTACGACCTACAAACTAGTAAGTCGCTGGCGTTACCACTGGGCCACCACTGCTCCACCACTTTATGTAAATAATTTCATCACCACTGCTCTCAAAACGGTGAAAAAATATCGTGAGGAAACCGGCATGTCCTAGAACCAAAAATTCGAAGACATGTGACATGTACCAACCCGCACTGGGCCCGCGTGGTGGATTCGGGCCATACCCTCACAGAGAGGAGGCCTGTGTCCCAGCAGTGGGAACATTATAGGCTTATTATGTAAGTGTAAAAGTGAACTCCTATCTATTGTGCCTACGTTTTTCGTCCCTGACACAGTCACAGTTCACAAGTCATCAGAACATTGTCATAGTACCTATTAGAATCTTACGAAAAATCAAGTTCATTATTCTCCGGAAAGGATAGGCCGAGGCGTTCTATCCGCTTACATTTCGCCAGTTGTGTAAAAGTCCGATGTAGTAGGAGGCTATACAGGAGCGTACTCTATTGCCTTCAATCGTGCACATATTGAGACATAGGATCCATAGGATTTTTCAGATAACCGCCTTATTTATTCTGAATACTTTTAATCCTTCCAGGTATACCCGAGCCATGACATCACCAACATCGTGGAAGCCTCCCACTACGTAAAGGTCAGCAACTGGTGCAAGCTGGGTACCGGCAACGCTGCCAAGTGCAAGGTCACTCGATGGGTGAAGCCTTTTCGTTGTCTTGGTACGTATCTATTACTGATATATGATTACTTTGTCATTCGATAGGGTTATCGGCTTATAAGGTGACTTCCGACTTATCGTTTCAATAGGAAGTTTGTATAGAGAATTTTGTTATTCAGTTCTGTTGTAAAGGGTCGCTGTAAATCATTGTACTATATCTGACTACTCGTGCGAAATAACAAATGAAAATATGGACAATGAGAAATCTCTTGACAATAAAATATGGGGTTTACTGTCTTGTTTTTTATGACTTTGAGCATTAATAATAAGGCGACACTCTTTCTAATCTTTGTCTTTTACTAAAATTGTAAACACATTAAAACCCGTCCTTTCCTCATACGTTTTGCTTGACCCTCTCATCCTCCCATTCCACTGACGCCCACCTACAATGCATAACTACAAAGAGTGTTTGGCGGCAGAAGGTCCATTCCAATCGGACGCGCTCCTGGTGCCGGAAAGCTGTCTGTTCGACCACATCCACAACCAGTCCCGATGCTGGCAGTTTGCGAGGTGGAACGCCACGGCTGGACGTGCTTGCGCCCAGAGAGGATTGAAGCTCAGGACCTTTGCGATGCTGCTGCCTTGTGGAATTAGCCTGTTCTCTGGTGTTGAATTCGTCTGCTGCCCAAAACATTTTAAGGGTAAGTTAACATGTAGCATGCAACCTATTTATAGTAATATAAGTCAAAAAAAATCAAACCAGTTATGACGCAATAACAATTGGTCGACTAACCAATTTTAGTCGACCAAATTAGTTTAGTGTAGTTAGTTTTGTCGATACGACTAAAATTGGATGAAACTTTTGGATGGATACCCGATTGCGGGCTAGGGACCAAGAGTAATTTCGCCATAATATAGTAGGTACCATGCCGTTTGCCGTGTGGTGCCGGACGTAAAGAATAGCACCATCCTATTTCTTCGCGTGGGTTTCGTAAAAGGCGAGTTAGGGACTTACAAGAGAATGGGCAGCAGCATTCTCTATGCATTTTAACACCATACTGCGATCGCCAACCCGCCTGCCAAGACTGGCAATTATGGCAAACCCCCCTTGGGGGAGGCTTATGTCCAGCAGTGGACGTCCTTCGGCTGAAATTATTAGAAGGTACTTTATGATCAAAAACCTCGGTGTGCAGAGTAAAAGCAAAGCATTGTTAATTAATGTTGTTTTACCTAAAATGCTATTTTTTTTTTGCTACCTTCCAGAAAACGTGAAAATGCACAAGCCCATGGATGTTGGCGTCCCCGTCAGTCCCGGAGGTGAAGAGATGCTTGCGGCTTCAGCTGCAATGGATGAGCGTGATGACGATCTTTTGGATGATGATGACGCTTTGGATGACGATGATGATGACGACACCCTGAACCTCAGCGATGATGATGACGATGACGATGCGGATGACGGTAAGAAATCTATTTGTATTTCTTTACAAAAATTTGGGTGCTTTTCTACTAAATATAGTGATGATCATCATCTCTCTATTCTTCTCTTCTCAAAAATCTCTTCCTTAAATATTTTGGAATACTGGTTATCATGGAAGAGAAATAATCAGAACCCAAACCTAAAACTTCTCAATTTTCAGACATGGATGAAGATGAAGATGCTGACTTATCTCGCGATGACGACGCTGAAGATGACGATTATACGGATGGTGACGACAATTCTTGGCCACGTCCTGAGACCTCATCCCAACCATCAACTACCACGACCACTACTACCACCACCACAACCACTACGGTAAGTTGTATTATACCATTAATAGTATTGTTTCTTACTGCGGAACAAAGAACCAGGGCTAAATACTGAAAAGACCACCCAAATGAAAGTTATAACTCACATTTAAAACAAGAAAAATTCAAGTAGATAGTGAGAAGAAGAAGCAGCGGAACAAAATTCCTTGCAAGATAGTTGAAGATAGATTGATAGAAGGTGCAATACTTGAACAATTAATTGAACTTTTGAAACACAAAACATCACAAGTAAGACAAGACATCACTGTCTTCAAATGTTGGACCCATTAGCGTGGTAACGTTAATGTTAAGACTGATTGTTATATTGTTTGCAGGCTTCTTCCGCTACCTCTGACCCTTACTTCTCGCACTTCGACCCTCGCACTGAACATCAGAGCTACAAGGATGCGCAGCAGAGGCTGGAGGAGACGCACCGTGAAAAGGTAAGAACTGATCTAGAAACTAGAAAATCACAATATCAGTGTCTTATCAGTTCCGTCTGAATATCAGAGGGGTAATTGTGTAATACACTTACAGTAGCTGGCTTTCATTTGGCAGTTCAACAACATTCATAGCGTTATTTATGTTGATGAGCAGATACATTTTCGAACTTATATAGCAATGGATTAGCAATATCCTTCAAAATCAGTCAGGTTCATCAATTAGTTAATTGTTTTAACTTTAATATTAGTTATTGTGATTGGTTAACCAAAATAATATGTAAATATATAACTTAGGAAATTTAGTTTTTGTTTTATTTCCCATGGGCCTGCTCTAAAACCTTGATCTAGCCTGATGGAAAGCGATGGATGAGGTAGTTTGAAAATTTGACAAAAGAGATAGAATAGCCTTACTTTGAACTTGGAACTACACGTACCGTCAAAACGAAGTACCCAGAGCAACATTTTCATACAAACGAGATCATTTCGAAGCCTGGGTTCTCCGGCAGGTAACGATTCGGATGAGATTTGATAACAGCTATCCAGAGTACGGATGGAGGAGGTCTAGAAAGCCTGAGGCAACCAACTGATAAAACCGACATTGCATATCGCGGTTGTCCATGAAACAAAAAACCTCAAAAATAGCATCAAAATGTATAGAAATCCGAACATTCAGAACTTTACACTCTCTCTGGTGTAAATGGCTTGGCTGATCAGTTGGGTGCCTTAGGAGCTCAAGACCTCCTCCAATCGTACTCTGGAGAGCTGTGATCGGCTGGACAATGGGGTGGAAATAATAATAATAATAAGTTTATTGATTCAAAATATACATAGACATATGGTTGTATACTAGTTACATGCTAAGACTTAATCAACTAACAATGGACACAAGTGGAAAAAAAAAAAAAAAATTGTCAATAAAAACAAAAATTTAAATCCTGTCTCCTAAACTAGGGACGTTCAAAGGTGTTATTTAAAATAAATGTTTTGCCTATGGTAAATGATTATAAAATAAAGAAAAGTTGCAACTTTTTGTAACATACGAAATATGAGTGTAACTATTTTGTGTGTCTGACAGATTACGAAGGTGATGAAGGAATGGTCGGAGCTCGAGGACCGATACCAGCAGATGATGAGCAACGACCCCACCGCCGCCCAAACCTTCCGCCAACGCATGACTGCCAAGTTCCAGTCTAACATTCAGGTAATTTTTATAATGGAATTATAAATGATTACTGTTTTCAAATATTTATATGATGACTGTAATGTAACATACATAATTACATACATTCAGGTTAGCAAAACCCAAAAAATATAAATAAACATTAGCATTTTAGGGCCTGTGCAGACCAAGTTTTTTAAACGCGCCGTTGACGCGCGTTTTATAAACGTGCGTCGAAATCGCGCTTTTATCCTACAGAAGGTCTGCAGGCTGCGTCTGGCTTGCGTCTGTATCACTACAAACGCGCGTCCACGGCGCGTTAAAAAACGTGGTGTGCACAGGCCCTGATGTCGATTTGTTACCATTGAATTGTATTGGGTACCTACCATAGAAATAAATTATTTTTATTAGTGGGCAACTTATTTATCTCATATTTTGTCTTTAGCTTCCCTATTAAAATCCGAACAGTCTTTTAATTACAGTTAGCCTCAAAAAGATATATACCTACATCTACAAGAATCCATTTGATTATTTACTGTTTGTGTTCCATAATACTGTATTAATGTGTAGCTACAATTAAGCACTCAATATGTCTTAAGTTTTGTGGTTACACAATGATACAATATTATGGAACAAAAATTGTAGATAACTTAATGAATTCGTGTCGATGAAGTGACATCTTTTTGAGACTGATTGAAACTAAATACTTAATTGTGTTCCTTAGACTCTGGAAGAGGAAGGGGTAGCTGAACGTCGCCGCCTGGCCGCTTTACATCAACAACGTGTGTTGGCTCACCTCGCTCAACGTCGGCGCACCGCGCTCGCTTGCTACACTCGCTCCCTCCGGGACACCCCACCCAATGTAAGTACTACTATATCGTATTACAGTTTGTAAAGATCATCAAATTCTTTAGCTTCTTATACAGTGATTTCAAGGATATAAGTTGATACTATCGTTTTTGACATTTGAAGGTCTTGTTTGATCAAGTTTTATTCAAATAGTCTTATTCTATCTTATGTGATTGTCTTTGGACATCTACAGATTTTCTCTGTATAAACCGTAAGGTTTACAATGAGAATTCGTAGGTGTCTTATTTAATTTGCCATATCAGCTACAGATCTCATAGATCCTAGAGGATTGCTCAGTCAATGCTTTTCGACCAACATCTGGCTTAATCTAAACGGACAAGACTACATTACCTATATAAATTCAGACTGTAGATGTATATTGTTCTATTTGTACAGGCTCACCGCGTCCAGAAGTGCCTGCAGCGTCTCGTCCGTGCGCTGGCAGCCGAGCGCAGCGGCGCCCTCGCCGCCTGGCGCCGCGCCGCCGCCAGCGGGCGCGAGGCCGCGGCTGCCGAGCGCTCCAGCGCTGCCGACCGGCTGCAGGTATATACGTAGCCGGTGCCTTTACAGCTTCACACTGAACATAATAAAATATACTGCAAATAAATTTAAGGGTGCAAGTAGACTGCGATCGATCCAAGATATCATGATACATTATAAAAAAAACATTCTATATATATATGATATAAACCACGAAAATCCCCAAGCAGTGAATTGGCGGACGCTTGCCCGTTATACCATACCATAGGTGTACTAATTCGAAGCTATCAATATCGATTGGTTATCGGCGATGGACCGCAATTTAATTGCATCTTTATCATTTGATCTATCTATCACTCGTTAAGTTGATATTTTGACCATAACTATTGTCTCATACAGGATGCCGACCGTGCTCTCCAGCGTGCCCTCTCCGCTCTCCGTCGCCGCCCTCATCTATACGCCAACATCGGAACTGCTATTGAAGACTACGTTCAGGTAAGAAATGTAGGTTGAAAATTTTGTTATTTAGAAAATCTTTGGTTACACATGTCTATGTATTAAAACTAAGATCTCACCGGACAAAATACCCCTTAATAATAATCTTCCATATCCATATTTTCGATGGTAGTAAAATGGTGATCATTTTAATACCTTCAATCTTGAATTCTGCAGTCTACCATATTATCTCTAGCCATTCTTTAGCATACAATACCAAGATATATAATCTTTCCATTTTCCCTTCCTCTCTGGTTACCAAGAGTTATTAAATCTAAGTAGTTTACACATCTACTCTTGGTGACACAAGATAAATTCTAACATTCTAGTCGATGCAATCCAAGGACGACATGGCGGTGTCTCTGATGTCGATGACTCCTGAAGCTGAGGAGTTGTTACTGGACCGCATTGAGGCCGAGGTTCAGCGTGAACAGGCAGCCCGTGACCAGCTCAATGCTAAGCGAGACCAGCGCACCCGACAGCGTCAGGACATCCAGAATGAACGGGCTAAGGTAAGCATCCTTTGAATTAGTGGACGGTCTCTTTCTGAGGAATTTACAAGATTAAAATTAAAACTGGGTTAAGCCAGTAAGCACGTTCTTAAAGTCACGACAACCCCGAAAATTACTGCCATTAGATAACTTTTTCGTTTTTTTTTTTATAGTATTCCAAATAATCAATCTATTTTGTATGTAGGAATTTAACTTCCATCTACGTGTCTATTTATAGATTTTGTGAGTTTTGTTGTTTTGTGCTTGTATTATCTTTTTGGAGTTTTTTTATATACATAATTTGCGTTATTTCTTATAATCTACTTCCATATCCGTGAATCTCAAAATAACTTGGCTACTATCGCCTTTCAGACCTCAAATGGCGTCAAGGAAAGCCTAGAAGCCGACGACGAAGCTAGTGAAGCCAGTGAGATCGAGGAATCCTCGTCCAGCAGCACTCGCGGCCCCTCCCCCTCCGCCTCCGTGCCCCCCTCCGCGTCCCCCTCTGCGTCGGCCAGTGCATCCCCCGTGCCATCTGCTGCGTCAGTCACGCCACATGATTTCACCACACATGCGGCCTTCTCACAGGATACTACTACTACTGTAAGTACCTCCTGGCTTTAATAGCATTTTAATCAAGCAGTTGGTTTTGCGTCAATAGCATTCTCTAATTTGATTGGTCCCCACCAGGATTCAGGTTAATGTTTGTTAATTTGATAGCAGCCAGGCTCTATAAAACTTTAAATTACTAGCAAGTAATTTTATTTAAATTAAACTGATGATGTTGTGTCAATTTTTGTTAGACAAGCCTAAGCAAAGCCGGTTTTAACTTACTTACTTAAGAATAAACTAAAAGTTAATTTATTAACTTAAAAAAAAAACTTTGCTGATTTTAACACCATCTGACGTCCAGTAGCAGAACCAAAAAGACGCTATCGCTAAACAAAAAAAAAACCTTCAATGTTTTACAGAAATATACTCAAGTATACGAGGTTAGCTAGCTTTGAGGCATAGCTATCCCTCAGGGTTGGTTGATTTCGTTTAATCTATTTAGAATAGAATAGAAATCATTTATTTGCTTAGTTAGTTATGATGTTGATATATGATGTGATGTACTCGTATCAGATATGATGTAACTCATAGAATGCCCGAGCGATGAGCGACGCTCTTCAATACGCTCCTAGCGTATTGCAGAGCGTCGCTCATCGCTCGGGCATTGCTTGGGGCTAGATTCAAGCCATTTGATTGGTTGAGACTAGTTTTAGGTAGTGCTTGAATGTTGAGTGACGTTCTGTAATACGGGACTTAGACTATGGGGAGTACTCATTTTGTTTTTATCTGTGGGGGCTTGTAATTAGCAACTTTGATCAATATTATTGTTATTATACTGTTATTAGTCTGTAAGCCTTCCAAAAATAAAGAAAATAAAATAAAATACTATACACTATATATAAATATGTATAATCAAATACGATACAGTTGAACAGGTGAAAACTAAATAAAATGTGAAAATATTCCTCCAACTTGTTCTCGCTGACGATTTTTTTCTATATCAGTCTTTAGTGTAACCCGTTGTTTATCGGCTTGCTTTCGTCCATATTATGCGGTGCTACGTGACCTAAAGTAGCGTCATGTCGGGGTCGCTTGTGTATGAATTTCTAGTCCCCGATTGTGACGTTTTAGCGCCGGGTTGTTTTAGAAAAAAAATTGTTGTTGTTTAAATGGTAGGTATAGTGAATTAAATATTTGCCGTATAACTATATTTTTTGGCAATAGTAGACACTATTTATAGTCTGCCAAATGAAACGTTAAAAAAAAAAATAGCAGTAGGGTTGCTGACTCGAAGGGAAGTCGGTAGGGATCGTGTTGTAAGGTGCTTTCGCCACTGATGCCTATTGTTTGTTGTAGGAAATTATCACCAGCACGGTGACTGATGTACCAGAGAGCGAGACCGCGGAGACCGGCGAGGTCAGCGAGACTTCCAGCCGACGATCCACTAGCGAGGTAAGTAATTTAAAGGTTACCAATATATTATTATGGAGAGACAAAACTGGCAGAGGAATCAATAACATAATAATACGCTATTGGTCTGACTCACCACTCGAAAGTATGAGGTAGTTTTTTTTTTTAATAATATTTGAATGGCCTGGTTGCTGGGGCCTTTTAGCCAAGTCTTTATTTAGTTACAAAACTTGTATAATATTGATGAAATGAATTATATTAAATGCATGATGATGATATCCCCGCCCACTCCCCTTGAGTTTCAGTAAAGATGTGGCACTTTACTGAGACCTCACGCGGACTTCTTGGGAGAACTTGAAGCGAAGTTGCACTGTTTTGTTTCATTTGCTTATACTAATGCACGTTCACAAACACTTAATGGTTAATAATCCAACATTATTACACAGTAATATTCGGCTAAACACAAATTTTGGAAAATTAAACAAACTTCTGAACATGACGCTTCACTTTCCCGCCAAGAAGTCTGAGGTAGTAAAAGTTATAACTCTTTACAGACGGAAGGCGAAGGTCTACGCGCGGCTCTAGAGCACGCAGAAGAACGTGCGCCCCCACCACCCGCGCACGCGCTCAAGCACGAGCTGCAGCACTCGCAGCCTGTGAGTACTTCATATAGCAATAACTTATAAATATTCACTCATATTTATATGGTAAACAAAAGTTGCACAAGATTGTTAAGGAAACATTTGTTGTTGGCAACATTGCATACTTACATTTTATTGTTACCAGCAAAACAAAAGAATGTTGCTGAATAACAATAAAAAAATACGGGGCTAAAGTCTCTCCCCCTTATTACAAAAATACAAAACAAGGTTTATCTTCAGACCCAGGTTTAAAACATGGAGCCATTATTGAATTTCGTACTTTATTCCGACTAAGGTAAAGTTCCTAAACGCAAAACTGACAACTTAGTACCGAACTAAGTTTTCAGTTTTGTATAAAGAACGGTATTTCAATCACCGTTACGTTCTTATTACAAAAACTGGCTCCATGGTTTATGCCACGTCAAAATATAAATCTTGTTTTGTAATATGGCGGTCTGAGTCCATCATTCTTTGTCGTCGGTTCCTATTTGAATTTGATTTAGCTTTTAGAAAATTACAAAATTGCTTCAAGTCATTTTGGTTCTCAGGCTCAAAGGACCAAACTGATGCTCAAACTCACCCCTAGTTACGCTTGCAGGGCTACACAGTGCGCGGCGCGGGGCTGGCCAACGGGCCCGGCTCGGCCAGCGCCCTGTACCCCGCGCTGTGCGTGGGCGGCGCGGCGCTCGCGGCTGCGGCTTGCGTGGCGCTCGCCGTGGCGCGCCGCCGGGACCGCGCGCCGCCTGCTCAGGGCTTCGTGCAGGTTAGTATAACAACACTATTAGCGTTAACTCTTCTTAAAAGTAAGTTATGAGCTAGGCTCATTTCGTGGAAATAGAAACCCTCTAACCGAAGAATACCCTAAACATAACAAGCCCAGAATTTTATTATGAATTCGGGTTTGGACACTCAAAAGTCGTCCCGACAAGTGATTGGGCTCTTAGTAAAGCAATGATTTTGTATCTATTGTTTTTATTACATCAACTCGTGCTATCTAAATGTTTGAAGAGTCACGATAGTCTATTATTTTAGAATTTTAGGCATAAGTATAAATAATAAGATATTTCTCGTATCCCCAGGTGGAACAGACCGGCGCCGTCGCCCCCACTCCTGAGGAGCGACACGTAGCCAACATGCAGATCAATGGCTACGAGAATCCGACCTACAAGTACTTCGAGGTCAAAGAGTAGATTCCCACCTCTTACCATCCCCTCCCCTCCCCCTACTTCCCCGCTAGGAGTGCGAGGTTCGTCACGTCCAGGCTAGTGACTTGACTCGTATGTATCGTCAGGTCTACTTTGGACGGGAGTGCTATAGGTTGTTGTGGTGTCCTTTTCGGCCAATTCTTCCGTCTATTTCCTTTGGAGTAATTCTTCATCGTCCTCAACTTGGAATCTCGTCTAGGAGAAAAAAATCTTAGAACAATATCGACACAATACTCAAAGACGCTGTAGATGTCAAAGGGAATAGACAGACTTCCAAATTCTTGTGATGTGTGCTAGATGCCCCTAGAGACAGGGTGTTTTTCTACCCTACACCTTTATCTATTGTCCTCCGCGTAATTCTTTATGGAATGAATGTGTGTGTTACTTATATATTGTTCGGCGAGGCCGCACTCCCGGCGGGGTATACCCTTTGTTATAAACATTCATTTTAATAAAGCTTGTGTGATTAGTGGGAATATTCGTTTGCGGTAACGCTGTCAGTCATACTGTTAAGGTTAGAAGTGATAACGGTTTATATTATGTTATTTATTTTGCACCAAAATATTTATTATTATTTTAAGGACTTAGATCTAAGTTTTTTTGTCTAGTGTCCTAGAATTCATAAGTGTCACTGTAGTCGAGTTTTTTAAATTAAGTTTTTGATGCCGCTCCTGCAGTGGTGACGTCCGACGGACCCCTCGGTCCTTTGGTGCGTTTTGTTAGTCGTTACTCAAATGATCTCAGTTTTAGTCTGTCTATCGTTTAGCTATAGTTCCCCTGTACGGTTCGTTGAATGTTACCACTGGGGCGAGTGGAACAAACGTCCATGGTACGCTGTGTATATAGGCTCCGCGTACAAATTTGAACCTAAATTACTTACACTTAATGCCCGCTTTCATTTACTTTTCTAACGTAGGTAGAACATAACGTGAATTTTATGTAATAAATGCGAAAATATATTTTAATAATTAATGTGTACTTAGCGATGGGACGGGCGGCATAGCCGGCGCGGGTGAACGATCTGGTATTCAGTCTTTGATTACTCTGAAACATTCCTTCATAATAATTTAGTGATGCTAAGTTGTCGATGAATCTGTCTCTTTCTCTTTCATGGTCGCTATGTATCCTTCCCGTTCGCCCGCGGGACAATATTCAAGTTCCCGACGTGAAAGATCGCCGTGTACTCAACGTGCGTTTTGTATTAGAGTACTCGACCACGTGTGACGTCTGCGCCTGCGGCGGTCACGTCGTGCTGACATTTGTTTATCTAGTCAAGGCAACAGGGGCATCTAGTTTTGGCAGTTTTCGGCAAACGGTTGTGTACGCACTTTGGGTACGCGGTCGCGAGGCAAATAAGCTTAGTGGGTGTATGTACGGTTAATATATAAGTAGATGTACAAAAAGTAATACATTATATAGATGTTTTAGCGTCAGATACATAGATATAAAGCAAAATATAATTATATATCGCATTCGTCCGTATAAAGTAAGGGCTTGCGCTCGTGTCTAATCCCACGTACCACACTTAATGTTACGTCGTAGTTAAGATGTAATTCTGCCTCAGTATTATATACATTTAAGCTTATTTGTTACATAAGCTAATTTATATACACTATTTCTATTTATTTGCGGGTGTTGTGGCGTTACTACAAATGAAGTCATATCAGATGCGCCACAGCGCTCTGTTGCTCCTATTTCGCTGCGCATGGCCATCTGCTGGAATCGAGGATAGATGGCGTTGTTGTCATCGACGTAGTACGAGGTTTGAATAACAGATGGTGCTGTTAGACATTCGTCTTGTAGCGAAAGAGGTGCGAGTAAGCGCCCGCCCGTGCTTATCGTACGGCATTTACGTAAGTTACTCACTGTGTATAACGTAAGTTTAATCCCGCATCAAGTAACCGCTATGTATTTTTAATAATAATGGTAACGAGCCGACCACTTATTTTTTTAACAAAACTTTTTGCTCAAAATCAGCTGTTTCTCGTTGGTATATGATGCCTACTTTCAATCGATCTAAATTTGTTGTCGTTCGTCAACAATATTCGATGTTAGTAGTACCTAAAACCTGGTTTATGTACATTTTTCCAATCACAGTTTCACGTATTTAAATAAGTATTCTACATAATAATAAATGGTTTGATGATTTTTGTGTTTACTGTGCTGCATTTTATTGTGAGTTCGAAGTTCAAATTGAATCAATAAATAGAAATTTAAATATTGGTGTTGTTATTGGCGCATTGCGCGTTACCTCTCCTTCCAAACTTCTATAACAAAATATGTTATATGTATGTAATTGTGTTACCTACTTATAATATATTTACAGACAGAGAGACAGAGTTACTTTCGCATTTATGTAACATGCGAAAGTAACTCTGTCTCTCTGTCTGTTACCTTTTCATGCCTAAACCACTAAACGGATATTTATGAAACTTGACGGGTATATGGTGGCCCTGGCACACAGGCAAAAATACCAGAAATAAGGACAAATTACGTGCTCCGGCTTCATAAGGTTCTTAACTCATTTGTTGGACTTGGTATAACTTTTTATAACAAGCTTCCCTCTTCCTTGCTAGATTTGCCTTTTAATGCGTTTAAAGTTAAATCCAATCTTTGTTCAAAGGCATATTCATTTAATGTATATTCTATCAACGACTACTTAAACGATAAGAATAGTTGGTCGCTGTGATTATTAACTCAAGACAATGTTCATGTTCTTTCTCCAGATATAGATTACCTACTGACAGGTTATATGAGTTCCTTTATTTGTTTATTTTATTTGACTGTCTAAGTCAATTTATTTTAATTTATTAGTGACAAAATCTACTCATTACAATGTTCTTTTATGAGTTGTAAGTATTGCAATAAGTGGTTAGCTAGCGACCTCAATAAATTGATCACATTTTTCTTGCCTGAGCAACTGGCAGTAAGTTCGTCATGCTCCCTTAAGATGTCACCGCTTGCGGTAGCGTCGGGGGTCGGGTTGCCTCCTTCCCTCAAATATGGCAAGGGGTTGATGGCTGACCTTTGCGTTATGCTTGTGAACGGGTGCTGCTTATGACTGGTCGTCTTGCTGACCATGGTTTTGTTATTGTTATTATTAATTAACTGTTTTTTATTTTACTTCGATGGTGCTAGTTTATCATTTGTGACTTCGAGTTATGCCTGGAGGCTTTTATTTAGATACGTTTTGTTTACGTTATTTCTACTTGAGTATAGTTTTCGACGATTATTATATTTATATGCATATATTTTGTATAGTGGTGTGTGATAGGTACCATAAGGCAAATAATTTAATTTAATGTTTTGTGTTGCGTAATGCAAATTATTTTACATTTTATTGTATAGATTCAAGTTTTTTACGTGAACAGACAGCTGTCCTGCTGGGGAGTTTTTTGCGCCACTTCTTCTTCCCAGCGAAAGCACTAGGAAGTGGTGAAGGGTGGGCGTTTTTGGGGGACTGTCTCATGTAATTTCTGACGTTCGAAAAGTGCTGATTCTCAGCCTAGTTTGAATAAATGACTTTTGATTTTGATTATTTTATTCAGTAAAAGTCTGACACGCCGCGCCGTCCCGCTATGCCCGAGCGGGAGAAATTATTTGATAGATTCACACCCAAAAAAAAAAAATATGTAGCCTGGACATGGGAAAGGACATAAGTAGGCTAGTATTCGTCCTGGATCACAAACGAACAGGCAACAGCTAATACCTACCTATTTCATATCGGACTACCTGCGCTCCGTGGTTTCGACCGCATATGTCTCGATCCCGTAGGAATATCGGGATAAAAGTATTATATATCCTAACCCAGGTCTGGTCTACCCATGTGCCAAATTTCATCCAAATCCTTTTCTTTATTCAAGCCATTATTAACTAACTAGGCAACGAAAGTCGAATTATTAATCCACTGGAGTAATCTGACATGTGCTGTACTAGCTGCCACTTTGTGTAATAAAATGGTCATATTTATTGTAATGTGTAATAACTAAACGATCATCATTACAATAAATATGACCATTTTATTACACAAATTGACAGCTAGCACATGTCAGATTACTCCAGTGAATTAATAATTCGACTTTACACTATGTACCTAATACTGCGCTGAATATCATCCAACGAGGTTTAGTAACAATACCTGCAAGTGCTGTCAATATTGAGTTTCAATAGAACGACTTCAATAACAAAGGCTCCTGCAGACAGGCGTTTCGCAACTCTAGTAGAACAATTTCTATGAAAACTGTTCTACCAAAATGGCGTCGCGTCGGCGTCGTGCCTGTATGCAGGAGCGTTCATACAAGCGTAGTGAAGTGTCTAATAAACGGGCTTCATACTAATTCCATGGCAGCCGGTCAGTCTATTCAAACTCGGTTTGAGTCTATGGAGTTTCGCTAGCAAATTTAATAAGATCCTTTTTTTTTTTTTTCTCCCGCTCTGGGCGGAGCGAGAGGGAGTGTCAGACTTTTACTGACTAAAACCCACCGTGTTCCTTCAGATGCCTGTGTGCCAGAGCCACGATATCCCTTTCGGACAGGCTCGTAACCCTGGCAGGCATTGGCCCTTTCGGACCCCGTCTATTGGTGCTGACGTCTCTTTGAGGCGCGCGTGGAACACAACGCGCCGTTGACCCGGGCCTGGTCCTTATCGGACGGCGAGCTACCCATCGCTCACCGTCCGCAAGCCCGCGCCTACGGTGGCCGGGAATCGGCCTGCGATTCCCGACGCCCAGGGCGTCTCCTGCGGCGACTTAGGGTGGAAGGGCGGGCACCCTGCCTCACCCTCATGCGCTCCGCCTCCTCCTTCGCGAGCATTACTGTTTCGCAGAAGGAGGTGACGGCCTCCCATGCACTCTCGCTCCGAACCATGGCCTGAACCAGGGCCGGACGCGAGAGATCGTCGCCGCCGATCGCCTCCGTGAGGACACGGCGGTGCTCCGCCCAAGCAGGGCAGACCTCCACCGTATGCTCCACCGTGTCCTCCGGGCGATCCACACAGTGGTGACACCCGGGCGTTTCCTCCCGCTTTATCCTGAACAGGAACCTCCCGAAACAACCGTGTCCGGTGAGGACCTGCGTCAGGCGGAAGGTGAGGACGCCGTGGCGCCTCTCTAGCCACTCCTCAAAGAGGGGACTTACCGCCGCAATTGTGGCGTGCCCAAAATTTAATAAGATCCTGTATAAATACATAAACCGTTATAATACAAAACAAGGTTTATTTTCAGACCCAGGTTTAAAACATGGAGCCATTATTGAATTTCGAACTTTATTCCGACTATAGTAAAGTTCCTAAACACAAAACTGACAACTAAGTACCGAACTAAGTTTTCAGTTTTGTATAAAGAACGGTATTTCAATCACTGTTACGTTCTTATTACAAAAACTGGCTCCATGGTTTAAGCCATGTCAAAATAGAAATCTTGTTTTGTAATAAGGCGGAAAGCATTAATTTAAATTAAACCTATTACAGGCACTTTTGAATTGTCAAAGAGTCGGTCAGTAAGTCAGAAAGTTGAAGCTATTTGCCCATTCCAAAACGTAGATTTCTATGGAGAAGAACAGGCAAGAAACTTCCAGGACACTCTTTTAAATCAAGATATTACAAAATCCTGGGTACATTATTCTTGTCGCTTCTATAAGTGAGAACAATGTACAAAAATTAATGATTAAAAAACAATACAAAATATAAGATTAAAAGATTACTAATAAGCCCTGGCAGATAGGAGATGACCTGTTTCAACTGACGGCGCCCGTTCACGAACATGACGCGCGGATCAGCACCATTCAGCTCAACCATTTTGTAGGGAACCGAATGATCCAACACACGCGCTACCATCAGCGAGACATTTAAGTGAGCATGACATACTCATAACTGCCAAACTTTTTTAAGTCAACATACATCATAACATAATAAACGGCTCCATGGTACTCCCATTTACAAAATTGAAAAAATGCTTTTTGAAAAGTAATGTGTATTCTGAAAAGTGTCACCGTAAAAAATTAGGTGAAGTGAGCTGCCTTTCCACCATGCAAGGGATGAAACTATTGACAGAGAGCATAAAATTCTGTGAGTATGACTCGCGCACTAAGGGTTGCTATACCACCAAAACAAGTAACGAAATAGTTATAATAAATGTTACAGAATAACTACCTATTGCATTTTTTGTGACAATTTCAGCTGGCTATGAACTACAGTTACAAACATACAGCCCTGTCACAGACAGAAGGTTTAGGATTTGTAGGTAATAAATAACAGTGGCGTAGCGTGTATTCTGTCACCCGGAGCAAACCCTAAATTTGCCCCCCCTCCCCTCCTTTTTTTGCAACTATGTTAGGTTGGTCAGGACTTCAAAGTTAAAGTTTGAATTAAAAAAATAAACTTTAAACCCAATGGGCCGGTATCAATAAGCTCTCTTTTGCAGTCTGTTGTACCTACGAACACTTTAGACGCGCGCACTCAACCAAACTCTTCTCCGTCCGATATCTTAAGGAGCTTGGTCGATATTGCATTTAGTCGTCCTCGATGCTCAATAATTATTAGAATATTGCAGGCCTTAGCAAGGCATATTCTTCCCCTAAAATTATTCCAGGATTATCTATCAAACCGGAAGCAACAAGTTAGAATTGGTGGTATGGTGAGTAACGAAGAGCCAGTGATCTTTGGAGAGCCTCAGGGCAGTATACTCGGACCAACTCTCTTCTTGATCTACATCAACGACCTGTGTCAGCTTCACCTTAGTAATAGCCAAATTTTTACATTTGCCGATGACACTGCCCTCTTCTTTAGTGGTGATAGCTGGGATGAGGTCTCCATTCGTGAAATGAACTTTACTTTCATAATTTAAAAATTTTACAAGCGTAATTTAACATCACATGCTGTTATGTATTCTAAGGAACTCTTAATGTATTTTTTGGCGTCAAATCTTGCAATTCTATTTTAAACAACTTCCACTTGTTCCACTGTGCACTGTCTTGATATTTTTCTTAATAAGTACCCTGATGATAACCTGACGCCGCCACCGCGCGCCGCCCCCTTTTTCTGCGCCGCCCGGGGCCATAACCCCCCCCCCCCCCACGCTACCCTACTGAGTAATAACCATAAGGTCCCAATTTAACCCTTTCCAGTCCGGCCGATGAGATAATGCGTTCTTGACACCTGTCAGTTTCATACTAACGAATACCTACGTGTTTTGCGATTTTGATCCTTATTACTAATAGAAATTGTGCAACTGACGGGTATCAGGAACTCATTCTCTCGACGGTCGGACTGTAGGCCCGATCCTAATTAGCTAAATCGTTACGTGTGAACGTAGAATAGAATATTCTTTATTATTATTATATTCAATCTGAATCTAGGTCTCTTTTTAGACCGATACCTTTATAGTTTCTGCCTATCCACATTGCAAAAAACGTGATGTAGCGTATGCTTTAGAAAAATACCTAATTATATGAGGCAGAGTTAGAACAGCAGCGCTTTAATCTATAAGACAATTTTATGGCTGTAAGATACGACGACCGCGTCATCGAGACAGCCTTTAAGATCGACCGACCGTGTAGCGCTGTTTCAAACTGTATTACTAGCGTGATTGTGGTTGTCGACGAACCGGGGCTGTGGCCTCTCGTCGCTGTTTCCTAGACGAACTAGGGGCTTGAAACAGAAAAAATGTTAAAAAGAATTTTCAAAATCGGTCCACAATTGACGGAGAACGGTGAACATACATAAAAAAAAAACATACAGACGACCAACTCCTTTTTGGAAGTCAGTTAAAAGCTGGCGAACGAGTAAATTTATATTAAATAAGCGAAAGACTTGAAATCCAATACTTATTCCTACGCTAGAGAAATACCGTGAGTCCGTATAAATCGTAGACCGATAAACCTATACAGACTCAAGTAATGAAAGATATACTAACATACCTAGATCTACGCCATTATATCTATGGTGGCATCTGTTCCATACTGTATTTCTGAGGTAGTAAAGTAGTGACATCTGCCTCTCCACGCACGTTTATCACCACCTTAACCTACATTTCGAATGTAACTTCTAAGTAAGTACTACAAACTGTGTGAAATATGGGAATATGTAGGTACTTAACATCTACAGCAAGGAGCCACCTAGTGGACGGCACGCCAACTTCGTAGCTCGGTCGTAGAACTCGTCGACCCTAATAGCTACGACTCGTAGCAAATACTTTTTAGGGTCCTAAAACAACGACTGAAAATCACAGCTGGCGGTACACTATTTGTGTGTAGCTACCTACATACCTTTTTTCTACCTACTTATATACGCCCTAACATCCGAAAACTTGCAAATATTTGAGTGAAAAATCTAGACGACCCGGCTCAAAGATAATAATTATGTGTATCTGCTTACAAATATGACTTCCGTTATCTGTTTCCGTTGGTGTTTTTGCAAGGCAGGCAGCAGCTAGCACACGCATCGTATTACATTCATCATGCAAGCATCGTTACATCGTACCTAGTGAAAAAATTTGTTTGCTCCAAACTGAAAATGCTGAAAAAGATAGGACCAATAACAAGAAGCGCCATCTATTGATGGTACCCTACACCTCAATGTCGTCGTCCTTCAAAGCATGGTTTCGAAATTTGAACCACGTTCCATTGAAACCATGTTCTACCACCGAGCGCTTCCTGCTACTAGCACTGTTCCAGAGATGGCGCTAGCAGTGCTGTGTAAACATTGACTGTGTAATTAACTTATTATTGCCTACGCTAGCTTTTACGATCGTTTCATATTCATGCGTCTATGATAGGATCTTTTTATAAACAGTGTGTGTTTGAATTCTCTAACAAACTGTTGATACTGTAACATGCACTCAGCAACTGCTTACTTTGTAATACCTAGGTATTTAGTTAAGGTAAGTATATTTTGTAGTGTATATTTTTTTCTTTTTATAATAATAATAATTTGAATGAATACTACAGTAAAGTTATGGTGCCTACATTCTGAAGTATTCTTATTCTTATCTTCTATAATTTATTGTTGCACTTTCGGTTCTTGATTTCGAATGTTGACAAATTCAGTTGTATCGTGTGTTTAGTGCCTAAATTATTTTGTAACGCCGGGAATATGGGCCTAAACTCAATATAAAATAGAAATTATGACTACTTTTGTTAGCTTGGGTATTACCTGTTAAAACAAATGTATGTGATGTTGAATAAATAAATAAATATTGAACGAAGATTTCAATTGTAAGAATGCCTACTTAGTATTTGACGATAAGCAGTAAGTTCCTACTTACACATTCCATGACTATGCGAGTTATATGATACACAACACTAAGGAAATGATAAGAAATATAATTGGAAACTAAATAGGACTTATTCATGTCATATAAAAAAGAAGAAGGTACATGGAGTCGACATTTCCTATCTGACTACTCCTGAGCAGAAATGATAAAACAAACTCAGGGATCAAAGTCTCCTGCCAGGGTTGCGAGTTTGTCCGAAAGGGATATCGTGGCCCTGGCACACAGGCAACGGATGGAACACGGGTGGGTTTTAGTCAGTAAAATCTGACACGCCATCCCGCTGTTCCCAGAGCGGGAGAAGTTATTTGATAATTTCCCAACCAAAAAAAAAAGGGATCAGTCTCTTTTAAAGTCCAGACTTAATCTTGGTCAAATCATGTGAGGACCATATTATAGATTAGTGTCTGAAATGGTATTTTGAGGAAAGAACCACACTTGTGTGATGTGATGTCAATGCTCAAGTAATTAGTGCAATTAGTAAAGTTTAAGTGAATAAATTTAATTATTGCTGAACACCATCCTTAACCGAGACTTACGGATATTACAATGGCATATTAATAGGTTTGTTATAATACCTACATACTTACGAAATAGGTCAGCTGCTTGCTGGTTGTCAACCTGGTAGTGGAAGTACAATACAGGATAAATTCCTAGTGTGGGGCAAGGTTCTTCCTCCTCACTCCTACTTGATCTATGCTTGCTTGCTTGTCTAAAATAATTATTTCCTTACCAACTATATACATACATTATGGTACGCAATAAAGAATTGAGAATTGAGAACGTTTTAAAAAAAAAAAAGAAAGATGTCGCGCCCGCGATATCGCGCGAGTCCGTACGAGCCTTGATCAGCCTTTAATGTTCCCACTGCTGGGGCACAGGCCTCCTCTCTGTGAGGGAGTGGGCCGTAATCCACCACGCGGGCCCAGCGCGGGTTGGTAGATGTCACATGGTTTTGGTTGGTTTGGTTCTAGGACATGCCGGTTTCCTCAAGATGATATTTTCCTTCGCTCTTTTGTGAGTTGTTAAATATCTATGGGCTAGAAAAAAAAAACAAAAGAAATCTAGGACAATTTGGTTTAATAGACTTGTCACTAAAACTACTTAGAAACATTTGAAAATACGAGAATTAAGACTCAGGTACATGCCAGTGACCTTGAGTGATTAGCTTGCGTGTTCTGTACTGAGCTCACGCAACGCGTCGTACTTTCAGCCAGTAATAGGACTCGCCTATCAAGGAGCGCTGTCCCCAATATGACGCATTATTAGATAATTTATGATACACAAAACAAAAGGTATTTTAATAAAACGCGTATACTAAACTAAAACATTAATAATTAAATTATCTTTAAATTGGTGAAGGTTTCAGGAAAATACGCTTGGTAGATTTTGCGCCATTTCCAGTTTTTTATCCGCGTTAGACATAACTTTACAAATTAATTTCGCTATGTAATATAAACATAATCTAAAATATTCACATTTTAAATTATTGAGAAAATGCTATAATTTAACTTTTTTTTTTTAAATCATTAACACTACTCGTTTAGACGTGATCTTCAGTATAAAATCATTATCGTTGCCTTAAGACATTGTATCAGCTCTTACCTACCTGACACAAAAACATTTATTTCAGTGGGGGATTTAATTTATTCCTATCTGATTGTATCTTCTCCTGTTTTCTTCTTAGCACTCTTGTCAGAGCGGTCGTGGTCTTCATGTAGTTTGTTGTCTAGGGGCTGATGTGATTCGCCTAACGATTGCTCGCTATCGAATTGTTTCTAAAGGTAATAAAAACGCAAGTTAAATGATATATGTTTTTTTTTTCTGTAAATAGGTTTGTACAAACACTTTTACACGTCAATCATATTTAAACAAAAACTAGATGAGGTCAGCGTTTCTAATCTGACTAAGGCCAAAACAAACTCAGAGGTTACAGTCTATTTTATAGTCCAGACATAATCTTGGTCAGATCATGTGAAGACCATGTAGATTGGTGTCTGAGCTGCTCTTTTCATGAAAGAACCACACAGATTGAGTGGACCTGCCCAGTCAGTGCACGCATTTGTCAGCTGTAATCGTGCAGTTGTTTGTCGTACCTACTTATTGCTGCTTAAATCAGCATTTTTTCAATGGCCTAAAGTATGTTATTTATCATTTCAGCCGAAAGACGTCCACTGCTGGACATAGGCCTCCCCCAAAGGTGGAGAGTTTGCCATAATCGCCACGCTTGGCAGGCGGGTTGGCGATCGCAGTATAGTGTTAAAATGCATAGAGAACGCTGCTGCCCGTTCTCTAATAAGTCCCTTAGTCGCCTTTTACAACACGGGAAGAAATAGGGTGGTGCTATTATTTACGTCCGGCACAACACAGACAACTATTTATTTATTTAAAAATAATTCAACAATGGACCGTTATCTAGCGGTAGTTCGAGCAATTTTCAGTTAAATAAGAATTATTTTATGCCTGAAAATCAACGTGTAAAAAAGAGCAAAGCCATTCAAAAACAAATTAATAGGAAAACCTTTTGTGAAAACAAACTACGTTTAAAATATAATTTCAGTGAATTCTAACAGGCTACCACATGACTAATAATTCAATTTGATAAAATGTTGAATTGTTGACCTATTACACAAATCGTGTAACTAGTCAAAATATTAGCCAAGTAGTATTTGTTTAATGAATGAATAGAGCATACAGCGTGGTTGAATCAGACTCGATCATTCGAATGTATCCAAAGATTCACACTAGCCCCCGGAGCCTCATGTTTCAAGGGACTACAGAGACCATTGCTTATGAAAGAGTAGACCGGGGGGCGCGATAATGGTAGGGGTAGGGAAGACGTGCCCTTTGGATATGGAAGGATTATTAGAGTCATACCGGTTAAGCATCATTGAGCAAGCATTGTAATAGTGGAGAGACGGGTTATATTTATCTAAGGGTGGGCGGGCATCTTTTAATGACGTCGCCATCAGGTGCGTTCAGGTTCAGGTCCAAGTTCGCCGAATCTTGAATGGTGAATCTTTTCGCGGGAATAAACTGCTTTCTCGGCGCTTTTCTATGTCATTGAACTTATTTATCATCCCATTCTCATCGCACACATACACACACAAATACACTTCCACACACACACACACACACACCCCCTCTCACACACACACACACACACCCACACACTAACACACTCACTCACACACACACTCACTCACTCAACACTTACATTTTTTCTCATTTCTCATACGTTATGCACACTTTCCACATACATTCTTACATGGTAATCTTATAATGTATAATCAATTATGAGAAAGCTTGAAATAATTGAAACATGTCTATAAATATAACTATAAAAGTACAGTTTTCGGGGTGATAAACCATTCGGGTCAGTCTCGGCATAACTTTTGCGCTCTCGAAAATATAACTTATTTCGCCGTTGATTTACATAATTAAGATATCGTATAATCATAAAATATTGATTTTATCACAAGGATAGCTGAAGCACAGTGTGTGATTTTTAATTTTCTTGTTAAAGTTTGTTAAATAATATGAAAAAATATATTACCGACTGGGTTTTTTAAAAAAATATAGGTATTTTCAACATTACTTTCTAAGACTATTTGTAAGATTCTGATAGTTCTTTTTGCTAACTTTTGTTCTGAGTTAAACATTTGTCTGCATACATAAAATATTTTTTTTATGTTATCATATTGAATAAAAATGTTCCTAAACTCTATCGTCAATTTTGTGTGAAGAGGCAACGGAAATTATTTTTTACAATATTATTAACCCACATTTTCAAATAAAAAATTGCTACCATTTGGAGATGAAGAAGTAATCCATCTGTGGCAGTTATTAGTTACGTTACGTTTAGTTAAATTTTGCCGCAAAATGTACCGAAAAACTGCAAATTTTTGTCAGATTTGCGAATGCGTCCTTAAACCATTATTTAGTGTAAGTATATTGTTATTATTAAATTCTGTAATACGTGTTGATATTTTGGTGAACATATTAATTCTTAAAAAAAAAAACTATTCCATAAAAACAGAATTGATGAAGTAGGTAAATTGTTGAATTGAGTAAGTAGGTACCTATTGTAATCTGTTTGTACAGGAAATATAATATTCTGTCATACCTATCTATACTAAAAGCCAAGGTAATTTAATCGAGGTATAAATAAGGTACGTACAGCTCTATTCAAGCTTGATGGCGGCTCTGAAGTGCGCTATCCACTGCGCAGTAAAGCACCCCTCACCCCGCTGACACGTGAATTTGTTACAGCGCAACGACTCGCCTCATGTTCCGAGCCGCCATATAGATTGAATCGGGCTGTACTAAAAACAACATTGTATGTCATAATTATGACAAAACATAGCGCACCCCCCTATTTATGTAAAAAGTCAAAGTCACAGTCAAATTATTTATTTCAAATAGGCACTTAAGGCACTTTTGAACGTCAAGAATTACAAAAAAAAAAATAGAATTGATTCTAGTTGCCCCTTCCAAAAGGTAGTTTCGTATGTAGACGAATGGGTAAGAAACTCCACCGTTAGTTACTCTTTTAAAAATGTTTCACAATATTTTGTTTATGTACCTACCTACATTAATTATATGACTATATGTGCACCTAGAATAAAATCATGATCGATTGTAATGTATCTCGTTGGTATAGATAAATAAATAAACTTAATTATGAGATAGATACATGGTGCTCACATATTTACAAACATCGAAAAATATATGCATGCCTAAAAAAAGGAAAAAAATTATAATAATAAGTCAGTGTATGAGTTTAAATAATCACAGAATTATGTAATCACCTATGTTTCACAAATAAATTGATTGATTGATTGATTGAACAAAAAAGCACGACATAGTTAAAAGTAAGAACAAAAATGCAGCGAGACAAAGTTAAAATTATTATTTAAATAATTCTAAATTCATAAGCTTTAAATTATTATTCCCACTTTAGATAATTATTATCTTTTTGATCAAATAATAAATTAATAATCATCACCAATTTTTAATTCATCAAATATTTTTTATTAACTTCCTCCAGTTCTCAACTCACTTTTAGGGTTGACTGCAAATCTGCAATGATATTGTAAGTATAACGCAAGTAGCACGTCAAAATTTGGCTAATTAGCCATATTTTCTTCGTCTTGTCTCTTTTTCGCTCTCGATAGTTATGACCTCCCATATTATTATTATACTCTTTGGTTATGACATACCTGCCGTCCTACTTCCACCGCTTCCACGTGTCATCCAATAGCGTGACATTGTGCCGTTTTTGAAGATCGAATTTTGAGTATGTAACCTATCACTTCTTTTCACATTATAATATCATTGGTTGACTGTGGGTTGATTGTACTACAGGACAGGAACTGCTACAAAGATCTTTTGGCGCTCAAATGATGTTAACAAAGGGGCCACTGTTGGTAAAAATTTGTGAAATTGTTTTGTGAAAAATGTCACTTGAAATGTATTCAAAAAACAAGATGGCGGCATTAGTTCCGATGTTGGTCACGCGCCAAAATAAACTTGCAGTGCTATATCTACCTACCTGCGGCCTCATTTGCGTGGGTATCGGGTACCAGTACTTTATAGTGCTCTGTGGTATCGGGCCCAACTGCCCGACACTCCGAAGTTGTTGGAACTCCAACTAACAGTAACGGAGCTCCAGTTTATTTATTCCCGATTATCTTATCAAAACTTAGAGTGAGTTTTAAAATGAGAATGTTATTTTCATTAAACTAACATACCAGTAGTTATCGAATTCTAAATTGAAAAAAAACAAAGAAAATGCAGGATTTGTTGAGGTGGTATTTAAAAATAAGGTTAGATTCAAATAACCTACTTTTCTTTTTAAAAAACAACACGCTTATTACTAAAAAAACCGGCCAAGTGCATGTCGGACCACGCACAATGAAGGGTTCCGTAGTTGGGATGAATTTATCCCAAAAACAAACAACATTGTAGTTGAAAAACATGCTCTCCCACATCTATATACGTTACGGTCAATTCTCCAACTGCAAATTTAAGTTGGTCGACTATTACTCGTTAACTTGTGAAGCCTACTTAACTGTGATAGTTTTCCTTTTAATTTCGTTATGTATACTATTGCCATGAATTTTTTCACATATCCAAAACCCTCTCAATACACTTGACTCTAACAAAAAATAGCACTTTAAAGCTTAATATTACGCAAACGGATCACTTAATTGAAAAATAATTTGGACAAACCCACAATAATTTTAAACGGCCTATCCGGTAACAGTACCCCACACCATGGAATAGGCAAGAAAAATCTAAATATCATCCCCATTTTACGTGTAAGGGAGGTACCCTACAAAAAAATGTTTTTCATTGTTTTATTTGACGAATTTTTCGGCATGATTCATATGTATACCCATGCCAAATTACAGCTTTCTAGTACTCAGTGTCTCTGAGCTAAGCCGGGGACAGACGGACGGACGGACGGACAGACAGACAGACAGACAGACAGACAGACAGACAGACGGACATGGCGAAACTATAAGGTTTCCTTGTTGACTACGGAACCCTAAAAACGAGCGAGCCGTACAGTAGTCACATTGTATAATTATAATTTGTAACATCTGACATCTCATCTTGGTAATAAGCAACTGCGCAGCGACAGAAATTAGCCTCATATAAACACACGCTAAATACTGAAATATTTATTCGAATAATTATTTCGAATTATTAATTACTAGGTCACCACTGGTCCAAGCTCGACCCCTCTACTTACAATCTATAAAGTACTTAAATTTAATTTTGATTTTTAATTTTGTTTTATTTTATTAAATTTAATTTAGATTTTTTAAATATTGTTTTGATTTTTTACTTTTTAATTTTGATTTTTTAATTTTACAGACTGTCAAAAATGAGTTGAAATGTATTCAAAGGAAACTACAATTTCTGCTTGCCTGGCAACACTGATTAAAAAGTATATACGCTGTCAAAGTAGTCAAAACAAGTTGGTGATTTATTTAGTTTCTTTAGAAAACTTGCGATAATGTGACTTAAATCGAAAAGAAATGGGTAGGACATATAAAAGTGGTACAAGGGAAGTGGTTTTTAAAGTTTTTCTCCGTTGTTTAGCAGAATATAATGCCGGAAAATATCTCTCTAAATTAGATGATATTTACGGCCGAACAGCTGAAATGACTGGTATGACTCATCCTAACCGTGTGCTTATTTACTTAATGTGAATGTGTTTTGATGACTTATCACGAAATTACTGTAAATCTGGGCTATATTTTGTTGAAATGTTTACGTGTTGTATAGGTTATAAAATAAACGATGTCTTGTATGTCAACCAAAAAATTTGATACTTACGAAACACTATGCCATTTTATTTACACAAAAAAATTATTTTATAGTTTTCCATTAACCTATATTTACAATTTCAGGAATATCAGAAAGTACGGTTCGCCGTATTGTTGATCAAGGGATGTCAAACGACGGTAAATTCGAAACGCCTGGGAAACATAGAGCTGGTCGACCAAGAAAGGAATTGGATGATTTTGACCTGTGTGCGATCCGGCAAAAAATGCAGTTTTTTTATACTGTTCAAAAAGAAGTTCCAAGTCTAAGAAAATTGCTAAGGGTTGTAAAAGCTGATTTAAACTATGATGGAAGTCATGAGCATCTAAGGAAGATATTATTTGCTATTGGTTTTAAATATAAGAAATGTCAATCCAACAGAATGGCTTTAATTGAAAAACCTGTGCTATAGCTGCTAAAAGAGAATACTACCTCAAGTGTATTTTGGAAAACCGAAATTTACCTGAAGAACTTCAAAAAAACATCATATATTTAGATGAAAGTTACGTGCATTCTTCATATAAAGTAAAAAAATGTTGGCAATCAATTAACATAAAAGGAATAAAGCAGGATGTATCTAAGGGAAAACGGTGGATAATTGTTCATGCAGGAAGTGCAAAGGGGTTTGTACCTAATGCACTATTAATATTCTCCGGTAAGAATAAAAATGAAGACTATCATTCAGAAATGAATGCACACAATTTCAGTAAATGGGTAACTGAAAAATTAATACCCAACTTAACAGAACCATCCATTATTGTTATGGATAATGCACCCTATCACTCAATTGTCACAAACAAGGTATGTTGTTTTATTGAAGAAAAAAATCTACTTGTAGAGAATAATGCAGTAAACATCACAGAAAAGTAAATTTTGTTTTATTTCAGGCTCCAACGTCTGCTACGAAAATAGATGACATCAAGCTGTGGTTACTGGAAAATAACATTTCATTTGATGCCACATTACGGAAGCCTTCACTGCTTATGTTGGTGAAGCGACATAAACCAGAGCCTGTGTACTATATTGATGAACTGTTAGGAGAGCATGGGCACACAGTGGTAAGACTTCCACCTTACCACTGTGACCTGAACCCAATCGAACTCATATGGGCGATAGTAAAAAGAAGAATTGCTGAACACAATGTTATGGGACAAAATGTGGAAGAGCTTGCCAAAATTGCATTCCGTACAATCACTCCTGAAGAATGGAAAAATTGTTGCGATCATGTAATCAAAGTAGAAAAAGAATATTATGACCGTGGAACTTCCTTATACCAGGACATAGATAGGCTCGTAATACGTGTCGGAGATGATGACAGCAGCAGTGAAGAGTCTGAACAGGAGGACATCGCTGTGGAGGATGATGAAGGGGATATATCTGGGGTGGAATATTTACAGTCAGATTTTTCATTTTCAGAGTAGTTTTTTTTTAAGTATTATATATTTTGTTTATAAAGCTGGAAGGGTTTTATTTCAATATCCAAATGTACATTATTTACTAACTAGCTCACTACTTCCATTTCGATAACTACAGAAAAATGACAATTTCACTAAATAGTAGACTCATTTATTAAAACAGTAAACTCTTTCCATAAAATAATAGTATCAAACATATTTTTGTGAACTATTCAGGGATACCCTGTAAGCAATAGTAGCGCCCTCATTAATTTTCATAGTTTTTTTGACAGACTGTATGTTGTCTTCTTTATTTTATTTTGATTTTTTAATTATATTTTGTATTTAGCTAGGTATATCATTTTTGCTGTGCCCTGACAGGGTCTACAACGGATCTTAGCTGTAAGCCTTTTGTTAACATCTTTTTTACCTTGTGGAACGCAAATAAATGAATACGAATACGAATATACTTACTAATTCCATGCTAATAAAAAGTCCTTACTTATTCCATGCTACTAAGCTGTTACACACTTCCGTCCCTCTTCAAGAAATCACTCCCACAGAAAGCGAGAGGAAAGATTAAGAAAATAGGTATTAAAAAAATAAACGAATCAATATTCAAAAAACTTTAATGTTGCTGAGAACCATAGAAAATAATTATTTTTTATAAATATACATTTGTAGCCAGCCAGTTTAATGAGGGTTTTCATAAAAATCACGCCACTTGTTCTATAATAATCTCTTCGCATCGTCGCGTGGCGCCTGTCTGCGGGAGCCTTAAGTAGTCACCTATTTATTTCTAACTATCTTCTGCCCGCGACATCGGCGTGAAATTTCTTGTTTTAACCTATTATTGGCAATGTTTTCATTTATTGTCGTATTGTTCTCTCCACATTGTGTATAATACTAACTTACTTCACCTACACATAAATTTAGTATTGTGATTAGTAGATTACCCGCGAAGTAGTCAGAAACGTAACAAGAAAAGAGTTTTTGAGTTATGTAAACGTCCTACACCCTAAAAAACATTTTTTTTTTTTATCATTGCCCCGCACTAGGAATTTCTCCTGTATTGTGGGTGCGTTTACAAGCATTTAAATTCTCATACACAAACAGCCAGACCCGGAAACAACACAACACTACTTTATGGTTTTTTTTCATTAAATTCGTTCTTTACGAGTGCTATACTCGTAAAGAACGATTTTACACGATGCAAGTTTATTCAAGCAACAAATGACTTGTATCTTATCTAAACACTATTTTCAATCCTCTTGCTCAAAAGTCCGCCATTATAGCGTACCTACCAGAGCGGGGATAAAATAGCATATTTTCCTCTAGGGGAAAAAGTATGAATATTTTAATATAAAAGTTTTGTCTGTTTAGATATATCCTATGAGACTCGGCAATACTGTAGCTTCCCATTACTGAAATAATTTTCGGAACCGGATCAGTAGTTTCGAAGATTATCCGCTACATACGAACTCTAAATTTTTACCTCTTTATACACTGACCGTGAAAACTAAGTAGGTACCCAGAAAAACATTTTCATACAAACGAGGTAATTTTAAAGCCTCGATCGTTTCTCCGTCAGGTAACGATTCGGATAAGATCTGATAGCAGTTTTCCAGAGTACGGACGGAGGAGGTCTAGGCGTCCTTCTGATCAAACCGACATTTCATACCGGGGTTGTTCATGAAACAAAAAACCTCAAAAATAGCATCAAAATGTATACAGGAAAAGTTTTTATCCACTGCGCAAATTTTGACAAATTAAACTTAAACGAATTTTATTAAACATATATTTTTTATTTTGATACGTCTTAGTACAAAAAACAAAAAATATCGTTAACGAAAGATGTTTATTTTAAAAGTGGTTATATGGCTACCCGGCGGCGCGCGGCAAAGCGTAACGCGCTAAAGTACCTACCTATCAGCTGTGCGCTCGCTCGATTCGCCGGCGTAGGTTTTTACGTGGGTTACAATGTAATGATCGCTAATTTTATCAGGTTCGAACTAGACTTTTTTATGTTTAGACCGTGACCTGAAGTTATTTGCAGAGTAATTCCAAATTTTCCTTCATACTTTAACGGGCTTAGGATGGCTTCTTCGATTTCGATCGCCAGTCGGGGTCTGCCAGACCCTCGTGCATGATTCGGGGTTCTGAACTGTCCGTGATCAAGCAGCCTTTGAGGGGCCGCTAAATAGTCCTTTCATTAGGGACCGCGGGGTTAAGGATTCCATGGGCTCGCATTCGAGGTATGCTCTCCGTCGCATACATTCTGCGAGCTGCTCGCAAACTTTTATCACTCAGTACATACACTCGCACCATCTCGTAAAACTCGCGGTTACTGAAGTCCGACATCGTGACCGGTAGCACGACACGTGCGGCGCGGCGCTTGCGCGGGAAAGCGATTAGACGCGACGTCACACGACAGCGCGTGCGATGAGTGAACTGTCGGCCGGCGCGCGCCCGGCGCGCCCTGCCGCCCCCTGCCGCCCCCTGCCGCCCGGGAGCCGTGCAACACCGCCGGCGCCGCTTGCGCCGGCCGCCGCGCTCGCCCATTGATATTATTACGAATAGATTATGTCCATATTTTGCTGATTTAAAGTAGGATAAAATTTAAAAAAAAAAATTGGAATAAATAATGGAAATGTGTTCTATTACTGATATTGAACCACCAAAAAAAATTTGCGCACTGGTTAAAAACTTTTCCTGTAGAAATCCGAACACTCAGAACTCTACACACTCTCTGGTGTAAATGGCTTGTCTGATCAGTTGGGCGCCATAGGCGCTCTAGAGCTCCTCCGTCCGTTCTCTGGAAAACTGCTATCAGATCTCATCCCAATCGTTACCTGACGGAGAAACGAGGCTTCGAAATGACCTCGTTTGTATGAAAATGTTGCTCTGGGTACTTAGTTGTGACGTTCAGTGTAATATTAGTATAGATAACACCTTTAGCTTGTAACTGGAAGTATGTAGGTACCTAATACTTACCTGAATAATGTTTCTTTTTAATCGACTCCTAAAAAGGAGGAAGTTATATGTTCGGCTGCATGTTTTTTTTTTATGTTTATTCACAGATTGCTCCGTCAATTGTGGACTGTTTTGAAAATTCTTTTTTTGTTTGAAAGGGTATGCTCTCGAGGTGGTCCCATTGTCACCAAGTCAGAATCTGATGAGGGGATCCCATAGAAATCGAGGGCAATCCACAAATTTTATAGGCGCACCTTTATCGATTTCAGTATGTTTTATAGTAACTCATGCATTTGCACTCGAAAAGGGATTTGGTGAAGTGGAACTGATGATGAAGACCACAGATGGCCACCGGAACTACTTAATAATAAGTATTTCACTGTTGCGATTCGATTAGACACTTTAATATGGTTGCTAAGCAATATATGCCCGTCACAATGCATGTGGTGAAGTCACCATCAGTTCCAATTCTCTTGGTTTACCAGGAGAACTCCTCAACTATTAACGCCCCTGCATCGGAAAAAGCAATATTTTGTAAAATGTGATGAGCAGTTAACATTAGGATATTGTAACTTAGATACATTGCAAACTGACCCACTACAAAGTGAAAAATAACCATCATTTTGGAAGTCGGTGGCACAAAAGCAAAATAGATCCAAAGACACCGACATCCGAAATGAAGGTTATTTTTCACTTTGTAGTGTTTTTTTTGGAATTCGGTTGTAATTTTTTTTGGAAAAAGTTTTTTAAGCAATGGTTTGCGAAAACAAAATACAAAACGTTAAAATAATTTCAGCGTAGTCTAGTAACAAGCCGGTCGCAGTGAATACTTTATTCATAAACCTACGGTGAACACATCCAATTATTTATTGAAGCAGGATATAAAAATAAAATGGTGTACTGCAACTATATTACATTATCTCTAATGAGAAATCGATATAATCTCTTCTCTTCACATTGTAGAAGAGTATACAGTAATTGTTGAAAATGAACCACGTGTATCCTCATTAGGGTTCCGACCAAATTGTGAAAAGGAATACGTGACGCTAATAGACGATGAAACGGCCATCTGCCATGGAGCCTCTAACTTTATAACCGTAATAGGTCATTATTTCATCATCATTCCAGCCGAAAGACGTCCATTGCTGGACATAAGCGTCCCCCAATAAGGTTGCCATAATCGCCATGCTTGACAGGCGTGTTGGCGATCGCAGTATGGTGTTAAAATGCATAGATAACGCTGCTGCCCATTCTCTAGTAAGTCCCTCAGTCGCCTTTTAGGACACCCACGGGAAGAAATAGGATGGTGCTATTTTTTACGTCCGGCACCACACGGAACCGTACTAGGACCGTAATGGGTAATCTATTGAAATTTTCACAGAATGCGTTTTACTATGGCCTATATCATGGCAAGTAACGAAACAGAAGGTAACCTGGTACTTAAGGCAAAGTAAAGCGCCTGCTTGGGTTCAAACCCACGACCTACAACTCGTAAGTCGGGGCCATTACCACTGGGCCACCACTGCTCTGCCCAGAGTATTCTATTTTATTCTATTCTAAACCGGCATCGTGTCGGTGGCACGGAACACACTGTTTGTCCACTGCACCGTGAATGAACTCCACGAGAAAATCAGACATGTCACATTTTCTAGTTTTCTTGTTTTCTCGTTCGTTCGTTTTTTCTAGTACTTTACTATCGCTACTTCGGCGTCGTCAGTTCGTTCTCGTTGACGGTGCCGTGAACAAACGGCCTAAGCACGAAAGGCCGAGTCGCACTTGACCGGTGTTGTTATGTACGCGCGCTTTTAAAGGCTCTTCATTTGTATTTCGTTCGAAACTAAAATATTGGAATTCTATGAAATTGGTGCTCCTGATAGATGCAACGCGATATTTCGTTGTAGATAAAATTGTAATCTGCATGTTCAATGCAAAGTATACCTGTTATTTACGAGAATTTATTTACATTTCACTGTGTTCCTTTTTAGGGTTCCGTAGTAAACAAGGAATCCTTATAGTTTCGCCATGTCCGTCTGTCTGCCTGTCTGTCTGTCTGTCCGTCCGTCCGTCTGTCCCCGGCTTAGCTCAGAGACGCTAAGTCCTAGAAAGCAGTAATTTGGCATGGATGTACATATTAATCCTGTCAAGAAAGTCGTAAAATAAAACCATGAAAAACAATTTTTTTAGGGTACCTCCCTTGCACGTAAAACAGGGATGATATTTTTTTTTTCTTGTCTAATACATAGTGGGGGTATCGTTGGATAGGCGGTCAAAAATATTGTGGGTCTGTAAACAACATTTTTCAATTCTGAGATCCGTTTGCGTAATATTAAGCTTTAAACTGCTATTTTTTGTTAGAGTCAAGTGTCCCCCCCCCCCTGCCAGCTAAATGGTTGGTTTTGGATATGTGAAAAAATTCATGGCAGTAGTATATATGTATAACGAAATTAAAAGGAAAACTATCATAGCTAAGTAGGGTTTACAAGTTAACGAGTAATCGTCGACCAACTTAAATTTGCAGTTGAAGAATTGACCATAACGTATATAGATGTATGGGAGAGCAGGTTTTCAACTACAATTTTAAGTTTGTTTTTGGGATGAATTCATCCTAACTACGGAACCCTACATTGTGCGTGGTCCGACACGTACTTGGCCGGTTTTTTTTTAATAATTACACGCTGGTCCAGCTCCATAGGACAATCTAGAATCTAGAAAAAATCAAACTGGTTGCTATTTTAATTGTATAATTTGTTATTTTTCTGACATTGATTTAAATTCTGTAGTTTCCTAGACTCATACACTGACTTATTATTTAATTTTTTTTAGGAAAACATATATTTCTACGATGTTTGTAAATATGTGATCACCGTTTATAATTATGTATAATTGAGTTAATTTCCATTGCTTCATTTTTAATTATTTTTACAATAGGTAAAAATAATTAAAAATTAAGCAATGAAAATTGTGGTACAGTAATTTTATTTTATTCTAGTTGCATCGTCTTCACATTTATAATCTTATAATTAATGTACCTACTTTAACAAAATATTGTAAAACATTTTTAAAACAGTAACGGTGGAGTTTCTTGCCCATACGAAACGACCTGTTGGAAGGGGTAACTAGAACAAAATCTTCTTTTTTTTTTGTAATTTTTGACGTTCAAAAGTGCCTCAGTCTTGTGCCTATTTGGAATAAATAATTTGACTTTGAGTTTGACTTTGACTTTGATGGCTTTTATTAAATGGGGTGGACGAATTTAACTATTCTTTATCCGATAGTTTTAGGTTCAGATTCTTTGCTTATCAATCTGCCTAGCCTTTGGCAACTATGTTGGGGTCAGCTCCTAGTTGGTATAATGGTTGTCAAACTTTTGTGCTTCTGACTACCCGTAACGACGGTCAAAGAACTACGAATGACAGCCGGTACCAACGGCTTAACGCGCTTTCTGAGGCACAGAGGAGTTTCGGTATGTAATTAATGGTCACCCATCCACGGACCGACCGCCGCAAGTGTAGTTTAATCTTCGATTGAGCCGTGCAGCTGTTGATCATTTAGTCACGAGCCCCTAAGCTCAGTTCCCTTGAGTTCAGCTTCTGTGCTGTGGGTCAATAATGAACAAGATATGAGATTAAATTTTGTTTCGTATCGTTTCATTTTTATCATCATTATCCACAGCCTGACTTCACCCACTCTGGGCCACTCTTTGCCTGCCGGTGGCGGCAAGCAACATGCGAACTACGAATCAAGAACCTGACGTCACACAAATCCTGCATCGCGCAAGCAGAGTTTACCGCGCGCCTAGCATATCCCGACATCAACCATCAGGCAGTAGCCCACCAGACACAACACCCGTCTAGTCGGAGGATCCTCCCTTTTCTATGGAGGATGAGTGAACTTTACACCCTATTCCTCACCAAATGCCCACGCTCCTTGCCAGCATAATCCAGATTTTACCCCCAATGGTGATGAACGAACCCTTCTATCAACAGGCTTTTGCCTATTTAAGGGCCTGTACACAACACGTTTTTTAAACGCGCGTTTGTAGCGATACCGACGCGATACGCACGCGAGTCAGACGCAGCCTGTAGACCTTCTGTAGGATAAAAGCGCGCCGTCGACCCACGTTTCGAAAACGCGCGTCAACGGCGCGTTTAAAAAACGTGGTGTGCACAGGCCTTAATAGGCTTAAATTACGAATACATAACAACAAACACAACAACAACAAACACACAACAACAAACAACAGAAAAAATACAACAAACAACAAGACACAACAGACAAACACAACACAATAGATAAACACAACATCTCTAGTTCTAGTAAGTGTCCTGCCTCGTTAGTCTAGTGGTCGCAAGCGCTACTGCTGAGCATGAGGTCATGGGTTCGATTCCCAGGTCGGGCAAAGTGCCGTTGGGTTTTTCCATTAGGAATCTTTCAGTAGCAGAGTCTGGATTTGTGCCCGGTTAATGTCAATAGGCTCACCCCCTACTACATGAGACTGGTGTACTATAGGTACACCCCCCCCCCTCGTTCTGCCTAACCCCTTGTGGAATACAGGCGTGATTGTTGATATGTATATAAAGTTGCTTTTAGAAAGAAAACAAATACACAACCACTACGCCATTTGAGTCATCCTTAATTTAAGAACAGCTCATAAAAAGAGTTCTTCGTAAATATTTATCGGCTACAAAATCGTAAAGTTCAAGATATTATGTAGTGACTAAAGCCCTGCCTTAATCATTTCAAGCTCTGTTATCTCTGGGCTGAATGGAACGGCTGTGGCTTAGTTGTACAATGCCACATTACTAGATGCGTCACTATTTGCAACTGCACCAAACCAAAGTGATGATTCAGGTCAGTTCGTTTTTTATTTATTTTATTTTAGAGAAAGCTTACAGACTAATAACATGATTAAAAATCATTAGTAGGTAAGTAATTTGCTAATTACATGCTTCCACATGTATACATCTTATTAAGTACGCGATTTGCAATCCAAGAAAAAAAAAATTTTTAAAAACATTTTTATTTTGGTAATAAAAAAAAAAGGTAAAGGAAGAGAAAAAATAAATAAAAAAGTAAGCAGCCTATTGAGAATTAGTCGAGCCGTGTAACATCACAACAATTAAATCATACCTATTCTACAATCATTGCAATTGTAACTAATAGGATATCCATTAGTAACAATTGCAATTATTGTAGAATAAGGAATATGTTAATATTTCATCAAAACGGTAAAGATTAACATCGTGAGGAAACCGGCATGTCCTACAACCAAAAGAACATTATAGGCTGATAACGTAAATATTTATTTTACTATTAACAAAAAATATTGATCCTTAATTAAAATACACAAGATAACTCTAAGATAAGTTTAATATGTACAAGTATATAATAAAAAAATAAAAAAGCGAGAAGTGCTCATTGGACATCAAAAAACTCGTCCGCATCGCTGTCAATGGGAAAAAAACCCAAAAGGCTGGCAGCATTGCCACGTTGGATTCTTCTTTGATTACTGATTCTTTGGGCTAAAAATAGGCCAGCCCTCTGGTTACATGAAGAGACGACCAACCGTTTGGCGATGTCCCGAAATACTCGATGAGCACTCGAACCCCAATTCTTCTTATCTTTTCTTGCATTCAATAACCTTTTTAACCGACTTCCAAAAAGGAGGAGGTTCTCAATTCGGCAGTATGTTTTTTTTTTTTGTATGTTTGTCACGCGATTACTCCGTCAATTATGAACCGATTTTGAAAATTATTTTTTTGTTTGAAAGGGTATACTCCCGAGGTGGTCCCATTGCCACCAAATTAGAATCTGATGAGGGGATCCAATGGAAAGGGAAACCCTCAAATTTTATATGCAAACCTATAGTGGTTTGGGTATTTTTTATAGTAACTCGTGCATTTGCTCACGGAAAGCAACATTTGGTGAAGTGGAACTGATGATGGAGACCACAGATGGCCACCGGAACAATATAATAATGAGTACCTATTTAACGGGTTGCGATTAAGCAATGTATGCTCGTCACTATGCATATGGTGAGTGGCAGTTCTCCTGGTTCTTCCCAGGAGAACTCCTCAACAATCAACGTTCCAGCATCGGGAAAAGCAATATTTCGTAAAAGGTGATGAGCAGTTAACATTAGGCTATTGTAACTTAGATAAATTCAAAACTGACCCACTAAAAAGTGAAAAATTAAACACTTTTTACAAAAAAATAATAACCGACTAACAAAAATAACACTACAAAGTGAAAAATAACTTTAATTTCGGAAGTCGGTGTCTTTGGATCTGTATTTGAGTTTTTTGCCACCGACTTCCGAAATTAAAGTTATTTTTCACTTTGTAGTGTTATTTTTGGTAGTCGGTTATTATTTTTTTGTAAAAAGTGTTTTTTTGTTAACATGAAAACTTATTTTCTTTCTTACGTCACCAACAACTCCTTTTGTGGCTACGTCACCATATGATTATGAACATCGTTAGCTTATATTCTATCTAACGAGATTATAAACTATCGAAAAATTATGGACTGCAACAAACCGTCTACAATTTAACGCGTTAAACTATCAAAACATATGATAGTTTATAATCTATCCATAGCAAACCGACAAATTGTGAACTGGTATCAAACTTGCATGGGACGAACGCACCTGGCGCTAATACTAAATAGCCAAGGAATTCCGACTAACTTGGAAAAAGCTGTTGGTCACAGTTCCAACCTAACGCATTTGATCGGGATGCCCTGGCTTAGTTACTGCGACCAATTCGACTACCGCCAAGACCTACCAATCAGGGACGGTTCATAATTTTACAGGTGATAAAATCGGACAGATTAAGAACCCTGTCGATAAGTGCAGGTTCGTTCACGTACGTAGATTAAAAATAAACTAAATAAATAATAATAGATAACATAAACTACCGAAAATTAACGCGTAAAGTCAGGTCCGCTGTGCCATGTTTTCGTGTTATAAAAACATCTAACATCGTTATCTAACCGATTTGGCCAATTGGCGCCCCCAGATCGGTTAGGTAACGATCATCATCATCATCATTTCAGCCGAAAGACGTCCACTGCTGGACATAGGCCTCCCCCAAGCACCTCCACTTCGACCGGTTCTGTGCTTCCCGCATCCAGCGGATACCTGCGGCCTTCACAAGGTAACGATGTTAGATGTTTTTATAATACGAAAACATGGCGCAGCGGACCCGCCTTTGTATTGTAACAGTTCACAATTTTCGAAAGTTTATAATCTCGCTAGATAGATTATAAACTAACGGTGCTCACAATCTTACGGTGACAGCTATATTCTTCCGCAAATGGTTACAAACTGTCATTTTGCAGGCCTAAATATCACCACAAGTGGCGCTTTATTAATGTGAGTACTTCCAGCTCACCCTGGACAAAATAACCGCAGCCCCGTTACCATATTTTAGTTGTTGCCAGGCAATCATTTTTACTAAATTATAGTTTACTTGTTCCAACTTCTGATTAATGGGTCGATACAAGAGACGGAGAACCAGGACAATTTTTAGCAGAGGACGATAAAGGCTTCTACAGACCGGTGTGCGGCCCCGCGTCGCGCGACGAGTGCCTTAGTGTAGCGTCGCGAGTCGCGCTGGTCTGTAGAAGTCTTAAATTGAGTTCATAATTATATTCCAATTTTGACTTTCCATTCCAAACTTAATAACCTGTGTTCTTCACTCCCAACCAGCATGAACTGACAAACACTTAATATGCTGTTCTTGAATAACCACAGCGTATGGAAATGTCCTACTTTAATTTGCAACACACCACATCGTTTGGCTGTCATCTCCAGTACTCTGTGTTTCCATACTGTTAGTAAGAATTCTGTGTATTTCGCTAACAAGCTTACGTAGTTATTTCTTAGAATTAATTCTCGGTAGATAGGGAGGTATGACGGGGCCAGGGAAATACTTTATCGGTTTCGAGAAAAGCGTAACGTTATCGTTCTAGGTAAAAGGTATTAGATCGTTGAATTGTATTGTAATTGAAATATTTTGCACCGTTTTATTAACCCACGACGAAAAAGAGGGGTGTTATAAGTTTGGTGTGTGTATCTGTTTGTGGCATCATAGCTCCTGAATGGATGAACCGATTTTGATTATTTTTGTTTTGTAAGAGAACAATGTTATACTTACTTACGTTAATAATGCTGCCTTATATTTTTATTGGCATTGTAAAAGCTGCAAGTTAAAGACAGTGTTCAGTAGAAAGGAACTTAGAATAGAATAGAATAGAATACTCTTTATTATGTACACCATGAAAGTTACAGATATAAATGTTGAAATTTTACATAGGGTGACACAATCTGGGCGGAAGCTATCTCTTACAGACAACACTATACACAACTAAATACAACCAGACAGAGACTTACTAAATATTATAAGTCAAAGTCATATAATTTATTTATTAAAACCATAAAAGGCACTTTTGAATGTCATTTGCAAAACAAAAGAATATTTTAGTTGCTACTTTAGAAGGTAGTTTCGTTTGGTGACGAATGGGCTAGAAACTTCATAGTTAGGTACTCCTTTTTAGAGTTCCGTATTCAACAAGGAACCCTTATAATTTCACCATATCCACCTTTTTTTTTTTTTTTTTTTTTCTCTTTATATTAGAAAGCTGTAATTTGGCATGGGGATACTTAATCACGCCGACAACGCGGTAAAAAAAATGTAAGAAATAAAATTGTGGGGTGTATCCCCACGTCTATCCCATGGTGTGTGGTATCGTTAGATAGGCCGTTCAGAAATATTGCTGGTCTGTGAAAACCATTTATCGATTCAGGGATCCGTTTGTGTAATATTAAGCTTTAAAGTGCTCATTTTTGTTAAAGCTAAGTATGTGTCGGGGTGCCAGAAAAATTGTTGTTTTTGAATATGCGAAGAAATACATGACAGTGGTACCTATAACTGTATAATGAAATTAAAAGGAAAACTATCACAGCTAAGTAGGCTTTACAAGTTAACTAGTAATAGTCAATCAACTTACATTTGCAGTTGGAATTTATCAGAGAACATGTTTTTCAACTACAATGATAAGTTTGTTCCTGGGATAAATTAATCCCAACCACGGAACCCTTCATTGTGCGTGATCTGACAAGCACTTGGCCAGTTTTTTTATAGTTTAAAACTACTTAAGGCTTCTACATACCGGGGCGACTTGTCGCGCGACGCGACACGACACAAAGGCACCGCTCGTCCCGCGACACACGGGGCCTTTGTGCCGTGTCGCGTCGCGCGACAAGTCGCGCTGGTATGTAGAAGCCTTTATTCATATTTAAATCAAATGCTTGCTGCACTCTCAGTTTAGCCAACCACATAACATTTAACTAAAAAAGTTTATGCAAACACTTAACATAGATTTACTGAAATATATAAATACATTTTTATTTGATATAAAAGTACACATACACAGGGATGACACTTAAGCCACTCCCATGTCTCTATATTTTTGAAGTTTGTCTATTTGTAAAAAAATACCCTCATTTATTTCTAATAAATTAACAAGTCTCCGAAACACTGAACAAAAAAAATGCCGGGAAATTACTAGTACCCGCTCAGAGATTGCAATTGTACAGTAGAATTCCAGTTGTATGACAGTTAAAATCTATAATAAATTACCACCTGCCCTGAGAATGTTACCATTTAATTAGTTTAAATGTAAAATGTTTGACTGGCTCTTTGACATGTGTTTTTATTGCGTCAATGAATTTTTAAATCATACTTTTTGATACTGTAATTAAGATTAGTAAATGACATTAGTATTTTAACATTATTATGAATTCATGGACATTTTTAATTTTTATTTTGGCGTTATGATTTATATTTTGACATTATGATTTATATTTTCGACGTAATGATTTTTATTTTTGATTTTACTATTCATATTTTGACATTATAAATAATGTATTTTAGATTAATCTTATATTAATTTGTCATTAAAATTATTTTAAAAACTTAATACAACATTTCATAACTTTATATAATATTATTATAATGTGTAGTTCTGACTTGCATGTCTGTAGCTTATTATTTAATATTTCTACACCAGAAATGGTAATAAGTGTGAAACAATGTTTAATGTAAGATCTAAATGTTCCATATACTGAGAAATAAATAAATGTAATCTAACAAAAACAAAAAAAAACATGGAAAAAGCCTGGTACAAAACAAATGATCAATGACCCCCATGCTAGGAAAAACCTGTGTTACAGGGGTCATCCATCCGTCCATTATGGATCTATTAGTTACTTACAAATTAGCAATGTGGACTTTTGAAAAAAATTCAACTAGCCTAATACAATTAATTGTCCGTGTGGTGCCGGACGTAAAGAATAGCACTAACCCATTTCTTCCCGTGGGTGTCGTAAAAGGCGACTAAGGGACTAATTACTAGAGAATGGGCAGCAGCGTTCTCTATGCATTTTAACACCATAGGTACTGCGGTCGCCAACCCGCCTGCTAAGCGTGGCGATTATGGCAACCCCCCCCCCCTTTTGGGGGAGGCCTATGTCCAGCAGTGGACGTCTTTCGGCTGAAATGATGATGATGATGATACAATTAATTGTGGGGATAAGAAACGGGGGGAAAAAGTAAAAGGGGTTTTAAATGAATTAATGACAAGGAAAAGGGAGTATGGGCATGTGTTGTTAGTGTGAGTATAACTGTGTATGCGTGAGTGTATGTAATATATCAACATCTGGTGATGCCCGAGCAGTCAGGGCGTTCAGCAGATTGATCACCCGGCTTGTTCATGAGCATGTCGAGCAATATGGGTACGCACTGGCAATCTTCTGTATACTTACTTATCTTGGATTATGATAGTCCACTATTGGACAAAACACCTTGCCCTCTGGATTTATCGACGATAACTGCCTTTATCCAGTTCGCCCCAGCCATACTTTCTGTGGGTCGTTGTCCTATCTAACTGGGGGCCTTCCCACGCAACGTTTACCGATTCGCGGTCTCTACTCAAGGGCGAACGCTATCAGATCCAACCAAATCATTTCTGTAAGTATAAAGAATAAAGAAGAAGAGCAGAAGGAGGAGAGAAGAAGAAGAAGAAGGGAGAAAAAGGAGGAGGAGAGGAGAAGTAAAGAGCATAGAGGTGTTTATCAGAAATTATTTGAAAATAATGTCACGGATAATGGAAAGAATTATCTAAGAAGAAAATGAAGAATAGCTATTAATTTCTAGAATAGTGGTGACCTAATTCTGAAGCGTTATTTTAACTTTTATCTTAAAAAAATTAAAAAATCTTCTCATAAATCCCCATTTCGCGGAAAAGGAAAAGGTAAATGAACCCTGAGTAACGTTGGGAGTTTAATTTATTAACTCATTAGAGTATTATTTATTTAACATTTGTTTTCTCTATTGTCAGTTTTCTGATATTTCATTAACTATGACTTACTTATCCTTTAAAATTGGGTAAAGTGAATGATCATTATTTATTTATTTGCGTCATATAAAAGCAAAATGTAGGGGAGCACTAAGAAGGGGTTTCTGGAAGGTGAAAAGAGGGATTTTGTTTGTATGAAAAATCTTATTCCTTGAGTTTATACACTTGAAACTTGCCACGAATACGTATCTAAGTAAATTATGAAGATTGTCATTTTTTGTTTTCCTAAACTACCCCCTAAAGGGGGATTGGGGGGTGTCCAAGTTTGAATGGAAGAATTTTAACGCGCGGTAAGATTAACTGGAAACTCAGTATTAATACATTGGACTGAAAATAAAGAATAACGTGAATCAGGGTTTTTTCAAAATCTACCCCTAACGGGGTGAAAAGGGGTACTAAATTTAACAGGGGAGGATACCGCTACGCGCTTGCTTAACTCAAAAATTGATATAAATAATCTTTAATTGTTTGATTTGAATTAATGGATGGAGGAAAGCAACGTGGACGAAGTCGCGCGCGAAGTGCTAGTTGCCAATAAAGCTCGCCCCTATTACAAGGAAAATGGTGAAATGTGTTCGCACTGCGTACATCTCTGCCTCTCTTTCAAGGAATACAAGCGTGATGTTATGTATTGAGCAAAATCCAAAGTTTGAACTGCTCATACCGTGCGGACGTACGTTACCCGAGTAGGTAGCTACTGGCTAGTTCAATAGGTATTAATTATGTGTGTCATCAGAGCCTTTTCCCAATTAAGCCAGGAATTACATTATTCTGACGCGAGCGCCCAGATACATGTCTACCGCGAAATTGTACCAATTTTGTCCACAAACATTGGTATACGTATGTTGGTAGTAAGTTCGTTACGTGGCCAACATTTTCGGCCAAAAATGTTCGTGGTAGCGAATATGGGCTGAAGTTAAAACGATATGAAATGTTTTAGTGCTTCCCTGTTTGTTCTTGTCAATGTTTTATGGGATGCAGTTAATTAGTTTTTCAAGAGAGTAATAATAAACTAAATATTACTTTTAAAACTGAAGGTTTTGATGAGACTGGCGTTTAGAAATATAAAATCCTTTTTTTGAAAACCAGACGTGGAAAATGCAAAACTAAAGGCTTCTACAGACCGGCACGACTCGCAACGCGACACAAAGGCACCGCTCATCGCGTGACACGCGGGTCCTTTGTGTCGCGTCGCGTGTCGCGCCGGTCTGTAGAAAACTTTTAAAATATTTCCTGTGTGTTTAGAAGTGTACTTCCACAGACTGATAATAACGTTGAGCTATCGCTGTACCAACCGTAGTTCGAAATCTAGGTCATCGTTGAAACCCAGTATGAATGCCCAGATACAGAGAAAATACATATTATATTACTCATATCAAACCTATTTCGCGTACAATAAAAAGATTGTTTTCGCTTTAATCAACGCGGCTACGAGTGGTCCGCACTCCACACTCTGTGTATACCTATAACTAATGTAGGTAAAGTAAACAAAAGAGATAGGTATATAATACAAGCAACTACTGTCTGTTTCAAAAATATTTTAACTCTTTCAAGTCAACAAATTTAGGTTAACTCACACACTACAGGGAATTAAAAATCAAAATCAAGTTGATTTTTAATTCCCTGTAGTGTGTGAGTTAACCTGAATTTGACAAAAAATTCAATCAAAATATTTTGTTTCTCTTAAACCTACATGGACACTGCACCCATTTATGAAACGTCAGAAGCTAGGTGCACGGTTCCAATTGGTTTGATTTCTATGGAGAAGAGCCGGCAAGAAACTCCACGGTTACTCTTTTAAAAAATAATTGGCTTTTACAATGTTTTCAAATTAGTGTTAATAGGTATGGGAGGACAGTGTAGTATTAGTGACACATTCACCTGTATTTTCCAACAATTATTGTTTGAATACCTAACACAACTTAAAAAAAAAATGGATAATAAAAAATAATACATAAACAGATAAAAATGGTACCAGGGCCTAAAATGGACGCTTTGGCAGAAACATAATATGATCTGCGTAGAATTCATAACCCTCAATTCATCTGTTTGACAGTGTCGAATGGAGTTTCGTAAAATAGTCCACAAATTATGAATTGCTTTATTGAAGTCTAATGTCAAATACCAGCTGTCAAACAGACTAATTGCGGGATGTATGAATTGTACGCAGAGGGGCAATTCCCGTAATTTTAAGAACGTTCGCATTCTAATCTCAGTGTCAATCTGTCAAAAAATACTCTAATTTCCCTACATTTTTGACAAGTTTTTGACATTGATTGTCGTTGAGATGAGATTGCAACTTGAATTTGAACGTTTTTACGAGTACGAGAATTAGCCTTCTGATCATAATATAATTCTGCCAAAGCGTCCATCTTAGGCCCCCAGAGCTCTTAAACCTAACCTTTTTAAACTTTTATTAAATGTACTACGGTACCTACTGCAAAATATTGTGCACTACTGAAGTAGGATTGTATTTATCTCTGGTAAGCCGCAAAAAACTAGTTTTATAATCAGAATATTTCTTTTTCCAGTCTTCCTAACCTTATTTTACGTGCATTTACATATTTATTTCATGCTTAGAATAAAAGAAAAATAAGCTTTGTTTCAGTCTTATAATACAAATACAAAAATATTTATTTGAACTTATTTCTCTTCTCTTTTTTTATTTTTTTTTTAATTTCTTTATTGTCTCATACATAAATTCAGGCAGCCCCAGTAAATTATAATAGTATTTTTGTCGGAGCTGTCTCACCCTTCCCTTTAGTGGTTGCTTTACAATGATGAGGCTATTAAGTAAATAGAGAGTAGATAATGTGAGCGTCCACGCAAAAAGGGTCCAGTTGTGGGGTATTGAGTTAAGACTAGATTCGGTATCAATAGTAGTAGTATATATATAATAGTCAATTGATAATAAGGATTAAGAAAATATTCAAAAACTGGAAAAAAAAATATCTGACATTTGTAGTTTAAACTCTGAAAAAGCTTGATTTGAGACGAACTATATGAATTGTAGAGAGAGCATTAGGTAATTAATAATCAATTAAAATCGCGAAATGCATTTTTTTCACCCAACTTTACAAAACTGCGTAGGTATATACCTCGGAAACTAAATGCCGAGAACTGGAACCTTTTAGCATGGCCGCCCAAAGAAAAAATAAAATACAACATTAATTTTTATACACACGTGCACACCTCATTTATTTAATTTTTATTCAACACACACTTGTGTGTATGTATATTGTGTATGTGTGAGTGTGGACCTTTTTTTTCTTGTTTTAGCTTATTCTTGTTAGAATAAGAATTCTTAAGTGTTAACAGTTTTTGTTTACCAATCTGTGCTTAGGTATCATCATCATTAAGGGGCTATTATGAGTTAGCCTCAGGGCTAACTCATAACAGCCCCTTAATGATGATGCCGCACGGGTCGATCGATTAGGTTAAGCTATGCTTGCCGCGGTTGGTCCGTGGATGGGTGACCATCTTTACATACCATCAAGACCCATCCCTGCCTCGAAAAGCATGTTAAGCTGTTGGTCCCGGCTGGCATTCGTGGATCTTTGACAGTTGTTACAGGTCGTCAGACTCTCGGTACCCAGTTACTGGGTAATACGATAGTATAACCCAGTAACTGGGTTGTGGAGGTCAGATAGGCAGTCGCTTCATTTGAAATACTGGTATCCGGTTAGACTGGAAGCTGATCCCAACATAGTTGGAAAAGGCGAGCAGATGATGGGTCATCATCACTATTAATGTACTTACTCGTCGTATAAAAACCCTGTTATTGTAAAGTCAGGAAATGAGTTGTTTGGCAAACGAACTATCAACTTAAATTATCCGTATATTCAAATCACAGCTATAATTCTTTGACAGTTGTATGAGATGGCTATAACACGACAAATTGACGTAGGGTACAAACTCAAACTCAAAACATTTATTTCAATTAAACCTATTACAGGCACTTTTGAATTGTCAAAGTGTCGGTCAGTTAGTCAGAAAGTTGAAGCTATTTGCCCATTCCAAAACGTAGATCTCTATGGAGAAGAATAGGCAAGAAACTCCAAGGACACTCTTTTAAAGCAAGATATTACAAAATTCTGGGTACATTATTCTTGTTGCTTCTATATGTGAGAACAATGTAAAAAAAAAAATTGTTTATTTAAAAAACAATTCAAAATATAAGATAAAAAGATTACAAATAAGCCCTGGCAGTTAAGAGAAGACCAGTCTCAACTGACGGCGCCCGTTCACGAACATGACGCGTGGATCAGCACCATCCAACTCAACCATTTTGTAGGGAACCGAATGATCCAACACACGCGCCACCATCAGCGAGCCATTTAAGTGAGCATGACATACTCTCAACTGCCATGCTTTTTTAAGTTAAAATACATCTTATCATAATAAATGCCATGTAACACCTTTTCTAAACAAGCACTTTACACTAAAAATGAAGTCCAGACGCAAACTACACTTGGCTTGCCTTCTGTTCGGTGTGGTTAAATATCAGAAACCAGACTACCTATTCAACAAGCTAAGCTGGGTTACGAGTAGACGAGAATGCGGGAGAAGGCAATGCTCACAACAACTCTCGGCACAGTCTCAGGGTTCAGCCGCTTTTAGGGGTAGCTTTCGTTATGCGGCTTCCAAAGTATGGAATAACCTCCCACCACCGATTAGAGTAATTAACAGGATAGACACTTTTAGACGACGCTTACGGCAGTACCTTATAGAAGCGCAACGGGAGCTGGACATGGTGGCACTAAATGTCTCAATTATATGATGTATGTGGGTACCTACCAACTTAGGTATGTGTTAGTGTTTCTGTGTCTGTCGGTGAAAGTTGCACGAAAATGCAAATAGCCGCTGTTATACATTACATGTATATATTACATGTTATGTTAGATTTCATTGCTGGGAATTGCTCTTGCTCATGCTCACGCTCGGCTCTGCTCACTGGCTCATGTCTAGTATGTCCTCGGCCCGGAGGTTGTTGCGATATTCACGGCATCACTGCGTCTTATTCGCAGATGTGAGACCTGTTAAAATAAAAGACTACACATTTAATTAAACATTTATCTCCAACTTATGCATTGCTGAACTCATGCGTTGCTGTTCAATTTACCCAATGTACCTGGCCTACTTGCACGCGGCTGAGACGTACGATGTCTGGATGGCGCCATTTCACCCATCCTTCACCAAGCTCTGTGCAGATTGTGGTTTTCCTTCCCCATAAAGAAGCATAATGACTGTAGAAGGGGAAACGAGAAATTAAAAGTGGGTATGTATCGTCACATTATAAAGATTTCATAAAGATTTCATAACGACTTATAATACTAATAATGACTAGCGCTTATCTTTCATATATATTATGTTTTATCTTTCGTTTATGTACGCTTGTCTGCTCTTTTCCACTTTCACCAACAATGTTTAGATGACTTATTTAAACTATTCAATATAACCACAGTATTTAGTCAATCTCAATACCTAGCATGGCTAAGACAAGTATAAAAAACACATAAAGTTGCAATTTGTTCGTAAATAGTCCGTCGCGCTCGGCTGCTTGCAGCGTATTGTTTTTTTATTTTTTTTATTTTTACATGCTGTACTTATGTTATATTGTGTGCCTTAGTCTGTGCTGAATAAATGTATTTTCTTTCTTTCTTTCTTTCTTAATAAACCATGCAAAAATGAAACAAAAATTGCTTCTAAATTATACAAAACTATAGCTTGCAATGTATTTCAAAAATTAATAAAATTTTACTAGCAAAAGGAAAATCATTATTACCTATAAAAGTATTCAACAACTAAAACTTGATTACATTTTCTTCTTCTTCTTAGTCGTCGTCGATTACATTTTATAAAATCGTTAAGATTGTAATGTCAGAACATAAAAAAAGGGGGGAAGCATCTCTTCCAAATATTATAATTTTAACTAGAGCCCAAGTGGTTGTGGAGCAGGACCAGCATTAAGCCAAGCATTTTTATCTACGATATAATCATCCAACCTATAATATGCTTGTCTACATAGTGTGCGTTTAATGCATGTTTTAAATTTCTTCTCATTTAGTTGAAGAATATCGAGTGGTATTTTATTATAACATTTTACACAGTACCCCATAAAATACACACTATGTTCTATGTTAACGGGTTTGGTTTCAAAGTCAAAGTCAAATTGTTTATTTCAAATAGGCACATAAAAGGCACTTCTGAACGTCAATATTTACAAAAAAATAGAATTGATTCTAGTCGCCCCTTCCAAAAGGTAGTTTCGTATGGAGAAGAATGGGCAAGAAACTCCACCGGTACTCTTTTAAAATCTAGTACAATATTTTTATAGGTACATTAATTATATAAATTATATGTGAAGACGATGCACCTAGAATAAAATTACTATACCACAATAGGTAATAAAAGGAGTTAAGGATGAAGCAATGACAGATAAATTAATTATGTGATAGATACATGGTGCTCACATATTTACAAAAATTGTAAAAAATATATAGGTACGATTTCCTAAAAAATAACAATATCAGTGTGAGTTAAGGTAATCACAGAATTTAAAATAAATGTCATAAAAATAATAAATTATACAATTAAAATAGCAACCTGTTTGATTTTGTCTAGACTCTAGATTGTCCTATGGAGCAGGACCAGCATGTTTCCAAGCATTCTTATCTTGTATATAATCCTCTAATTTGTAATATGCTTGTTTACAAAGTGTTCTTTTAATATGAGTTTTAAATTTTCTTTCATTTAGTTGCAATATATCACAAGGTATTTTGTTGTAACATTTAACACAGTACCCCATAAAAGATGTATGTACTTTAGATAACCTGAAAAATGGTTGATCTATTTTGTCTTTATTTCTAGTATTAAAATTATGTCTATCACTTATTTTATTAAAAAGATGTAGATTTTTCCTTACATACATAATATTTTCATAAATGAATTGGCAAGGTATCGTCATGATATTAATATTTTTAAATAGTTCCCTAAGAGATTCGCGGCTACTTAGATTATAAATTGCTCCGCACTTAGTCCTTCACGTGGACCATTGTGCGTGGGCCATGGCGACCGTCGTTGGTTATTCCAACCAGCCCACATCCCCCCCTCCAGAAGGTGATTAGGTCTCCTGGGGGCCTAAAATGGACGCTTTCGCAGAATCATATTATGATCTGCGTACAATTCATATCCCGCAATTCATCTGTTTGACAGTTGTGTATGGAGTTTCGTAAAATGGTCCACAAATTAAGAATTATTATAATGAAGTCTAATGTTAAATAGCAGCTGTCAAACAGATGAATTGCGGGCTGTATGAATTGCACGCATGATTCTGCCAAAGCGTCCATTTTAGGCTCCCTGGTCTGCTTCAAAAAAAGTCCGCGACTGTATAATTATGTCTATATTTTAATATTGACTCAGTATAACCTTTTTATGGTAATACAATTTGTTCTAAAATTATGCATTATTTGCGAAGGTGTTTTAATAAACATGATATTAATCCTTATCCAAATAAAGACGTTATCCATCACAAGTATTTAATTTTTAACAAAATTGCCCTTGACATCATAATGATTTCAATGAATATCTTAGGAGATTTCATAGATTTAAAACAATAATATTATAAATGCGACAAATTGTATAGTTGGATGGATGTTTACACCGCTTTCACGCAAAAACTACAGAACGGATTTAGATAAAATTTGGCACACAGTTATAGTTTATAACCAGGATAATTATGCCAAGATTAACAGATAAATGATAAATAATCTATTTTCTGTAAGTAGGTTTGTACAAACACTTTTACACGTCAATCATATTAAAAAAAAAAAAATTAGATGAGGTGGGCGTTTCGTATCTGACTACTCTGAGAAGAAAGGCCGAAACAAACTCAGAGATCACAGTCTCTTTTAAAGTCCAGACATAATCTTGGTCAGATCATGTGAAGACCATGTAGATTGGTGCCTGAAATGATCTTTTGATAGATAGGATAGTTTTTATCCCGATATTCCCACGGGATTGAAGCTTATGCGGGTGAAACCACGGGGCGCTGCTAGTAATATAATACAGCTGAAGAGTTTGATAATAAAGCTGAAGAGTTTGTTTGTTCGAACGAGCTAATCTCTGTAACTACCAGCAGGATTTGAAAAATTATTCTTGCATTCGATAGCCCTTTTTTTAAAGAAGGATATAGGTTATTTAACATCACGCTACGACCCTTAGGAGCCGATCAAAAAGAAAAAAGGCAGAAATAACGCTAAGTGAAAACGGAGTAATAGCGCGGGCGGGAAATGTGACTGTTATACAGGCTGACTTTGAAAACATGCGACAAAATTTAAGGGAGTGTTCTACCCTTCAATATTATCAACTTTTACTTTAGGACCAAATTAGAATTCGCAAAAAAAAACTCGAACTTCCTCTAAAGGTAGGTACTGAAGAGATTGTTTAAAAGAAAAGAAAATTCGTCCAATCGGTTATGTACATAACCGATTGGACCATATTGTATAAGAAGGACGATTTTTTTTTTGCGAATTTTAAAGTGGACTCATAGTAAAAGTTGTTCATACTGATGGGTAGAACACCCCCTTAAATTTTGTCATATGTTTTCACAGACAGCCTGTATAAAAAAATCTGCTGTTCCCTACATTTTGACGAGTTATGCGAACATAAATGTAGGGAACAGCTGATTTTTTTTTCGTGATTTCAGATTTGGTCCCATAGTAAAAGTTGTTCATAATGATGAGTATAATGACCCCTTAAGAGATTTCGTGTAAGAATGATACACCTTATATTGTTGTCAAAGAGATTTAAGATAGATACTAAAGAGAGGCTACTAGAAGAAATGTCAGGAAAGTTGTGATCCATGTCGCAGCGAAAAAAAAACCGTGGTTAAGACGTCTAGTCGTTTTATCACTACGAGATTTGCAATACAATATTGCACAATTAGGCATATAATTCGAAAGTATTTTTTTTTTGTGGACATGAATGCGAATTGCAACTTGACATGCAGGCGTACCACCATAGATATAAGATAGGAGGAGATATGCCCAGTAGTTAAAAATGTACCGGAACCCGGTGTCACCAGATTGTCCCTACCACTCGCCACAACTACACGTGCAGTTCAGTAAAAGCAATAGATATGTTTTTTACCGTTTTTCATATTTCTGCGTATCACACTGAACTGAGCGGCTTTTGCCCACTAGGACAAATGTATTAGATTACGATTTTGTTCGCTATGTCCCGTCTATTCTTAAGAGCGTTTACACCTTACGGCATTTCATACAAACTTTCAAGCCCTTGTTTTTCGAAATGACTGAATCGATTTTAATGAAACTTCATACGCATAAGCAGGATACAAAGGTCTAAAAAGTTAGTTAAGAACATTTTCGAAATGTCTTATTTAAAAACAGGTAACTGGAAATCTCTGTTTCTATGGAAAATTTAAAATCGGTCTTATTTGGCTGTAGCACTATTTTTCGAAAATGTTCTTTACTAACTTTTTAGAGCTTTGTATCCTGCTTATGCGAATGGAGTTTCATTAAAATCCGTTCAGTCATTTCGAAAAACAAGGGCTTAAAAGTTTGTATGAAATGCTGTAAGGTGTAAGTAAATAATTTAATGTCTTTGAATGTGGTGTTATGGTGTATTACCACACGAACAAAGTCGCGGGCTGCTAGTAATGGTATAAATGTGACCTATATTCACTCAAATATTAAACTTGGTCATTTCGACATCTATAATAATCTCTAATCAGAGAGGCCTAGTCGAGTGTGTCATTAGTACTTCAATAGGCATTAGGTATAGTAGAATATGCCCATTATCAACAATTCAGTATAGGAGCGATAATGTTACAATACTTAAAAATTACAATTAAGAAGATTACCTACCCCCTACATACAAACTCCCAAAATTTACCTCTTTGTATTTATTAAGGTTTTTCTTACGTTTTCTCCTATGGAACAGTTCTTATGGAACAAAATGTAACTTAGAGAGATGGATTAATGATTTTAATGATTATAATTCTGTAAATACATATCTGTTATGGTCGCTAATGATATTTTGATCAAGATACAACCTGACACTGACCTGCAAATTGCGAAAAATGTAAGAAAATTAGTTGAATTTCGCGGGCTACCTTTGCGGATCCACCTTAAGAGCGTTTACACCTTACAGCATTTCATGCAAACTTTCAAGCCCTTGTTTTTCGAAATGAGTGAACCGATTTTAATTAAACTTCATACGCATAAGCAGGATAAAAAGGTCTAAAAAATAAGTAGAGAACATTTTCGAAAAGTAGTGTTACAGTCAAATTAGACCGATTTTAAATTTTCCATAGAAACAGAGATTTCCAGTTATCTGTTTTTAAATAAGACATTTCGAAAATGTTCTATACTAACTTTTCAGACCTTTGTATCCTGCTTATGCGTATGAAGTTTCATTAAAATCGGTTCAGTCATTTCGAAATACAAGGGCTTGAAAGTTTGTATGAAATGCTTTAAGGTAAACGCTCTTAAGTATATATTGTTATTACATTCTATCTAATTTAACCAGTTTAGTTACGATCAGTAAGTTACAGGAATCGGATATAAGGTAAAATATTAAGGTTACTTACAACGTGATGCTCGTGACTCATGAGGGACATGACCGATCACCTAGCAACTTATGCACGTTTAGCATAAATTACGTTACATGATCATTTAATACGTAGGTACATACATAATAACGTATTCTTCAAACTATTATGTGCAAAAGATATCTGTGATTTTTCAAATGCAACAATTTGTATGGTTATATCCACGTCAATAAAATGTTCAATATAGGAATTCATAAGTTATCATCATTCTAATCTCATCAAACGATTATCGATGATTTTACAAATGCAATAACTATTATACATATACACATCCATAAAGTCACGCCTTCTTCCCATGGGGGTAGGCAGAAACCAATGAACGCCACCCGCTACGATCCTTACTCTTACATATTTTATTCCTTTTGTTTCGTTTACTTTCATGCATCATAATAATTCGTATAATTCATTCATAATTTGTATGCGTATCTACGGAAACCAAACGTTCAATATAGTATAGTAATTCATAAGTAGGAGCAACAAAATGTTCCACACTATTACATTCATAAATTTTAGCCAGGTATCTTACATAGAAATATCGTGTCATATCGCGTTAGCAACAAGAAATATCCCCCGTTTCAGTCAGAGTCAGACTCACTGAATTATTCAAGCCGTTTGCAGCTAGCCGTACCTACACAGCTCATTAATACTCTACCTTAATTAGTCACATCTATCTTAAACACTACATTCCACACATTTGCGAAATCAATTTATTTCTCGATCCATTAAATCACGTATCGCTTCAATACTTATCCTTGACCAGTTTTTCAAGACCTCTTCCACCCCCTGCGGCTTCATTGATTCAGGAACGTTGAAGGGTATTTCAATGGTGTGGGGCGTGTCTTCGTAAATTGGCCGACAATAAAAGTTACCCCATGATAAGTACAATGCATGGTGCAGGGGCTGCTACCCTTACTGGAGATTATGGGGGTCTGTCATACGAGGAAATAGTGTTTGAAATCACTTGTGCGATGTATTTGTTGATGCCACGTGATGGGATCGAAGTAATGGTACGGGGGTGAAGGCGGCTACATACTAAGGGAGCATGCATCTTTTGACCAAGCATAATTTAACATTAGTACCTATGAATATTGTTACAAAGCAGTGGCTTGAAGTTTGATATCATTTTCATTAAGCCTATCTTAAGGGGACGATAACCGACTTTTAATCATTTTATACTGTACATCACGTCTAAACGCGTAGTGTTAATGATTTGAAAAAAATATATGTTAAATTAGAGCATTTTCTCAATAACTAAGTATGTGAATATTATAGATTATATTTATATAACATAGTGAAATGAATTTGTAAAGTTATGTCTAACGCGGATAAAAAACTGGGAATGGCGCAAAATCTACCAAGCGTATTTTTCTGAAACTTTCACCAATTTAAAGATAATTTAATTATTGATAGTTTAGTATACGCGTTTTATTAAAATACCATTTGTTTTGTGTATAATAAATTAATAATGCGTCAAACTGGGGACAGCGCTCCTTGATGGGCGAGTCCTATTACTGGCTGAACGTACGACGCGTTGCGTGAGCTCAGTACAGAACACGCAAGCTAACCACTCAAGGTCACTGGCATATAACTGCGTCTGCGTCCGCGTTGAAATCGCGAAAAAAATATCAGCTGTTCCCTACATTTTGACGAGTTCAGCGAACTTAAATGTAGGGAACAGCTGTTTTTTTTTTCGCGATTTCAAGGTTGGTCCCATAGTAAAAGTTGTTCATAATGATGAGTACAATGACCCCTTAAGAGGTTTAGTATAAACAAAAACTAATGTTGTATAGGTGGAAGGAACAACAGGGTTTTTGTTACATATTGTATAGATATGTGCATTTTAACACCATACTGCGATTGCCAACCCGCCTGCCAAGCGTGGCGGTTATAGCAAACCCCCCCCTTTAGGGGAGGCCTATGTCCAGCAGTGGACGTCTTTCGACTGGAATGATGATGATGATATAGATAAGTTTATGTGTTTAAGTATGTTTGTATTTATTGTACCTGTAAATGGTCCACCACTGACTACCTGCAGTATTGTCTCTCCTTCTCCCTTTAATCCATCCAAAGGTTATCTGTAAAATATCGCTTTTAGCGATAAGACCGCCCATTTTGTCACCCTATGTAAAATTTCAACATTTATATCTGTAACTTTTGTGGTGTACATATTATAGAGTATTCTATTCTATTATTTTAGATAACATGTGTGCAAGGCTCTACTCTGTTTTAGCCCAAAAGCAATATTGTAGTATTTCTTTAGTAAAATACTACAGCCTTAGTTATATATATAGATATAGTATAGTACAGTAGGACTTAACTTCTTAAAGTACGGTCGCGCGTCCCTAAGACAAATCAATAAACACCGTATTTGTCAAAATCGTTTTTGCGTAGCTGTACATTCGTAGATAGAGATAGTAGTACTATAGTATACATAAACTATACAAGTTGGAGGGTGCGACTGAATGAGGACACAACGATTGCTAACTGCTGGTGTGCTTCTGGATAAAACTACTGCATTCCTGTATAATTTGTATGTTTCAATTAAACAAAGATTTTCTAAACTAGATTCTGGGGTTTATTTATAAACGTTGATTAAAGTTAAGAGACGCTTAAAAGTCAAAAACGAATGGTTAAACAGTCGCTAATCATTACTTAAATTAGCAACGTTTATGAATAAAGGCTTCTACATACCAGCGCGACTTGTCGCGCGACGCGACACGGCATAAAGGCCCCGCGTGTCGCGGGACGAGCGGTGCCTTTGTGTCGCGTCGCGTCACGCGACAAGTCGCCCTGGTATGTAGAAGCCTTAAAGGGGTCATTGTGCTACGAATGAATATAATAATTAAATTAAAAATTAAAAAAAAACCCTCAACGCAAAAAAGAAAAGCGAACATTTAAAAAGTCAAAATAATACCTATCCTTGAGCCATCAAATTCGATTGAGTGTAGTAAGATCTATTTAAATTTGCATGATAGAAATGTATGGATGACAAGATACGGTTTGCTCATTGAAATGGCGCTATAATGTTGCGGCGGGGTACCGCTATCCGTTTTCTTTTTGCGTTGGGGGGGTTTTTTAAATTTTTAATTTAATTTTTAGCTATTTTTTATTGCTGGTACACACACCAAATCGAAATCGCCACATCCAAATCGGTTCATCCATTTGAGAGCTACGGTGCCACAGCCAGACACACAGTCACACACACACACACAAACACATACATAGCGGTCAAACTTATAACACCTCTCTTTTTTCGTCGGGGGTTAAAAATTATTATTAAATTAAACCGATTGATAAGTAGCAGAATCTGGAAAAGTAGTATATTGAAAATTATCAGTACATATAATCCGACCACTGAGAGAATGCGTTCCTAACACCCTAACACTTGTCAGTTGAAAACGATTAGGAACTACCTTTTCTTTTGTGTTTTTGATATGGCTTCCTGCGGTTTGCACATTTAGCCAGTTTTAAGTAAAATTAGGTAACAAGTACAAAGTTTGTTTGAATTATATTCAATGCATGATAGATTATAATATTCCCGCCCCCCGCTCCCCTTGGGTTTCAGTAAAGACGTGGCACTTTACTGAGACTCACGCGGACTTCTTGAAAGAACTTGAAATGATGTTGCACTGTTTAATTTGCCTACACTAATGCACGTTCACGAACACATTATTAGTTTATTACACATTAATATTCAGCTAAACACAAATTTTTGAAAATAAAACCAAACTGCTAAACATGACGCTTCAATTTCCCGCCAAAAAGTCCTCCTCCTTATATCCTACTTATAACATTTTTTTTTTATTCAGAAATAAAGGGCTTTGTCGCACATGCGATTATGCCGCCCTGGTTGGTTTAACAAAAGCATACTACTATTATAACCTTAGCATAGCTAATTTCTCTAGCTGCATCAGAAAGTGGCACAGCTAGAGCACTATTACAGTAGCCTATCTCTCTAATCCTACAATCTTACTTAACTCGTATTCCTAAATTCCTCGTTGCGGACCACCTCGGTTAATATGTGTTGAACATCATCAACGGAATTAAAAAAAATCACACTTATTCGATGTTGATTTTGCCATTAGGTACAAGGGAAGTGTCCGGAACGAAGTCTCAGTGCGATAACTGTATCACATGCTTAACTTCAATATGAATGATGTAACCAATATTTTGTATCAATATTTTTATTTAATAGAGTGTCCGTGGAGTTTCTTGCCCGTTCTTCTCTAAAGGAACCTACTATTTGGAATGGGCAACTAGCTTCATATTTGTAACTGACCGACTTCTTGACAATTCAAAAGTGCCTGTTAATGGTTTAATTGAAATAAATGTTTTTGAGTTTTGAGTTGGACATCAGTACCCCGAGTGTAAGTTTGCAAGTGAGTCAACGTAACTAGCTCGTTTGCGTTAAGATTTTTATTCTCACTCTTATTCTCTTAGCATTATGATCTATCGGTCCAATTTTAACGCAAACGAAATAGTTACGTTTACTCTCTTGCAAACTTACACTTGGGGTACTGTTCAACAGCTGATTATCTATCCACGGTGAGTTCAAGAGATGCGGTTGGATCGTTTTGTACCAGATTCCTTTATCTAGTGATCTTTTATTGAAGTATCCTTTGTGTAGTTGTGTCATCATTCATCATTTCAGCCGAAAGACGTCCACTGCTGACGAAAAATCGCTACGCTTGGCAGGCGGGTTGGCGATCGCAGTGTGGTACTAAAATGCATAGAGAACGCTGCTGCCCATTCTCTAGTAAATCCCTTAGTCGCCTTTTACGACACCCACGGGAAGAAATAGGATGGTGCTATTCTTTACGTTCAGCACCAAACGGAGTATTTGTGTACTTAGTGATAATTCGGTGGTTTTACTCTAAGCCCAAAGCTCCTCATTAGTGATTCTACTGAGTTTAAATTCGTAAAACACTATTTGTACTCAGTGTTTGCTCAGTTCATTCAAAGTTATTCTAACTCTGATTTTCATCACAGCGATCTTTACTGAGGTTGCTGTCTGATGTAAAATAACTGTTAGAGGACCATAGACAAGTGACAGGAGTCAGCAACGCAGTCTCTCATCGGAAAGCGTGTAGGTCTGTAATTGGACTTATAACAGTTTTAACGACAAACATAAAGAAGGTTCTGGTATCATCTAAAACAAACAATATGTACCTAATTATATCAATGCACTATTTCAAGTAGTTATATTTACCCAAATTATATGAAGCATCATGCAATAGCAATGTAATGTGGGTAAAGCAAATAATCAAATGCAAATATGAACTGTGAACTGTGTATTTATATTTATCATAATTTGGTGAACAATTTGCATTGTTGGCGTCGTTTTCATTGGAATCGTAATTCTTATATGTATTATGGCTTTACGCTGTTTTTATTCGGATTATTTTCACTTCTGTTCTGCGAGCAATGTGCCCCTGCCCACTGCCACTTAAAGGCTTCTACAGACCGCCGCGACTCCCGACGCGACACAAAGGAACCGTTCATCGCGCGATCCGCGGGCGTGAATGCCGCAGGAATCCGCTGGATGCGGGAAGCACAAAGCCGGTCGAAGTGGTGTGCTTGGGGGAGACCTATGTCCAACAGTGAACGTCTTTCGGCTGAAACGATGATGATTTTCACTTGGCTATGGCTAAAATCAAAGGGCAAAAAGTTCGTTCTAGTTGTCTCCTCATCATTAATTTATTCAGTATCAGCTTGTAGCAGTCCACTGCTGGACATATGCCTTTCCTATTCACGACCCCGATCTTGATCCTCATCCTCGCTTATCCAACCATTAACAATCACAAGGTGGTTACCAGAAACTGGTCTAAAAAAATCGGCCAAGAGCGTGTCGGAGCACGCACAATGAAGAGTTCCGTAGTTGGGATGAATTTATTACCCCAAAAACAAACTAAACATTTTAGTAGAAAAACATGTTCTCCCATACATCGATATACGTCACGGTCAATTCTCCAACTGCAAATGTAAGTTGGTCGACTGTTACTTAGCTGTGATAGTTTTTCTGTTAATTTCGTGTTTTATACTACAGCCATGAATTTTTTCACATATCCAAAAACAAACACTTGACTCTTAACTTCACTTTAAAGCTTAATATTACGCAAACGGATCCCGGAACCGAAAATTATCGTGACAAACCCTCAATAATTTTGAACGGACTATCCTAAATATACATCACGGAATAGGCGGAAAAAAAAACATCAACCCCACTTTACGTGTAAGGGTGGTAAAAATGTTCTTTTTTAAAGATTTTATTTTATGACTTTCGGGGTCGGGGTGATTCAAAATCAAAATCAAAAATATTTTTATTTCACTTAAGCCTGACATGGGCACTTAGGAAACGTCAGAAGCTAGGTGCACGGTTCCAATTGGTCGTTTCCTATGGAGAAGAGCCGGCAAGAAACTCCACGGTTACTATGCACTACTACACGGAATAATATGTTTAGCCATGCCAAATTACATCTTTCTATTACTAAGAGTCGCTGAGCTAAGCTGGGGGCAGACAGACAGACAAACAGACGGACCTGGCGAAACTATAAGGGTTCCCTGTTGACTAAGGAACGCTAAAAATAAGTAAGTACCTAAGAGTCAGTACTTAGATTCAATTTTATATTTTATTCCCATAACATCACGGCTGTAATCCCCGAAGGGTTAGGCAGAGATGTACCTTAGTACACAGACGTTTCGCCAGTTATTTTTATGTCCCATGTAATAGGGGCGAGCCTATTGCCATCAACCGGGCACAAACTCAGGGGGTCTACTCCGAAGCGTTAAACCGAAGTATCGGCCGTTTTATAACTTCCATAGTTTCCTTTTTTGACTTTACCCGACTTAAAGTCACATTTTTTACTTTGGCTTGATTTTATCTCTTTAACTGTCGTTTTTTTTTCATTCGCCGTAGTCAGCCAGTTAGCAGTAGTCAAGCAACGGCCAAGCATTCGTCCGATACTTCCGATTTATGTTCGGAGTAGATCCCCAGACTCCGGGCTGCTGCTGAGAAATTTCTGCTGGAAAAACGCACTATCAGTTAAAATAATTATAACAATAAATATTAATGTATTGTAATATCCTATACACTTTTGTATAGTCCTAAATGTCCTCTGTTAATAATTATAGGGAGCTATTACCCGTAATTGCCACCCTAAAGTACGAGGGTGAGCGACTTCGTTTCAATGCGGTACTTTCCGCTAGTGCCCGATAGATGGCGGTAGGATCGCCGCGTACAGATTCAATATATAACAGATGGTTGATATTACTCATCAATTTCCCTCCGGTCGAAGACCCTGATTGTCCTCTGGCTCCCGTCACCCCAGACGAAGTGCACGACATTATCAAGGGTCTGAAAACCCGTAAATCTCCCGGATCAGACGGAATCACCAACAGGGTGCTCCAGCTGTTCCCCGCTCACCTGATCATGCTAATGACCACCATCTTCAATGGCGCTCTTAGCAACAACATTTTTCCTCAAGCTTGGAAAAGTGCCACGGTCATCGGTATCCCGAAGCCCGGCAAACCTAAGACCGAACCTTCCAGTTACCGACCCATCAGTCTGCTCAACGTCTTCGGCAAAGTCTATGAGAGGCTTATTTATAAGCGTCTCAGAGACTATGCCGAGACGAAGGGCCTCATCCCAAACGAACAGTTCGGGTTCAGATCCCAACATTCGTGCGTACAACAGGTCCACCGTATCGTCGAGCATGTAAGCGCTGGCTTCCAGCGCGGGCTCATGACGGGTGCTGTGTTCTTCGACATTGCGAAAGCGTTCGACAAAGTCTGGCACAACGGCTTAATATATAAGCTCTACAAACTCGGTGTGCCCGATCGTCTCGTGCTCATCTTACGAGACTTTTTGTCGGACCGCACCTTCCGCTATCGCATCGAGGGTGCGCTATCCTCCCCCCATCCGCTCCGCGCAGGCGTCCCTCAGGGCGCTGTGCTGGCACCGCTGATATTCACTATATTCACTAGTGATATCCCCAAATGTAGAAAGGCGCAGTTAGCTCTGTTCGCAGACGACACGGCCATCTACTACTCCGGCCTCAGGCAAGACAATATCGCCCGCATCCTTCAGGCCGAAGTCAACAGACTCGCGGCCTGGTTCAGGAAGTGGAGGATTGAAGTCAACCCTGATAAGAGCCAGGGGGTCCTATTCTGTAGGCCCCGGCGATCACCCGCCCTGCCCCAACCGATCACCATGTTCGGCAAGCCTATCCCTTGGGAGAAGCGAGCCAAATATCTCGGTGTGGTCTTAGACCATCACATGACGTTCGGCGAGCACATAAAACAGGTGCGCTCGCGCGCCAGTTTTGCTCTCGGCCGACTACACTCCGTACTCAACCCGCGCAGCAAGTTGTCCCTTAAGTGCAAATTGCGTATTTACACCGCGTGCATTCGACCGATCATGACTTACGCCTGCGTAGTCTTCGCTCACGCAAAGTCATATCACATTCATAAGATGCAGACGCTTCAAAACCGATTTCTCCGTAGAATTACGAAAGCTCCTTGGTTCGTTCGGAACGAACAACTTCACGTAGACCTTAAGATGCCTACCATCAAACAGTTTATGAAGCGCCTTGCAAAGCGCTTTTTCGAATCCGCGGAACGTCATCGCAACCCCTTGGTTGTGCAGGCCGCTAGTTACAGGCCTTCTGCCATTAGTCAGACTCGCCGACCGAGGCACACTCTCTTAGATCCGGATGACCCCATCACTCTCCTTCAGGAAAGCAATAGGGCCACGAGTACAGTGCACAAAATACACAAACCGACCTTCCGTCCTCGCCGCCGAGGTACCACGCGAACTTCCCGAGTAAATGGTAATAAAAGTCCTCCCCCCCGTCCCTTGAATGTCGATGCGCCAGCCGCCCGGTTAGAGGCTGAGAGCGCCGTAGCAATAAATATAATATCCCCTGATAATAATCATGATCAAAATGTTGATCCAGCCCGTCCCCAAATTGTTAGTAATTTTGTGATCCCCCAACGACGCCCTGAGCCGAGGTCCGTACCCCACAGGGGGTGCCCTTAGTGCGCTGTCGTTTAGTTTTTAATATATATAATTTGCGCCCTGGCTGGAGGCTTTAAGATTAAAAACCTTAGGGCAGCCACAGGAATATCCGGTTAAGTAGCAACGACCTCTCTAGGTCTGCTACGAGATGCCATATGCATTGCTATGCATTTTAAAACCATACTGCGATCGCCAACCCGCTTGCCAAGCGTAGCGATTATGTCAAATCCCCCCTTTGGTGGAGGCATATGTCCAGCAGTGGACGTCTTGGCTGAAATGATGATGATGAAATAACAAATATATCAGCGTCTTAGCATGTACAAAGCGAAGTATTACAGACACTATTTGATTAGTACATGCACATAGTCGAGTCAGGAAGGATGCCTTGAGTTTCCTCAAGAGCCCGTAAAAATCGGTAACTCTGTTCTCAACGAACATGCCAGTCGCACTACACCGCCAGGGCAGCTTTAATATAGCTCTAAAGGCGTTATTATAATAGCAGGGAATAAATGTACTTATGCAATTAGTAAGTAGGAGGTATATGAGGGGGTCGTATTTCGACCAGTGGGCGACCACTAGTCTCACTAATATTATAAAGGCGAAAGTTTCTGAGTGTGTTTGTTACTTCTTCACGCTCAAACGGCTTGACCAATGTTGATAAAATGTTGTATGGAGGTAGCCTGGATTACCATTTATACATAATTTTTATCCCGATATTCCCACGGGATCGAGACTAAGCGGGCGAAACCGCGGGGTGCTGCTAGTAAAGAAGAATTATTCGTAAGTATAAATATTTCAGTACTAGCTGCGCCCCACGGTTTCACCCGCGTAAGTTTCGATCTCGTGGGAATATAGAGATAAAAAGTAGCCATCCAGGGTGTCGGCTACCTCGATACAAAATTTTATCAAAATTGGTCCTGCCGTTTTTACGTGAAAGAGTAACAAACATCCATTCATCCATCCATACTTACAAACTTTCGCGTTTATAATATTAAGTAGGATTTAGCTTTTTTAAATTTTGAGGTTAATTTCTGTCGCTGCTCAGTAGCTTATTACCAAGGTGACATGTCAGATGTTACACATCATATGCGACTACTGTAGGCTGGCTCGATTTTTTATTGTGTAGTAGAGGACCGTGAATGGCATTAGGCATGCGTCTTTTTCTGTTCTTGTTTGAAGAGTAGGTAGGTATGGGTCCAAAATTGAATTTTCAGCTTTGAAATCTTGGAAAAAGAAACTGTTGGAGGACGATAAGTTGAAAATTATTTATCAAGCTTTTGTTAAAATTAAAACATAAAAAAGTTTACAAAATATAATATTCAGGAACGCTTTTTTTTAATGCGTGGATTCATTTTAATAGGAAAAACTAATATCATCCTGCAAGTTATCATCACTATCATTGTCAGCGTAACTTCTAATAAAACTCTTTGTAGGTATTATCAAAACTGTCTGATTCTTCTTCGGAAGAGACATCAATCCTATCTACGTCATAGACTATCCATTTCATTAATTAATTCGTTATGCCCTGTCAACGTTAACCAATCTGTGAACATAATTTTCCATAATTTGACTTGTATGTACTGCCCTTTATTGACTTGTATGTACTGCCCTTTATTGCAGTGAAAACATTTCTTTAGGTCTACAGCGCCAAAAAAAATTAAACGGAATCAAACCAGTAATTGATATTGTTACCTTTCTGATTTAAGAGGAAGCTCCTTATTTTTATGTTAATTTGCATGAATATTTTGAAACAGTCACACATACCTACAATCATAATGAAACTTTAGTTTAAGATTTATTGGATCTTTTAAAAAGAAAAAAAAAACCGTATTTTCTTTCTTTTCTTTTTTGTCTTTCCATGTCGAAGACAGTTACGTAATTGAAATATTTCCGATCGCTAAATTTTTTATTCTATCATGTCTTTTTTAAGGATAATTATTAAAAAAAACAAGATTGTTCGGCTTTTATGTCTAAAATAAATATTCCCAGCAATAAAATATAGTTTATTATCCAGCCACCAGATATTTTTTCTCTAGATCAATTATTACTTTAGTTATAAACGAAATAAGAATTGAGACTTACGCTATTTAGTTTCGTGCTCGAACACGATCAAAGAGCGCACGCGATATTCAACTTTATTACTGATGTGTTAGCGTTTAGCACATAACGGAGTGGCGGGGAGCATAGGGCGGAGCTTGCGTGGATATTTGATTTGGACAAGGTAAAACCTCAGATTATAGAAAGAAGGGTAAAACATACAGAAGTGAAGTGTGGTTCTCTATTTTGAAATTATGGCTATGACATTTTTATCCATGAAAGATGGCACAGCAATATTTCATAAAAACGTAATTATTGGTATAATTATCTACTATAATAATATTATCAACTTTTAAGTCTCATAAATCAATGCTAACATTTGGATTTAAGGCACATTTAAATTAAACTTGGCTATTAAGGTCAAATAAAATATTCTTAAAGTTTCTCAGCACTCTGGTTAGATCGCTTTGTTAATTAGTCCTTTTTGACATTTTATTTGAAAAGAGAATACGGCGAAAAAGAAAAATCTGTGATCTGCATTCGTTTGTTTCTTGTTTACATTTGGTTTGACTAATTCGAAGTTAATGAGCTACTATTGTGCTAAACTTTAATACCTACTAACCTCAAACTCAAACCATTTATTTTAATTAAACCAATTACAGGCACTTTTGAATTGTCAAAGAGCCGGTCAGTTAGAAAGCTATTTGCCTATTCCAAAAACTCCAAGGACACTCTTTTAAATCAATATATTACAAAATCCTGGGTACATTATTCTTGTCGCTTCTATTGAATATGTGAGAACCATGTAAAAAACTACCAAACTCTTTGATCCTTCTTTTATTATTTACAACAATAATTGATCCTTAATTAAAATACTCAAGCTAACTCTAAAATATGTGTAGTATGTACAAGTATATAATAAAAAAAAATAAAGGGGGAAGTTTGGACTTTTTTTTTTCTTTTTTTTTAGTTAGGCTGAAAAAATAAGGTGATAAGGCAACGGTGCAGTTTAAAAGAAGATGTAGTGACAAAGATTGAAAAGAGTATGCTTAGATGGTTTGGTCATGTGGAGAGGATGAGTGGAAGGCGTTTAACAAAAGGTATTTATAAAGCAGAGGTGAGTGGAAACGCCGGGAGGGGACGCCCTAGAAGGACATAATTATAGTGACCAAATTGGTGATGTTCTTCAGAAAGGTCAGGTGCGTAGTACTCGCAACCGGCGTGCGTGTATGACTAGATGTATGAGCGTAGGCGAAGCAAAAGGAGTATGTAAGGAGCGTAGCAAGTGGCATTTTATAGTTTCTGCCTACCCCCATGGGAAGAACGCGTGAGTTTATATATTTATGTATGTATGTAAAGGGGGAAGTGCTCATTGGGCATCAAAAAATTCCTCCGCATCGCTGTAAATGGGAAAAGTGCCTAAAGGCTGGTAGCATTGCCACGTTGAATGGTAATACAGATTCTTTTGGCCAGCCCGCTGGTCACGTGAAGAGTCGACCAACCGCAAAGCATCAATTGTTGTAAAGAATTATCAAAGACTAAGTAGGTACATATTTTAATTACTTGCTTATGTACCGAAATTCAGGGGGTGAATCCATATTGAGACTCCCACAGACAGGTGCGTAGCGACGGTGCGACGCGATTCTGGCGAACAATTTAAATTAAGTTTTCATAGATATTTTTCTATTAGAGCCGCGTCGTGCTATCGGGTCGCTCCTGTCTGCGGGAGCCTTTATGTTATCACTCATTATACCTACTTATCTTTTGTTTACCTCACTGGTTGTTTACAAAGTCAGCTTCACTACATTTTAGTATCCACAAATCAAATCAAATAATTTTATTTCGGACAACTTCGAGATCCATAAATTGTTAGTGAAAGGTTTGCACTTAAAATACGATTGTTAGAAACTTAACTAAAGACGAGAATCCCAGAATGGATTAGGTAAAGTCGGGGAAACGAATTCGTAAACATTTTGACACCCTACGTCAATTTTCCGTGAGTCATTTCATACGCCTGTCAAAGAATGACAGTGCAGTGGTGATTTGAATGATACGGACAATTTAAGTTGGTAATCAATTTCCTTAACAATTAGTTTCCCTAACTACATGTAAATGACCCTGTTTCTTTTCCTTTCAATTCGAATATGCGTAGCAAGTCTTCGATTTCACGCAGATCGTCTACCGACTCCCGTATTGCTTCCCCAGCCCTTAGGAATACCATATTTCGTACGATCTCATTCACCATATAAATCCTGGTAACCCCTTAGTCACCCCACACGACTCCACAGGGACAGGATTATTTGTACCTTTGTACCATAGTACCATAATATCCTACGTAAATGAGGAATATTGTTTCAATATACGTAAAGCTATGGAAAAAAATAGCCTTGACCCCCATTGGATAACCTCGATCTGTATTAGGTTAATCAAATTCAGCCAGTATTTATGTACTGTTTTGCCTGGTGCGTAGTAGTTTTTGGTAAAGGGGTCGCTGTGAAGAATATAATAGCCTGTCATACCCTGGGGTATAGGGAAATGATTTCCATTGCATCATGCATGCCTCTTTTGGGCAAGTAACCCGTTTGCAGCGATTCTGACGAATGCTTCCTTATGAAAATAGTTAAATAGTCCTTTATTTACCAAAAAAAACTTAACTTGGGAAGAGGTTGTGTCCTTCGGCGAAACAGTCGTGTCGGAGAAGGAGGCTGCGGAAAGGGAGCGGGAGCGGGAGATCTCGTCCGCTCACCCGGCCCGCAGCAGGCGCACCGGGCGTCGGCAGAGGGCAGATAATGCCCTCTTTAGGCCCCCCTAAATGGGTCCAGGGACGGTGGACACACTGGACATGAGGTAGCGGCGCGTAGTGCCCCACGCGCGCCCCTTTCAAATGTCGTGGGGGGGGGTCAAACACCTCCCCCCCAGACTTGAGGTGGCCCGCAGAGGCGGGCCGGCACTAGCCGGGGATCGCGGAAGTAATACTAGCTCCCAAGATCACCGGTGCAAGTGTGCGAAGGGAACACTGGGGTGGTTTTTAGTTAGTAAGGGTCTCATAGACCCCTCCGCCCACTCCAGGGCGGAGGACATCCATGAGGGTTTTCCCACCCGTGAAAAAAAAAAAAGCTAGAGATAAACTACGATAACATGGCGGGCCCCTCCTAATTACTGTTTCAATGTATGTAGTCAAATCCTTACGAATAAATAAATAATTGGATTTATTATTGTTGGATGGCTGTCTCAGTACTCTCTCACTCACGCACAGTGCGTTGTGTCTTGGTAGCGCTTTGTAAATACTGTCATAAATACTTTCAAACGTTTTGAATTTTGGAAGGGCGCACCATGTTATCGTAGTTTATCTCTAATATCAGTGTTGTTTCAATGAGGGTTTTCATAAAAATTCACGCCACTAGATGGCGCCACTGTGACAAGAGGTCTTCCATTTCGATAATGGTATTCGGTCACGAGTCACTACTAAAGAAAATCTATGCGCTTTGACACTTTTGACCCTCATTAAAGATGGATAAGGCTATTATTCTACGGCTACACTGTCGTGATAGCGCGAACTAAACTTCGCGCGCTCTCTGTTCTACAGCGAGACGTCGACCGCAAGAGCGCAATGATTTTCGAATGTAGCCGTAGCATTACAAATGAGTAGAAGACCCCTGTCCTTCAAACTAGGAAAATCCAGTATCTTGAAGGACAGCGTTCTTCAGTTGGGTAGACACAGTTTTACAAAATATTTATAAATGCGTAATAATTCTGATGTTAACATATTTTTTGAGTTTAAAGGCTCGTGCAGATTGGCGCGATATCGCGCCGGTCTCCAGGAGCCTTTTTTGAAGTAAAAACTTCTTAAGGCGCGTCGTGCGTCGAGCGAGTTTTGGTAGGGGATCAGATGCGAGTAGCGGAACATGACGCGAGCCAGTTGAATTGAACTACTGCGGTTTCGTTGCTATGGTTTCATGGCGGTGTGTTACCAGCGTTAACATTATCATGTCGGTGACGCGAACCCATAATTTTTTCCCCTACCTAAACTCGCTCGACGCGCGACGCGCCTTAAGAAGTTTCCTAAAAACCCTAAAAACAATCTTATTTTATAGGTTTCAGTTTTCACTTCTGTCGGCAATCTCCATGTTTTGTATGCCTACTTTTGTATGTTTATGAAAATGTGTACGAGAATGTTTTCTTTCCACTGGAAAGTTACATTACCCATTACTAGTACGTTATCGAGGTGACACATATTCACCATCAAACGATAACAGGTCGCTATTATGACTTTTTATCCTATCAAGGGTCAAGCTACGCCTATGCCTGATCGTTCCTCGCCCTATCGCTAGGGTTGTCACCGCTAAAGGGGACTGGTCATGCGCTAATTAGTGAACAACTGTTGGCTTCACCCAGAGCGACTCGTTTAACCCCTTAGGAAAAATAGGGTTGACAGTCGTGGGATAATTTTGGGGATGAAAAGGTTGTGGTTGGATGCAGTCGGAATTTGTGGCTATTACTGTACATTATTCTGCATAATTATACTTAGTCATACTCGTGTACCAAAAAAAGATGGCTACCATAAAAATAAAAACCGGCCAAGTGTGTTGGACCACGCACAATAAAGGGGTTCCGTAGTTGGGATGAATTTATCACAAGAACAAACATTTAGTAGAAAAACATGATCTCCCGTAACATTCTAACTGCAAATGTAAGTTAGTCGATTATTTCTCGTTAACTTGTAAAGCCTACTTAGCTGTGATAGTTTTCTCTTCGTTCTAAAGACTACTGCCGTGAATTTTTTCACATATGCAAAAACAACATTTAGCTGGCAGGGTTGACTATCAAAAATTTGCACTTTAAAGCTAATATTACGCAAACGGATCCCCGAAACGACAAATGGTTTTCACAGACCCGCAATGTTTTTGAACGGCCTATCCAAGGATGCCCCACACTATGGGATAGACGAGAAAAAATAATATCATCCCCAAAAAAAAAAAAAAAAAAATGGAAATTGGAAAAATTGGACCCAAAAAAACTGTTTGCCACTGTCGACGTGATTAATAATTATGTACACCCATGCCAAATTACAGTTTTCTAGTACTAAGAGTCACTGAGCTAAGCCGCGGACAGACAGACAGACAGATGGAAATGGCAAAACTATAAGGGTTCGTTGTTGATTACCTGTCGTGGCCTGTCGTCGAATGTTTTTGACCGGGAGTGTGAATTCGAAAACATTTTTATAATTTATAAAATTATAAAATATATAATTATAAAACCGGTGGTAGATTTAATACGGTAACTGAAAACATATTTAGTTTTTGCCATCCGTGGATCCCAGTTTAACAAGTTCACCTGTATGATTTTTACTCTTAAGGGTGCTCTTACTCGCGCGATTTTTTTGGCGATTTTTGTCAGAAAGAAATACATTCACACAAAAATAGCCGAGAAAATCGTCGAAAAAATCGCTCGTGGGCGAGCGCCCTTAGGCGCAGTCATAGGATAATAGTGACTTTAAAATCTGTTGTTACGCCTTCATTTATTTCAAGTAAGTTATAAGAAATACACGTATGTTAATTAAATTAAAGTTGAATGAATGTTAAACTAGAACGCATACACATCAATTCTATATTGTGAATATATTGTATAAGTATTGTATTGAAATACTTTATGAAATAAATTCAGGAAATAATGCCTACCCAAAGCATAAAAAACGATATTACTTTCAAACTACTTAAGATATTTTCATGTTTTTTTTTGTTTGAACAGACAATTTTATTATCTATAATAAAATTCTATCGTAAATATTCATATTTTCGTTACTAAAAATAAATATTCCCTATGAAACCGAATGGCGGCGCGGCGTGAGCGCGACGCGCATTTGTATGGCCAAGGTCAACGGCGATTACCCGACCCTTAAATACTTACCAGCGGAGATTGGAACTGCTATCCAATTATTCTTATCGAAAATGTACAGTCACAAAAAACATCAGATCAGAACATGAGCCATATACCTAGTTGTTATTGGGTCGTAACTTGTTATTATATTGTGTACTAGCTTTTGCCCGCGGCTTCGCTCGTCTGGATGTCGAAAAATATCCCACGGGAACGTACTACCGCATACCGGGATTTAAAGTAGGTAAGATGTGTTAATCCATGAATGAATCATTATTCATCATTTAAGCCAAAAGACGTCCACTGCTGGACATAGGCCTCTCCCAAACGGGGGGTTTGCCATAATCGCCACGCTTGGCAGCCGGGTTGGCGATTGCAGTATGGTGTTAAAATGCATTAGAGAACGCCCATTAGTAGTAAGTCCCTTTGTCGCCTTTTACGACACCCACGGGAAGAAATAGGGAATGAATGAATCAATTAATGAAATGAACCGACCCCTGCGTGGTTAACCCAGACTCGATTACTCGAATGAACCCAAAGATTCACACTAGCCCCTGGAGCCTCATGTTTTCATGGGACTACAGATACCATTATATATCAAAGAGTAGACTGGGGGGTGCGATAATGGTAGGGAAGACGTGCCCTCGGGATATGGAAGGATTATTAGAGCTTACCGGATATGCATCCTTAAGCAAGCATTGAAATAGTAAAGAGATGGGCAGCGTTGCCACCTGCACCCTAAATGCGTAACACAATTTGAATCGGAATCGGAATGATTTTGAAGTATATTGCTAATCTATTGCTTCATAAATGTTAGAAAAAAAATCTGCTCAACAACGTAAATAACGCAATGAATGTTGTTGAACTGTCAAATTGAAACCGATTCCTACTGATAGTGTGTTACGCAATTAGACCGCAGCGAGCCGAGCACGTACGTGCCAAGATGTTTGTGACAAGACATGATAAATTATGTCATGTCAATTTGCACTAGCATTTTATGACAAAACAGTTTTATCGCTCAAACTGTGATAAAATGTGTGACTCAAGTCATGTCACAGTAGGCCGTGCTCGCCCCGCAGGTTGGCTTAAATCCGGTTATAAACTGTGTATCCAAATCCGTTCAGCCGTTTTTTGCGCCAATCCGGAACACACATACAGACAACGCACAAAAATTATTCATTACTACATATTTTATAGAATGTTTTGAACAGACGATACTTTTCTTCAGTGTACCTTGTGACCTCGTTGCCTAGATATATTGCTTTCGAGTTTTTTGTAAATAAAGGAGTTGTGAAGATGGAACTACCGTCCGGCTCGTAAGGCGTGTTGTCTATGGCATGTTTACTTGTTTACATTCATGTTCTTGCAGGAAGATGCTTAAATCCAGCAGTAGACGGCCATATGCTTTGTTTGAAACCACAATCCCCTTCAAATGAATGAAGGAGATCCAGTAATTTCAATTGATCATGTGTATTTTAAGGTCCGTGTATGTAAATAAATATGGATATTTCTCCATACTTACTTGCATACCTACATAAACACGTTAATGATGTAACTAATATTATGTAACAATATAATTTAGGAGAGTTTACACCTTACAGCATTTCATACAAACTTTCAAGCCCTTGTTTTTCGAAATGACTGAACCGATTTTAATGAAACTTCATACGCATAAGCAGGATACAAAGGTCTAAAAAGTTAGTTAAGATCATTTTCGAAAAATAGTGTTACAGCCAAATTAGACCGATTTAAATTTTCAATAGAAACAGAGATTTCCAGTTATCTGTTTTTAAATAAGACATTTCCAAAATGTTCTTTACTAACTTTTTAAACCTTTGTATCCTACTTATGCGTATGATGTTTTACTGGCTTTCATTACAAAAACTGGCTCCATGGTTTAAGCCATGTCAAAAAATAAATCTTGTTTTGTAATAAGACGGTTTGAGTTTCAGTTTGGACCTTCAAATGACATCCTATTTGTTCAACATACATACCCTCTTTAAAAAGTTCTCGATACTCAAACACTCGATTATCTGTCCAGTCGATTAATCTCAGAAACCACTTAGCTATGTATTTAAAATAGGTACTGTTTTCACTGATATAACGCGTGATGGAGAATGATTGGACAATCCAACTAAATGATTACTTCAAATGATAAATGATTTTATTTCTGTAAGTAGGTTTGTAAAAACACTTTTACACGGCTATAAATAAATATTATGTCGATTACGATTATCAATATTTGAGTTACAATTACAATTACTAAAGTTATAGGTAATATATAAAGTCGGGGAAAATAATATAAAGTTAGGAAAGTTACGCAAATCAAATTCCAACTCAAATTGTCCGTTTAATCAAATCACACGTCGTCTGTCGTTATTTGACAGTTGTATTAAATGGTTATAACACGGCAAATTGACGTCGTTTCCCTGACTATTCTTCAGGTATGTAGAACTTTCTTTTATGATACAAAGTATTAGGTAATGCCTTTATCCGTTTTGAGATCTTATCCAGGGTTTTTCAGGGTACACATCTATCTATGTTGTAGCCTATTCCCGACCATCACCATCTATTAAATGAGGGTTTTCTGCCAGCACTGAGATGTCAGGTCAGGACCTGTCAAAAGTGTCAAAGCCTTTATAATTTCTGTCGTGACTGAATGATGAACGAATGAATGAATGAAACGAATTAATGAAACGAATGATGAACGATTGAATGAAAAAAAATATGAACGTCATCATATGTTTTATATTCATTGTCGAAATGTCAAAGTAGCGCCAAGTGGCGTGAGTTTTCATGAAAACCAATGGGGGTTTTCACAGAATAGATATAAATGTCCAAATGGTTCGATCGATTTACGCCTCTGACACAAACGGTAACTTGCATACGGAGGCCAAATAATATACTATATAACTGTTTATTATGTCATCGGTAAATTATTTTCATCCAAGTTTCACGTTTCGCTTTGCACTTATAAAGGTTTGTTGGTACATATTCACCTAACCTAACTACGTCACGTTCAAAGTAGAAATTAGATAGATTAAAGCTAACTAAAACAGATTCCGTCTTATTACAAAACAAGATTTATATTTTGACATAGCTTAAACCATGGAGCCAGTTTTTGTATTAAGGGGACGATAAGCGACTTTTAATCATTTTATACTGAAGATCACGTCTAAACATGTCGTGTTAACGATTTGAAAAAAATATAAGATAAATTAGAGCATTTTCTCAATAACTTATTATGTGAATATTTTAGATTATGTTGATACTACTTAGTGAAATTTATTTGTAAAGTTATGTCTAACGCGGATAAAAAACTGAGAATGGCGCAAAATCTACCAAGCGTATTTTTCTGAAACCGTCATCAATTTAAAGATAATTTAATTATTGATCTTTTAGTATACGCGTTTTATTAAAATACCTTTTGTTTTGTGTATAATAAATTAATAATGCGTCAAATTGGGGACGGCGCTCCTTGTTGGGCGATTCCTATTACTGGCTAAACGTACGACGCGTTGCGTGAGCTCAGTACAGAACACGCAAGCTAAGTACTCAAGGTCACTGGCATATATATCTGCGTCTTAAGAACGTAACTGTGATTGAAATACCGTTCTTTATACAAAACTGAAGACTTAGTTCGGAACTTTACCACAGACGGAATAAAGTTCGAAATTCAATAATGGCTCCATGGTTTAAACTTGGGTCTGAAGATAAACCTTGTTTTGTATTATGACGGTTTATGTCTTTATACAGGATCTTATTAAATTTGCTAGCGAAACTCCATAGACTGGATGGGTATAGATATGTAACCGACAAAACAAAAAAAAAAAAAATAGTCTTCATTTCACATAACACATTCATGTTTAGATATGGATATCTATCACGTCTGCGGAGTTTTGCTAGCTAGCGTGTTGTGTCTCGTGGGCAACTGCCCGACGGTTGATGTCGGGACGTTGTATATATGCTATTTGCGTGGTAAACTCTGCTTGCGCTATGCAGGATTCGCGTGACGTCAGTGTGACGAGTAGTTCGTATGTGGCGATGTTGATGCCGCTACATCACTCACCTCCGGAGACCGGAAGTCGATAGTGGGCCGAGTCGTGTATCTTGCGATGCTTGCCAGTGCCAGTCGAGGGGTTCCAGTGTGTTGGAACCAGGTGCCGCATAGTTCTCGGTGAGTCGGAACTGTCTGCGGTGATTCCCCAGTGAGCCGGGGTGGCGCTGCGTTATGCTCGAGTGCGTCGGATGTAGTACAGCGCCGGGTTGTGGCTGACTGCTGGCGTCGACCAGGAGAGGTATCATGTTCTCTGCTTGTGGACCGGCCGAAAGTGCAGTGTGCTGTGCCAAGATTGCTGATGAGGCTGTGGGTGATGACCAGGAATGCGCGTCCGCTGTATGCTGGTGGTCAGGATACCCGTTGAAGCCGTGGGTGCTGGCTGGCTGTGTGACTAGCCACTCGAAAGCTTGAAGAAGTGATGATGATGATGATGACGTCACGCTGAAGTAGTTGCGAGAAGGCTGCGCTGACGTTCATACTCGGGGTCACCAGTTTGGTGGTATGAGGAACAGGGTGTAAAGTTCACTCATGCACCATAGAAAAGGGAGGATCCTCCGACCAGACGGGTGTTGTGTCTGGTGGGCAACTGCCCGACGGTTGATGTCGGGACGTTGTATATATGCTAGTTGCGTGGTAAACTCTGCTTGCGCGATGCAGGTTTCGCGTGACGTCAGTGTGACGCGTAGTTCGTATGTGGCGATGTTGATGCCGCTACAATTTAAATAAACTTTTTGTACAGTCCGTTCAACCGATTTTGACTTCTATTGCGTTGATGGCATGAAAAATAGCAGCTGTAATAAACAGTTGGTATTGTAACTACGTTTTTGCTTTTAATGCCATCCTTATGCTTACGGAATAGAAGTCAAAATCGGTTGAACGTACGTAAACAAGTTTAGTTAAATGTCTAATCTTATTTCAAATGGAGTATAATGGTGTCTTAAATTAACTCAGAAAGAACATATTGGTAGGAGAGGTTACTAACTTATTGTCATAATTAATTATGTCGTATCTCTCTATATTTTTTTTTTCTAAAAAAACAGTCCAAACAAGGAACAAAACCATCAGACACAAGGCCAAGGTTCAGGACATAACCATAAAAATCAGAAGACTAAAGTGGAAATGGTCTGGACACATGATTAGAGGGAAGGACAAATGGAGCAAAATAGTTACACAGTGGTACCCAAGAAACGGCCAAAGAAAGAGAGGTAGACCACAGAAAAGGTGGGACGATGACATCATACAGGTCGCTGGAATGACATGGGGCAGAGTGGCCAGAGAGAGGCAGGAATGGAGAAGGTTGGAGGAGGCCTTTGCCGACTGGCAAACGGACATACAAAACGTAACTAAACGCCAAATACGAGACTGAAGGCTACACTCTATGTTTGTCCGACTGAAAGGATAATAATAAAAAATAAAAATAAAACTTCCAAATCCTAAAAAAAGCAAACATCCAATCCACGACACGTAAAAAGTTTAATATGGGGACTATAAGTAGTTCCGCTACTATAACCGATTACATTTAGAAGTAGGCAGTATAAAAGTATTATAAATAATGTGTAGTCATATATTTGATTGTGCCCCTTTGTTACGGAACTCCACTTTCACGCACGAACCGACACCGCACGGAGCGGGTCAACTTAGAACATCTGTCACTTATGTTTTTGGTAAAAACAAAATGGTAGATTTATGCTAATATACTGGGTCAAATTCAGTTAGCTAGGGAAACTCCGCAGACGTGATGGATAGATATCGATATCTAAACACGAAAAAAAAAGAGTTTTTTTTTGGGTCATCATTCATCAACCACAGATAGTCTCTTGAAATTATACTACTACTACGCTATTATGCTACTATTGTGCTTATTGTTTCCTAATTTTATTTTTAAGATTTTATTTTATTATATCTTTTGCTGTGCCCTACAGGGTCCGTAATTGTACCTTAGCTTTAAGCCATTGTAACACCTTTACAATTTATATTCATAATTATATTTATTTGCATTCCATAATGTAATTCCATCATTCCATTATGGAATGCAAATAAATATAATTATGAATATAAATATGAAATATCAGTTTTTTTTTGTGTAAACTTCACACACGTGACGGGTTTCACACACACGATAAAACAAAACAAAAACAGATTTGCTCAACTTATACTTCAAGTAGGTAACATCACTACAAGCCAAAGAGATTTAAGATAGATACTATACAGAGGCTATTAGAAGTAATGTCATAGAAAAATTGTGATCCATGTCTCAGCGAAAATAAACCGTGGGTGGTTAAGTCGTCTAGTCGTTTTATCACTACGAGATTTGCAATACCATATAGCCACAATTAGGCATTAAACTTCGAAAATAATTTTCTTTTGGTGGACACGAATCTGAATTGCGACTTCACATGCAGGCGTACCACACTAGACTGAGCGACTTTTGCCCACTAGGACAAATGTATCGGATTACGATTTTGTTGGCTATGTCCCTTCTATTGTTAAGTAAATAATTTAATGTCTTTGCTATAAGCGGGCGTTGACCCAAAAGAAATATATCTCTCTGTCTGCAGTTTTGCTAGCTAATTTAATTTGCCACACACACACACAACAAATAATAATAATTTGGCAGTAGGTACCTAACCGTACGGCGATTGTATTGTAAGTAATTAAATGGTGATAACACTTTTAGTCACACTTAAATATTTTTGGGACAAAATATAACATGGTGTAAAAATTATTGAAATCGATTCAGTTCCTTATTCTGAACAAACTATATTCAGGTTTCGCTTAAACTAAAAATTATGTTGTAATTATTTTTTTATTTTAATTTGATTTTGGACCCTGTATGAACGTGTCGATCAGTAAGCAGCAGCTCTACGTATAGGTATCTGTTTTGGTTGGAGATACTTTCTATCGAATATATTTTTAAGTTTAAGGGGGAAGCGCTAAGGTAGCCCGCGAGATGTAGATCTAAATATGACTCGGAGAATTCTATTGAATGACTATTTCATGAAATAGTCATTCAATAGGATTCTACAAACTGAGAGTTGTATTGCTGATTCTAATGATTAGAATTCTGCAAAACCATGTTTGTTACGTCCGCGAATCATATTTAGATCAACATGCAACCTGTTACTGACCTGTAAATTGCAAAAAAAGTAAGAAAATTTCGCGGGCTACCTTAGCGCATCCCCCTCAAAATTTAAAAATAAACCACCTAAGAATGTACATGTGGAATGCAATAAAAGTATTGAGTATTGAGTTGTTTTTCTTGCACCTTATGAGATTATGTTGCTTCCGTGTTCGAAATCTTTCTTTAATTTAAAATTTAAATTACTGACGCAAACGTGTATGTGTCTTCGATAAGCAATGATCAGTTCATTAAATCTTTTGAAATGGTCCAAATAGTTCTCTTGCATACTTTAGGCTGTCTGTCCACTGGAGCGGAGAACAGAGAAGAGAAGCGGAGCTGTGCCAATATTAAGGCGACGATAACCGACTTTTAATGATTTTATACTGAAGATCACGTCTAAACGAGTAGAGTGAATGATTTGAAAAAAATATATGTTAATTTAGAGCATTTTCTCAATAACTTAATATGTGACTATTTTAGATTATGTTTATGTTACATAGTGAAATTAATATGTAAAGTTATGTCTAACGCGGATAAAAAACTGAGAATGGTGCAAAATCTATATATTGTTTATATTTTATATCGTATATTATATATATATATTGTTTTTTATTTTTTATTTTTATTTTATATATATTTTTTATTTATTGGTTTGTTACTATTATTTTATTTTTGATTTCTAAATGATTTGAATTCATATTTTCATAATTAATTATTACTTGTTTATTGCTGTGCTGTGTCACGCTGAGCAGTCACAGTCATTAAATCAATCTGTCTTTGCTATTTATATTGGGCCACCAAGATACAGGCTGTGCCTAGTTTGGGGCCCACGGCTATATCTACGTAAGCACTCCTTCAATTAAATTTTTTCCTATTTATAAATGTTTCCTAACTTGTGTGTGTCAATAAATTGTTTTTTTTTTAATTTTTTTTTTTTATCTACCAAGCGTATTTTTCTGAAATCTTCACCAATTTAATGATAATTTAATTATTGATCTTTTAGTATACGCGTTTTATTTAAATACCTTTTTTTTGTGTATAATAAATTAATAATGCGTCAAATTGGGGACAGCGCTCCTTGATGGGCGAGTCCTATTACTGGCTGAACGTACGACGCCTTGCGTGACCTCAGTAAAGAACACGCAAGCTAACCACTCACGGTCACTGGCATATCCCTGAGTCTTAACCAATAAAATCTAAACTCCGCTCCGCTCCGCATGGATAAAAAACATTCTATTGGTTAATATTTGCACAACACCGCTACCCTTTTCTCCGCTCCAGTGGACAGGCAGCCTTATGATCAAAGTTCTAGCATCGAAAAAATCTATTTGGCTCAATTTCACACTCGAAAATATTATTTGGGATTTCAAAGTTCACATATTATCCTAAATTCCAAGCTCCATTGCTAACAAACAATACTTCAAACATTCGATCTTTAAATTGAATTTTTAATCCCATTGAAAAGACCAAATGTCACGCGAGCAAAGCCGTGGGCAGAAATAAAACGTAAACGTACGTTACGTACGTATAGTCTGCCCATACGGTTCCAACCACTGACGTATTACACTCTCTTTGTAACACAAATTCTGGAAAAACCAGCAAAAAAAATATTTACACGTATCAAAAAACGTGCCTAGCCTTTTTCAAACTATGTAAGTCGTCGGCTTTCAGTCGAACCTGACTACCTACCAGTATTTTATATGGAGGGACTGCCCGTCTGACCTCCACCACCCTGTTACTGGGTAACACGATACCCCTTGGTAAGACTGGTTGTCAGACTTTTGGGCTTCTGACTACGTGTAACGACTGTCAAAGATCTACGAATGACAGCCGGGACCAACGGCTTAAGTAATGAATAGTCACCCATCCATGAACCGACCGTGGGAAGCGTAGCTTTACCTTCGATCAACCCGTGCGGCTTAACAGCTCAATGACAAAGCCTCTGAAAAAAAAATATATGTAGTGTTTATTAGTGTAATTGTAATGTTTTGAACGCAGTCTCGTTTGCAAGTAGCTAGCATGAGGCTTACATTTCTTTTCGATACTCAGCGGGTAGAGGGGGCTGTCAGGTGATTCTAATTGGCTGGATGAGGATGATGCGTGGCATTTTTAGTACCGTAAATCACTTTATAAGTCAGGGAAATTATTTGTATTCATTCATTTATTCATTCATTTATTCATTCATTTATTCATTCATTTATTCATTCATTTATTCATTCATTTATTCATTCATTTATTCATTCATTTATTTATTAATTCATTCATTCATTCATTACCAAATAGACTGCCAACTTAAATTGTCCGTTAATTCAAATCACAATTGTAATTCTTGGACAGCTGTATAAAATAGTTATAACACGGCAATATCAAATAGTCTACCAATTTGATAAACAATCGATTTCTCTGACTGTTCTTAACGTATTGCTTAGCTTATTAATATTGGTCACTTAATATTGGGACAAAGTCGTCACCACACGAGATAATAGACTGCTGATAAACCTGGAAAGAACTGGTACAGTAAACAGTTAAACGTATTTCCGTAATCACCATAATTGGCAGAAGATTTGGTGATCAGCAGTATGCTGGTTCTTTTTCTTCTACAATTTTGCAAAAGATCACTCTTCTAAGTGTTAGGAAAAGCTTAGGTTCAATTAAATGAATAAAATCCTATCAGATACAGGTCTTTTATGCACTTCAAATCTCCGTTTTTAGCACTTATTCCGCAAACAAAGCTGAAATATTCAACGTTCAATCGCTCAATTAAACCAGTGCAGAGGAGGAGGAGGAGGGTAGCGAAAATTTCGATAAAATCCAGGGAAATTTTAGAGCAGTATACGTAAAACAACGAAACGGATCCAGGAATTTCACTCACACAAAAGGATATACCTACATACTTGCTTTTAAATTCAGCGAAGATAGTTTTTGAGGCCGCATACAAACGAATAGTTAGACAGCCATGATTCATTATAAAATTACTTTGGATTACTTTTGTATCATCCATAGCCCGACTTCACCAACTGCTGGGCACCAGGACTCTCTTTTCTTGTGCCGAACCCCTCGCTCCTGAGCCAGCCTCATCCAGCTTTTGCCCGGGATGGCAGCAATGTCGTCCGCCCATCTCGCCGGACGACCGACACCTCATCTTCCAGTCCTTGGATGCCACTCGGTCACGGCCTTACTCCGCCAGTCAACGATACGCAACTCAAGTGGAGTTCCATACTTTTGAATCATCATCATCAAGACCATTTCAGTCGAAAGACGTCCACATCTGGACATAGGCCTCCACCAAGCACCGCCACTTCAACCGTTTCTGTGCTTCCCGCATCCAGCGGATTCCTGCGGCCTTCACTAAGGTCATCGGTCCACCTTCCAACGCTACGTCTTCCCCTACTCGGTCACCAAGCCAGAACTTTTGGGCCCCATCGGCCATCTGTTCTGTTCTGTTTTATTTACTTTTGAATATTCAATTTACATTACAAAAGTTTGTATTAGCTATGTGGTTTTCCTTATTTCAAATCAAATGGTACTATTACCGTGCCTGTCATATGAGCGTCAATCGGATACAAATGATATCATTTAGATAATGTTACCTAGTTCCCGGTAAAGAACTTCCTTCCTTGTACATGGACATCGTTAATTACCTACATCAATGCTTCTTTTGCTGTCATCATCATTCTCATTATCCCAATTGATTTGGGGTTGACGCCATATTTCATACTCTTAGTTGTTTAATTTTTTTTTTTTGTACCAATATGTAACAACCAGAATGATGATTATTTTCTCTATTTGTTGTCATTTCGGTAGTCCCTCCCTTTCTAGCCATATCATCTTTCACACAGTCCATCCGTCGTTTCTTCGTTTCTTTGGTCTTTGGCCACATGCATATTCAAAACTTTCCTGGCGACATTTCTCTCATACATCCGCATCACATGCCCATACCATGACAACCTATTTCCACACAACTTTTCAGTCACCGGTGTCACTTTCTGACATCCTCTTATATGTTCATTTGTTATTATATCCATTCGCGTAACACCACACATCCCTCTTAGCATTCTCATCTCAGCTGTATGCAATTCGGTATGTAAAGTAAAAATTTACCTATGCCGATTCCAAAACCATTTCGAGATTTTAAGCTTCTAAGACTTATTTTTCTATTAATAGGTCTTAAAATTATAAGATCGTATTTATTTTCACAAAAATACTTAAAATCACTTGACTTTTATTTGACCTCTAATTGACGTCATAAAGCAGCCTGAATTGGAAATTTCAGTGCCTCTTGTAATTAAATTGTTCTTTATGTGTCAAGCAGAAGCACTTATTATTATTCTATTCAGCTATGTAACTATGTAAATAGTGTAGTTTTTCACCAGCGGCGGACAGTACAAGTCAAATCACATCGATGTATCGCCTCAGGAAAACTAAACTTACGTTAAAATGATCTTCACAATAAAACAGTCGCCGCCCAGACTTGTACTGAACAGTTACTTCCTCGCACCATTTCCTTTTTAAGGTTTCTTTTACTAACAATCAATTTGTGTCGGCTATTTGTTGTGGTGTTTATACTTGACGGTATGAAGAACTTAGCAGAAGTAGTCTTTGAATCCATTCATTTTATTAATAGGCCAAAACTTTAAACTTAAGTACGGAAATCGCTAAAGTATGGAATGTAAACAAAATAATTGTCAAATTTGACAGTTTGACTTTACTGAATTTTGGTTTTAAATAAGTGTTAAACGTGGCAAAGTTCCTAAGCTATTCAGCTACTAGTGACGTCAGTACGAACAATACTTTAAAAAAATATATAAAAATAACTACAGCTTGTAAAAACAAAAAGATGAAATTATGTGTTTCAAATACTCTTATCATTAAAATAAAAATATAAAAAACATACCTGAAAAATACTTTACATACCTAATTGCCTTTCATTCATCCCTTTTGTGCCCCAACATTCTGATCTTCTGTATTAGACAATTTTTCCTACCATTAAGTAACAACCAGAATGACCTCGTTTACCTCATTTAAATCTTGAAAGGTTTGTGCATAATGGGTAGGAAAGAAGTAGTGTTATCCTGTAAAGGATGTGTCAGTGATCTTTCATAACAGAATTCCCTCTTGGGTTTCCGTCAAAATCATCCACCGGTTCAATAACCATTGTACCTCTCTGCAACTAATCAGCCTAGCCTTTTTCCAACTATGTTTTGGGTCGGTTTCCAGGCTAGCCAGACGCAGCGGACTACCAGTATTTTACATGGAACAACTGCCTACAGGACCTCCACAACCCAGGTGCTGGTATAAGACTGGTTGTCAGACTTTCGGGCTTATGACGACCCGTAACGACTGCCGGTTAAGGCCCACCGACTCACCGGTGAGTCAGTTGTCCTCACCGTCAAGCCCCACTGACTCACGTTTGTGAGAATATCTACCAGACAATCGACTAAAATCGCCACAAACAATACTAAACGTTATATTCAAGTGTAATTTGAGCCTACAGTAGCATGAGTCACTGTTGCCGAATCGGCAACACCGGGGCTTTACGGTTTGGGCACACTGTTGCCGAATCGGCAACGCCGGGCTTAAACGGCCACAAATGACATTCGGGACCAACGGCTTAACGTGCTTTCCGAGGCACGGAGGGGTCTTGGTATGTAAAGATGGTCACCAATCTACATTATACAGATACACCTTAGTAAGACTTCGTAAGTTCCGTCAAAACCATCCACTTCTTCATTTACCATAAAGTTAAATTACTTTACGAAACCCCCCAGGTGTGATGGGCTTATTTAGATCTAAACAAGATAAAACCAACAATAGATATATAATAGATTATTTCGGGGTCAACAGCCGCTGGTAGTGTAGTTTTGCTAACTAATTTAAGTAACCTTGTATATTCGGTAAGTACCTGCAGTTAGTTTTACAGATATTTCTGTGAAGATGACGATAATGACATAACTATCAAACTCAAGCATTCCAACGGGGATCCTAAGCACAGTTATAGTAATGGCTAGCACTTTGGCACAGACTGAGAAAACCTTTACAAATATAGGAACCCCGTGTAAGTACGCCTTCTTCCTTCTTTTGTTATTAACTTTTCTGCAGACAAGTAATCAATATACTTAAAATAAATGTAAACTGTATTGTGTGTGTACGTAAATGGTACACCTCAGATTACCTACATTAATTATCTCTTCTTCTACCTTTAAATCCATCTAAAGGTTGTCTTTAAACTATAGCTTTTAACGATAAGACCGCAACATTGTGTCGCTCTGTGTAAAATTCCTACATTTATATCTGTAATTCGTATGATGTACCTACATAATAAAGAGTTTATACTTCGGCCGATGAGAGAATTCATTCGCGACACCAGCTGTCAGTTGAGTACAAAAGAAAGCGTGTTTTACGAATTTAAACTTTAGTTCCTAATCGTGTCCAACTGACAGATGTCAGGCACGCAGTCTCTCGGTGGCCGAAATATAAGTATTCTATTCTATCTTTCTTTAATTTAATTTTTCTCCTAGATTGAACAAGAAATTAAATTATACAAACTAAATTACTCTTACAAATACAGTTCCGACGTTGTTTTGTTTATTTTTGAGCCATTTTAATCAATATTTTAAATAAATAAGCGGCAGTCGATCATTGGTTTAATTTAAAGGTGTGTTTACACCAGAAGAACAATCAGAGACACCAGGGAAATAAAAAAACGCGAACTTCATGAATGGAGCTAGAGAAAACATGCCAGACTGCGCTTTCTTTTTGGGGGCCTAAAATGAACGCTTTGGCAGAATCATAATATTATTATGATCGGCGTACAATTCTTATCTCGCAATTCATCTGTTTGACAGTTTTGTATGGAGTTTCGTAAAATGGTCCTCAAATTATGAATTGCTATATTGAAGTCTAATGTCCAATAGCAGCTGTCAAACAGATGAATTGCGGGATGTATGAATTGTACGCAGATCATATTCGATCAATCAATTATACTAAGAGATCGCTGGATGCCCTGCGCGTCCAATATAACAATGCTTTCAGGATGTTGTTGAGGCTGCCTCGATACTGTAGCGCGTCGAATATGTTTGCGCAAGCCCGCACCGACGGCTTCTATGCTATTGTACGCAAAAAAACTGCGTCGCTTCTGAGGAGAGTGAGGGGCAGTCAAAACAGCATCCTGAAAACTGTAGCCGAGAGCTTCGGCTCTCCGATTATACAGCAGTTTGTGCGGAGGTTGATTGTTACTAACACTAGGCAATAAATTATTTTTTGTATGTTACTAACACCATATGGATAATTGTGTCCGAAATAAAGCGATTCTATTCTATTCTATTCTATATTGAGATTCTGCCAAAGCGTCCATTTTAGGCCCCCTGGATTTTACCCGACTGTGGCGGAGCCCAAAAGTAGGGTAATGTTTTTTAACATGCTTTGTAGAACCCTTAAAGAAACTGCCGGGCGAATAATTGTGAACACTTTGGTGACATAAATATTAAAACAATATATACGTTAGTTTTGGTTTACCCTAAACCCGAAAAAGGGTCATTGTACTCATAATTTTGGACAACTTTTTCTATGGGACCAACCTTGAAATCCCGAAAAAAAAATCTGCTGTTCCATACATTTTGTCGATTTAAATGAACACAAATGTATGGAACAGCAGATTTTTTTTCTCGCCCATAGAAAAAAATGTTCAAAATGATGAGTACAATGACCCCTTTTCGGGTTTATGGTAAACAAAAAATAATGTTGTATAAGACGGCGAAGCAAGTAGCGCCGTCTATTTTTGTTATGAAGTTACTGGAATCACCGAAAAGGTCGGATAAGAGTGACACTGGCTGCTGACAGTCACTCTAGCAGAGCATCGCGTCGATAGTTACGTGGCGGCTGTCTTCTGATGACAGAAGAAGATGTGAAGGGGGAAGCCGCTGTCGTACCACGTCCACGACGAACTGATATATTCCGGCGCAATCCTGATCATATGAAGCTGCTGAACCACTAAGGGCGGAGTTCACGGACTGTCATTTGACCAATGTTTAAGTAATCGGCCGATGAATTCCTAAACATAGTTTAAACAGCCGGTCAAGTATTCACTGTTCGCCACGAATATTTTAACCGTGATTAAGAAATCGGGATATCACCATATGCTCAGAGTGAATAAACGAATGCTATAAGTCTGCATGTTGTATTTAGTTAACACGAGTTTTGGTGACATCTTTATTTAGTAGCATAAATTAAAATGCTTTCAACTTGAGGAAGTTCAAGAACGCATTGGAAACGCTAAACTAGCCTGTAGTGTCCAATTTGGATGGGTAATAACGTCAAGGCGCAAGTCAAATGTCAATTGTTATTGTTTCTTTGCACGTGCACGTGTTCATTAAAAACTATCCGTGTTGAGTATTATTGTGTTGTATTGTGAAAGTGTTTAGTTCTAAAATTACGTTCTACTTGAGAAATGGCGGCTCTAAAAAAGAGAACAAACAATTTTTCAAGCGATGAGAAGCGTATTTTAACGAAGTTGGTATTAAAACTTAATGCAGAAGGTTTTGACAAACGGAATCTAGTTATAAAAGAAAAGATAAGAAAATATATTCTTCGTAATAATTACGACGCACTTGAAATACTCTAGGTCGTCTTGTTCTGGTCTCTATATCTTCTAGATTTTCAAGAAGAAAGTAGTGATCTTGATAGTTATCAATTAATACATTAAACACTGATTGCATGTTTAACTATTCACAAAAACAGCGAAAATTTGAAATAAACTTAATAATGTTAACTTAATTAATAATGTTTCAACTTGTTGTAAAATCACAGCAAACTTCAACATGTGGTATTAATGGACGGTTAACCGGTGCTGTCGAGCTCGGTTCAAAAGATCGGCTGTTTAAGGGCTGTAAACACTGGTTATCGCGTGGTGAACATTCAAAATGATTTAATCAGTTGTTCTTAAGATAAACAGCCGTTTTAAAAGTCGGTGAACTCCGCCCTAATACGATGATCACTTCTGGTATAGGCTATCTTGCCCAGAATTAACGCACAACCTTTTAAGGGGTTCAAATGGGGGGACAAATTTTACAATGGGACCAAACCTGAAATCGTGAAAAAAAAACTGCTGTTCCCTACATTTTGACGAGTTATTCGAACATAAATGTAGGGAACAGTTGTTTTTTTTTTGCGATTTCGGGTTTGGTCTAAAATTAGAAACAAGTTTTTTTTAAATAATTTATGAATCTATTTCTTATATTGGTCTATTATAGACACGCCTTAGGCGAAAGAAATAAGAAATAAAACGTAGGTCATTAGAATTTTAATAAAGAAGCGATCTCGATTCAGTTCTAGAACCGAACGGAACAGTTTTTTGGTGCCAAAAAACTAACAAAAGAATAGACTGTGTCTTGCTGTAACGCTATTGTTAAGGGTATGTGTGAGTTTCTTTTGAGGAACAGCATTATATTTTGCTTCCTGATGATGTCCAATAAGCCGATCAGATGTGATCAGTCGTACAGGGCCTCAAGTCTGCTATTACAATACTGTCATAATGGGCGATCATTGATTTCATAATTGTTGATTTTGACAAGTATGGTAATCTACTATTATAATGGCGTCATTACGACTTTCCAATGGTCGGCCACTGACACTACATTGAAAGAAATTGCATTTATTGGTAATTTCGTACATAATGACAATTGAATGAAATTTCTACAAATGGGTTTTATAATAATGGCAATACGAAAAAGCCAATACAATAACACAATTCTATTACGAGAACATTGACCGACCAATGATCGACCATTATGAATTTAGCAGATTACTAACTTTTAGCAGAACAACAATGACATGACAATGGGATCGTGTTGGAATGACTGAATTTATAAAAATAGCAGACTTGCTTGCGCCCCTGGAGTGGCGTCGCGTAACGGAAGACGTAGCGTTGGGCGGCCTCCTACAAGGTGGACCGATGACCTCGTGAAGGCCGCAGGAATCCGCTCGATGCGGGAAGCACAGACACGGTCGAAGTGGGGGTCCTTGGGGTATGCCCATGTCCAGCGGTGGACATCTTTCAATTGAAATAATGGTGATGATGATAGATTCACAAATCCATTAATCATCATGATTTTTCTTTACTACTCGTAGTAAAGAAAAACATTGTGAGGAACCCAGAAATCGTCTGAAAACAGCAAACTCAGTTAGCAAGGCGTGTTGATTAAAGTCTGTTACTTCTTTATACTGTCACTGTCCCACTGTAATCATCACAACATTTCAGCCGAAAGACGTCCACTGCTGGACATAGGCCTCCCCAACATTTGGGAGAAGGGGGGGGGGAGGTGCCATAATCGCCACGCTTGGCAGGCGGGTTGGCGATCGCAGTATGGTGTTAAAAAGCATACAGAACGCTGCTGCCCATTCTCTAATAAGTCCCTTAGTCGCCTTTTATGACACCCACGGGAAGAAATAAGTAGTATGGTGCTACTCTTTACACGGCATCCACTGCAATGGGCAGGTCTATATTGCAGTGTGGCCGTAATAGACTTCTGTCATAAACTAATTACGTGCCTTCTCTGTATGAGAAGAGGCCCAGTAGGACAATAATAGGCTGTTATTATTATTATTATACAGGGTGTTAAAGTAACTGCGTGCCATAGCTTAAGGGTGGGTTCAGTATCGATAAAGGAACCTAGGAAAAAAATTAAAATAAAAAAAAACAAAAAAAAATGCAAGATCAACCTAATTTAGTACCTACTAACTTAAAATACTTAGAATCGTTTAGAATTAAAATTGTTTTATTTGACGGTCCCAACGGTCAATACTCAAACGCAACTCAATTTTTAGTCGACTTTAAGTATTATGCTGTCTCTGTCACTATAAGGTGTATTGTAGTGACAGAAATACATTTAAGCACACCTTAAAGCTGAGTGTCGTTTGAGAATTCGGGGGTGAGCCCGTTAAAGTACGAAGAGACTTATTTTTGGATTTTTTAATGTTTAATTAAATTCTTTGTTTGTTTTTTTTGGGTTCCTTTATCGATACTGAACCTGAAGTAACTGCGTGCCATAGCTTAGGGGTCTAAGCTATGGCACGCAGTTACTTTAACACCCTGTATATTAAAGGACATCAAACAGTAGTATGAAATCTTCACCCAAACGTAACACACTATCAATTACAATCTGAATGATTTTGAAGTATATTGCTAATCCATCGCTTCATAAGGTCGAAAAATGAATGTTGTTGATCTGTCAAAATGAAACCCATCTGATTGTGTTACGCAATTACCTCTCTGCTCAGATATTTTTTATTTATTTTTTTTGTGATCAGTATACCTTTTCTATTCAAAAGACCATTCCATATAATACACAGGATAGGTTAAGGTCAAACAAATACCTAACTACTTAAGGGTCGGGTATTTGCGCCGCGCCCCGCCACCGCGCCGCCGCCGCCGGCCGCGCGGCCGTTCGCTTCTAGAAACGAAAATATGAATATTGGAAAAAAATCATCATACAGAAAAAAAAACATGAAAATTTCTTAAGTAGTTTGGAACTAATATCGTTTTTTTATGCTTTGGGTAGTGAATTTAGTTCATAAAGTAGGTATTTCACTACAATACTCAAATATTCACTTATAGAATTGATGTGTATGCGTTCTAGTTTAACATACATTTTTTGCATAACTTACTTGCATTATAAGAAGGCGTAATAACAGATTTAAAAAGTCACTAAAATCATATATCTGCGCCTTAAGTAACACACCTAAGGTAGATTAGAAGTCTGGTAGCGGCAAAACAGCTCCGTCTCAATGCTCTCATAACTGTAAGCCGATACTCCAACAATTTACAGCATATCAGTACACATTATATACATAAAAATATATTCCTCGCCTACACATTATTTAGTAATATGAAACTGCAACCTCATTTAAAGGTATGAATTTAATAACATGCTTTATACAAATTATTGCCATTTGTATGTTGTAAAACGTAGCGAAGTAACCTGTACCTATACTCCGTTTGAAATAAGATTAGACATTTAAATAAACCTTTTTTACAGTCCGTTCAATCGATTTTGACTTCTATTGCGTTGATGGCATGACCAATGACAGCCGTAATAAACAATTGGTATTGTAACCACGTCTTTGCTTTTAATGCCACCCTTATGCTTACGGAATAGAAGTCAAAATTAGTTGAACGGTCTGTAAACAAGTTTATTTAAATGTCTAATCTTATTTCAAATGGAGTATAGTTATTTATAATTATTTACCGATTTTAATTTCTAATACATCAAAAACAAGCTGAATGGTTTCGATGTCTAAATTACAATTGATGGCGAAATTAAGTGGCAAAAAGCAAACCGGGAAGAGTGATCTTAAAAATCCGGGATTAATCACACTGAGGAAGAGAAGGAAATTAGAAAAGAAAAAAGTAATAACGAATTTGCATTCGACATTTTCTACAAACACGTACAGAGAAGATACTTTTAGAAAAATAAAGACATCTGAAATATAATAAAAAAAATCCAAATCGTTTCATCCGTTTAAGAGCGTTTAAACACCGATTACGATTTTGTTCGCTATGTCCCGTCTATTGTTAAGAGCGTTTACACCTTACAGCATTTCATACAAACTTTCAAGCCCTTGTTTTTCGAAATGACTGAACCGATTTTAATGAAACTTCAAACGCATAAGCAGGAAACAATGGTCTAAAAAGTTAATAAAGAACATTTTCGAAAAATAGTGTTACAGCCGAATTAGATTGATTTTAAATTTTCCATAGAAACAAATTTCCGGTTATTTGTTTTTAAATAAGACATTTCGAAAATGTTCTTTACTATCTTTTTAGACCTTTATATCCTGCTTATGCGTATGAAGTTTCATTAAAATCGGTTCAGTGATTTCGAAAAACAAGGGCTTGAAAGTTTGTATGAAATGCCGTAAGGTGTAAACGCTCTTAAGAGCTACGATGCCACAGACTCATTCACACATAGCGGTGAAACTTATAAGACCTCTCTTTTTGCGTCGGAAATTAAAAATACATGCCAATTACATCGATACATATCTGTCAAAAAATCATATGCAAATTATTACATAATATGTCCACACACTTCAATACTGCGAGGAGCAATAATGTTCATTTACATAAATGTTATTAGGCCACAAAATAAACCTATTACATTGACCCAAACTGTAGTACGATTAACGTAAGAAGAGCAAGATTATCTTCAGCCAAGTGAAGCTAAGTTACGAATCGAGTCGGAGTTACGCAACACACTGTGAAATCCACCGAGAAAGTTGGTCGTAGATAAAAATTACGGAAAATATAAGATTATTTTCTCATCTTTTATACGGTTAGGGAGGGGTTTTGAGCACAAAAGACGTGTTTTGTTAATCTTTTTTTTTGTTTTCTGCATTTCCTCGTCTTTATAATTATGTGTCTTGACGGTTTTGGTCTTATTAGGAGAGTAAGATGCAGCTCTGTCTAATACAAGGTGTCTCGTCTCCATTGCTAAGAGAGGAATGCTTGTGAAAACATGACAATGGCCTGCAAATTGTATAGTTGATATTTTAATCAAATACTTTGTAAGTAGGAGCGCAAAGTTAAATTATTACATAGCTAGATACTCATATTTTTAAATGTCAAGATCAATTAAATATTTATCATATAAATACGTATAATATTCACTTATACACACATACGTTCACACACGTCACGTCACGTTTTTTTTTACATAATATGTAATTATATTTAAAAATATATTTTATTATATTTATATTATATATTACATGTAGGTTTTTTTAAAATATTATGTTATATATATATTTTATTTTAAAATAGATAATTTTAAAATAAAATACCCCTTGAATTAAGATATCATAGCTCAAAATGCAACCTCAAACCTGCAGAAAAGAAACCCTTATTCTAGTCCTCAGTTAGAAATAATAGTCTGGAAACTTCTATAAAAAATGTCACGCTCCAAATTCTAGCGTACTTTTGTAACATTTGTAACGAGCCTATCACCACATTCACCACGGAGCTTTATTAAATAACCCGTTACTCTCCATTGACGTTTAACTTTTAACTTACAAAGATAGCCGCATATTTTCTATAATGTAAACGCGTAGGTAGCAACAAGCACCGAGATCCTTATTTCTGTAATAACTGGAGGTTTTACTGCGCTACTAAGAACTGTGTACATACTTTCTTAGTAGGTACGACTACGTACTAGCTTTTGCCCGTGGCTTTGTCCGCATGGATGTCGGAACGGGATAAAAAGTACCCTATGTATTAATTCAGGTTATAAACTATATGTGTACCAAATTTTATCCAAATCAGTTCAGCCGTTTTTGCGTGATTGAGTAACAAACATACAAACTTTCGCATTTCTAATATACAGGGTCAAATTAAATAAGTTAGCGAAACTCCGTATATATGATGGGTATCTAAACACGATAAAATAAAAATAAAAGAGATTTTATTGTTTTTTTTTTGGGGTCAACGACTTCTTGTAGTGATGTTACTATGAGTTGAGCAAAACGGTTTTTTTTGTAGTGTTTGTATATTGAAATCCATCACGGTTGTGAAGTTAAATTAAGAAAAAAAATACCGGCCAAATGCGAGTCGGACTCGCGCACGAAGGGTTCTGTACCATTATCTATAAAAACGGCAAAAAACAGGTTTGTTGTATGGGAGCCCTCCTTAAATATTTGTTTTATTTTAATTTAATTATTTATTTTTAAAGTGAATATATACCTAAAGATTATGTGAATATTTCAAGCGTCTACGTGCTGCCGTTATCAATAACGAGCAAAAACGAGCAAAAAAAATCACGTTTGTTGTATGGAAATTAAATATTTAAATATTTATTTTATTCTGTTTTTTAGTATTTGTTGTTATAGCGGCAACAGAAATACATCATATTATTATGCGAAAATAACAACTGTCTAACTATCACGGTTCATGAGCTACAGCCTGGTGACAGACGGACGGACAGACAGACGGCGGAGCCTTAGTATTAGGGTTTCCGTTTTACCCTTTGGGTACGGAACCCTAAAAAACGACTATTTCAAAATGACTATTTCATGAAATAGTCATTCAATAAGTTTTCATGAACTTAGAGAGTTGTGTTGCTGATTCTAATAGTGGCGCATCCCCCTTAAAGTGACTACACTACCTGCGGTGGTTGACCCCAAAAAAAAAAAAACATTACGTTAATATATTTTTGTTTTATAATGTTTAAATATCTATACCCATCACTTCTGCGGAGTTCTGCTAGCTGATTTAATCTGACCCTGTATAATCAAGAGACTGCACTCATTACGGATTGGACATAATCTGGGGGCCTAAAATGGACGCTTTGGCAGAATCATAATAATTATGATCTGCATACAATTCATATTCCACAATTAATCTGTTTGACAGTTTTGTATGGAGTTTCGTAAAATGGTCCACAAATTATGAATTGCTATATCGAAGTCTAATGTCAAATAGCAGCTGTCAAACAGATGAATTGCGGGATGTATGAATTGTACGCAGATCATATTATGATTCTGCCAAAGCGTCCATTTTAGGCCCCCTGTGCTTGAGCAACTGGCCGGTCCAGATAGCAGTTTCACAGGCGACCTTTGCATGTTTAAATCAACCCTGTTTATGAAAGCACTTAAAATAAGTCACTATAATGTCAATGTGTAGGATTATTACTTCACACTTCACGATTTTGTCCGCAGCGTCTCTCGTTTTGAAATCGATTATGAGCTCCGGGAACCTGTTTTGATTTCAGATTAGAATGTGTTTTATGTCTGAGTTATGATTGCAATTCGTTTTATCGGATTCGATCCAGTCATATTTCAGAGATTTTGTAAGTAGTGGCCTATAATAATAAGTACCAACCAGCCTATTACTGTGCCAGTGCCAGGGCAAGGCCTGTTCTCATCAGTGCATCTCGATCACCATGCTTGCTCAAAAGGGGTTGGCGATTTCAGACTTTTATCCTAATCCTGCCGGAGCTCCATATGGTGCCGGTTTTTTTTTTTGTTATATTGTCGTGTGCTAGCTACCATAAAGGCTTCTACAAACCGGTGCGACACGCGATTCGACACAAAGGCCCCGCGTGTCGCGCGACGCGCGGTGCCTTTGTATCGCGTCGCGTGTCGCGCCAGTATGTAGAAGCCTTAAGGCAAATAATTTAATTTACTGCTGGGGAGTTTGTTGCGCCACTTCTTCTTCCCAGCTAAAGCCTAGTGCTTTAGCTTTAAAAATTACATATGACAGTCCCCCAAATACGCCCGTATTTGGGGGACTGTCTTATGTAATTCTTGACGTTCGAAAAGTGCTGATTCTCAAGTTTGAATAAATGACTTTTGATTTTGATTTTGGAGTTCCGTGTGGTGCCAGACGTAAAGAAAAGCACCACACTATTTCTACCCGTGGGTGTCGTAAAAGGCGACTAAGGGACTTACTAGAGAATGGGCAGCAGCGTTCTCTATGCATTATACCACCATACTGCGATCGGCAAACCCTCCTGCCAAGCGTGGCGATTATGGCAACCGTATTGGGGGAATCCTATGTCCAGCAGTGGACGTCCTTCGGCTGAAATGATGATGATGATGATCTTAATACTAACTAAAATTAAAAATGCGAAAGTGAGTTTGTTTGTTACGCTTTCACGCTAAAACGGCTGAACGGATTTGGATGAAATTTGGCACATGGGTTAGGTTATAGGATACTTTTTATCCCGATATTCTCACGGGATTGAGACTTATGTAGGTGAAACCGTGGAGCGCATATTATAAATGCAAAAAGGAGTTCGTTTGTTTATTTGTTTGCTTCACGTCTCAACTACTCAACCAATCATCATGAATATTTGGCATACACGATGTCAGGGTTACAGAAAAGGATACAACCCTTTCATCCAGAAAAAAAGTACTGTTCTCGAGGGATAGAAAAATTATTGACAAAATCTGCATTAACGCGAGCGAAGCTACGTTTTAAGGGTTCCATACCCAAAGGGTAAAACGGGTAAGGCTCCGTCGTCTGTCTGTCTGTCCGTCTGTCACCAGGCTGTAACTCATGAACCGTGACAGTTAGACAGTTGACATTTTCACAGATGATGTATTTCTGTTGCCGCTATAACAAAAAATACTAAAAAACAGGATAAGATAAATATTTAAGGGGCCTCCCATACAATAACCGTGATTTATTTTCCATTTTTTATAGATAATGGTACGGAACCCTTCGTGCGCGAGTCCAACTCGCACTTGGCCGGCTTTTTTAAATCCCAGATATTAGTCAAATTACTATCTGGGATTAAAAAACGAACTTAAGGTTTCCTCACGATGTTTTGCTACTAGTGCCTATCCCTAGTATTATTAGAGGGACTACGATATTCAGCTTGGAGGACGATCAGGAAAGTAATAACGGATCGTCGCTCGTAAGTACTGCCGCTCACCCATGCCAAACGTGGTGACTGATGATTACGGCAATGTATGCCCCGAGCATTCGTTATGGCACACTATGAGCAGAACCACTCGTATATTCAACAGTACGAGTAAATGTTATGTTTTGCATCACCATTTCTGTTGGCTTGCCGTAAAACTTAAGAGACTTTGATCTTTTAAAGGACCGATATTAGCCGCCGATGCTGTGACCTAATTTTTGTAGTAGGTAAGTACAACGTCGAGTTCTACTTTCAAATATTGTGTGGCGGCATCTACAATGCCCCATGCGAACTACGCATCAAAGATCTGACGTCACACAAATCCTGCATCGCGCAAGCAGAGTTTACCGCGCGACTGGAATATACAAGGTGTACCATAAATTTAAAATAGCATAAGATTTTTTTTCGCGACTTCAGGTTTGGTCCCATTGTAAAAGTTGTTCATAATGATGAGTATAATGACCCTTAAGAGGTTGTGCGTTAATTCTGGGACATGTTGTATACAACATCCCGAAGTCAAGAGTAGAACACCCGCCCTGGTCGGAGGATCCTCCCTTTACTATAGAGAATGAGTGAACTTTACACCTTGTTCCTCATAACTCTATACTTGCATTCTTTTGATACTCAGTTGACATTCCCAGAGCATCAACTTTTTACGGGATTTAATTGTCCTTTGACTACTTTCGAGTTAATCCATTAATTAAGTCTAATTTCGGCAATAATCTTTGTCTGGTACGGTTAGCGATAGACATATGATTAACACTTAAATTTTTTTAATCTTAATTGTTGAGCCAAATATTCATAAAAATCTGAACTGATAGAACTTAGATGATATTATATAAAAATAGCAGTGTTGATTGACTTTTGTTGCTACTAAGTTTGCTGTACTAAGTACAAGTCCACAACATACCGACGACGTAACGTTATAATAAACACAATCCTTATTCACAGATATCACATTCAAAGAAAATCATTTATGGAGCCCTTAAAAGGGGGCGCGTATCAACAATTTTCTTGCTATTATTTCCTTTGACCTACCTGTCCGTGTAATGAAACACCCTTTCTGTACGAATATTCCTTTTTTTATCTTCTTGCGCATTATACCAACTTGGAATACAGAAAGGAAGAAAAATAATGCGAAAAAAATAAAAAAACCAGAAACTTGGTTATTTGAATTTTTCACATACATTTTGAGGTTATGTGAAAAAAGGGTAAATACAAAAATTGTAGATCCGTTTATTACCTACAAGATTGCCATTTAACTTTTTTCCATAGGACTTGTAGTTTTGCCGGAAATCGAGATAAACCGTTTGCCCTTAAAAACTCACCCCCATCCACTTCCCGACCGCAGATCACCCGTAAATTATTTTTCCTTTCATTTTTCTCTTTCTTTTCCAATGAGTTTCATCCTACTATTTTTTTTATTACTTTTTACCATTTTCAAAGGCTTCACAAAAATCATTTGAGACAAATCACATACTTTCAACTTCATATTTAGTATTTCCGTTCCGTTTGGTGCCGGACGTAAAGAATAGCACCATCCTTTTTCTTCCCGTGGGTGTCGTAAAAGGCGACTAAGGGACTTACTAGGGAATGGGCAGCAGCGTTTTCTATGCATTTTAACACCATACTGCGATCGCCAACCCGCCTGCCAAGCGTGGCGATTATGGCAAACCCCCCCTTTAGGGGAGGCCTATGTCCAGCAGTGGACGTCTTTCGGCTGAAATGATGATGATGATTTAGTATTTATTAAAATCACTACAAATCTTATTAATATTTGGAAATCATGACATTCGAGATGACTCAAAAACGGTTACCGTACGAAATAAATTTGCCCGTTCAAAATTTATCAACCGATCCGCGGGAAAGTACTTTGTATTCATGTTGCAGTTCGCGGGTTCAGAAAATGTAGGTAATGTACAAACTCGGTTAAGTAAGAGCTTGTGTTTCTTGAGGGTAATTATTTGATGGTCGAGTTTTGAGGTGTGATGAGAGGTGAGATTTTTAATTGTTTTTTTGCTGAAGACGAACTTTGAAAGTAGAGCATTAGTAGTCAGCATAGACAGTATTCAGACTATTAAGAGGAGGCTCCCTATTTTTATGTTAATTTGCATGAATATTCTGAAACAGTCACACATACAAGCAAAATGAAACTTCAGTATATGAATAATTGGATCTTTTTCTTTCCATGTTGAAGACAGTTACGTAATTGTAATATTTTCTCTCAATACATTTTTTATTCGAAAATCTTATCTTTTTTATGGATAATTATAAAAATAAACAAGATTAAACAATCTTGTTTATTTTTGGCTTTAATATCTAAAATAAATATTCACAGCAAGAAAATATAGTTTATTATTAAAATATAAGGTCAAAGGTCAAAAAATCGATGTTTTGCATATATCTCGTTTCCTATGGGTTTTTCGCTATTTGTATTTATCATCAATATTGTAGAGGATAAGGACTACCGCGCGCTCTCCACCCTATACCTCGAAAACGATTCTACGTATAAAAAAATAATTGAAACAATAGCTGTAGGGAATTTAATCCTCTATTCTCTATATAAGTTGAAATTTGGTGCACATATGAATTTCTGTGACCCAAACACGGACGTGTAACGTAAATAAATGAATTTTGAATATGGGGGTCACTTTTGGGGGCAAATTAGATAATTAAAAAAAATAAGTTTCGTAAACTGCACCGTGTGGCATACCAAATGAAACGACTTGTTGTAAGGATTTTATTTATAATTTTAAAATAAATGCTTTTAATGTTATTTAAGAATGAAAAGTGACCGTTTTGAAAAAAGTATAGAAAATAATTAAGTACTTACTTATAGATTACAAGAAAACCTATAAGAAGTCTATCGTCGTAAAATAACATGGTTAATCTAACAATATTATGCAAACAAACTTACATTTGCAATTGGAATGTATCGGAGAACTTGTTTTTCAACTACAATGTTAAGTTTGTTATTGGGATAAATTCATCCCAACTACGGAACCCTTCATTGGGCGTGGTCCGACACGCAGTTGGCCGGTTTTATGTACTTTTTTTCTTTGTATGATTTTTAATCGTACGTTATTCTTAGTAATTACAACAGTACCTATAATTATTAGTATTAATGTCCACTGCTGGACAAAGGCCTATCCCTAAGCTGTCCAGTTAATCTGCGTACAAAATATACTCGTCAATCCAGCCACAAGGATCATCAATGTTAGTCATAGCACTGAATGACTTGAATGCTTGGCATCCGACGCATCCCGGTTACGACTGTGGTTCACGTCCATTTTATTGCTAAGTACGGCCCCGTGGGTTTGTTCACCGTAGGATGTGTTGCTCTGTTGCTGAATTGAATTGAAAATGTTTCTACGCTCTTCATGTTTTAAGTTGTTTTATTATTACTATAGCGTTATTTAAGTTTATTTCGTCCACAGCTAGACCAAGGGCGCCCCTAGTTCCTCGCATAACGGATTAATATAATAATAATGTTGATAATGTTTTCATTCATGCCATAATTGTCAGAAGAATAAAAAAACCGGCCAAGTGCGAGTCGGACTCGCGCACGAAGGGTTCCGTACCATTATCTATAAAAACGGCAAAAAAAACACGTTTATTGTATGGGAGCCCCCTTAAATATTTATTTTATTCTGTTTTTTAGTATTTGTTGTTATAGCGGCAACATAAATACATCATCTGTGAAAATGTCTACTGTCTAACTATCACGGATCATGAGATACAGCCTGGTGACAGAAGGACATACAGACAGACAGACAGACGGACGGACAGCGGAGCCTTAGTAATAGGGTTCCCGTTTTACCCTTTGGGAAACCCTAAAAACTTGCGAAGTAAGAAAGAAGATTCTTCCAAGCTTTTGCTGGTTTTGCTTTAAAAGATCTGCTTTTTGGAACCTTTAACACATAAGAGCATTGAGAATGAAGTCAAAATATCTTTCATATTATAAATATTATTTTGATAGTATTTTATATAGTTTTTTTTTTTATATTTTGTGAATGTGAGAACGTTGTGGGATTAATAGACTAGATTTGTAGACCATTTTCTATTTTTTTAAATACCGCGGGTACTTGTTGACGGACCTACACTGTCCTCCCATAACTATTTCGCTGGTAGCACACCTCCGCCATAAAACCATAGCAGCGAAACCGCAGTAGTTCAATTCAACTAGCTCGCGTCATGTTCCGCTACTCACATCCGATTCGAGTAGCGGAACATGACATGAGCCAGTTGAATTGAACTACTGCCTTTACCTTGTAATTTGAAAACATTGTAAAAGCCAATATTTTTAAAAGAGTAACCGTGTAGTTTCTTGCCGGCTCTTCTCCATAGGAAACGACCAATTGTAACCGTGCACCTAGCTGCTGACGTTTCACAAGTGCCCATGTAGGTTTATATGTGAAATAAAATATTTTTATTTTTATTTTTGATTTTGAAAGAACTTAGACAATCAGAAGATAACCTTGATCTTAACTTTAGATGCCCTTGTGAAGGCTGCAGGAATCCGCTGGATGCGGGAAGCACAGAACCAGTCGAAGTGGCGATGCTTGGGGGAGGGCTATGTCCAGCAGTGGACGCATTCCGGCTGAATTGATGATGATGATGATGAGACAAACAGAATTGTACGGTGATGGAATACAGGCCCTGTGGTCTCGACCTAGATAGCGATCGCTTTACGACCGGATTCGGTCGCAAAGTCCTAATGGGCTCCCTAGACGGTCAAAACTGCTTGACTAGATTGTCATTTTTACGTGCTTGTCAAGCATTTTTAAAGACTTCTACAGACCGGCGTGACTCGCGACGCCACACACCGCTCGTCGCGCGACACGCGGGGCCTTTGTGACGCGTCGCGTGTCGCGCCGAGGTAACCCATTAGGACTTTGCAACGGAATTCGGTCGTAAAGCGATCGCTATCTATGTCGAGACTGCAGGAGCAGTTTTGAAAACTGGAAGCAAGAAAAGATCTCCCTCGATAAATCTGCCTACCCCTTCAATGAATTAAAGGACTTAATTTGACTCTTATATCGACGAAGTGTAAACGAAAACCTTCACCTTCTATATTTTCCAGTGCCGGCAATCAGCCTTGAACCGAGCCCTGATCAAAACATCAATATTCATACAATAGTGCAATGCGCTTATGACTCGCCTTGTTTTCGTTTTCTCGTCGAAATAACAGGAAAAATATTAAACGTGTTTATTAATACATAGCTGTGGTAGAATAGAAATTATTTTTGTTTGTATGCTTACAAAATATTGGTAAATATCTTTTCTCAAACATGTATGGAAATATTGTCATTATTTTCGAAAAAAGAACACGCGAAGTATCGAATTTACGGTCAAACAAAATCAAATGAAATGAATTTGGAACATTACAATGTTGTATGAAACCCGGTACTGGGGTTATTAAATACTCTTTTCTCAAACATACTTGGAAATTCAAGCATTATTTTGACGGATTATTGTACATTCGCCACAAAGTAAGTGCGCCACGGAAAAAAGTATGTGTAAATTTGCCACAGTTCTATTTTCATGAAGTTAATTCGTCACAGTTTAATATTTTTTATTAAGTATTGTAAATTCGTCAAATTGTTTATTTCCGCACAGACAGCAGAACATCAAACACTAAGTAGAATAAAAACGTTATTTAAGTATTTAACTATTTATTTAAAAACCAATAACTTTCCTTGCTACCAGTATTTTATGCAAAAATGATGATGTACGTACCTAAAATGAACACTTGTGGTTGTGACGAATTTACACATATTTTTAATGCAAGTGGCGAATACACTTTCAATGTATGGAGTGTACAAAAATGTGACGAATTTACTTTGTGGCGAATGTACAATAACCCATTTTGACAACCTTCTTCGAGATAAACCGAAATTGCTGTACTGGCCAAATACATGCGAGCAGCGGCCACCAAAAGTTGTATGAAAATCCATAATTATGTGTCGTGGTTTAGCGGCCAAATAAATTATAATTATTTAAAAATGGAACGATCTTTTACTCCGAATTAGGCAACCAAGGAGGTAACTTATCAAAGGTTTTATTTAAAATTTTAACTGGCTTGCAAATAGAAAGCTGTAAAAGCCTATATTGAAAAAAGAAACGATGAAAAATGATCGTTGTTCGTCATTGAATCTGGAATTTATAAAAAAATTACTTTCCCTGCATTCTTTTGAGAAAAGCACTATAATATATGCCTCGGCGGAAATGACAATTGCCTGTCTCGTATTAGTGAAGTCCTCGCCTAACTCGACCAGCGGGCTGAGCACGGGCGTGCCAAGACGTTTGTGACAAGACATGATACATTATGTCATGTCAATTTGTACTAGCATTTTATGACATAACAGTTTTATCGCTCAAACTGTGATAAAATGCGTGACTCAAGTCATGTCACAGTAGGCCGTGCTCGCCCCGCTGCAATTGCCTATTTCAAGGCCTTTGAAATAATGTACTATTCTCTTCTCTATATTAGATCCCCAGCTGTAGCCCACGAAATTCAATTTTTCTTACGTTTTTTGCAATTTGCAGGTCAGTGACAGGTTGTTGCTGATGTACTTATTTGTTGTTCTTATGGAACAAATCTAATTAAGAGAGATGTATTAATGATCTTAATGATTATAATTCTGTAAATACATATTTGTTATAGTCGCGAATTGTATGTTGATCAAGAATTCAAGATACAACCTGACGCTCTGACCCGATTTTTTTTTTTCTTTTATACGTTGCCCCACACTAGGAATTCGCACAATAGGGATTTCATTTCCCTGCGACATATATACGAACTAGCTGTTGTTCACGACTTCGTCTCCGTGTATTTTCTATTTTCATATTTTTTTTATTTAAAGATCTAGAAGGTTTGCCTGTATCCGTGTCTATGTCCCAGGCTACCTATCCATTAAATTTTAAAATAGGTAATCGGTTCAGTGGTTTAGTCGTAAAAAGAGAACAGACAGAAAAAAGGGAACAGACAACTTTTGCCCGCGGCTTCGCCCGCGTGGAGGTCGGAAATTATTCCACGGGAACGTACTACTGGAATAAAAAATATCATATGTCCTAACCCAGGTCATGGTCTACCTGTGTGCCAAATTTCATAGAAATCTGTTCAGCCAGTTTAGCGTGAAAGCGTAACAAACAAACATACAAACTTACTCATTTATAAATATTAGTAGGATAGGTAGAACTAGCTGTTGCCCGCGACTTCGTCTGCGATCCAGGATAAAAAGTAGCCTATGTCCTTCTCCAGGTCATGGTCTACCCATGTCCCGAATTTCATCCAAATCCGTTCAGCCGTTTTAGCGTTAAAGCGTAACAAACAAACAAACTCAGTTTCGCATTTTTATTATTAAAGTCCGGTCGCGAAGCAGAATGAATTTCGTACAATATGACCCCATCTCTTCAATTGTATTGCCGTCGTGCTCACGCATTTTAAGGTCCTTCTAATGTGCGAGTGCGACGGCAATACAATTGTGCGCGAGCGATAGAGATAAGTAATGAGGGATCATTGTACAAAATTCTTTCTGCTTCGCGACCGGACTTTAGTTAGGATTAGTTAGAATTATAATTATAGATTAGTATGGATTTTAACACACCGTGTCACGTGCAAGCCGTGCTACGTGTATTTTAAAAGGGAAAATATCTACAGCTGATTCCCCGAAATTAAAATTCTCAGAATACAGGTAAGTTTTCCAACTAGTGCACACGAGCTATGACGTCAGACAAAGATTACCTAAGAAAACATTACTAGATTTGATTGAGAAAACATGACTCCATACCAAGACTGTTTAGAGGCAGCAGACTGATCTGGCTACTCCCGACCATCTTAAGGCGACGATAAATGACTTTTAATGATTTTATACTGAAGATCACGTCTAAACGAGTAGTGTTAATGATTTGAAAAAAATATATATTAAATTAGAGCATTTTCCCAATAACTTAATATGTGAATATTTTAGATTATGTTTATAATATTACATAGTGAAATTAATTTGTAAAAACGCGGATAAAAAAACAGAGAATGGCGCAAAATCTACGAAGCGTATTTTTCTGAAACCTTCACCAATTTAAAGATAATTTAATTATTGATCTTTTAGTATTCGCGTTTTATTAAAATACCTTTTGTTTTGTGTATAATAAATGAATAATGCGTCAAATTGGGGATAGTGGGCCTTGATGGGCGAGTCTTATTACTGGCTGAATGTACATTCAGCCAGTAATAAGACTGTAGTACGACACGTTGCGTGAGCTCAGTACAGAACACGCAAGCTAACCACTCAAGGTCACTGGCATATATCTGAGTCTTAAATCATCAAGAGTGTATTCCTCGAAAGATTAGGCAGAGATGTAAAGTACGGTGAGGGGCATTCATTATTATTGTTTATCAAATTGACTCACTACACGGCTACGTAAATTCGCCGTGCTATCTATAGCTAGGATTGCCAACTTTTTTTAAGGAAAATCACGAATATTCCTCTCTGACTAATATAAAAAAGTACATACCTATTTGCAAACAAAATAAAGTATATTCCAAATTTATTTATTTAACATACTTACCTATTTGCAAACAAAATAAAGTATGTTCCAAATTTATTTATTACACACATAACTTCACGCCTGCAATCCCCGAAGGGCTAGGCAGAGGTGTACCTATAGTACACCCACATTTCGCCAGTTATGTTAAAGTCCCATGTAATATGCGAGCCTATTGCCATCAACCGGACACAAATCCAGTCTCCAGGCTGCAACTGAGAAATTCCTAATGGAAAATCCCAATAACACTGCCCGACCTGGGAGCCAATGAGGCAATCAATTTATTTAATTAAATGTTTGAAAACATATTTTTTTGTACTCTTAGCAGATTGTAATATTTTTTTTATTATTCTTGAATATTTCGTATGATTCCCCAAAGTTTATTTTCGTATGATTCCTCGCATCACCATCATCATTACTGCCGAAAGCTGTCCTCTGCTGGAGATAGGCTTCCCCCAAAGAGGGGGTTTGCCATAATCGGCACGCTTGGCAGGCGGGTTGGCGATCACAGTATGGTGTTAAAATGCATAGAGAACGCTGCTGCCCATTCTCTAGTAAGTCCCTTAGTCGCCTTTTACGACACCCACGGGAAGAAATGGGCATTCCCCGCATAGGTAAGTCAAATTAAAGTATTATCGATATTTACTTTTTTTAACCGACTTCTAAAAAAGGAGGAGGTTCTCAATTCGGATATTTATATTTTTTTTATTTATGTTTGTTCGCGCATAACTCCGTCGCTTGCCAACCGATTTGAAAAAATCTTTTTTTGATGGAAAGGGTATACTTCCCAAATGGTCCCATGAAAATTTTATCGAAATCGGACAAATGGTTTTTGAAAAATCAACAAAAATCTAAAAATGTATCTACATTGTCTACATTAACGATCTTTTCGTTTACTCTGCATTGCGTTTTTTGTTCGCGCACAAATGCCGTCATTTACGATACGATTTGGAAAATTCTTTTTCTGCACTAAAAAGTGAAAAATATAAAACTTTTTACAAAAAAAAAAATAACCGACTTTCAAAAAAACACTACAAAGTGAAAAATAACTTTAATTTCGGAAGTCGGTGGCATAAAACTAAAATACAGATCCAAAGACACCGACTTCCGAAATTAAAGTTATTTTTCACTTTGTAGTGTTTTTTTGGAAGTCGGTTATTTTTTTTTTGTAAAAAGTTTTTTATTTATTCAAAAGTACCTATATTGGAGCAAAATAAAGCAAAAAAAAAATTATAAGGTATTTCAATTTTACTTACACACAATGCCAAAGAATAATAGTTGTGATTTGAACGTTCATAATTTATGTTGGTAGTCAATTTGATAAACACTTAATTTCTCTTTTCTGACTTTATAGCCTCATTACGCCAGTTATGTTTAAGTCCCATGTAATGGGGGAAGGCCTATTGCCCTTTTTACCACATACAGATTCAGAGTACCTCCGAGCTACTACTGAGAAATTCGTCCTTGGTTTCTGAGAAAGGTATTAATTCAAAACATGCACGGCGATAGTCTAAATCAGCCTAAAGAACCAAAGTTGCAAAACAAATCCAAATGATTGGTAGATTCTCATTTGTTTCTCAAGTTCACAAGAACACTGAACTTTTGTACCTAACCCTAGAAGAATTGTAGCACTTTTATTTCTTCCAAAGTATTTTTCAACAGTTTTTTGTACCGAGGACTAAGACTTCTGTATACCTTGGAGATTTACGGCAAGATGTTTTATATTTGACCCAGATCACGTAAAAAAAGTACAAGGCACACTTTCACACAAGCAGGCCTCAACTGGTGTGGTATTTGCAAGCCTGCTAACAGCTAAACACAGGGTCCTGGGTTTGATCCCTAGGTCAGGCAGAGCACCGAGGCGATCGGCGGCGGTGATTTCGCGTCCGGCCCTGGTTCAGGCCATGGTTCGGAGCGAGAGTGCATGGGAGGCCGTCACCTCCTTCTGCGAAGCAGTAATGCTCGTGAAGGAGGAGGCGGAACGCGTGAGATCGAGGCAAGGTTCGCGCCCTCGCGCCCCTAGTCACTGCAGGAGACGCCCCGGGCGTCGGGAGTCGCAAGCCGATTTCCGGCCACCGTAGGCGCGGGCTTGCGGACGGTGAGCGATGGGTAGCTCACCGTCCGATAAGGACCAGGCCCGGGTCGACGGCGCGTTGTATTCCACGCGCACCTCAGAGTTGTCAGCACCAAAAGACGGGGTCCGTTAGGGTCAATGTCTGACAGGGTTGCGAGTTTGTCCGAAAGGGATATCGTGGCCCTGGCACACAGGCAAATGAAGGAATACGGGTGGGTTTTAGTCAGTAAAAGTCTGAGCCTGGGCAGTGTGTTGGCTCTGTTCATCAGAGAATCCCAAATAGACTAAATTTAATATAACAAGACGCCTATATTCGCCGAAGAGTTAGACATCCTTTGGATAAAGGTGCCGTGTGGTGCCGGACGTAAAGAATAACACCATCCTATTTCTTCCCGTGGGAATCGTAAAAGGCGACTAAGGGACCTACTAGAGAATGGGCAGCAGCGTTCTCTATGCATTTTAACACCATACTGCGATCTCCAACCCGCCTGCCTGCCAAGCGTGGCGATTATGGCCAACCCCCCTTTTGAGGGACGCCTAAGTCCAGCAGTGGACGTGTTTCGGCTGAAATGAAATGATGATGAATGTATCTATATTGCACCCACATTTCGCCAGTTATGTTAAGTCCCAAGTGATAGGGGCCCGGTTAATGGCAATAAATAAGCTCACCCCCTATCTCTGACAGACAACACACAGCCTAAACCACAGAGTCTAACCACATGAAATTTTGCAAAAAAAGTTCCGTATTTATCGATGGTTGCTCACCTTAAAAGAAAAAAAAATGAGGAAGGGTTTTTGACAGCCATAAAAAGGTTAAATAGGGGGATGACAGCTTGGAGTTGTAATTTTTGCCGATGAGAAATCTCATCTGGCACATAGCTTGTTACAACATCCTAACTAATATTATAAATGCAAAATTAAGTTTGTTTGTTTGTTTGTTACCTTTTCACGCCTAAACCACTGAATCGATCATCCTGAAATGTTGCATATATGTTGTCAGGTGTACAGAAACAGAGATAGGACCTTTTATCCCGAAAAAAAGTACTGTTCCCGAGGAAAACAACAATAACGTTTTTATGATAATAGATGGCTCCACATGTCTTTCGAATCATAATTGAATTATATTATTATAGAATCTTTAGTAGTGTGTTAAGAGTTTTTCACCGCCAAACGCCAAATAACAAGCCGAGTACAACCCGAATTGATTGTCAAATTATAAATTAACGCAAGCGAAACCGCGTGACAAAGCTAGTATTATCTAAATGTGAGTGTACCACCTATGCATACCTCTTCAGAAATACATGCATTTAAAGACGCAAGGAAGCAGACAAACGTACACTGAATGTTTTTTAAATAGTTTACTATGAAATTAAATAGTTTACTATGAAATTAAATAGTTTACTATGAAATTAGGGTGACGAGCGTCGATGTTCCGCTCGCTCGGTGCGATTACACAAGCATATCCACGCGAATGTTGGCGCATCTACATAGTTTCACTGCTGCGATTTTTGATAATTCATGTTTATTGCACGTGTTTGAGTATTTGATGAGTTTATACTTATTGTGCTGTGTTGTGACGCTACACGCGGTGTGCGTGGGAAGTCGTGTATTCATGGATTGATATTTAGAATGTGCATTTAAAGCGAAATATACTTACATATACTCCATTTGAAATAAGATTAGACGTATAAATAAACCTTTTTTTACAGTCCGTTCAACCTATTTTGACTTTTATTGCGTTGGTGGCATGACAAATGGCAGCTGTAATAAACAGTTGGTATTGTAACCAACTCTTTGCTTTTAATGCCATCCTTATGCCTACGGAATAGAAGTCAAAACCGGATGAACGGACTGTAAAACGGTTTATTTAAATGACTAATCTTATTTCAAATGGAGTATAGGTGATCCTGAAATACATTCTGTGATCAGGAATCTAGGATTACACACAGTACCGCCTTAAGACGACCCACTGACCGTGATCTGAGTTTCTTTTAATCCGTGTAGTGCCGGACGTAAAGAATCTATCACCATCCTATTTCTTCCCGTGGGTGTAGTAAGCAGGGACCGTACAACCCAGGTTAAGAGTTATGCCTTTCGAAGGGGTAACCCATTCAATGGGTTACCTTTATCATGGTGTAACCCATTGAAAGGGTTTTATACTAGAAACCCATTGAAAGGGTTACATGATAACCCATTGAATGGGTTTTATACTTGAGACCCAGTGAAAGGGTTACATGATTGCCCTTTTAATGGGTTCAGTACCTACTTGAAACCCAGTAACATGAAAAAATCATAATATTATGCTAGTTCGATATCCGCCCAGCACGCGCACAGCATGACCAATTCTATCTTTATTCTACCCAGGGACTATTTTGGTTACCATTTTAGAAAACTCTTTTCCTAAGCAGTTAATCAAAAACCCATACGGTGTGGGTAATTTTGTATGGCTTAAATTAAGCCGTTCAAAAGGGTTCCCACGCCGTATGGGTTTTTATCGAAAACCCTTTCAATAGGTTACCAAAATTTAATTTAAGTCGTTCATAAGGGTTACCGATATCGTATGGGTTTTTGTTTAACCGCTTAGAAAAACCCTATCGAAAACCCTTTCAATGGGTAGGTAGGTAACCAAAATGGTCCCTGAGTAAAAGGCGACTAAGGAACTTACTAGAGAATGGGCAGCAGCGTTCTCTATGCATGTTAATACCATACTGCGATCGCCAACCCGTCTGCCAAGCGTAGCGATTATGGCAACCCTTCCTTTTGGGGGAGGCCTCTATTTATTTTCAAGAGGTTTTGTGAAATTATTCATGAGCATGACCTATTCAGCAGTCATCGCTGCCTGACTACTGAAAAAAAACCTACTACTGCAACAATTTACTAACAAGGAAAACATGAATGAAATCATAAAGTAAAGTAATAATACAAATAAATCCCTATAAGCATACAATTACCATTTAAACCAGGATCGTTGTAGGAAACTTGCATATTTAATAGTTGGTCAATGAATTAGTAACGACCTTTAAGGCTTCTACATACCAGCGCGACTTGTCGCGCGACGCGACACGGCACAAAGGCCCCGCGTGTCGCGGGACTAGCGGTGCCTTTGTGTCGCGTCGCGTTGCGCGACAAGTCGCCCCGGTATGTAGAAGCCTTTAAACGTAATAGGCATCTATCTATAGGGAAGTTTATCTATTTATGTATAGATATAGCCAACGTCACACTCTACCAAGGGATGTCGCCCCTTCCACACCGTAGTTGGTGCTAATTCAATGTGAGTTTTAAGACATTGAAATAAGGTTTAAATTCCATTGCCCCTGTCAAATGCAATGACTATCTGTTGCTATGTTGTTTTAGATTAGAGTTTAATATTTGTATTTGTGGTACTGATCAGCAAGTTTCACCTTCGTAATAATATCAGCGATTCCATTAATATTAGAAACTAACAGCGCCTCGCGTTGTCCCCCGCATAATTGTCGATCCCGTGGGAATATCGGGATAAAAAGTATTCTATGTCCTAATCCAGATCATGGTCTACCCATGTGCCACATTTCATCCAAATCTGTTCAGCCGTTTTAGCGTGAAAGCGTAACAAATAACCAAACAAACTCACTTTCGCATTAATAATATAGGAATTAGGATTCGAGAAAAAAAAATCGGGGTCATTTCTTCTCAAAGTTCTCCATACGGCGATTTAGTGATAATGCAAACCAAATAGTACAAAACATCACGCCTGTGATCCGGAGGTACGCCTAGTACAGACGCCAGCACATCAAGCTACTACAATCTGTCAAATTTATTTAATAGATTTTCCACTTTATCCCTACGGCATAAAGTTCAAGGATGATTGAGGAAATTTGACAGTTTCGGGTAGCTTGACCTGCTGGCGTCTGTACATCCACATTTCGCTCTAACAACAGCTAAACCGCGGTCACTGTGAGACTGCAAAAGAAAGAGACGCGCGATGACACAACGCTTGTAATTTATTGCAAAATATGAAGGAATTATCATATTTACTCAAAAATGAGTTGAGTAATTGAAAATAAAAAACAACCAAGTTCTGCATTCAAATAAGACGTTCTTGTTATTAATTATATACCAACCGTACATTGATATTTAATACCTACAGATATTTTGGATTGGAACTCAAAGTAAAAGGTTAGTTTATCAAGTTAGGTTAGACACCGCTACTGAGAAATTCCTGAAGGAAAAACCCAACAACACTGCCCGACCTGGGAGTCCAATCTGACCACTAGACCAATGAGGCAGTCACTAAAAAGTCATCATCAGTCTCCTGCCCAAAAATAATCAGCTGTTCCCTACACATTGAAGAGATCGAACATAAATTTAGGGAACAGCTGATTATTTTTTCGCGATTTCGGGTTTGGTCCCATAGTAAAAGTTGTTGATAATGATGAGTACAAGAGCTAATGCGTTAATTCTGGGACATGTTTTTTTATGTCAAATAATAATCTAAATATATTTTCCTTATCATTTTCAGCGCAGTGGCAGTACTAGCGTTATCAGTTTTCAAGTTTTTCAAATTTTTACATGGACTATTTTAATTAAAATCTTATTACACTAAAAATAACGTTGTTTAGAGGACCCCTTATGTTATTATAACTATTATTTATTTATTACATTTGGGAAAATTCAAAAAGATTCATGCGTGATGTATCGTACATGTCCCTAGCCTATTAATAATGATACCTACATTGTGTAAAACCTATGGAGCCAACTGCTGATCCTTTAGAATTGGGCTTTACTGTTGGGCTATAAAAGGCTAAGTTCTGACTAGTGTCGGTCAGTTAAGAAACCAGGTTATATCCCATATCCCTTCGTTCACTGGTCTAACAGGCTGTCTCGTGTTGTGTTGCTAACTTGCTGAGTTGCCGCCTCCCGTTTGAAACTCAACATGACATGCATTGTGCCCATATAAATGGGAGACTAAAGTTAGGACAGAAGCGTTTGCTCATAAAGAAAATTAACTAATATGTACCGTATTTATTTCTCTCTCACAGAGAGGGCAGTGTCCCAGCAGTGGGACATAAACTCACGCCTTCTTCCCATGAGGGTAAGCAGCAACTATAGAACGCCACCTGCTATGGCCCTTATCCTTACATACTCCTTTTGCTTCGCCTACGTTCATACATCTGGTCATACACGCACGCCGGTTGCAACTGTTGCGAGTACTACGCACCTGACCTTTCTGAAGAACATCACCAATTAGGTCACTATATGTCCTACTAGGGCATCTCCCGGCGTTTCCACTCACCTCTGATTTGTAAATACCTTTTGTTAGTCGCTTTTCACTCATTGGAATTTGGATGTAATTTGGAATGGCTGAATGCAGGGTGTTTAAAAAAAGAACGAGAGGGATTACTGTGTTGATTTTAAAACCCTACTCTACAATATTAGTTTTAGTATAAGCGAAACCCGAAACACGTGTCTAGTATTTTTGTGTAAAGAATCTATGTACAAAATTCCAAAACTGTATCATGAAAAATCACAAAGTTATAAGGTTGTTATGTTACCGGGTTGTCCGTACAAAAACATGCTAACGGCGCCCCCGCGCCTCCAGGGTCGTCTTGCGCTCATTGATCATAATTTGGCAGTAGGTACCTAACCGTACGGCAATTGTATTTCAAGTAATTAAATGGTGATAACGTTTTCCATCACACTTAAGCTTCTACATACCAGCACGACTTGTCGCGCGACGCGACACGGCACAAAGGCCCCGCGTGTCGCGGGACGAGCGGTGCTTTTGTGTCGCGTCGCGTCGCGCGACAAGTCGCCCCATTATGTAGAAGCCTTTAAATATTTTTGGGACAAAATAAAACATGGTGTTAAAATTATTGAAATTGTAATGGATTCCTGAGTTCCTTATTCTGAACAAACTAAATTCAGGTTTCGCATATACTAAAAATAATGTTGTATAATATGATGTATTAGTCATAAATGTATCATTTGTTTTCTTCATGTTAGCTCTATGTTGTGTAGTTTTGTGTTGTCATACAAAATAGTTTTTTTTTTTAGATCTTTATTTGTTTATAGAGAGTTTGATCAGTATGACCATGCCACCCTCATAGGTGCTTTCTACATCTACTTATCTACGCTTAATACCTAGGAGTACAATTTTGAATATTTTTTTGGTACAAAATAGATGTTTCGGGGATTCCTTTGGTTGATAACCGTAAGAGTAAAGCGTTTGTTTTCACAATGTGCTAGGTAGAGCAAGCATGTAGGTATATATATCAATTATGTGTTGCTATTGAATGTTACTTGGTAATGTACTACTGTAAATTGTATTCGTCATTCAAGCAGTGACACAATGAAACAACGATGTCAGAGATTTTGTTGAAGTAAATATATCTGTAGAAAATTCTTCCAAAAAGTGAAATTAATGAAAACTATCCGTAATAAAAGTTGTAGTTTTCCGAGTTACATGAAAAATCAATTTAATAATAAGTACCTACTTTAAAAACTGAACAATTGGCCTCCGCGTGTTAGACTCATATCCCTATGGACAGTCTTTAGAAGCCCGTGTTGAAAAGAGTCGTAATTGTAATAGTTTTCATTTTGAAAGTTTTTTTTTTATTAGATACACTCGGCTACATATCATGCTATACATTTCCAGTTTAGGCTGATCACGCATTGTATCGGATTTCCGTACAATAAGAGGTCAGCTTATACTGGAAAAGTATAGCTTAATGTGTAGCCGTGTTTACAATTATAGCAACAGCAACTTTTAACTAATATTATAAATGTGACAGTGAGTTTGTTTGTTTGTTACGCTTTTAGGCCTAAATGGCTGAATGGATTTGGATAAAATATACCACATGGGTAGACCATGACCTGGGTTAGGACATGAAAGAAAGAAGAAAGAAAGAAACATACAATTTGAGATTACTTTTTATCCCGATATTCCCACGGGATCGAGACTTTTAGGGGTGAAACCGCGGGGCTCAGATAGTCAATTATAAGAAAGAATAGCTCTTTCTTATAATTGACGATAAAAATAGCTCTTTCTTATAATTGACTATCTGCGCTCAGGTATGAGTGGAAGAGTCGACGCTCCTCAACCCCATAAGACGCTGACAACAGCTAAACCACGGTCACTGCCAAACGAGAGTAAGATCATTTGCCTCATATATAAATACATGTATATAAAAATAGGCTTGTCTTAAACAAAAACAAAAATCTAAATCTATATAGTTTGTGGTAGCGGAAAAAATATATGTTATTCTTGAACATATTTCTCAGAACTTGATTGTTACCAAAACACGTTTAGAAAAAAAATCTCGATACAAATTAACGGTAAACTAACCCTTTACTTTGAGTTTCAATACAAAATATCTGTATTAAATATCAACGTACTGTATGCAGAACTTCGTTGTTTTTTATTTCCGATTACTCAACTCATTTTTGAGTAAATAAATAATTGCTTTATATTTTGCAATAAATTACAAGCGTTGTGTCATCGCGCTTCTCTTTATTTTGTATCAGTCTGACAGTGACAGCGGTTTACCTGTTGTCAGCGTCTTAATTTTTCGGAAACTCAGTACGTACTGTGTTGAGATGACGACTTTTAAGAAAATAGTGCAATACAACATGGAAACAATTAGGTATGTAAAGTATTTTTCGGGTATGTTTTTTATATTTTTATTTTAATGATAAGAGTATTTGTAACACATAATTTCATCTTTTTGTTTTAACAAGCTGTAGTTATTTTTATATATTTTTTTAAAGTATTGTTCGTACTGACGTCTCTAGTAGCTGAATAGCTTAGGATCTTTGCCACGTTTAACACTTATTTAAAACCAAAATTCAGTAAAGTCAAACTGTCAAATTTGACAATTAATTTGTTTACATTTCATACTTTAGCGATTTCCGTACTTACTTTAGTTTAAAGTTATGGCTTGTACTGTCCGCCGCTGGTGAAAAACTACACTATTTACCTAACTGAATAGAATAATAATAAGTGCTTCATGTAAATTTGACGTTGACATGACACTTGATACATAAAGAACAACTTAATTACAAGAGGCACTGAACGTTTCCAATTCAGGCTGCTTTGTGACGTCATTTAGAGGTCAAATAAAAGTCAAGTGATTTTAAGTATTTTTGTGAAAATAAATACGATCTTATAATTTTATGACCTATTAATAGAAAAATAAGTCTTAGAAGCTTAAAATCTCGAAATGGTTTTGGAATCGGCATAGGTTAATTTTTACTTTACATACCCAATTGCCATTATGAGTGTGTTAGGCAACAATTAGTCATGTCCGTGACTACCGCCGCCCCACCAACGCCAATCGCTTCCATATTTGGCAAATAATTAGTGCTCAATTGGTGCTAATTAGTGCTCGAACAACAGAATTAGTGCCTTAGTAGTTATCGAGATAATCGACTTTGAAGGTGGTCCTGCGGTAGTCACGCTCCCTTCAGCAGGACCACCATGAGCGCCGAAAAAGGGGGCATGCTACAGCTATTCTAAGTATACAAATAATTAGTGCTCTTAAATGTGATTCATTTCGTAACAAAAAAAGAACTGAAACATTTGTATTTACCGAGAAATCATAACGATGATAACTTTCGCGCGCTCGTTCAGCAGGACCACGGCTTTGAGTGTTGATTCCAAGTTTCAGGAGCTAGTCGCTTTCCTCAAACCTACCCACGTCATTAACAAAGGTATCACATTACACGTTATTTGTTTTCTTAATATGTACTTTACTTCATTTGATATAAGATTAGAAATTTATAATTATAATTTCAGTCCGATCAACCAATTTTGACTTATATTCCGTAGGCATAAGGATGCCATTAAAAGCAAAAACGTGGTTACAATACCAAACGTTTTATTACAGCTGCCAGTTGTCATGCCACCAACGCAATAGAAGTCAAAATCGGCTGAACGGACTGTAAAAAATGTTTATTTAAATGTCTAATCTTATTTCAATTTGAGTAAAGGTACACAGTTTGTATAAATTATAGATATTGAACTGTTGTTATTACTATTCCGACATCCATCAATTTATGTGCACGAGTGTACATCTCATAAACAGCTCAATACCATTGACAACTTAATTTGGTCGGGTTATATGCGAACATTTAGTATGGAAAAGTAATGAAAGCTAATTTCTCTTAAAATATAACACTTGGGAATCTGAATTTTTGGTCCCTATAACTTCTTTAGGAGCACTAATTTTTGTATAAATTTGGGAAGCAATCACAGAGTTTTTCATAGGGAAATCTTCAAATGAAAATTTAACACCGTGACTACCGCCACCCCACCAATGGTATGGTATATCTAGTAAACTACTGAAGTAGTAATTTTGAATTTTTGGTATCAATTTTATCTCACAGAGCACTAATTTTCTATGTAGGTTTGAGGAAAGCGACTAGCTCCTGAAACTTGGAATCAACACTCAAAGCCGTGGTCCTGCTGAACGAGCGCGCGAAAGTTATCATCGTTGATTTCTCGGTAAATACAAATGTTTCAGTTCTTTTTTTGTTACGAAATGAATCACATTTAAGAGCACTAATTATTTGTATACTTAGAATAGCTGTAGCATGCCCCCTTTTTCGGCGCTCATGGTGGTCCTGCTGAAGGGAGCGTGACTACCGCAGGACCACCTTCAAAGTCGATTATCTCGAAAACTACTAAGGCACCAATTCTGTTAATCGAGCACTAATTAGCACCAATTGAGCACTAATTATTTGCCAAATATGGAAGCGATTGGCGTTGGTGGGGCGGCGGTAGTCACGGACATCAATTAGTCTGCTTGCCGTTTTCTTCCGACTCACTCACGGAAGTTGAAACAAGCTAAATTGAATTGAATTCAGTACTTACTGCCAGCTATATGCTCTGTTAACTTACCTTGGGATGATGCTGCCCCTGTTCCATTGTCCCTCCGTACCTTGTTCCTCGCCAGTTCCATAAAGGATATCAACCAAGTCTCTGATAAACCAGTAGTCGTGACCCACGGAACACCACTTTTGAACAGTCAGCAATGTTATGTCACCTGCATTCATGGCCTCTTCTTCTCTAGTATCGGGATGATCTATTATAACTAATACATATTATGTATAGGTACCCTATTTCTTCCCGTGGGTGTCGTAAAAGGCGACTAAGGGACTTACTAGAGAATGGGCAGCAGCGTTCTCTATGCATTTTAATACCATACTGCGATCGTCAACCCGCCTGCCAAGCGTGGCGATTATGGCAAACCCCCCCTTTGGGGGAGGCCTATTTCCAGCAGTGGACGTCTTTCCGCTGAAATGATGATGATGATGATTATGTATACAGCCAACCTGTATACATAATCATCATCATCATCGTTTCAGGGTCATCAGTCGTCAGATGAATTGCGGGAAGATTGCGGGATATGAATTGTACACAGATCATATTAAGGATATTGTGGTGAGAAATAAAATATTATATTATATTATTATTATTAAGATTCTGCCAAAGCGTCCATTTTAGGCCCCCTGGTATAATAATATCTCCGAAAATAATGACTCATTGTTTTTATTTTTTTTAACTTGTAGATTTCGGAAAATCTATACAACGTCTATGGTTTTAAAATAACATAGTAAGCCTCTCAATATTTTGCGTACAAAAAAAATTTCATTAATTGTATTTGGAATGTATGGGAGAACATGCTTTTCAAATAAAATGGTATGTTTGTTCTTGGGATAAATTCATCCCAACTACGGCAAGTACCCTATATTGTGCGTGATCTGTCACGCACTTGGCCGGTCCTTTTATTTTTGTTTGAAGACTAGGCTTTACTGCATAACCAGGCCAAGCACACCATGTTAACAAGACATTTATCACACAATAACTTGTATGAGATTTTTGATAAAACACAGTAGACAGTATACTTTACCACGGTAGTCCATGCGAGGTAGCAACATCATGACGGTACCTTGCCAATATATTTATGAAAATATTATGTATGTTAGAAAAAACCTACATCTTTTCAGTAAGATAAGTGACAGGCATAATTTTAATACTAGAAATAGGAACAAATTAGATCAACCACGTTTCAGATTGTCAAAAGTACACACTTCTTTTATGGGGTATTGTGTAAAATGTTATAATAAAATACCACTCGATATTCTTCAACTAAATGAGAAGAAATTTAAAACATGCATTAAACGCACACTATGTAGACAAGCATATTATAGGTTGGATGATTATATCGTAGATAAAAATGCTTGGCTTAATGCTGGTCCTGCTCCACAACCACTTGGGCTCACTTGTTAAAATAATAATATTTGGAAGAGATGCTTCCCCCTTTTTTTATGTTCTGACATTACAATCATATTTATTATATAAAATGTACTTAATCAAGTTTTAGTTGTTGAATACTTCAATAGGTAATTATGTTTATCCTTTTGCTAGCAAAATTTTATTTATCTTTGAAATGCATGCAAGCTATAGGTTTTGTATAATTTAAAAGCATTTTTTAAATTTTTGTAAATGTGAGTACCATGGAGCCGTTTATTGTGTTATGATGTATGTTGACTTAAAAAAGTTTGGCAGTTAAGAGTATGTCATGCTCACTTAAATGTCTCGCTGATGGTGGCGCGTGTGTTGGATCATTCGGTTCCCTACAAAATGGTTGAGCTGGATGGTGCTGATCCACGCGTCATGCTCGTGAACGGGCGCCGTCAGTTGTGACTGGTCTTCTCCTAGCTGCCAGGGCTTATTTGTAATATTTTATATTGTTTTTTAAATAATTTATATTTTTACATTGTTCTCACATATAGAAGCGACAAGAATAATGTACCCAGGATTTTGTAATATCTTGATTTAAAAGAGTTTCTTGCCTATTCTTCTCCATAGAGATCTACGTTTTGGAATGGGCAAATAGCTTCAACTTTCTGACTAACTGACCGACTCTTTGACAATTCAAAAGTGCTTGTAATTGGTTTCATTGAAATAAATGCTTTGAGTTTGAGTTTGAGTAGATGAGAATCTTTTGCCCGCATGCAAACCGTGTTTCATCGGTGCCTTTTCAACGCTTACATGCAACGCAGTAACTAGAACAGTCTGGACAAAAAATGTACAAGAGTTGTAGTTTATTATTAGAATATTATTAACTCCAGTATTCTTTGAAGTACATAATTCTAGGATAGATATTTTATTTGTCACTTTATTCACAACTAGCTGACCTAGCAGACGCTGACCTGGAACATTTATTATTTTATGGTCATACAAAAATGCAAAGAAAAAACGAACTTCAGTTTTTCCGAAATTTTTAATTTTCCCTATTTTTCTTTCCCTAAAAACCTACATTAAAGAAATAGCCAAATCCGTCCAGCCGTTCCCAGATGATGCGCCGATTACCAACGATCAGCATTTAATTTTTATTCATATAGATAGATAGCTACTTAATAATATAAAGATTATTTTTGAGTAAGTCAAGAATAGATATAGTCTGACTAAGAAAATTTTGACATTTTAAAGGCATTATCTGTTCCAAATTCTATTACAAAAATCATGTTGTTACGCACATTATTTTTATTTTATACATATTATTATAAGCTTTTTCAGGATTTGCAACATCCATAGTTACAATTTTTCATCAGATAGACAACTAGTAGCAATTATCAGAAAAGTTAATTCAACGAGTCTATCATAGGTACTCCATGATGGATTTCACAATCTTGTAACTCAAACCCAAAACATTTCTTTCAATTAAACCATTTACAGGCATTTCGAATTGTCAAGGAGTCGGTCAGTCAGAAAGAGGAAGCTAGTTCCCCATTCCAAAGCCTAGTGGGTTCCTTTCTAGGGAGTAGAACGGGCAAGCAACTACATGGACACTCTTCGAAGTCAAAATATTGTTCCGAAATATATGTTACAACTTACAACATACATATACTCCATTTGAAATAAGATTATAAATTTAAATAAACTTTTTTACAGTCTGTTCAACCGATTTTGACTTCTATTCTGTAGGCGTAAGGGAGGAATTAAAAGCAAAAACGTGGTTACAATACCAACCGTTTATTACAGCTGCCATTTGTTATGCCACCAACGCAATAGAAGTCAAAATCGGTTGAACGGACTGTAAAAAAGGTTTATATAAATGTCTAATCTTATTTCAAATGGAGTATAGCTTCAAGCAATATCGTTTATATAAATTAAACATCTCATCTCTTCTCATCCACAATACAAATATTACAATACAAGAACTCTTTAGTCTGTATAATACGGTTACCCATTCAAAACTTACCTGTAAGTGCTTTCCTTCACGTTGTACCTACCATAGCGTAGCTCGATCTCAGATCAACCTTGTTGCAGCATGTCAGGGTTGAAATGTATACCCTTCAGTCTTCGGTAATAAAACTCTCTTTAATTAATCTTTCAGTAAGCTAAGACCACCATTTTTAGCCACTGTTTTTTATTGTGTATTTGCTTCATTAATAATGTGTGTATCTTCTTTAGGTCTTGATCATGATTCGTGATCACGCTAGACATATTATTTTATTTTAGTAATAATACCCATGCTTTATTGAGGAGGCTGATGATCAGCATAACCTATACGGGGTTACTCTGCCCATTCTGTCACATAATTATTTTGTCCATATTCACTTTATCTCTTTTATACCTACCCAACTATTAGTTCTATAAAAGTCTCAAGTTCGAGATTATGCAAACTCCAACTAGATGGCGCGGACAACTAAAACATTACCTACTACTGCATCGATAAACTCTGTTGCTTCTTCAATTATTAATTTATCTTCATGTTATTTTAAACGTAAACGCTATTTCACCATACAGATATGAACACGCCTACGTATAATAGTGCCTATATAGTACACAAGCGTGTGGAAATTCCTAATGCATAATGTCCTAAGTCATGCATGTGTGAAGCCATTATTTTTCTAACATGTTGGTAAATAGACTTGTTTACTTTATGTATAACATCATGTGCATACTTTGCGGTAATCTAGGAATTAAAGAAATTCCTATGTATGGTATAAGAGTATATGGGATGCATAAAAATTGCTTACACGTATGCCAATGCGTTCCGTGAACCCTGGTTATTCAGCCCCGCTTCTGCCTTGCTGACTAGCTAAACACATATATTTATAGTTCGTGCTAATGGAAGATAACAAGTCAAAGTTACATAACTATTTCAAGCAAGCTACTTCCACTGCTTAAAATGATCTTCCTAATGTTTTTTTTAAATCATGGGTCGGACGACAAATTGCCACATTAAGCATATATTATATTCCACTGGCAGATCGATCGTTGATCGCATTTTGTTTAGCAGACAGCTTATCATTAAATTCTGTTTTAATTAACTCAATAGGGATAATATTGAAGTTTGTATTATTGTATCTCTATGTAGGTAATGTTTACTGCTGTACCTATACAATAGGTACCTAAATAAAAAAATGTTTTTTTTGCGGTTTTGCATATTAGGTACCTACCCCATATTTATGTTTACTGAATCAAGTCTTGCAAAGGACTTTAGTCGAAATGAGTTCTCATTTATCGTCATTTGGGGTTATTTTTAGGGTTCCGTACCTCATAAAACGGAACCCTTATAGGATCACTTCTATCAAGACCCTTTTTCTCAGGAACGGGTGGACGTATCAAAATTAAATTAATATCAAATACGTAGGTCTACCACCCCTTAGACTTAGAGCTGTAAAAAAAACTTCAAATTCAATGCAATAAAAAATACGCGCATGTGTATGCGACATATTTTGATACTCGCAAATAAATCAAAACCTATAGGGTTCTTCCCGTTGCTCTAGAATCATGAAATTTGGCAAGAAGCAAGGTCTCACAGCACAAGTAAAAGAAAAAGTCCGAAAATTATAAATTATAGTTTTTTCATACATTTTTTTTTTGCGATTACAAACTTACATTAGCAGTTGGAGAGTTAACCGTGACTTATATGTATGGCCGATTTTTTTTACAACTACAAAGTTCTTGGGATAAATAATTCATCACAACTACGGAACCCTTCATTGTGCGCGGTCGGACACGCACTTGGCCGGTTTTTTTATTAGAGGTACACAATAAAATGTACAGTTATACAGTTTATATTTAATATTTATTTATTGACCATCTCTTAGCTTAAGACAGGAAACATTTATAAAATAGCAGCTAGTCACAATAACAAAATTATGATAACATTTACAAAACATTCTCTTAAATTTACTATTTCACAAACAAACAAGTGAAACAAGTACCTCGCCTCGTATCAAACACGATTACATTGTTCTTACCTGATGCGCTAAGGTAGCCCACGAAATTCAATTTTTTAAAGTTTTTTTGCGATTTTCAGGTCAGTAACAGGTTCTATGTTGATCTAAATACGATTCGCGGCCTTAACAAATATGGCTCTACAGATAAATAATCATTAGAATCAGTAATACAACTCTCTAAGTTCAGAGAATCCTATTGAATGACTATTTCATGAAACAGTCTTTCAATAGTATTCTACGAAGAGAGTCAGTTGTATTGCTAATTCTAATGATTATAATTCTGTAAAACAACATTTGTTACGGCCGCGAATCATATTTTAATCAACATACAACCTTTCGCAGACCTGCAAATTGCAAAAAACTTAAGATAATTTGAATTTCGCGGGCTACCTTTGCTCATCCCCCTTAATGTTCTGTACTCCTTGTAGATGCCTTCATACAATACATTCAATATTTAAACATGTTCTCTCATTAATGTATTAAATAGGAAGATAGGCCACTCTCTAACATCACGTAAATATTAAATGGACCCGATGTCGTGCGTCATGTGCTCGACAACCGAAATAGATAGATATATTATGCGGGCTATAGCGGGAACGAGATCGCAATAATTGTCACTGTTACGTACCCATATCAACTCCCAAACAAACTACGATTCGGGTATTCCCCGCCAACTGGGAGTAATGTAGGTCGATTGTGTCCTTTCCCCTAATTTATGCGGTCCACATCGAGGAGCGCGTACCATATCTTCCTATTTAATACATCAATGTGTTCTCTGAATTTTACCTCAAACAAAATCAAAAATAAAATAATCTCTAAGAACTGCGCAGTAATTTTGTAACACACTATCAGTCAGTAGTAATGGGTTTAATTTTTACACTTCAACAACATTCATTGCGTTATTTACGTTGTTGAGCAGACAAATTTTTCGAACATTATGAAGCAATGGATTAGCAATATACTTCAAAATCATTCAGATTATGATTGATAGTGTGCTGTTAGTGTGTTGTTTTACATTCATTCATGAATCAATTCTTACTTGGTACAGACGCCAGCAGGTCAAGCTACCCGAAACTGTCAAATTTTCCCAATCCACCTTGAACTTTGTGCTGTAGGCAGCACAAAGTTCAAGGTTGATTGGGAAAATTTGACAGACGCCAGCACATCGATTTTCAACTGTATCTAGGGATACAGTTGAAAATCGAGTAAAGGAAATCGATTAAAGAAATTTGACAGCTTGTAGTAGCTTGATGTGCTGGCGTTTGTACATCTATGGGAAACTTCATACGGGAAAATCTTTAAAGTGAAAAAATCTGCAGAAATTATTCTATTCGCATTAAGATTATGAAGTCTATTGTTTGTATATTTAGCTAAATATGGCTTTGTGCAAGCTTGAATTCTAAAAATGTTTACCGGATTAACAATATAAAATTATGTAAGTAATGTTGTGTATTTATGGACATACTGCACGACATTAGCTCGTCAGTAATTCTTAAATTATCTGCACGTAGACTGTATTACTCACTTCTATTCCCGATGTGTGATCAAGTGTTACATCAACCCTTTCGCATACGACATTTTCATCTATCACGGCTTCTACGGTATCACCCACTCTTATGTCCATTTCATTTCTATTTATAAATTGATTTTAGCCCAAATTAATATGTCCGTATAAAATGTACTGCTCATTCGCTGTAAGTTACGGTCTGAATGAGGATGACTCAATCATTTCAACTGATTCTCTGACTCACCAATGGTTTGATATTGAAAAACAACTCGGGGAATCTATTATTATAATATGCAGGAGTGCCAAGTAGTAAATAAAATGCCAAATAAGCTGAACTATTAAGTTTATTTAGATCTCAAGCTCACACGGAACCAATAAAGTTATTCAATTGCTTTGGAGTATTATCGATACAATATTACAATTTCTTTCAACACATAGTCTCGTTTTGTGTTGTATCTCCCTCGTTCACGCAATGCGCGAGTGAGATGAACACAAGTTTGATTCAATAATCTGATAGTCTGCTACATCCTTTTCGTTTTCTTACATTTTCCGATCAACACGATTGAATGACTAAAGCTAGAGGCTCGGTATTAAATTATTTACTTTCTATCTCACATCGGCCAAGGAGTAGCCACGTTTGAAACAAGTGGTACAGTCAGTGACCTTGATTACCTGACCCCTGTTACAAAGTAGAATAATGGAAGAGGGGTCAGGTTATACAGGTTGATTGTACGAGTACAGTCATTCTCCTTACGTCTACCGTGACTTGTTGGCGTTAATGATAAAAAGATAGGAATGTTAGAAAGCACATCGTTCAAAACAATTCTTGGTCGATTGGTCTATTAGAAAATAAAAACCCGTTATAAGACAATAGAGTTCATTGATACAAAACTTCATTTACATTTTATGAACTTATCGACATGACTAAACTCAGTCTGATTTCTGAAATCCGTGCGATCTCAATCGTGGCCGATTTACAGTAGGTACATTGAAAAATCTACTTATTTGTTAATATGTGCGTTTTATGTTCAATTTATAAAGTATATTTTGCTTGCAAATGCAAATTTACGACTAGTGACCAAAATTTTTTAGAACACTAATCATTTGTATGAATTTCATTTTTGTAGACTTATAATATCTTCTCATCATTATCCCCTAATAAGGGCAACAGCTAAGTGTACAAGCGCCTAACTTTATAAATTTTATAATACAATAATGATTATTCAACATTACATACAACATACCAACTGATCAAAACAAAAAGAATCATCTACTCGTCACAAATGGTGATCGGAACTCTAAATGCGATCCTACCGTCGGGTAAACGACATTTAAAATTCGGTTAATCCGTATAAAATGGCCGATATAGAAAAGGAATTAATTTTTGTCAAGCTTTTTACAAGCACAATATCCAAACAAGTCGGTTGGGGAAACTAGCACAAATACGACACACAGGCTAGGCTAATATCACAGGAGTGCTGGGAACGGTGCGGAGACCCACACCACGCGACCGCGCAAGGCGCCCGCCCCTCCCGCCCCGCGCCTCCCCGGGCCTCTCGCCCCGCGCCTCCCCTACCTATTTACTATTCAGAGGGGGCGAAACGGGCTACTAGCGATATATTTTGCGACAATTAAGATTTCAAAAGAAAAGGAACTCGCTTGTTCCGCGGATCAATTGCACAATCGAACGATTGATTGCTATCAAACTATTGCACAACCGTTTGATAAGTAACGCTTTTTATTACACACAATCCCCCAACTTATAAACGTTGTTTAAAATTGAGCAACAGTTGTTGCAAGTCTGATATACTAATTATTATAAATTTAAATTAACAACGCTTATAAGAGGAAAACGTAGACTTTATCTTGAATTACACAATAAATTAACAATGACACGATAGTTCTCTAAAACCCAGATTCAACCCAATTAAATATCATATAATGGTAACGAAGCTTAAAATGGTGACATAAGCAATAGGGTAACATTAAAATGTACAAAACAAAAAAAAACGTTTAAATAAAACTTAAAGCTATAAAGTACAACAAAACTCGTTCAAAGTAACTTTCGGACTTGTTAGCAAAATTTGAGGCGCGAGCAAACGTTGGACGGTGGCCGCCAATGTTGGCCGAACGTTTCCTCTACGTCGACACGCGCCAGATTTGATAAGGAAACTAAAATGCCGTCAAGAGTTACCGATGACACACACACACATACGTCACAAATTTTCCTTTATCATACTATAACTATTAGGAATGTTAGCAAGTAGATTCGAATTGAAAGGTACTACATTAAAACTTGATTTTTACTTGCCAACAGCATAATCCTTATTATTCCAATCACAGACGCGTATGTGTGCATCAATAACAACAGTTTTCACTCTATTCAGTAACGTCAACCGATCTCACAAAGGCAGCACAAAATAATACTATTCAAATAAAACTAAATAAGCGTTGAAGTTTTGTTACCGCTCCTCTACGCAACCGTTCCCAGTCGTTTTGCACTATCTCTTAATAACTATTTACTTTACAGTACAATAATATAACATAATAATTATCGCTTAAAACTATGCCTCCATCGTGAACCGTTAAACTTGCACTACGAGTGAGCGCGTCACTGTAGCGACAACGTACACTCAGAGTCCTCTGTTCGATAAAAATTAATCGTTGAACACTAATTGGACCGCGCCCGTCGGCAGCGCCTGAGCAACTTTCACTAAATAATAAAAAACACGCTAACAAAGTAAGTACTCTTCTTAACAACAAAGAATTGGCTAAACGTCGACAGTCCGTTCCGGGTAACGTAAATTAAACACGAATCAATAGTTCAGTGATTCTCGAACTGCGGTGGAGCGCCGGCGGCTCGGACCGGGCCGGAGCAGATTCCTCGCGCGGCACGCGGCCAGCTCGCATCAGGAGCACGCGAACACGTCTGTGTTCGCTTATGAGTTGTGGAGATGCGCAGGGCGGCGCGGTCATGAGTCCAGCACGGTCAGGAGCCCGGGGGGCAGCAGGGGCACGTCCTGGCGGGGCATCTGTTGCCGCGCCAGCTGCGCACAGCCCAGGTTGGCGTCACCCAGCTCGGGGATGGCGTCCAGCAGCGCCAGACACTCGTCCTCAACCTCTCGTCTCGCCTTCTTACCGACCCACGAGTCATCGCACTCCTCTCTCGCCCGGCGTCGTCTCGCCTCCTTTTCCCGACGCGCCTCTTCGCTCAGTCGACAGTATGTGTTGTTAATGCATACTGAGCGCCTCAAGTCTCGCGCGGGGTCCTCGATGTTCTCTAATTTCTGCGAGCAGATCTCAATGACCCGCTTTCGTTCCTCGTTAGCGCGGATTCGCGCCGAGATCATGGAGAGCTTGGGCCTGGCGGCGGGCTCGGTGCGCGGCGGCCCGAACATGTCGTCCTCGAAGGCGTCGGCGATCTCCGCGCCGCGTGAGCTCTCGCGCTCCTCTTGCGGCGTCATTCTGTAACAAAAACGCGGACACATTAGCACATATTAGCGATACGTAAATTTTAGTAATGGGAACGAAATTAGAACAGCCGGAAAGTAACTGGTAATTGCATATTAAATATTGAATTGAATAGTTGACTCCCCTTAACTTGAAGAAGGCTGCGCATAAAGCCATTAATCACAAAGACTTTATTAATAACAAAATTGTGACGGAATGTGAACGAGTCAAGGAGAAGCCCTAATTATTTCATAATAACTAGTACTAGGTCAATCGGAGAACAATGCGTCGAAGTCCGAACGGGCCAATCAAGTTCTCAACTCGTTATAATCCGCTCTCCATTCGCAATCACATCAAAACTACAACAGATATTAGCGAACAGGTTTTGAAGATAAAAAAACACCTTGAAATGCATTTCGTCAACACCTACCTAAATAAATCAGGGGAAATGATGAGGAACCCTGACATAAACATGATTAGCAATCCACTCAGATCTGATCACAGTAAAAATGGTAACTCCAAAGTCACAAAGTTCAAAACACTGGCACAATACAGGCGCACAATTCGTCTCTATGTCCTCGACGACTATAAAAAAGCAAAAAGACACAAGTGAAACAAAAATAAATCGCGCGGTGAGCGGCGTGCGCGCAACTCGACGAACACTCGGTGAATGACAACATACCTCGCAGTAGATAAGACATTGAAAAAGCCAATTGCGTCATGTACTGCTACGTACGTATGGAGAGGAAACGGGTGACGTAGACCATAGCCGTCATTTTAGACGCTATAGCTTGACTAGTCATGACTTGCCGTATAAATTTGTGGACAAGACAAAAGATGCGAGTAATATCTAGTGTCCAATTTATGAAAAATATGTAACTGAAATTGTAATAGATTCCATTACACAAGGAAAATATATTTTCCTGTTCGATAAAACAGTTGTATCTTGACAAAATGAATAGGCTAATATGCTAATGTAATTGAAAAACCCACATATATTGCTACGATGGAATAACCAGGATGGTATAGTATGCGACATGAACTAATTTGGCGCAATATATTTGAAATGTTTGACAGTAGAAGTCTTCTGAAACGAGGTGAATGTATGCAACCATCCTCCGGAATAACAAGAACGTTCAGAGGATACTTGAGGTAACAATGTTACCCTTCGACCTTCGAAATAGGTCACTTTAGGAGCTACTAATGTAAGAATAGGTAAAGGCTAGAGGAAAATTACAGAGACTTGACCTACGAACGAAGCTTTAGGGTATCTGAAACTTAGTGTGGATTTTATGGAAAAAAGTACTTGTCAAAAACCCTATAGCATTTTAGACAAGGCAGCCAACTCCTGCCAAACTTTAAGGAAAATTCCCGACCCCTTGCATTGCTTAATATCACGTTCATTTCGAGTAGATAAGGCGTCAGAAATTTCAAAAGCTCACTAAATGAAAACCTATAAACACAAAACAAGAGTGAATGAAGAGAGAGTGTGTAAACCAGCCAAGGATTCATAAAACCTGGACTAGTTCTAGTGAAACACGTTCGTTCACAATCGTATTATCGAAAAGACGTTACACGCTACGTGTTTTTGCACCAAAATTGCCCTTTGCCCAGAATCCTTTGAATCCAAAGCTTTTGTTTTAAAACCTGATTCATAATAATATGTACCTCTCATTGCATTCTGAGTATTACAGCCGCCTGTCTGTGTTATCTCAGTGTTGGTTGCGTTCTGTTGTTTATTCAAGGTAATTGGCGAACAGAAAGATTTGCGACGACTGTATTAATGCGACTGTTTTCTTTTGTTCTGTGTTACCTTTTTATACCTCAAGGCAATCACTTCAAGTCTAGAAGATTAGGCAACTATTGATATCATATAAATACACAAAAAGCTTAAAGATTATATAGAATTCACTAAAGACATTTTGCGCTAAATATTAAAACAGAGACAGTCAAGTTAACTCTTTCCGAAATATGGCTACATAACCTGATAAAATATAAAAATCCACGTTACACCAATTCAGTACTGCGTAATGAGCGAAATATTAATTTCAGCATTAAATGTGACGTAATTTAAAGTTGAAACAGCTAATATCGATGTTGCTAACTGTTATTGCAGAAATCGCCTACATAATTACTTAATATTATGTAATAAAAACTGCAGTAACCGCGTTGACAGCACCATAGATTTTACACTGACAGCACCACCACTTTTGACAATAAACTTTTTTCCACCATAGACAAATAAAGTCGATTGATGGAGTCCATTTGAATAAAATGAGTTCAAATCAAAATTCAAGATTGATTTCTGGTTTTTTTTTTTATATCCTGGATTCATTTCAGTGTTTTCCCATTCGACGTAAACTATGACTAGACTTGAAATCAAATTTAATTTGAGTTTATTGTGCCGTAATAAACTAAACCTTTTCCTGTATTTAATGTTAATCAAATATTGTCCTCACTTGTCTGTATTTTATGCCATAGTTTGTAGAAGTGTTTTCACTTTTCAGTCTTCATGGTGATAAACTCTTGTTTTAAAATCAAATTCAAAATTACTAACAAACATTAATAAATGTGCATAACACGCTTGGATCATGTTTTATTTTTTTCCGAGTGGTGAATGCGCGACGACAGTACACCGGGTGTTGCCGACCCCACCAGTTACGATCTAATAAATCTCGCTCGACTCGACCGACGCTACTGCCTACCTGCACTTTCTTTTCTCTGTCCCACACGAGCCGGGGGCAAGAATCCACTGATATGTGAATGCCACCATAATATAGGGGACTTTTTTGTAACATTTGACATCGTAGATGATGCGACTGATCCTAGTTCGTCTTTTCAAACATTTTATGTAAATCTCTACACAATTCTTGAAATTTATGTAGGACAGTTTAAACAAAACAATGAAGCATTTGAATAAGGTATTCGTTATCAATTCTCCTAGCTTTCGTCGAATAAGTCATGTCAAGACACAAGTAACGTGAACGTATGGTTAACTTTTTAATGTGCAAACTTTTTTCGTTCACAAAATTTTACGATGATTTATATGCTTGCAGAGTATATATATTATGTATTGCTCGCTTCAAACTGATAACATAATATATGATATTGTTCTTTTTCAAATTTTCCTGCTTGTGTACATCATATTGTAATAAACAGTCAATACCTAATGGATCAGGAATGATATGACACTAGGCTTGTAATGGGCAGCCACACTTACTACTAACGTTATAGCCGCTTCTGCTAAGGGCACTGTCTCCTTCATTTGCCCATTCACTTCTACTTGAAACTTCAGAGTATAACAGAAAATACAGGCTGGATTGCATTAGAAATCATTGCAGTATCGAATTCCAATCCACTTCGGATAGAAATCCTTGAAGGTAATAAATATTTCTTCAAAGTATATATTTTTTGCTAAATCACTATGACCGCGTAGGCGTTTTGATAGAGCACCTTTTATGGAGAACGTATGATACGATTAATTATCGAATGTAGGTGGAAACATATTACCGATACGATATAATAGTTTAACGATCTCCGACATTTTTCTATAATTTCCCGCATCGCACACTTTCACGTCAATCTCAACCATGCCCTTAATTGCATCACCTCTTTTGGTTTTATAGCCGCATCTAAGTGAAGAAACTTAACGTCATTTTCTGTATAAAACAATGTCACTGCGATATATTTGTTATTATTATCTACACTTTCAGTTTATCTGTTCAAAATTATCTTTGTATTAGTATATCATCTAAATATACTCATGTATGGGATGTTTGATAATTACTTTTTTGCTGTCTCGTAAGAAACGTATCATAATTAAAAAGTTGTAAAAAATCACGTACACGCGTAAATGCATTGTAATTGGTGTCTATGGCCGAACTTGTGTCCCGATGTGTTGCATCATCAATTACCGAGCCGTGGGTGTTACATAAATTGCTTTTGTTCATTAATACTACAATAACTTCATGTGTGTTACAAATGAGTAAATGCACGATATAGAATATCTATGAAATTAATTTGCACGGTCACCTGGTGAAAGCTTGGTCGTGTATCAAAGAATTTCATAAAAATCCTTAATTTTTGTATTGCATGCCTCATCTTCTTTTAGATTCCCTATTTCTGCATTTACCCCATGACTTTGTTTAGTACTCTCACTTGATTTTATTACTTCATCTTTCCTATCCTGTTACATTCATCAATGATGCGCATTAAAGAATTTTTCTATGGAAGTGGGTGAATCATATTTTTTTAACAATTGCTCGCACAACGCCGACAGTGCTTATGTAATGACCTCACAATGGGCAGTACCTTTCTGGGTCGCAAGTTACGAATAATTAATTCAGTTTCTACTGTAAGTACTTCTAGCATAACTTTAACTTCCTTTCCGTATTTTTTTTTCTTTGTATCATCTGTACTTTGGTCTTGTAACAAGATCGTTTCGGTATTATCCTTAACTTCCCAGAAAATTACTCAGGGTATTTCAATTAGCTTAAAAGTCTTGTTTATTTTTAAAAGAAGTTTCATAGTTATAGTTCCTTCTTCAAAATCTTGTTTATTCACTCCAACTAAGCAAACTTTTTGTAAGAGGAAATTAGTTTTTATGCTGCAGAAAAATAATGACCTATAATAAAGCTGGTAAGTCCTATGCTCCGAGGTGATAGTAATGAAGTTCAAATGCCAGTTATGAAAAGATATCCTTTTACGGCATCTAATACAAGGATTGTTTGAACTTGTAACATGCTATGAGTCATGATCATTACTGTGAAGCTAAACTGAATGGAATTTTTACAATAATTTCCCTATACGAATACGGGTGACAACTATGAATCGCAACAAAGATAAGTACCAACTGGAATATAAACACGAGATTCAAACAACAGCCTTTAAAATACTGTTGAAGTATTTGAGACGTTCCACGGAAGCCGTAAAAGCCTAATACCAAGTAATTTAGCATGTGGGGTAATCAAAATCACTATATAATAGGTATAGTTTGCGTGTTTAATTCGAGCGCCATATAACGTTGATAGCCCACAGCAGACAATGGATGCGGCTCGCAGCGTATAAATCACGGATAATGGCTACGTTGTTGACGCGCTTTTTAAACTTATTGACTCTATTATAGATATCTACCTACTTTGTTGTTTATTTTAAACAGAAGTTGGGGAAAATTATGATTTTGATGGTTAAGTTAAACAATGAGTAAGATATTTTTCTTTGAAGCAAGATTATCCTATTATACTTAGGTGTACGCACGCACTGATATACAAAATCACGAGGCGCCATTTTCATAATCAGGCTGATCGAACACAATCGTTTTTGCTTTTAACAAACAATCACAAGCCAAACATAAAATAACTTTATTTAAGCTCTATTTTTCCACTTTATTAACAAACGTATCAGCTCTTGGCACGTTTCCCACGTCAGTAAAGTTTATAATATTCAGTGAGAGAGATACTGATATCGTGCTGTCTCTTACTAGCGCAACACCTGCAAATGAGAGTGATCGTCATGAAGTAAGGATATTGCAGGAAAATCAAAGGAAAACGAATTTCCTAGCACGATGAGTCGATGACATAATAACTTTCATTGGAAAATTTGTGAAAATTGCTTTGTAGGTAGGTCAATGAAATTTTAATCTCCAGTCCTGTGAATAAGTGACTCATAGGCTATGCCTAATGCTGAAGTGACCTTATAAACAGATTAGGTTTATAGATTTCTTCGAACAATTTGAGGAAAATGAATGCATCCTCCGTAAAATTCGGAAAAATGTCGAATGACGCGTTAGTAGAAATCTAGGAATTTAGGACATAATGACAAAAGTCCCAAAAGTAAAATATTACATAAACAGTTCCGTAGAACTTATACAATTTAAAAAAGTTTATTTCGGGCGCTTTGTTGCCGAACTTGGGTGGGGTCAAGTAATGATTTGATTAGGCGCATTATCTTTTGTAACATTGCGGTAATTAACGGGTTGAGAAGCTCTACAAGTAGGTACTAAAACTGCATAGCATTGTAAGTGTTCTTTATGTTTTTATCAGTTTTCTAAATCTTATTTTGAGCCGTCGTTTGCGCGCCACTGTTCTGGTAGTGATGCACTATGCTATATTTTCATTTTGACCCTATTTTGCGGTTAAGAGTGGAAAAAGAAAAGCTTTGTGTTTTCTTCCTGATAGTTTTCAGGTGCTCCATATTAATTAATGTTCACAATTTTTTGCAATCATTGTTTATGTTCACATATTTTCCAAGGAAAACGCATTTAACAGTAGTTACTTTTTCCCTAAATAAGTACCTAAATCAAATAATACGTAGGTACTCTATACCCCAATAGATTACCAAGAAAAATCAGTGATTAACAAACGATAAATACTTATAGAGGAACATCAATTCCAAATCAAAATTTCACAAATAATATCGAGTCACGAAACCCTATTCTGAAAATCTCGGTAGTCGAATTCGAATACCGTTTGTCACGCTCTTGCAGTGCGACAGAGATGGCTTTATTCGATCGGCGAACAAAAGGACCCTTACAAAACAAATTAAACCAGAATAGTCCACTCACATAAACCAGTAACACATTACCTATTAAAGAATTTGCAAATTTTTCCTTAATTAGTGAAATGAAATGGAAGCGTTAAATATTAAGTCGATAACACCTTATTGAATAGATAAGTGTTGTTATTTACCCAGTACTACACACCGTCCGGCAAGTATACATAATGCTGCACATCGGTACATTAACTTACTGTTAGGTATTAGATAAAGATACTTTTTGTAAAAACACTATCCTTTGTCTATTTGACTCTTTTCATTCCAGAACTTTTTAATTCGAGGACATATTTCATCTTCATCATCCGATCATCTACTTTTGATTTCCTATTTTCTTTGTAAGTTTAAATTCATTTTCACGTCACAACTTTTAATATTCTTAAACATACAGAGTTAAGTAATAAAACACTTTCAAACAGTTCCCTAGATACCAAATATATTGAAGAAAGTAACTGTGCCACGGCAGGTAGATTTAAGCGAGCAATTAAATTATTACGTACTCACAAAAATATTTGTACACACAAACATAACATTACGTAAGAAATAGCCAATTAAACTATCGACTCCTTTGTTTCATACAGAGAAAGTTTTGCAATCCCAAAATTTTTATTAAAGATATAATTCTTAAAACTAATTCATATCAATTAAATATAAATTACCTTAGCAATCCAAGAATCAACAGTCCAAAAAGTGTGCAACACTTCGATTGATTAAAAATTAAAATTAAAAATAATGATACGACACGAAACAATTTAAAAATCGAACGGTTAAATTAAACATAATGCCAACGAGGTGTATCACATAAAACGATCAACTTAGCACTTGTCCAAACAGGCGAGCGGCGAGCGCTACTACATAACTAAACGGAAGGCGAGTCGCGAACGTGTGCGAGTGACGGCTCCGCGCGCCGAACTGCGTCTGTTCTCCCGTACATAAGTTGTGGTGATTTACAGAGGGCGCGCAGGCGGGCGAGCGGGCGAGCGCGGCCCATGGATGCTCCCCTAGCGAAGGATACCTCATTATCCTCACTGTAATCCGTGTGCCTTTTTGATAATTTTTATTTATAGGGTGTCACTGGTGGTGACCCCTTTTTTAACATCTCTTTGCGATTGTTGGCTTATCACGTAAACGCCACTTGTTCTTCAATTCTATAGAGATAAAGAACGTTAAATAAAATACCAACTAATAAAATCTCAGTTTTTAAAAGTTGCCTTTGAGATAATTGCATGCTTCCATCTGCAAAGGTCATATCTGACTTTATTGAAGTTAATACAAAAATCCAATCCATTTGTATAACGCATTTGTATACGATCACAAAAAAATATTGCTCAATTGATATTCAAGGCTACAAACAGCTACGATTGTACATTTGTTGTACTGTATCTCGCTAATGTGGTGTAGACAATTAAGTTTGAAACCATTTCGAACGCTACAGTGAAATATTTTGATAATACATTAGTAATTAGCAGTTAAGTATTTGGGTCTAGGTGATCTTATTGTAAATAACGCAGGTAAATGCCAAGAGGAATACAAAGAAGGCTATCGTTTGGATGTCAAAATAATTCGCTTAAACAAAGATTAGAACATTAGAATTCAACTTAGAATAGTATATTAATTAAGATTTCAACGTAAATTTTAACTTTTATGCGCATTTCTCTCTAAGCAATAGCGGCACACAAAATTAAGCAGTTAAACGTGCTCCTCTTATTGTTATTACCAGTGTTTTCTCGGCAAACAGAAAATGTATTCCCCCTAAATTGTCTTGTTCAGTTAGTTCTACAGGGGAAATAGAAATCAAAATGTCTCGTCAGTAGTTCGATTCCTGCTTTAGTTCCAAGTTTAAACATGTCTTTTTTACTTTGTGTCCGGATTGCTCGTCACCGTGACTAAGGATTTGAGCAGTAACATCAACATCAGACAACTAACTGCATAAAAAGATCGCATCGTACCGACCTTCATCGATGTGTAAGCACGCACAATATTATAAACATTGGCAACGGCTCTCCTCGCATTTGCATTATTCGCATTTTATTTGAAACGATTCTTATTTTAATCTCTACTAAAAACTGCTGCATTTGAATTCACAGTATGTTCATTAATTCTTAATTTGCCAATTGACGCACTAGACATAGGAGTGCCTAGCTAGTGTGTTTACATAATTTCATGTTCAAATATACTCCTTTTTTAGCTTTGATATTTGAATATTATTTTTTTATATAATACTTATTTAATTATTATTACTTAATCAATTTATTTATTTGAATATATTATACAAGGCTATATGCATTTTGCATTGATCAGAACAATTCTAAACAAAAAGCGAAACATGTTATCAAAATCAGTCGTTAAAAAGTTACTACCTGAGCCTGGGTCGCCCTTGGCCTCAGACGGCAACTCAAGCTATATTCTGTCATAGTTTACAATAAACTTCCCGATCATTTGTCTAATATTTTTAAAGAAACTTTCTTGATTTCTTCGTCTATCCAAGTTACAAGGAAATCGGTTGCGAGTTTGCGACTTTGTGACTTACTATAATGAGATTATTGTGTTCATAATTATCGTATATCCATGGAGTATAATATTATATGCATTTATGAATGCTAGTTAATGTAGAAACCAGTCTTTGCAGGACTGTGCTGTGCACTTGTAAGTTATCTTTGAGTATAAATCTCTCATCAAGCTTACTATTCCTAGCGGGTTTACAAGGATTATAATTGGAGTCAAAGCACTACTTAAAGCGTTTGGCACAGATATGTGGAGATGTGCTGCCAGCCCATCGCCTATTACCTTAGTGAATTTACATATAGTATGTACGACTAAAGTGACAAAATTCATTTTTTAGAGTTCTATCCTGAAACTTAAGTTACATAACCTCCAGTTGGTGATATTCACCCGCTAAATAATAACATTGTCAAGAATCGCATACATATCAATTGAACTAGCAGATTCTTGTAGTAACGATAATTTAAGAGTAGTTTCATCTCGATACTACGTAACTGTTGAATAATTGAATACACTTACATTTGAATGAGAGCCAAGCAATGACACAAGCAGATGTCAGATCGACCCTCAAACTGCCATATTCAATCAACCGCGAAGGTGCAGCCCAACGCTTCTAGCTGTATAAAAATAATTGTCCTAACTCTGATTTATCGCTATCATCCGATGTTTTATCTATTTGCGAACTTGGTCCGAATCCGAATGTTATTTATTCTTCGAAGAGTGTTTAAAGCCGACCAATAAAATTAGGGTCGGAAATGTTTGGTCAGGTTTGAGAATGCGGAAGTTGGGAGTGCGCCGGAATGCATCGGTAGCGTTGGTAACCTCTGGGTTGGTGTAACCCGAATATCGGAGGATGGCAGGTCGAGGTTCAATAATTGCGGACCGTCAAGACTTTCACCTTCGGCGCGCGGCGGCCGCGCGCCAAGGCCACCGAGGCACCGTTCACCGTAACTTCCGCCCGCAGCCCGTGGCACGGGCCGCAAGTCCGCGACACCGGCCGCTCGCGATCGCGACGTCTCGCACTTTTGCAATCAGAATTTCGGAAAGCGGTACCAGTGCAACGGCCTCAACTCGCCGACACAGCCAGAATAACGGTTGGACGAAGTCATTCGCTGTTACGTAAAACTCAAGGAAACGACAATCGGCTTTTTTGCAAAGTGGAACGATTGATAGTGTCGAAAACTCGACAGATAACAAAAGATATTTAGGGCATACGACTGCTTCAGTGCTATAATGTGCGCTAATAACAGTTAAGTGCAATGCAGACAACCGTAGACGATTGCAACAAAGGGATATTCTGAGAGCCGCAAGTTTTATTAAGACGGTTTATAATAACACAAAAACAGTTTATCGAAGCATGGCGTTACACCTTTTGTTATTTCATTAGCGAGTGGGAGCTACTCGGAGCGAGTTTACATGCGAGCGGCCGGCGCGCGCGGCCCGACCACCCGACCCATATTTACAGTGTAGGTACGCTGAGTGTACCATCTCATTCCGCTCGTTAAATCGATGCTTTTAATAGAGATGATGGCTCAAGACTCCATTATATTTAAATAAACGGGAACGCAGGCACGTGCAAAATGTTAACCTGACATTTTGAATATCGCATTCCCACAATATTGACGCCGTTTAGATAAAACTCTGAAACGGGGTATTTTTATCCAGGCGGAAAAACAGAATGTCATAGGTCGCGATAATTCCATGCTTGGCTTTCTGTAGGTATATATAACATTAATATGCTATGGCGGGTTCTAGAAAAGCAATTTCATTTATAAACTATGTTTTACATTATGTATGACATCAACCGAGAGAACCAACCTTTAACACTTCATACAATGGCATCGCCAAAAACCTCCGTAAATACAAAGACAACGACCGATAAATTTTCGAGGTCACGGAACAGCGTTGGACACGATACCCTTAAATTTTCGTTATCACCAATCTATTGCGTGACGTCAGAGATAATGCAATGTGTGAATAACGCTATTACATGTTATTAATATTGATAAAAACAACGCTCACCGCGCTGTTGGACAATATAGATAGAACAATTTGATAATTCCTCAAATATAGGCCGAAAGTTTTATTCGTAAGAACATAATGTTTTGATAGTTATTAAAAGTTACGATTATGATTTATATTTTGTCAGCAGAGATTGAAAGTGTTTGAAAACGAACGCCCGTAGAGATTATGCAAATAAATATAAGATCAATCGAACTTCCTTTACTAATAATACGAGCTGGCACGAAAACAAAACGACAGGAAATGAACAGAATTACCTTTGTAGTAAGAAACTTGAAGATTGAAGCACTTTATTTTAGCATGAAGATAAATTTATTAGATTATATCACAGAGGTTTGTGTACATATTGTGTTAATACTGCTGAGAAATAGCACACCGTACGTAATGGTGGAAAAGTAACATTATTATAATCGTCAAGCTTAGGTGTATACGGCCGGGTGTGTTGTTTGCAAATTTCTAGAAGACAAACAATACGTATGATCTCGATGTTTTGCAACATCAGCCGTTACGTTCGAGATGAAGTGACGTACGTAAAGAAAGTAATCGGGTCATAAAATAATGTGTGAATAAGATGGACAGCTGGGAAATTAAATACGCGTGTTGGGGAAGGTTAGATAATAATATTAGATAGCAGCTGATTGGCCACCGTATGTACACAATGTATTTCTATTTCTGGAAAATAGGGAGAGAAATAGAGTTTTTGAATTACATTTAGGAAATGATTTTAGTGACTGAGAGGCTGAAACTATCAGTTAGAGAGACATGAAGTAAACAAAAACATTAGTAACATTAAGTCATTACTTAAATGAAGTTGGTTAAACAACATTACTAATTCGTTAAAAAGAAATTCCCAGGCCCTAAATGATGGACTTTTGAATCATCTAATGGGAAGCAAATCTATTTAAACATTTTAACATATCCAGTTACCCTAGTTACAACTTTATAAGTATTGATTCTTGTACCATGTATCAGCAAGTGCATATTTTAATGACGTTAAACAAGTGTGTGGCTCTAAATAGCAAACTGAGATTAAATAAGTATCAAATTTGAATTTTATTGTATTGTTATAAAATTCCAGCAAAAGAAGCATCTTCTTAATCCAGCTTCCATGTATTTGGTTACAACCACACAGTTTATGTTGATGATATTATGGTGTCATAGAATCTGCTCATTATATTTAATGTTATCTTTTTATTTGAATACAAACGTCAATCTTAATTATTCAATTAATTGGTTAAAATGCGGAAATAACTATCACCTCTACCATTTTACTATAGACGTTTCGTGTAATAACGATGCATAACCAAAAGCAGATAGTTTATACAAAGTTAGAACTTACGTAAGTTATATCTAATCGGTCGTTATCATAAACTCTGAAGAAAAATCAACAACATTGTAAGTATACTGTGTAAATAACTCTTCATTGGGAACAATCTGAAAAACCGCTATGGAATGCCGTAATCTGGGTCGTAATTGGAACGTTTTTCAAGAAGATACTAAGCTAAATTCGAAAACACTGAAGGATTATCGGATCGATAAAGTATTTGCTGCTTTCTCCAATACTTCATTAATTGTCGGAATACAAAAAATTACACGCCATTTAAAAAGCTTTTGAGTTTCATATTAATTGAATTGAAATCAGTAAAAATGCGTGAACTTCCTGTTCTTTCACTTTATTTAAGGAAAAATATATTAAATTTGGGACTCTGGAATCTTCCCATTCCAAATGGGTTCATCGCTACAAATAATGTTCGTAGTTATGGTTTTCTAAGGCGGTGCTGTGTCTTGAGCGAGCCACTAGTTAATTAATGCCACTACCACGAACGGACGCAAATCACTGTGATCGCTATCGTTTGACTTTCTGTTTCACTAGAAATATTGTAACTAAATAAAGAATACGGACACCTAATTAATGTTGCAGAAGCTGTATTTTCTTAGACACGAAGTAACTCATACAGTTCTTTGTAATTTTTGTTAGAAAGTACATATTTCTTGTATTCAATATACTTTCACTGTATTGCTCGTATAATGCCAAACATTGAATGGAAACCTGATGTTTTAACGCGCAAAATACTGATGTCAGTCAATCAACCTCCTGACCTAGCTAATAATTTATAAATAATTTTGATATGTACTGTGTGGGTAGGCAATCTTCTTTAATTTAACCTTGAACAAAATCGTGTATATCTTAAACCTACCTAGATTAATAATTTGACATAATATTCAAAGCCAACAAATTAGCAATTTTCGGCAATGTACAGACGCCAGCAGGTCAAGCTACCCGAAACTGTAAAATTTTCCCAATCAACCTTGAACCTTATACTATAAAGATAAAGTTGAAAATCTATTAAAGAAATTTGACAGATTGTAGTAGCTTGATGTGATGGCGTCTGTACCTCTTTATTGCCTAAAATTGGTAATTTGTTGGTTGGCGAAGGTAAATCAAAATAAATAAGCGACGGGTGTTATTAGAGAAAATGTTGTTATAAATGATTGTTTATGTCATTTACAAACGTCAGAAGAACTTACTAATCCTATCATATTAATGTTATAAATACGAAAGTGAGTTTGTTTATTTGTATAATACGCTTTCACGCTAAAACGGCTGAACGGATTTAGATGAAATTTGGCACATGGGTAGACCATGACCTGGGGGTCTACTCCGAACCGATAATCCGAAGTATCGGCCGAATGTTTGGCCGTTTCATAACGTCCAAAGTTTCCTTTTTTGGAATATGTATTGTAGTTGGCACAATTTTTTTACAGACGGTTCAAAGGGTACTTCCGGCCTAGATGCTGGGGTTTTTGATCAAAGCTTAGGAACTACTCTCGGTTTTAAAGTAAACTGTAATGTATCAATAATGACACTGGAACTCATTGCAATATATCAAGCGATCTTTTATAGTCGAAATCAGAATTTAAAAAGAGTCGTTATTCTTACAGACAGTAAAAGCGCACTACAGCATATTGCTCGATGCGCCTCTGGTTTCAGAGGTGCATCGATAGCATATGATATTCTTGAAAGCTTAAATATTTTGTTTAAGAATAATATAGAAATTAAGTTGCAATGGGTTCTAGCTCACATTGGACTACGTGGTAATGAGGAGGCTGACCGATTATCATCAAACTAGCAGCAGTAGACGGTACAAAAGTTGACTACTTACCTGATTATTGGGAATACGTATCAAAATTTAAAGTAATTTGTTATAACTCGTGGAAACAACACTTTGTTAATATCAGTGAACAAAAAGGTATATGGTATAGGACCATACAAGGCGAGCCTTCTCGTGTGCCTTGGTTTGATGTTGATCGACTTGGTAGGAATTATGTTAAATTAATATTAAGACTTCGCTCTGGACATTATCCATCAGCGAAGTTTGCATTCCTTATGAAAAAAGCTGATTCGCCGAATTGCAGAGTTTGTAATCAGATTGAGGACGTACAACATTTGCTGATGGATTGTGTCCGGAACAGGCGCGAGAGGGAGTCATTTTTGAGGGAATTTGACTGAAGGCTTCTACATACCGGGGCGACTTGTCGCGCGACGCGACGCGACACAAAGGCACCGCTCGTCCCGCGACACGCGGGGCCTTTGTGCCGTGTCGCGTCGCGCGACAAGTCGTGCTGGTATGTAGAAGCCTTTAAACAAACATGATATGGGGTTAATTCAGTCAGTTTTATCGCAACCAACGTCAAATGGTGCCAAAAAGTTGGGTAGTTTAATTACAGTACTTAAACTGTGACTTCCATCTTTTTCAGTATTATAATAAGTCATGTGTTTGTATGTTTTATATATAAGTATTAATGTTATTTTTACAATGTTAAAAGGCACGATGGGGATGGCGTATCTTTTCAGATAAAAACCCCTAAATAAATAAAGAGAAAAAAAAAAAAAAAGACTTGTGAGTCCTTACCCGACTTCAAGTCACATTTTTGATTTGGCTTATCTCTTTGACTGTCGTTTTTTTTATTTGGCCGTAGTCAGCCATAGTTAGCCGTAGTCAAGAAACGGCCGAACATTCGGCCGATAGTTTGGATTTATGTTCGGAGTAGACCCCCTGGGTTAGAAAACATAGGATAATTTTTATACATGATATTCTCACGGGACTTGGTGAAACCGCGGAGCAGCTAGTATTTATATAAATATCCCCATGAGTAGTTACTTACTTCACATCTTGGCTGTTTACAAGTAATAACTTAGCATACTTTTGTGTATAATTATCTAACATATAACGATATTAATAAAAACAGCACCTAGCGTGCGTGGTAGTATGTATAAATGAACCTACTTATATACTATAACTAATTAAATGATTGCAAGAATGCATTGTATTGGTTAACGTTCTCACTAATAGTGCGGTGATTACGCTCGATTCTCGATTCATGTCGAACAAAAAGACTGTAGCTACGTGGTACCGCGGCCGATAAAACCCGAAGTGTACACGAAAATAGTCGAGTAGACCGTTCGTGGCACCGATACGCGATGAGGCTGAGTGACGTCGCCGCCCGAGTCCTTGATTATTAAAAAAGCAAATGACAGTTGTGTGGTATCTATGTGATTAGTTATAAGGTTATAATCAGGTCATCCTTTTGTTTATTTCACGTGTTATTTTAATTCAAAAGCATGTTTGAGATGTTTAGCACAAACTTCCTTAAACATCGACCTGTACCTTGAGCCGTTATAAAAGCAATCAAAAGGAGACGTTTCATTTTTGTATAGGACTCCAGCCATAAAATGTACGCTTTAGAAAACCTGGGAAACGATCCCCTGAATACAATACAGTATGTCTTTTTTCATAATAACTAATATTTTTTAGGCCTTAAATAAAATTGAAAATGTTTGTCGTTTGTCATGTTGTTACGAACATCGACAGCCAGCCATTTTTCGTCCAGAAATACCGAAAAATCTACAATCTACAAAAATCTTTTTTTTATTTATTTTACTGATCACTTTCTTATAATTGGCCAAAAAAGTTGTCTAAGATAGCTACCTTATTATCTTAATAGCACAGAAATGCATGCCTTTCATAATTATATAAAGAACATCAACGTGATATTGTTACGTTTTAATGTAACATGATTTCTGGACGTAAGCACAATGCAAGTAAGACGACGCCGACGCGACGCCACGATCAATAGAATATGTCAATAATATGAAAAACTATTATTTTTTCTAGCAGTAGCAGTAGTAGCAGGAAAATATTCAGGAAAGAATATTTTTCCTGAGTTCGTGGATTTTGTTCCTCTTTTTCATTACCGAACACTTTATGGCCGAAAATGAAATATAGCCTGTCAGTACTCCCCCCAAAAAAAAATATGAAAAAAAAAATGATAACTTTATACATAAAAATGTTTACCTATTCGTAATGGCGATGGCGTGGCGAGTATGGTCAACTCCCGTTTGAAGGAGGCCTATGTCCAGCAGTGGACGTCTTTCGGCTGAAATGATGATGATGATGAACCACATAATAATTTATTTAATTTCTTTCTTTTTTTTATTGGCATAAATATTTTTTAACAAAATAGTCAGTCCCTGACTCCTGTGCTAGGTATAGCACCTGTGTTACAAGAGCCAGTGTCTTCTCCCAATTACATAAGTCGAATTTTTATGCAATAAGAATGAATCTAAAACACATACAAATAAAAAAAAAGATCGCTTTTAGCGATAAGACCGCCTATTGTGTCACCCTATGTAAAATTTAAACAATTATATTTGTAACTTTTATGGTGTACATAATAAAGAGTATTCTATTCTATTCTATAGGTAATAATAAAAATGAAAATGAAAATAATTGGATTAAACTATTATAAAAGGTTTATTTGTAAAGACTTGATACCCATTCATGTAATCCTATCGTCAATGGTAACAGGAATTAGTTCCAACGCATCGCTACCTCAAATGTCCAATAAAACCGTTTTGGATTACAAACCGATGAAATTACACGACTCAACTGTAGTTTACACAAAGGTCAGTCAGATAAAATAGATGATTTATGTTGTAACAAATTGACACCATTTGGTAGAACTGACAGGAGCTACGAGTACATTGTATTTTTGATGTGTATCTAAATCTTTCCTCTATCTTTCTGTGGCAGTGATTTCATGAAAAGGGACGGAAGTGTGTAACAGGAAGTGACAGCTTGAGCATGGAATAAGTACCAAGTACTTTTTAATAGCATGGAATTAGTAAGTACTTCATAATAGCATGGAATTAGTGTACTCATGGAATTAGTAAGTACTATACAACATGTCCCGGATTCAACGCACAACCTATTAAGGGGTCATTGTACTCATCAATAGGAACAACTTTTACTACGGGACCAAACCTGAAATCGCGAAAAAAAATCAGCTGTTCCCTACATTTTATAAGTGTGTTCGAATAACTCGTGAAAATGTAAGGAACAGCTGAATTTTTTTTCGCGATTTCAGGTTTGGTCCCATAGTAAAATTTAAGCGGTAAGCGACTACTGTAAGTACTAATTAACTAGGTTCATTAATTAAGTTCATATATATATACCTACCCGATTTATGTAGATACGAATAGATACAGATACACGACATATACAACATTAGTTTTTGTTTATACTAAACCTCTTAAGGGGTCATTGTATTCATCAATATGAACAACTTTTACTATGGGACCAAAGTTGAAATCAAAAATATCAGCTGTTCCCTACATTTTGACGAGTTCAGCGAACTTAAATGTAGGGAACAGCTGATTTTTTTTTCGCGATTTCAAGGTTGGTCCCATAGTAAAAGTTGTTCATAATGATGAGTACAATGACCCCTTAAGAGGTTTAGTATAAACAAAAACGAATGTTGTATATTATATAACGTAATTCACGTTTGTAATTCGTAGTTACTACCACAGGCAACGATTGACGTAAAGGTAACGTAGAAATCTAAATTGAAAAAATAACATCGAAATGTAAATGTGCAAATGACCGTTACGAGGAAAAACTCATATTAAAAAAATATAATTAATATATTCAAATTAAAAAGGTCTTAGCAATTGCGAGTTGCGACTGACGTTAGTAAATAATATTATTTTATACCATTTTTGGCCGAATGACGTCAAGAAATATTTAACAATTAGACTTTCCGCATGGAAGGCTGGTCTGGAGTCTGGGTAATTTATAATAAGCAAGGTTTTATGTATGCAATGAATGTCAATTAAGTAGGTAAGCAAGTTAGTGTTAAATTAATATAACATCATGCCTGTATTCTCCAAAGGGTTAGGCAGAGCCGCGCTTATGGTAGCAACACCTACATTTCTACATTTGAAGAAAAACTTTTTTCTTGCTAACACTTTTATTGCACTATTTCACTACTAAACGACGACTGGTTCTGTACTACATTTTACCATTTAAAATGACTTTTCCCCCACTCAGAAATACCGATAACCGTTATTTCTTGTTTTTGTTGCCAAAGTCTGTAGTGAAAGAGAGAGAGTGTTGTTAAAGTAAAATAATACATTCAGTTGCCATAATGAAAATACCTCCTAAAGCCATCTAATACCTATGATCCTCCGTGTGGTGCCGGACGTAAAGAATAGCATCATCCTTTTTCATCCCGTGGGTGTCGTAAGTCGTCAAAGGCGACTAAGGGACTTACAAGAGAATGGGCAGCAGCGTTCTCTATGCATTTTCACGCCATACTGCTGCGATCCAAGGAATATACTACTCTTCTGCGATCGCTAACCCGCCTGCCAAACGTGGCGATTGCGGCAACTCCCCTTCCATTTGGGGGGAGGCCTATGTCCAGCAGTGGACGTCATTCGACTGAAATGATGAATGACGATGAATGAAAATACATTTAAAAGTTTGTTACAACATTAATAATTTGAAAGATTTGGCAGTGTTTCCACAGTAAATATTAAAAAAAAAATTAAATGAAATCAAAGAAATCACGACAGTCAGTTATGTTTAAGTCCCATGTAAGAGGAAGCGCGCCTATTGCCATCAACCTAGCAGATATCCAAACTCCGGGCTACTAAGCCTGCTACTAAGAAATTCCTGACGGAAATACCCAATAACCCTTTGCCCGACCCGGGAATAGAACCCAGGACCTCATGCTCACCAGTAGCGCTTGCGGTTCCGACCACTAGACCATCGAGGCAGGCGTGTTAAGTTATTCTAAAATTCTAAATCATATCTTCAAAAAAACAACCGACTACCAAAAAAACACTACAAAGTGAAAAATTATAAGTATCTTTAAAGGCTTCTACAGACCGGCGCGACTCGCGACGCGACACAAAGGCACCGCTGTAGAAGCCTTTATTTCGGAAGTCGGTGTCTTTGGCTGTATTTTAGTTTTTTGCCACCGACTTCCGAAATTAAACTTATTTTTTAACTATGTAGTGCGTTTTTTTTTTTGTAAAATGTTTTTAATTTTTTAGTTTTTAGTGGGTCAGTTTGTAATATAAGTAAGTTGCAATAGTCAATGTCACCTTTTACAAAAAAATGCTTTTCCCGCAAAAAAAAAAACATACAGCCCACAGACGAACGTAATAATTATATCCTCCTCCTTTTTGGAAGTTGGTTAAAAACCCAAGGGCTACTCAAGTGCAATAACCTCTCCGTAGGCTATATCGGCTCTGAAACATTATGTATTCAAAGCATATCCTAACTAACAATGCCTCATTTTTTATAGTTCACTAATAAATTAACACTAAAAAGGTAATCTGTAAATTAACGATTTTACATAACGTCGGGTCGTTTACACTTTGACAAGAGTATCATCAATTAGCCATAGACAAATATTAATGAGGTAGCGTAAACACTAAGTATTTATGCGGCATGTTAATTATCTATGGTTAGGAAGAGTGGAGGTCTTGAATGTGCGCTGAAATAAAATCATGCAGCCTTTTCTGCCTTTTGCAGTAGAATTTACACAGTTACACTAATTAATTACAAACAAGTGGAGCGACCTAGCTACATATATGCATTTGTCACACCACACTACACCACATCACATCACACCACACCACACCGCACTACACTACACTGCACTACACTACACCATATCACACCACACTACACCGCACTACACTACACCACACCACAATTCACCTATAACCTTCAACAATAACTTTTAATTTTGTATAATTTTATATTTTTTCCTTTATTTCCTTTATTTTTAAATTCTTCTACCATAGGTTAAAATATTTTGTCAATATTATCTTTAAGTACTAGTACTCAAACGCTGTTTTGGGGGGGGGGCCTGGTAATCTGTGTGACAGGGTTTCCTAGTGCAGATACCAGTCTCCCACAAAGGAATTATTGTGAAGATATATTATTCATATTTTTAAGGCGCCTTTGTGGAAGATAAATAAAATGTTTATTTATTTTATTTATTTATTATTTTTATATTTCACGTTTGTATAAATATCGGTACCCTTTGACTAGCCAGATTTCGTAAATCGTACCTACTTATAAAAAGCTGACTTTGGAACCTCAAAGAACTCTAGCTATACTTACTCCATTTGAAATAAGATTAGACATTTAAATAAACTTGTTTACAGTTCGTTCAACCGATTTTGACTTCTATTCCGTAAGCATAAGGATGGCATTAAAAGCAAAAACGTGGTTACAATACCAACTGTTTATTACAGCTGTCATTGGTCATACCACCAACGCAATAGAAGTCAAAATCGATTGAACGGACTGTAAAAAAGGTTTATTTAAATGTCTAATCTTATTTCAAACGGAGTATAGTGATTCTTTTAAGGCGGATCCGCAAAAATGGATCCGCGAAAATGGAAAAAAAAACCAGTGTGCTTTAGACCACACGACTGAAGTAAAACTTACAAATATTAATACTAAGTATACTTCCGTAACGCTCTCGTCATAAATTCACCAGTTTACTCCCCAATTCAAGCGTGCGTAAAGAAGTTTTACTTCAAAAATATCTTACGATTTTTGCAATTTGCAGGTCAGTGTTGTCTTGAATCTTGATCTTGAACAAATCTAACATAGAGAGAGGTATTAAGGCTCCCGCAGATAGGCACGACGCGAGACTATACTTTTTTACTATACTAGATATATACTATACTATAGACTTTATATAGACTATACGTTTTGACACTAGATATAGACTATATATAGACTATACGTTTTGACATTATTGTGAGTATCGAGTACCGAGTCGTATGGTTACTTCACTAGTTACGTCGCGATTGACCATCGCAACGTAACTATAATAGTGAAGTAACCATTATTTTTTGACAACTTTAGTAGCACTATTTCTATGAAAACTTCAAGGATAGTGTCGCACCGCGCAGCCTGTCGCGCCCGCGATTTCGCGCCAGTCTGCACGAGCCTTTAATGATTGTAATTATTATAATTGTGTAAATACATATTTGTTATGGTCGCGTATCATATTTTAATCAAGATATAACTTGAAACTGACCTGCAAATTGCACCCAATCGTGGGCCACCTTAAAGGCTTGTACAGACTAGAAAAGAAAAAGAAAGAAAATTTGTTTATTTGCGGTAAACATGACGCAAAGAAAGAACACAAATACAAAAAGAACAGGTTGGGGGAAATGTGCGTCACTTCCACGCAAAATGGCCACCGCTCAGCATAATGCTGCGACCCTATGCGAGACAGAGCCCCAGCGCTGATTTTCTGCGACAGCCGGGCGTTGACGTGATGACGTCGACCGGTGAAGGATACAGTGAGATTATTTAAATAAAAAATAAAATAAATACTAACTACTTAATTCTATAATAATTATGTATACGTGAATATATAATATTTAAAATGGCAACATTTCGTGCCGTCGCGTGGGTCGGCAGAATGGCGCTATATCGCGAGCGCAGTATTAGAGTAACATATAAGCCACGTGTAATCTAAAGCCCAATAATCTGTATCTAATTGATGAGAGGACAACTCGCCATAGACTAATGAGCAATGGCGGATGACAGTAGGAACAGGGTCATTCAACTCAAACATAAGAAAATTACAGATTTGTGCATAGATAAAATTTACAGATTTGTGCATAGATAAAAATTACAGATTTGTGCATAGATAAAAATTACAGATTTGTGTATAGGTAAATATAGTTGTTAGTGACGTAAAAACCTTACTACTGACTGATACATAGACACAGCCATGACAACATTATCATTAGTGATATTTTTAGATATCAATGTCACTTTGAGCACACTTGAGTGATATTTGCCAAGTGTCAGTGACTTTTGTTGCGTATTATTCATAATACTAATGTAAATAAACACTCCTGTATTACCCTAGCCCCTGACATCTTTAAAAATAAACTACGTTAATGCCATTTTTAGGGTTCCGTACCTCAAAAGAAAAAACGGAACCCTTGTCCGTCTGTCTTTCAAGACCCTTTTTCTCAGGAACGCATGGAAATATCAAGTTGAAATTAATATAAAATACATAACGTCTACGGTCCCTTGGAGCTCTAAAAAATCAAGCTTCTAAATCAACGCATTAAAAAAATACGCCCATTTATGCGACATATTTTGATACTCACAAATAAAGCAAAACCTATACCTACTTAGGGTACCTACTTCCCGTTCAGAGCATTAGTCAAAATGTCCGAAAATCGTACATTTTTAGTTTTATCACATTTTTTTTTGTGATTATGACCTTACATTAATTTGCAGTTGGAGAACTGACCGTGACCTATATCGATGTATGGGAGAACATGTTTTACAACTCTAATGTTATGTTTCGTTTTGGGATAAATTCATCCCAACTACGGAACCCTTCATTGTGCGTGGTCTGACTCGCACTTCGCCGGTTTATTTTTGTTCTAGAATGGTATTTTATTTACCCGACTACGTCAAAGCCAAAAATTTTTTGGATTTGGTTCGGACGAGATTAGGTTAGCGCGTCTACATTTCATTGTACACACAGCTACACATCAAGCTATACATTTCCGGTATAAGCTGATCTCGCATTGTGTAAGATTTCCGTACAATAAGAGGTCAGCGTAAAGTGGATTTGTATAGCTTGATGTGTAGCCGTGTGTACTAATATCTAGATATCAATGTTAGTTCCAACTTAAATGTCGAATCTTGTAGGTAGGTACACACGGCTAAATATCAAGCTATACAATTCCAGTATAAGCTGATCTCGCATTGTGAAGGATGTCCGTACAATGAGAGGTTAGCTTATACTGGAAATTTATAGCTTGTTATGTAGCCGTGTGTACTACGCAGCTGTATCATTGAAACTTGTACTTTTTAATGTTATCTACAAACCACATTATTATTCCCCTGCGATTTATTTAATAGGTAGCATAAACAAATAATAATGACATAATAATTTATATAAAAAATCAACGTGTATATTTTGTTTTATGTTTAAAAACAGAACGCTTACGTCTGTTGACAGTTTTCCACCCAAATGAACCTCTCTTCATGATCATTTGACTTGATATCCATTTATTATTTATTTATCCTCCTATATTAAGACGAAACGTTACGTGTAATGAATTTAATGCTTCATCGTTTCTATTTGTTTACGAAAACCGTCATCATATAAAATTTCCCTGCGTTCCCAAAGGTTCGCGTTTTCAGATAGTACACGGGCTTTCGAAAAGTCAATTAGACATACAATATTAGTGGGTATGTATGGCCGTGTAATCCCTCGTGTCTCCCTTTGACACAGTCAGGATGATCTGCCAAAAGGTTGGCGAAGAACAGCTCTGGATAGGAATAAGTGGAAGGAGATAGAGGAGGCCTATGTCGCAAGACAGCCTGATCTGGTAGCTGATTAGTTTATAAGAATTTGTGTATGTACAGAGGTCAGAGGGAATAAAGGCTATTTTTATTTATTTATTTATTATGACCGTGTAATCCCTCGTGTCTCCCTTTGACAGTCACATCCATTTTTCAAGTTTTAACGAGTATCTACTGTGCTGAGCAGTTTCTACGTAACACTTGAAATAAAACATTAACTAAGTACCTACAACAAAAAATTTACGGTCAATATTTATTTCAAATTAGAGTAGATATAAAATGAATAAGTACCTACATGCGTTTCGTTCTGATTTCCAATGCTGCAATAGTGGGGAAATATTGTAAATAAACAATGTAACTCAAATTTATTGATTTAAGCATTCGAATTCAAGTCGGCAAAAAAAAACGTTCTTGATTAAAAAAACAATTAAAAGAAAATTTATTTACAAATTCTGCCAAAAGAAATAAAAGCAATGATGGATTGTCGATGTTCGTAAGCTTTGAGATTTAGATAAAATATTAATAGAAAGGTGTAACTTGTTTTATTTTTTAGATGCGTAATAAAATACTAAAGCTTTTTACGCGAAAATGTAAGTCCAAGATCAAAAAAAAAAAAGGATCTACCTATGTAATGAATTTGCGTAAAGTGTCTGGAGTCTGGGTGGGAGTGATCTAGACCCAGACAGTTGGCGTACACGGGCAGGGTTCAGTGCACTACTCGATGGACTGCGTCAGTCTGGACTCGAGAAACTTTCGACTTCCAATGTTTTTATGCCCGTTCATAATTAGATGCCGTTTAACTCTTAACTTTTCAACAAATTAGGTGATAAGTTTGAATTTGTATGATGTTTAGGATGGCTCCGCATTTTCATAAACATTTTCCATGTGGGTTTTTGATGTTATTTGAAGTGTTTATTTAGAAACTACGCCGTAAAATTTTATCATCCGCTTACTGGTAGTTTGATGGTATACTAAGAAAAAATGTGGTAACATTCAACAACCATGGCTAACAATCATTAAAATTTAACTCCTTCAACAATCATGCTCACAGGGAAATATTGTCAAAAAGGCCGCATTTTAACAGCACCTATTATCTTCTCTTCAACACCGTAAATTAAACTGGTACGTAGGAACGAAGACTGGACGGGTCGGCCGACCGGTGGCGCAATGTTGTTGATTCCGAATTAGTCGGGCGAGCGGTCTGCCGACCAGTCGCTCGATTACAATCTGTTTTCTTTGTCCGGAACGCAGCACTCGGAGCGATCCACGGACGAGTCGCGCCTCCCGCTAGTGACATCTGTGATTCGGTTCAGGCAACAATCTTTATGAAAATTGCTATGTGTGGCCCCAAAGATGCTTGTGGCAGTGGCAACCCTCTATGGTCCGAGCACCGAGCCAGGTGCGTTTTTATTTTTATACCGGAATAGGGACCCTGAAAATCGCACTCGGAAATTAATTTGCACTGGAGTGTCGGAAAGTTAAATCATTTTAAATTATGATGTCGATTAGAATAAATCGGACGGAAACAACATGTTTTTGTTTGTCTACAATAAACATCGTAGGTAAATGCGCAACATGTTGTTCTATTTGTTTGAGATACGCCATTTTAAAATTGATAATGCGTTTCATGCGTACAGTGGAACGTAAGTAATTAGCGGGTTATACAATTCATTTTAAAATATTGTATGAATGAATTTATTATCAGTGATAACAAAGAGAAATATGAAACCGTAACTAGGTATAATAAAGCGGACTAACGTACTGTCAAATAAGTAACTGATTCCTTTGATAAATTCTGTTATTTTGTAAATTTCCGAACGCCAATTTACAAGCACTGCTGTGAAGATGACCTTTTTTATAGGAGTTATTGGAAAAAGAATTTATTCATATTTTATCAAGGATGAAGAGAAGTTAGTTAGTATGTAGAGGAGCTAGATGTGTATAGTTCTAGGGACTTTATAGAATGATTGTTGCCTGAACTGGGTGAAAAACTACTTAGAACCAACTTTAGTGAAGTACCTATTATTGTAGGTGGTTAAGTAAGTATCTTTCTCGTAGATGGTGAAGTCTCAGGAAAGCTTTGACTTACCTGGGGATTAGTTATTGATTTCAATTTTGAATCACCGTCTAATCCAATGCAAGTAGGTACTTAATTATTTTCATACAATTTCAGCGAAAAGCGATGCTCACTAACTAGGGCGCCATATTCTATTCAGACAGATTACGCGAAAGTAGTTCGAATTCCGAACGCTCGGTGGTGTCGTAAGTTTACGCGACCACGCAAACTAGAGCCCCGGCAAATTAGTCGGCGTCCTCCGCTGCGCACGTTTCCCTCCGCGAGGAGAGGGACGTCGCGGGTCCGCGGCAACCGGTGATCGACTAAGTACCTTTCACGATCTTGAGGAGCGTCACTTTCCCCGCTCTAGTGAGTTTTTTCGAACGTAACAACATCACGATTACATCAATATCGCATGCGGATCGTTCCGCGTGTAAACTGCACCTGTGAATCGGAACGCATCGGCCGCTGCAAGCTGGCTGTATGTCGTGCTGCCTTTGCTTATTGTTTATTTATTGACGTTGACATTACAGCTGAGATTAATAGCAGTCATCTTTGAACTAATGTGGCGTTCATTATTACGTGACGACTTATTAAAGAATGTTACGAATGTTATTTTCTATTTCCTGCACTGCAATTAGTTAGGTAAGGTAACATGGTCGACATTACGAGCCCCCTGGGGCGGCGCAGCGATTAATAAAGTTTTTTCTAGTTTTATTTTATTGTACAGTGTCATTTTTGTAATGGGGTATAGTTAACTCAAGTGTAAGGTTAAAAATTATATAGGTAGGTACCTAACTATTCGGTATTCACACAAAGCGGCATTGTTCGGTTAGTTGGAGCATGTATTAAGGACCTCAGTGGGGATTTCTGGACGTTGGTTTTATCAAATTCCGGTTTTTCCCCCTAAGGGGAATTATCAGGGGAGAATTTTAGACTTTTTTTATTGATCCCACTTTTCCCCCTCAAGGGGGACTTTCAAGGGGGATTTGTGGAATAAGCCTAACTAATCTAAGATACCACCACCGGTCTACTTGTTCTTTTTGTATCTATGTTCTTTCTTTGCGTCATGTTTACCGCAAATAAACGTATTTTCTTTTCTTTTTTTTATTCTAGGTGCCGAAAACCCTCAATGCGCCCCATATTTGACGGTATACAGGTGTTCAAGAATAACAGGATGTTTAATACTTTTTCATCCGCTAATCCAAGTAACAATTGGTTGGAAAAAGTGCGCCATGTGAGTAAAGAAAGCATAGTGACAGAGTTACGTGGTGGGTCGCAGTTAGCGTCACAAATGATGGATGACGCACGGCACGCCTGCCGTACAACGAAACGTAGCTTAGGCCCGCACTTGATAACCACTTTCGAAACTATAATAACAAAGGATACTGTCTCCAGAAGGACTATAGGTACTTAAAGATAATAATATTTTTTCATTAAAAAAAAAATACACCAAATAGCGTCGAACATTTTAATTCTACAAATATTGGCAAAGGGATTCATTAATAGGTACTTTCCAAAGAATCACACTTATATTATAAAGGCGAAAGTTTGTGAGTGTGTGCGTGTGTATGTTAGTTACGTCTTCACGCTCAAACGGCTGAACCAATTTTGATAAAATTTTGTATGGAGGTAGCTGATACCCTGGATCATTTTTATCCCGATATTCCCACGGGATCGAGACTGACGCGGGTGAAACCGCGGGGCGCAGCTAGTAGGTACATACTGTAAATACATATGTGTTAAAGTCGCGAATCATATTTTGATAAAGAACTTACCTGACACTGCCCTAAAAATTGCAAAAACGAAAGAAAATTAGAATTTAGCGGGCTACAGCTGCGGATTCACCTTAATGGTTTTTAGGGTTCCGTACCCAAAGGGTAAAACGGGAACCCTATTACTCAGGGCTCTGCCATCTGTCTGTCTGTCTGTCCGTCACCAGGCTGTATCTCATGAACCGTGATAGTTAGACAGTTGAAATTTTCACAGATGATGTATTTATGTTGCCGCTATAACAACAAATATAAAAAAATACAATAAAATAAATATTTAAGGGGGCTCCCATACAACAAACGTGATTTTTTTTTGCTCGTTTTTGCTCTATTTTGATAACGGCAACAGGTAGACGCTTGAAATATTCACAGAATATTCACTTATATATTCACTTTCAAAATAACAAATTAAATTAAAATAAAACAAATATTTAAGGCAATAATTTAAAAACTCACGGTTGTTGTATGGGCTCCCACCCATACAACAAACGTGATTTTTTTGCCATTTTTATAGATAATGGTACGAAACCCTTCGTGCGCGAGTCCATCTCGCACTTGGCCGGTTTTTACATTGTTCGTAATTGCCATATTGTACTTTACTATGTAGGTATAATAGGTTTACAGTAAACAAACAGTACTTTATAGTAACAGAAACGGGCCTACTAACAAGTTTCCTTATACGTTTTATTGTCTTGATAATTTTCGAGACAGTTTGTTCGAGTCTAGCAAATTTGGTCTTTATAGCCTCCATTTACCACAAACTGTACCAAAGTACCTACCAATAGATTTGTGTTGAACCATTTAAAATATACATGTCCACTCACCGCATTACCTGAAACTAACCGGCTTTCAGGGATTCAATCCATATAGCATAAAACAAGGTACAATATCTACCTTATCTGTGGTCGGGCTATCGACTGTCAGAACCAATAATCGAGCGATCAAAAAGTGCCATAGACAATTCACCCGGTTTATAGAATACGCCCCCTCTTAAACTATTTACGAACATGATTTTGGTACAAGCTTCGAGATTTTGTGAATTAATTATTTAATCTGTGCCCGATTAATGAGAACGGGGATTTAATTTCATTCAACTTGCTTTTTAAAGAAATAGCGTTATTTATTAAATTCAAAGGTTCATACGTTTTTTGCAATTTGCAGGTCAGTTTCAGGTTGTATCTAGATCACAATATAATTCGCGATCTTATCAGATAATTATGTATTTACAGAATTATTTATCAACATCAATACATTTATCTTAGTTAAATCTCTCATATGGAAAAATTCATAAGGAAAAAATCTAACTTAGAGATATTTTATATTAAATATAAACAGTTACAAATATAAAAATACACTGAAAAAAATAGACTGTAAGTATTTTATAATGTTTCATCAATGTTATTAATTTTATTGATTTTTATGCTACTAACATATTTTTCTAAGTTTTAATACTAACACATTATGGATGTATTTATTTTTTCAGAAATAAATAAATTGAATTGAATTGAATTAATTATCGTAATAAAGAATAAGACATAGATTTGTGTTCTCCGTATAAAGCATATCATTGGATTTTAAGTCCGATTTAAAAATTGATGTAATTTCTTTGTGAACAGCCAAGTAAGTTCATAATTATATAGGTGAAAGCTTGGTGTAAGTAGCGGTGATCAATAAATATACCGGATATATATTAGACTCCGTTGGCAAGCTGGCTTATACATTTTTAAGTCAACCTTGCGCTATGCCACGCCATGAAGCGTCCAACTAAACAACATTATTTAACCATTTTATATAATTAGGTAAGTATATATTTGCTAAATATTTAGGTTTATTTATTTATTGAACCATGTATGTACACACGGCTACACATCAAGCTATACGGTTCCAGTTTAAGCTGACTTCTCATTGTAAGGAAATGCTATATAATGCGAGATCAGCTTATACTGGAAATGTATAGCTTGATCTGTAGCCGTGCGTACACACACATACAGGGTTATTTTTAAAACGTCAATAACCTCTTAAGGGGTAATTGTACTCATCATTATGAACAACTTTTACTATGAGACCAAAACTGAAATCGCGAAAAAAAACCAGCTGTTCCCTACATTTATGTTCGAATAATTCGTTAAAATGTAGGAATCAGCTGATTTTTTTTCGCGATTTCAGGTTTGGTCCCATAGTAAAAGTTGTTCATAATACAATGCCCATGAGTACAATGACCCCTGAAAAAAATAAAAAAAAACATAAAAAACATATTGCAAGATTAACTTAATTTAGTACCTACTAACTTAGTAATTAAAGCATTTAAACAAATAAAATAATTTTAATTCTAAACGATTGCTATTTTAAGTTAGTAGGTACTAAATTAGGTTGATCTTGGAATATTTTATTTTTTTTATTTTTTGAATTTTTATTTTATTTTTCCTGGGTTCCTTTATCGATACTGAACCTACCCCTAAGCTATGGCACGCAATTTCTTTGACACCCTGTATAAACAGATAAGAAGAAAAGAGCAGAAAAATACGTACGCACGGCTACAGATCAAGCTATACATTTCCAGTATAAGCTGATCTCGCATTGTATAGGATTTCCTCACAATGAGAAGTCAGCGTAGACTGGAAACGTATAGCTTGATGTGTAGCCGTATGTACAAAGATGATCCATATTACTAAAGAAATCTCTTCAGCATAACTTCAACGATTCACTTAATAAAATAAAACAAATAATAGGAGAATATACTAACATACACACATAGGTACTTCTAAAATAAATATCACTAGAATAAAAATCATTATAAAGGCTCGTACAGACTGGTGCGATATCGCGGGCGCGATGCGACCGCGACACTAGTAGCACAATTTCTTTGTCGGTGCCTGTCGCGCCCGAGATATCGAGTGAGTCTGTAATAGCCTTAATGCAATTAAAATTACGCAACTATGACGAAGTGGAAAGATAGTGTTATTTCATTCCTTTTTAGTTCCTATTTCGGTTCGACTAAACACGTCACAAATGCCATATATAATAAATCAAAACGGCAAATAAAGGTTTCATAATATGTACATTATTTATATATCGTTTCAAGGGTAAAAATTTGAAGGCTAATTAATTAGGATACAATGTAAAACGAGACGCCAAAATCGATTCACAAATGTCGGATCCGATTCACAATATTCATCGCGTAAATCGAGCATTCTATTTGTTTGAACTCGAGTTTCAACGTAGGAGAGCATATCGTACGAATTCCATTCACCGAGCGGCGCTGACGAAATAATGTAATATCATATATGAATTAAAACACGCACGATAATGTACTCTATTCCTTTGTGATAAAGATGTTACAGTATTTGTATAGTTTATCGCAGCACGGGCGTATATCGAAAACGCACCAAGCTTCTATTTTTAAAATCGATGCGGTGACCGAAGTGGGACATTTGTATAGCTTTTTTAATTAGGGAACAGTTAGAGTCTTTTCGGTTTCAAAGCGTCATAAGTCGCGCACTTATTTGTATTTAGAACGCTTTATTTTAGTTAGTTTATTCCTTTACTAAAAATAAATTGGATTTCAAACAACCACATCCAAGGAATATATGTTAGGACTAAAGAGCGTAGCAGGGGGCGTTCTATAGTTTCTGCCTACTCCCATGGGAAGAAGGCGTGAATTTATCAAAGTGCTCTAATCCGTAAAAAACAATTTTACACATCTTCACTTACATGAAGTCGAAATAAACAATGCCAAGTAAAATATAGGTTGATTTTAAATATAAACGAAGTGGTTTTTATTTAAATGAGTTTCACGATCGCACTTTTAAAACACCAATGATCATGTTAATTTAAACGATATTGCCGCGTTATGCGAAAAAGATGGCGGTCTGCCAAAGGGATTTACCATGAACCACGCTTTGTTGTGAGATTTGTGTAAGCTGTGGTAACAAAATGTTAGTATATGGTAAATTAGGTCTCTGTTTGTAACATATTTTATTTATAAACAAAAGACGCAATTTTTTTTTTTACTCGTTCCGATTTTTTTAAATACACATACGTACGTATCATCACGCCTGTAATTCCCGAAGGGTTATACAGAGGTGTACCTATAGTACAGCCATATTTCAGCAGTTATGTTTAAGTCCCATGTACCTATTATGGGGCGAGCCTATCAACCGGGCACAAATCCAGACCCGGGGCTCTACTGAGAAATTCCAGATGAAAAATACCGATAACACTTTGCCCGAACCGGGAATCGAACCCAGGACCTCATGCCTAGCAGTAGCGGTTGCGACCTCTAGACCAACGCTATATGGCTGGTTATTCTACTAGAGGTGAGACCTTCACGCATAAATCTGAATATATGTAGGTACTAGGTACTAGTAATATCTAGTCAAACGCTTTCTCCGTTGCTCGCGGTGCGTTCAACCGTGTGTAATATCATCGCTGCCTACACTGTAACTCCATTGTTTTCTTACTTCATCGTCTTTTTATATGAATTACAAATTGCTAGTGTGCTATTGAATAGCACCGCATTCATAAAGAAACCCCAGATTGATTCCAACGAAAAAATTTAATTCACAGACGTACTTTTCTAGGTGAAAGATGGGCTCAGTAAAAACTGCCAAGTACTTACTTAAATAACTTGGAAATTTCAAGAACTGAAGTTACTTTAGACGGTAAAATACTTGATAGTTCAAAGGAACTCGGTTTGCTTCGGTTTTCCTCATATCAGAAAGGTCGAAGCGATCAATCGGATAAACAAAACACTTGTGTATCGTAATTTGTGAAACAAAAACAAAGAACAGGCTTTTTTAGTTTCGTACAAAATAACAAATTCAAGTTCAAGTTTTGGTCACACTTGGGGCGTCAATAATAAATAGAATTTAGGGTCAAACACAAAACTTAAAATGATTAAATAATTTTGTGAACTTATATACGCTTTAATATGCCTTACATCGTTCTCAATAAAACTGTATCAGTATTTTCGATGAAAATTGAAAATTAGATAAAAATATTTTGTCTCTTTTTATGGCACACCTAAGATAATTAACGCAAGTAATAAAAATAACAGCAAACACGGACTAAACAATAAAATATCAAGCTATAATACAAAACAATTTAGTATATTAGCGCCTACAGATAACATTATCTGATAAACAATTAACGATAAGTTCCATTCGACGACTAACTGACTGGAGCTGTGGAACTCATATACTACCAATGCTAATACTACCAATACGCAGTTAAAAATACAATCAGTGACAATCTGTTCCGATTACAGGAACACTAAGTGACACAGTACAAGCCCTAAGCACGTAATGTCATTGACAGCGTGGTCAATCAACTTGATACTGCATAACGCATGTCGAATGACTCATTATTAGTACACTCATTGTTTAGACACAGTATTCATAACTCTTGAGTACAAAGAGCCTGCTACTAGGGGTGACCCGATTCGTTCTTTGCCTATGATTGATCATAGCGTGATCAGTTGCAATCGAGTAACAGATTACTGCAATACGAAACGGGTTGAATGGTATTCTGTAGAAGGGTATCGGATTTTATGAAAAATGGTTTCCACTGTACTTTACACAGATATGTAAATGCAAATAATACTAATATATTACTCTTTATTATGTACATCATAAAAAGTACATACATCATTAATTTAGACGTTTTACATATTGTGATACAATGGGTGGACTTATCGATCTTATAAAGACAAGTTCATGTCCTAGCACAAAAAAAGTTTAATAAATTAAAGACAACAAAAAATAAATCCAAAACAACATGTTGTTTTAGATTTATTTATGGCATATTAAATATGCCAAAGAATAATATTAGTAAACTTAGAATAAATAGCAATTAATTTATTTCGGATTCAAAATGTATTATATTTAATAATTATTTTATTGATAAATCCAGCCTATTATTAATTCGGGCGATAGAATCACAAAACATATTTTAAGCACAAAGGATTTTATGTTCATGGCTCCAAGTTTTCCAAACGACGGACGCGCGTATTAAACATTAATTTAGCCCTTAAAAATACAAACAGTGTAAGGTTACGACGGTATTTGTACAAAAATACTCAAAACAGTTGCCGAGGAAACTTGTTGCCCTTTAAGTTACATACACTTGTGTATAAGCGAAGGTATTTTTCCAGATGCCCTAAAAAATCAGTAATAAAGCCATTGTTCAAAAAACAAGATAGGGAGTGACTACATGGAATACTACAGACCGATTTCATTGATTGTTCTCAAAAATAATTGATAAGTACATTTAAAGCTCTTATTTTATATTTAGAAGCGAAGAATATTGCAACGAACAAAAATAATTTAGGAAAAACAAGACTAAAACATGTCTATTCATGACTTTTTGCATACTGTTAAGACGAGAAATATGGATAAAAATACTCAAGTGTGTGTGATATTTTGTGACATGACCCAGGCATTCGATTATGTACAACATAATATTTTACTAAAAAAGCTTGATGCTTACGGGGTAAGAAGAAATGTCCCTGACCTTTTAATGTCGTACCTACACGACAGAAAACAAATAACGGAATTGATATAAGCACCAAAAGAGAAAAAATCTTCCAGTTGGATGAACGTAACGTTATCCACGGGATTCCACAAGGAAGTATACTAGGACCTCCGCTTTTTACACTTTACATTAATGACTTTCCAATGGCAATCAAACATCCTATGACCCCATTCGCAGATGACAGTACGTTACCAATACTTTGTAATCAAAGAGATTTTTATAAAGAGAACATAAATAATACTTACATAAAAAGAAACTATACAATGGTTAGATAATAACTTTAAAACAAAAAAAAAAATTGCAGCGCGCGTTGACTCTTTTCAATCTTGACATAAGATACTATGACATTACAATTGCGACAGTTAATACAACTAAGTTTCTAGGACTTACAATAAATCGATAAACATCAACTGCTGGACATAGGCCTCCCCCAAAAAGGGGGGGATTTGCCATAATAGCCACGCTTGGCAGGCGGGTTGGCAATCGCAGTATGGTTTTAAAAATGCATAGAGCACGCTGCTGCCCTTTCTCTAGTAAATCCCTTAGTCGCCTTTTACGACACCCACGGGAAGAAATGGGATGGTGCTATTCTTTACGTCCGGCACCAAACGGAACTATATTGATAATAGGTATTATATTGAAATTAATTATTACCAAACATAATATTTGCACGCCATATTAAGTGGCAAACATCTTGTCTGAACCTTTATTTTATTTTATTGTTTATCCTGCATGATTTTTTATTCTTGTATGTGCACACATGTTTGAGCAAATACATTAAGTATCTTTATCTTTAATAAAGCCATCACTAACGTAAGGTCAAAAATATAAGGAAAACAAAATTCCTTATAGTTCACATGAGAGCCGTGCAAGAGGAGTAAGAGCCGTATCACGTACCCGACTCCCACATTGAAGCCATTTAATTTAAGACCAAAATGTTTTCACGCATCAACCCTGACAGATGGGTAACGTAGAGTGACGTGTGTGTGAATGTAAGCGAAGTCAGCGCTTTTTTCATTCATAAATGTGTATATTTTAAACTAGACTGTACGAGTATTGTTGATCGAAAACTTAGTAGTGTTATGTGGAGGGAAGCGCTGTGGCGCTGTGGTGCAGGCGACCGCGTGCCGCATGCCCGGACCGTTATGCGAACATATCTACTGAGTACCAACTGTGAACCAAGTTTAAATGACTGACTGCACAAGGCGAACGTGAATTTTGCTGCACGGAATTTCACTGCTATTCTTGCAACGTTTTTTTAAACTGAATCCTGCCAACTTTTTCACATGAATCTTTAAAAGGCTTATTTGCTGGCGATACAGCTAAAGAATAAAAATATCAAGTCGGCAATGTTTATTACAATACAATAGCGAAGATAAACTGATTTGCACAATCAAGTTAGCCACGATTCCTTTGACACAGTTATGTTTCTCACAAATCGGTTATGGTTAATTTATTTACTTGTTAGTTTCGGCTGTAGGTAACTTTGTCATGAATATATCTTTCTGAGTTTAATCTGTTTCACTTATTCTTAGCAAGAACTGTTGCAATTTTTATTTTCGAATGTAAAGTAAGATTGTATAGCTGAATTACCGTTAGCTTTAGTTGAACTTGAACACATGCCGTTCAGAATAGCGGCACTAATAAAGTTACCTCCCTTCGGTCTATTGTAAACTAAAGATATTCAAAAAATTCAATTCAAAGAACATATTAAAAAGCAATCATTTAAAAATGAATGCGGACGACGCGGACGCAGCGCATAGTTTTACAAAAACTATATTTTTTATATCTTTGTATAATTTCTGTAAACAAGACGATTGGAAAGACTATTATTATTGTTCACACCTTGAAAACATTGTGACCAGCTATTGTAACAATTATATCCTCTGTTTACTTTGGATTCAGTTAAGCAGCTACTCTACGTACGTACTAATTAAAAAAAATGACACGATTAATCGAGTTAAGGCAGACAATCGGATCGTTGTCGATATTATGGGTTGTTTAAACTGCACGGAGAGCGTTGACTGCCCTTATCTTATCATTACACTAGATAATATGCCACAAAAACTTGTTTATGACCATCCAATCACTTTTTCTGTCTCAACAGTTGAAACCAATCGTATTAAAATTCATATTTCTGTCGATAATTTTATGATACCAATCCGCAAAAATGTCAAACATATCGGTGACATTTAACTCGGTTATCTCGCAAGGACGCGGAATAATATTACGAAGTATATATACAGTATTAATGTAAACTAGCTAATTGGTAATTACATGGTTATAAAATTATTTTCTGTTCCTGGTAGCGACAAGTGAGTTCCATTTGTGGCTTTTGAAGCGTCCCCTCCGCTAAATTAGTAGATGAAAAAATTCCTTTCATGAAAGACGAGATGAAAATACCAACCTACATAGATTTTTTGATTTCTTGTTGCTTTAATACAAAGTGTGCATGTGTCACTTTTCTTAAGATTGCGGTGTTGATTAGATTTTTAAATGTGTTCGTTTGATAGCATGTTTTTGTTTGTTTTTGTTAGTCATTTAGACGTACCGGAAATTAGACAATTTTCGTCTGTAACAGAAATAGGACAGGCGGAGTATTTAATTACTATACTGGACATAGTTATTTATTTAAAATGAAAAATTAATATACATAATTATGCTTATTTTATACAAATTTATACATAAGAGGTTGCTTTATTCTTAAGAAGTAAGTTCGGCCACTTGATTGATACAACGCTTATCTTCTATTTAATCAGATTGAAGCTCCAGAAATCAAATAAACAAAAAATAATTATTGTGTTTTGTCAACAGTGCACTACGGTGTTTTTTTTTTAATCTGAGCCAGCGTTCACGCAAGCAAAGCCGGTTGCCGAGCTAGTATTAATACGTAGAAGGGACACAAAGAAATGTGACGGAGCAATTAATCAAAACGACGAGTATTTTCGTCTAGCAACGTTTATATCACAGCTCTCCCAAAGGTTATTTAATTTCTAAGGGTTGAATCTTATTACTTAGGGTTGTGATAGACATATAGGTACCTATTTGTACTAAGGTCTACTATCAAGGTCTGGATTGGCCCAGACGGCCTTGGAATCTGTGCGTGGGAGGTGAAACTCGTACTTTTCTATCAAACGATGTAGAAACAAAGTTACTTTATTAATTAGGGTTATGTTAGGTCAAATAATTGAAAAAACGGGTTATTCCCAAAGTACTCCAAAAAGAGTTCCCAAAGTACTCCAAAAAGAGTTCCCAAACTACTCCATGAAAAATATAATATTTTTAATTAGGTTTCATTCTACTCCATGATAATATTAAAATGTTCTTAAAGTACTCCACTCCATTTTCATCATAAAGCTAATTTGGTTGAAAATGTATGTGACTGTATTTTATAGATAATTATGTAGATGGAGCAGTTTGAGAATTGATAACGAATAATCGGTGGAGTACTTTGAGAATAATTCCAGATACCTATGGAGCAGAATGGGAACAAAATAATAAGTATTTTTAAATAATAATAATTCCTTGGAGTAACTTGGGAATTAATGTACGAGATTCTTATCTTTTTATAACAAAAGAATGGAGTACTTTAGGAATAACCCCAAAAAACACCCGAAATTCCTATTTTGCGAAAAAAAAATATAAACCTTTGGGAATTTTGTACTACAACTTGTTTGCCTTACAATTCTAGTAAAGCCCACATGATGCGAAAATGATGAGGACGTTAATGAAGTTATCTTTTCTTATCTTCGTATAAGTTCAGAAACTTATCCGTGTTGAAAGAGCCCCCATCCGTTTAATATTCATGCAACACGCGCCGTGTAAGTAATTATTAAGTAAGTCGATAAACTTACGCATTTATACTGAATATATCCTCATAATTAACTTAAAATGTAATTAGAACAGGCGTTAATGCGCGCATTGTTCTTTTGCACCGGAAAAAAAACAATGTGTAAGTACTTACGTCTTTTAAGACGTATATATATACCCACAGTATATACCAGTGACCTTGAGTGGTTAGCTTGCGTGTTCTGTACTGAGCTCACGCAACGCGTCGTACGTTCAGCCAGTAATAGGACTCGCCCATCTAGGAGCGCTGTCCCCAATTTGACGCATTATTAATTAATTATAAACAAACCAAAAGGTATTTTAATAAAACACGTATACTAAAAGATCAATAATTAAAATCTTTAAATTGGTGAAGGTTTCAGAAAAATACGCTTGGTAGGTTTTGCGCCATTCTCAGTTTTTAATCCGCGTTAGACATATTTTTACAAATTAATTTCACTAAGTAATATAAAATTCTTTAATTTATCTTTTTTTTTCAAATCATTAGCACTACTCATTTAGACGTGATCATCAGAATAAAATCATTAAAAGTCAGTTATCGTCCCCTTAAGGCTCGTGCAGACTGGTGCAATATCGCGGGCGTGACAGACAGTGCCAGTCTATACGAGCCCTTATTTGTCGAAGGCTCAAATCACTTGTCCAAATCGCATGTGTATCATGTGTAAGTTTACCGCGCCTAATTTGGGTTCTGCTAACTGAGGGAGTCAAAATTCAGTGCCGCGTAAAATCAATACACATACAATACAGCATAATTCGATTGTAGATGGTTAACAACCACAATCCCTTACAATTATTTATTTGAAAAATCTACCCTCTGCATTATTCGAACCTCGCAAGCGGTGCACGGCAATATGGAGCGTAATAAGCTATATATAAAGAGTTTTATTGCGGGACGAGGAAGCCACGGCGCCATCTAGTGACAGAAGCTGCTCGATTAATTACATCTTTCACCCCTTAACGAAATCGAATGCGTTGAAATTATACAATAGGGGCGTTTAACAGAATAATTTTGTTTGTGGAATGAGATTAGTAGTAGATAGTAGACGCTGATTTTAGAAATTATTTCATTTTGTGTCTTTTACTAACCTCCCACAAAGATACCAAAATCATGTGATACTGAAATGAGCACGTATTTATATTATGTAGAGCAAATTAATTTGTTAATAAATAGCACCAATTTGCGTCGGCCTGGATTTATATCCTTCGCCACATATCGCTAAAAGTAATGGCTGCACAATGAATACTGTAACTGTAGCCATTTTTAGCCCTGAAAGAGCTTAAAATATACAGCGCAAAGCGGTATCTAGCCATTCGCGGGACCGAATCAAGTTTTTTTACATTACGTTGGTAGCTTGGTAGTAGAACGAACTCGAACATTCTCTAGAACGCGTGTTTCTATGTTTTTGTCTCGTAATATTTTTTAAACAATAAAACATAAATAATGTCAGTAACATGAGCGCATAAGAGAAACTCAGGCTGGCTCTTTAAAATGTAAATTGAAGCTGTATTCGTTGGTAATATCTAATATAACTTTATTTACAAAGGTATAACGCCTCAGGAGAATCGAATGTATCGAATAAGCTTGGATCAGCTCTAGTTTTGTAATTTGAGTGCTTCATAGACTCTTAATCGAATAAGTATCACTAAGTAGACGGTAATTACATTTTTTTTACAATAATTATACTTTACAAATAAAAATTGACAAAATGTAAACAAACTACAACGGCCTACGTAAGTATGTCGCAAGAAAAACACCTAAGATAAGTTCAAAAGGAACACCTATTTGCTTTTGATTTTGTTATTCATTTGGTGGGCCGAGGACGCGGGGTGCTGTGGATCAACCCCACCCTGTAGGTTACCAAAAATGTTCGTGTGAAATTTTACCCCCGCGATGTTTTGCCCTCATTCACTGCTGTAAGGATTATGTCGCTTCTCGAAACATTACGGCACTTGCGTTCTTTTATGTTATTTTGCATTATTTTACGTATTGTTATGAAACAATTTTTGACGTAAGTGCACTTATGCGGAATGCGACAACGTTATGTTTTACTTGTGTACGTACATACGTATTGATTTACTTTGTTCGAATTTTTACTCGTGTCTGTAAAATTTTTCTTTGTTTATATTGAATCGCTATCAACGACTGTAAGTACGGTGTAAGTAAAAGTGTTTAATACAATTAACTAGTGAGCATTATCTACTGTGAGTAAACGACCGAAATCCGGACCTGTCCGAGCGCGTCCGGTTCTTTGGTTACTGCACTAGGCCCCCCCCCCCCCCCACACACACACGGAGGAGCGCGCCATGATCACTGCCCGACGCTTTGCCCGCCGTGCATTACCCGTTGCCCGTCAAAATACCGCAACATTCTCGCAGTCCGCTTAATTCCGCGAAAAATCGGCACAATCCTCGCCTAGTTTACGTCGTATGCGTCAGTACCAAATGTCAACAAGATAATGACCGCTAATAACAAGCTATAACGAAAGAAAGTGAGTGAGTATTTGTTTTTTCATGAAGCTAAAACGATTTGCGACGTTGAAACTGTTTGAACAGCGTGGGTGGTGGCTGGTGGCATAGCAAATCATTCAAATAATGGGGAGCTAATTGAAGCGCCCTAAGCTTTCAAAGAACTAAAAGCTACAACCGAAAGCAAGTTAGGTAGACTAACAAGGTCGCTAACAGCTTGTTACGGCACTATGTGACGTCATCATTACGCGTTTGATATTTCACATTTTCGACAGAACTTTGGAGGAGTATACAAAACATGCTTTAATACATGGTAAAACGATAGTATTTATATCTCGAGCACATTAAATTAAAGCGTAGGCCGCGCTCGCGCTGGTTCTATACCGATCTCACAATAAAACTCTCGAAAATTTGTAGATTAAGTACTTATTGCGCGGGTAAAAAAATCATTTAGCGATGAACGCCGACGCCGATTGTCGCTAGAGGTCGACCCACTTTTAAGTAAGCATTTTGTAGGTCGTTTATCGTGGTCATTTCCCCAGCGGCGCGCGTGAAACAGTCATGTAATCGTAAACAAAAGACAGTAGTTCAGGTTCACGCACTGGAGCTACGCATATTTTAAATAAATATTAGTTTAGCTGCGTTGCCCTTTTTAGGGTTCCGTACCCAAAGGGTAAAACGGGAACCCTATTACTAAGGCTCCGCCGTCTGTCTGTCTGTCTGTCTATCCGTCTGTCACCAGGCTGTATCTCATGAATCGTGATAGTTAGACAGTTGAAATTTTCACAGATGATGTATTTCTATTGCCGCTATAACAAAAAATACTAAAAAACAGAATAAAATAAATATTTAAGGGGGCTCCCATCTAACAAACGTGATTTTTTTGCTCGTTTTTGCTCGATATTGATAACGGCAACCGGTAGACAGTTGAAATATTCACAGAATCTTTAGTTATATATTCACTTTAAAAATAAATAATTAAATTAAAATAAAACAAATATTTAAGGGGGGCTCCCATACAACAAACGTGATTTTTTTGCCGTTTTTATAGATAATGGTACGGAACCCTTCGTGGGCGAGTCCGACTCGCACTTGGCCGGTTTTTAATAACTCATGTACCTGGGTTTTTAACTAAACTCATTGCTGAAAACTACGCTTCGTATAATCTAGAAATATAAATACAGTAACGTCTAGTTTAACCAATAACGGTTGGTATATACTAGGAGCCGGGTACAGTAGTAGTGGTGCCTATAATAGAGTTACGAATGACATTCACACCCACGTTTTCTTCGGATTGACGATTCTATCTTTAACTATAAAAACTCAGCAACTGCACTGTACAAATTTTATCACATTGTATCACTATATCGGTGAAATAAATAGTTACTAACCTAGATAAAAAAAATCAGTTTCTTATTCCATTTTCTGTGCGACTTGCAAGACTTGACTCAGTCAAAACTTTGTAGCATTTAAGATAAGGATACCTCTATCACTCCATTTGAAATAAGATTAGACATTTAAATAAACATTTTTTACAGTCTGTTCAACCGATTTTGACTTCTATTGCGTTAGTGGCATGACAAATAGCAGCTGTAATAAACAGTTGGTATTGTAACTACGTTTTTGCTTTTAATGCCATCCTTATGCCTACGGAATAAAAGTCAAAAGCGGTTGAAGGGACTGTAAAAAAGTTTATTTAAATTTCTAATCTTATTTCAAATGGAGTATAAATAAAACAATTTTCTGTGCGACTTGCATTAATTTGTTTCGTTGACTGAACTTTGTAGCTTAAGAATATAACAGTAGGGAGACAAGTCGTATTTTGGTAACGCTATATTTTTTCGTTGCCGTAATTATTGATGTGTAACATCTTTCCTCTCGCTTTCAAAGGGACGGAAGTGTGTAACAGGAAGTGACAGCTTCAGCCTGGAATAAGTAGGTAAGTACTTTTTGATAGCATGGAATTAGTAAGTACTTTATAACAGCATGGAATTAGTGTACTCGTGGAATTAGTCAGTACTTCTATAGAGATTGTAAGTAGAGAGGGTCGTATTTCGATCAGTGAAAAAAATTTAAGTACTTAGCTTTTTTAAATGTTGAGGTTAATACAGTTTCTATTGGTGCTCAGTTGCTTATTACCAAGGTAAGATGTCAGATGTTACACATCATATGCTACTAGTCTACTACTGTAAGGCTCGCTCGTTTTTTTTTTATTTTATCTTTATCAGGTTATGTACCTATCTGTTATTCCTATGATTTCGATATCTTATGGAAAGTCACAAGAAAAATCCCGTTTCAATCCTCATAATGGATATAATTACACCCATTTTAGTGTCATTGTGTTTTTCCCGGAATCCACAACATGTTTTTCCATTGTAAATCGCAGGGCGTATGTCAAGGCTGCACGAACTTAAAATACTGTAGAAGAAAACGTGTTGTGACAAAACATAACGTAGCGTACTTACGCAGTACGCACCCAGCCTTCGCAATACGACACTTCAACTAAAACGATATTCAATACTCGTTTGCCGTTTCCTCTTCCAAATTACAGAGTAATTGGACCAGCAACGAATGTGATACATGTACGAGTTGTTGCTCGTTTTTGTGATTGCTTTTTGTAAGTACTGTTGCATTCAAGGTTGGAACTTTTTGAAATGTGTCATTAACAATTTTAATTGTTGATATTGAGACATGAAATATGTTATAAATTGCGGTTAACATAATTCTGGTATAAGCCAATGGATGTATCATTGTTCTACTCTACACTGATAAATGCAAGTTGTTTAATTTCAAGAGTTGCCAGACAAGCGTAATCTAATCTATTAATAAATGATGTCATCATTCAAATTTCATTCGCTATGAAGATTTTGATTGATAAAAATCTACTTTTTGCAAAATTATTGCTTTGGGCTTTCTATTCTCAATGTCAATAGGACAGCTTTAGTTAAAAGTTTCAAAGTTGAAGATACCGATTCTAAAATGATACCATCGCATGAATTATAGCTTACGGTACCATACCTCATACTGCTCACACGCATCGATGTTGAGCTATTAAAGTATTAAGCACGATTTAGTTCATTCACGATATACCTAGGTAACTGGATACTACGACAACTTGGTATACGAATAATTACGGTAGACATGATTGAAACGGATAATTTAAAAAAATACTTTATTTTGGTTTTACTCGAAAAGAATAGGTAAATTTGTTACATGAAAGACAACGTAGTAATCCAGAAAAGGACAATATTCCAAACGATCTAAGCTGCTAAACTTAAACATAACAAAGCAAAAATCGAGAACAATGCTCAGAATGGCACTAAAAACATTTTTATACTACCTGTATGACTGTATGTATACAGTTCTGTCCCAATAAGGGCAAAAAGCGTAACATCAACATTGCTAGAAGGGTATGTAACCGATACTCGGACTGTGGCGAGTACTCGACTACTCGCATGTTATTACGATATTATGTGCCGAGCACTGCAGAGTAGCGATCACGTGCATACGTGATACACATCATGAACAGACTTTATATGTAAGTATGTATAAGTATAGATGTGTCTCCATTAACCTCTTTACTCTTTACTAGCTATTTGTTAACAAAGAATTTTATTTTGGAAATAGAATTTTACTTTCATAAGTCGAATTCGTACACATTTTTTTCTAAATTTGTACTTTTCACAATTTACTAATATGTTTGATTAATGTCGACTTTCTCTGTAGAGTATTGACAAATGTGTAATTTTTGTAAACGTCAAAAGTGTAATTCTTGTAAACTTTTGTCAAAGTATACTTTTTGTAAATATTTGACAAATGAGAAAGATCTCATTTGTCAAATATTTCCTAATCATCAAATTCAAGTAATAAAAGGGGCAGAATTGTTTGTTTGTACATGTTGTGGTAGGGGTTAACACAAAAACGGCTTATCAGATTTATGTGAAACCCATAGTATCACGATAAGTTATCGTTTCACAGGACCGTATAATAACAACAAATACGTGGAAGAAATCGTTAAAGCTCGTTCTGTTTTGATTGTTTTTTTATTAGTTATGTAAAACTTTGGGTAAGTAAGTAATAATTTACCTAATGTAAATAGTTTTTCGTTAAAATTATTTAAGGCCCCATTTTTTTTCAATCGCCATTTTCAAATAACTTTTATTACGAATAAATACGGCGGATATATTTTCTGTGCAATAGCTATCAAATCACAAAACATATTTCTCACATAAAAATTATCTGACGATTGAAAACTCAGCTAGGATTTTTTATGACTAAGTATATTAAATAATAATGATGTAATTATTTATCTAGCTATCATATTTTACTAAATATTTTGATCTAGGTATTCTGCGACCGAGTAAAAGCATTTTTGTGTTAGATATTCTTTTAATTTTCTGTTAAATTTATTGATTTTGGTTTCTTCTTTATTTTTTCCGGTAATTTGTTAAACATTTTTACTGTCATGTATTAAGGGCTATGGTAAAGCATTTTGATCCGAGAGGGTGGAAGATGTAATCTGTTTTTATGGCGTATGTTTAAGCTAAAGATATCTTTTGTTTTTGGAAAACTGTTGCTATTTTTAAATACAACTTGCAATGTTCTGCCCGCGACTTCGTTACTTTGATTTATAATTTACTATGTTAACTGTTATGAATAAATAATATATTATAAATTAAGCTTATTCATAATATGCCTGGAACTACCTATTAGATTCAGAATATAATTTTGATTGCTATTTCTAAACCTATTCAACATGAACAAATATTCAATTTCCAGGAAATGAATATTTGTTTTCCAGGAAATTTAATTAAATACTCTGCAAATATCCGTTTATACACATTAACTGTTGCTTTCGGTACGTTGTTGTTGACATTATGTAGGTGGATAGTGGATGATATAATTATGATTTTAGTGGCTTTCAAATCTGTTATTACGCCTTGATATAATGCAAGTAAGTTATGCAAAAAATGTATGTTAAACTAGAATGCATACAAATCAATTATATATGTGAATATTTAAGTAGTGTAGTAACATATTTTATGAAATAAATTCAGGAAGTAATGTCTACCCAAAGCATAAAAAACGATATTACTTTCAAACTACTTAAGATATTGTCATGTTTTTTTTTGTATGAATAGACTGTTTTGTGATCTATAATTCCATCTGTGATTTTTTTCAAATATTCATATTTTCATTACTAAAAATAAATATTCCCTATGAAAGTTAATGGTGGCGCGGCGTGAGCGCGACGCGCATTTGTATGGCCAAGGTCAACGGCGATTATCTGACCCTTAAGCTGTTTTATTGATTAGGGGAAATATTGAAAACCCAAGCAATACTGGTTATACCTACACATTATAAAATTAACCAAACATTTATTTTTCGAATTATAAATTATATTATATTAAGATGAATCCGCAGCTGCAGTCCGTGAAATTCATATTTTTTTTATGTTTTTTTGCAATTTTCAGGTCAATGTCAGGTAATATCTTGATCAAAATATGATTCGCGACTATAACAGATATGTATTTACAGAATTATAATGATTAGAATCATTAATACATCTCTCTAAGTTAGATTTGTTCCCAAATGTCAAGATTTCATGAAAAAGTCATTGAATAGAACAAATCAAACTTAGAGATAGGTATGTATTATTGATTCAAAGAGTTTCGCGGGCTACAGCTGTAGATCCACCTTAATGAAAGATTTAAGTACCGTTTGGAAATACAGAAAATTAAGAGTGAAATAAGACGTCTATTTCGTGGAAACCTTTTAATTTCATGAGAGGTATTAGAAATATAACTTTAATAAACGAAATTGGTAAAAAGACACCCACGTTATGGTACTCGATTTGTTAAGCTTTTTTTTTAATTTGGTACATACATTAATTTTGGTAACTTTGAATACAACCTGAATTACTACTTTTTATGAGTATCCAGGTAGGAGGTACAAACGGAGGTTTTTTTACACATTTAACCAATTTAATATTTTTATATAAGTATCTATTCACCAAGAAACATTTATTTATTATTATTTGGAGATGATTCTAAATTAATTATTAATATAATCATTATTTACAAAAAAATATGTTTAATAAATCCTAAATGAACTAGGTACTGCATAAAATGTAATGACTGCTACAATTCTTAAATAAAAACCATAAAGGTAGTTAATTAAATCCATTGACAACAAAAAAAACAATACAAATGAACTATTCTCCAAATATTTCAAACTCGAACGCATTCATAATTCGAACGACGCGCGACGCGAAGTTGAAGCGATGTGTTCCATTTGTATAGAACAGTTGCATTCTGTAATTGACTTTACTGATAAACGCAGGCAAGGCCGCCCTGTATTCTGGGCGATAACACACACTGTCTACCACACAGTATCAAGCAACTTGTACCTCATGACTTGCAGCTAATGGAATTTTTGTTTCTTTTGTCACTTATGGAGTTTATACTCAGGACAATTAATATTTCTCTTTTTGTTTGCTTCCTTTCTTTGCCCTAAGTTCAAGTTCAGTTTTGTTTGGCGCTTGCGTCATATTTTAATTATTTTCTTCTTTCTCTTGTATTCGTATTGTTTTAACAGAAAGTGTGCTTATTTTAGTTGTTTCTTTCGTTATCAAATTGTGTTGTCCGGTTAGCCATTTTGCGGAATCATTTGGGAGGCTTCTAGATCCTCGATTTTACTGAACAAAAAATAATTTATTCATCTTCTTTATCATTCGATGCAATATTCATACGAGAGAGAGCTGTAACAGCCTGTAACCGTTCTATAGTAAAGTCAATTGCGTATTTGGTAACTAAATTGGTCAACGCTTTCAGTCCATATCAAATTTGTTCACGTTTTTGTCGCCGCCTATCTTTCAATACGTTTATTTCGTCACGAGTGAATTTGATAATTGACCACTTATATGACAAACCATGAAAAAACCATTGACTCACTGAATACCTATGCACATTTTTGGGGTGACAATACGTTTGGACGTTTTCAGGATATTAATTGAAAAAATCGTAACGTATCGAGCGGCATTCATGATTATAGTACGTGTTGATCTAGACCAAATGTGTTCCCAAATTCATTCATCCTACTCCTGCGTTTCATTTTATATGTTTCAATACAGTATATTTTTGTGTTGTATTATTACTTCATATCAATATGGAGATATTTTAATTAATTCATCCAACTACATATTAACTCTTTACACGTAGGCATTAAATGACTAAAACACGACAAAACCCAAGTACCGTTATCAAAAACCAAGAAGGTCAAATAAAAACCTTTTCTGTGTCACTAAAGGCGGCATTGAAATCTAAAACACAAATTGGCATAATCTGAACTCCGAGCATATTGAGATCTTATCATGAATAAATAATGTTATTCGAGACGTACCTACGTTTATGTACAATAGGTACTGTACCGACAAGCTCAACAATAAGCGGACACATTACCGCAATGAAGTGATTAATAACTAATAAACATTATGGTTAAACATTATAACATAACATTGTGTTACTGAATTTTCACTAAATAATTGGATCACCAGCCCGCACCTGTGCTATTGTTGTGACCTAGATCTTTGCAGATACTCAGCGACAAATAAGTTTTTAAATATTCAAGGACATTAAAAAGGTCGCCAGGCAACCTTCGAAAAAATTAAAGCGTGTATGATTACGAGTATGTAACTCTGGCTACCGGCTAGTTAGTAGCTGTTTCACCGATGGATAATATTTAATGCCTTATAATTTTAATTACCGGAGTAGAACTTTGTTTGAGTTCATATTTCATTACCTTAACTTTTCACTCTTTCTATTGACTTTCAAAATATTCTATTTCACATAGGAGCAGACCTAAAACTGATATTATTAAGGCTTGATAAATTAGTCCCTAACGCCATTTTATCATCATTCAAAGCTGCAATAACCAAAAAGTGGAGCGACGTCAAAGGCAAATTCAATAAATAAATAATGAACAGTATAGTTCGGTCGGCAACACGCGGTAGGGCCGCCTGCCGTGACTGACGGCCTGACGCGAGCGGAGAGAGCGGCGCGGCCTCCGTCGAAGTGACGTCACTAAGGTCGCCGCGCGCTTCCTACAACATGTCAAAATCGCTCGCTATAACAACGATCGATTCCAAATTCGAAATTCACGAGTTACCATACTAATATCAGAATAGGATACTTACCTAATATAAAACGTAGGTGAATTACTTTACGTAAGGTTAAAAATATGGTCATGGTGGTGGATTTTAATCAGTTCTTTACACTAACGTTATTTGAACACCTGGCAATTTTGACTTTGGCAAATACGACTTTTCAGTATTGCTTACAGGAATTTATTTCTAACTTAAGGCGACGATAACCGACTTTTAATAATTTTAATTATACTGAAGATCACGTCTAAACGAGTAGTGTTAATGATTTGAAAAAAATATATGTTAAATTAGAGCATTTTCTCAATAACTTAATATGTGAATATTTTAGATTTTGTTAAACATTACAGAGTGAAATTAATTTGTAAAGTTATGTCTAACGCGGATAAAAAACTGAGAATGGCGCAAAATCTATCAAGCGTATTTTTCTGAAACCTTCACCAATTTAAAGATAATTTAATTATTAATCTTTTAGTATACGCGTTTTATTAAAATACCTTTTGGTTTGTATATAATAAATTAATAATGCGTCAAATTGGGGACAGCGCTCCTTGATGGGCGAGTCCTATTACTGGCTGAACGTACGACGCGTTGCGTGAGCTCAGTACAGAACACGCAAGCTTACCACTCAAGGTCACTGGCATATATCTCCCTCTTAAAGAGGTACATACTTAGTTAACCAAAGTCAGGTAGATAAGAGATTTATACATATTTATATTTTGTACCTACACTTTACCTACTATATTAAAAAATATCCTCAATTTAAATTGAATTTTCAGCCAATAAATCTGTTAAGTATTTCGAAAAACTCATATTTCAGTGATATCTTACAAACAAAAGTTATTAGTGTATTAAGAAATTGCGCTAAATGAGCACAAAACGTTAGAAAAATCCCATCGGATTAATAAATAATAAGAATTTATTATAAGAAGAAATAATGGCGGGGCCGCGGAGGACTGGAGGTGAGCCTCGTAAAATCATAATAATACACTAGTTTTGCATTCCCAATAAGTAGGATATTGCACACTGATGCACTGAAGAATCGAAGCACATTCCTCGATCCATTAATTGATACAACACATATTATGAATAATGATGAGATCTCGGTTCGCTTGGCGGAGACGATTCGTTTTCTGCTCGCTTCCGGAATTTTTAATGACAGTAACGAAATTACGGTATGATTATCCAATAATACGGCTCTTTGCGAAACAAAATGCTCGCAATCAAGCAATAACAATGGCTTAACGTGCTCCGCTTGTTAAACGACGCAAAATGCTCGTACTTCATTAACCACAAGAACTAACAATCTTTATTAAAAAATGCATCGAACTACTTCGGTAACATTCAAACAATTCTCAAAGCAAAACAAAGTTTTTGTTATTACCGCCCCGCAGCCCAAACACGGTCGCCACGCGACCGAATAAAGTTGATCCACGTTCATTGAAAGCTTATAACTTGATGCTACATTGTCGAGCGGTCGGACCAGCAATGTAACTTGTTTGCGCGAATAATACGATCGAACCGTACAAAATGCGATTTAATTATGTAGCCTGGCTTTGTATGGAGCTCGTTTTAGCGGAAAGTTAAGTAGAGACTCAAGTCGGCTTTGTCCCTCAAATAATAGCATACTCTCTGTTTGAGGTCCGTGTAGAAATTGTACTGCTTCCATATTGGCACTTGATTTAATTCTTCCTTTGTCAGTTGACATACTGCCTGCTTCGCTGTGGATGTGCGCTGTGCGCAGTGTCGTCACAGCCGCGGTGATTGTCAACAAACGCAACGCTGCCGCTCAATGAAACGTGATTCGTCTACTTATTAGGCAATTATAAATCTTCCTTTTTCAACAATGTTTGTTTGTGGACGTGGAACGGAAAATGATTTGAAGGAAAAATTGCAGCGGTGAAGGTTTATTATTTTGACATAAATTCGTCATCAAATTAAATTCGACATTCGCAGAGATAACGCATGCAGAAGAAGCAGGTTACGAAATCATTAGATTACCTAAACACGACAAAGAAAAGATAATCGTAACGAGTGTCGAAGCCGTATCAATCACTGTTGATTACTTAACTAACGTACACTCGTAGCTCTCGAGTTTACACACATTGTTTGAGCTGCGTCAACTACTTAAAATTTCAAGTTGGTGAACGGCGTTAAATGTGGAACAAATGCCACTAATACGCTATGCTGAACTGCAGCATGGCGTATTATAAAGATACATATAGGTTACACACACGCCTACCTAATCTCATTTGTGGCTGATTGGTCCAACTCGCTCTGAAATTACTAAAATAATACGTCGTGCGGTGAACGCTACTGATGGGCAGGCGCGGGAAACGACGAGAACTTGTAAGCTACCGCGAGATTTGCGAGATCGAGAGTTCGAGAAGTCGAGAAACGGGCAACGGAACGTTAGCCCGCGCTTTGTTGATCGGTTTTTATGTCCAGTTTCATGTCGATGAGTTATAATTGACGCGGTTTTATAATGTTACACACGGCACAGCCATAAAGGAACGTTGCGGTGAATTAACTTGGATCCGAACGACAGGGCCCTAAAATCTGTCGTAATTGAATATAATACAAATCTTTTTAACATAATCTTTTTAACTTTTTCCTGACGTTATAAGATACTTAAATAAGTTGAATGTTCTGGTTTTCTTCTGAGAAGTTACTTAATTAAATTAGTATTGTATCTTTTGTTTTCTGGTTTTGTAATTGGACAGAAGAACCTATATTTTTTTTCATATTTTTCATGATCAATTGGAAAAAGAAAATACTTACAGAAATAAAACATTACATCAGAAAAAAAATCTGACTGGGTTTTTTTCTTCTCCATTTTTTTCTCAAAATTTTGGACACCATACTATTTACTCACCCTGTATATTTAAAAAATGTGTCATTTTCTTACAAGGTTTCTCAACAATTCACATTTTAATTTCCTCATAGACATTGAGGATATTATGTTGTTCTTCGTAGTGACATTGATTTAATGATAAGTAAATGATCTTCTTGCTAATAGAGACCGGTTTATCACGCGTAGTAACATTTCTAAGGTCTTATTTCACGTGGTAAGCACACAGTTGATTTAAACAAGATTATTGTGAAGTTTTTACATAATGTATAGAAAACCTGAAAATATGTACCTAATTACTTACGTCATAATCGTAATTCTTTTGCTTGGACATTAATAATGTTTTTTTCAGTACTTACGAACAATGGCTTTAAAATCAATCATTCTCACTCATTGACTTATTTATTACAACCGGTGGGTGCAGGTGATTTCGATTTTTATTGCCAACTTAGTATAACTAGGTATTTTTTTAAACAGTTCATGTGAATAAGAAGTACGAACCAAATAATTAATAGAACACAAAATAGATTACTGCACTCCTAGAAAACTTGATAACAGTTAAGTGATCTCCTTGACTGCCGCTAGATGGCGACGTCTGACCCCGAAACATTAAAAGAGAATCACGAAACGCTTATTTTGTAATGTTCTCTCCACGGATTGATGACGTCACAACTTATGTACTGCAACATCTTTTGTATACGTAGGTATAATATGCCTTATGAATGATATCCCAGATGATGCCAGCCAAAGCAAGGTCCTTTGGCAACGCTTGAAGGCACGTGCTGCATATGGCATGGTATGTATGGGCTTGCCAATCAGTGCAATAACTTTGTACATTTGAGCAAAGCTATTGAAATGTCAGAGAGAAGAAAAAAGCAAAGAAAAGCCTTCATACAAGGCCTTCTAAGATTAGAGAAGAAAAATATATTCTAGAGCCTCGCTACGAAAATAAAGCTTTTCGTAGCGAGGCTCTATAATCTCTTTTTCGTGAACGCGTTAATAACATGTTTGTTAACTTCCTGCAAGAGAAGTAGTTTGATGGCGTATTTGATTCAGTTAACCTCGAACACTACTCTATAAATGAAACATCTATTAATAATAATAATAATTTATTTAGAAAAAAAAAAAAAAAAAAAAACGTTTACAAAAGGTGTACTTATAGCCAATAGTAGTATAAATATTTTATACAATAATAGTGTTATTAATAGTATAAACTACTATTTATAAAATATAATAACTCCTTCAGTAAAATCCCATTTAAATGACAGATAAACTTGTTAGGAAACTAGTACCAAGTGCCTAGCCGTCTCCGGTCAATAATTAGGTTGTAATACGTATAATTAGTAACGTAATGTGCGAACTGATTACTAGTTCCATAAATCTTGTCAATGAGGATGTAGGTTGTTTAGTGAGATAGCTATTTTGTACAGTACGCAAGTCAGTGGTAACAAGAACATCATACGCTAGCCTCTTATTCTATTCAAACTCCGTACTACGTTAGGCCAGCTCATGGTTAAAGTGTTCTCACCCGCATGCGGTCGACTGTACATAATAATGCAAAAGTATAACTGACTTCAGTGCAGACGGTAGTCTTTGAGGCTGTTCGTAATTCCGTATTAAACCAGCTGGCTAATTGCGTTACACATACAATGACAATTGATCGCAATGCACCACTATTAAAAAAAATAACCGTAGAGGTTCTTGCCGGCTCTTCTCCATAGGAAACAGCCAAAGAGATTTAAGATAGATACAGTGGTACCCAATTGATAAGGCGCGTCGTGAATCTTCGTTCCCACAGAAAAGAAAGTATGGCCCCGAAGATTAACGAAAGAATGCTTAAAACTTACAATCAACCTTAGGTCACTATTATAAGGTTCATAATACACTGGAGCTGCTAGCGTGCACTCGATCAGAAGTATGGCGGCTGACAAACATGCCACGCGGCGCGCGCTAAGATGGCGGCAGCTGCCGACCAATAGCGGTACAGGAAAAAGAACTGCGGTGCGTGGAGCGTGCCGATTGGTCAATAGCATTTCCCGCACTTTTAAAATTCACCGTCTGCGCAGGTACATCGGTAAGCCATATCGATTGGGTACTACTGTACTATAGAGCGGCTATTAGAAGTAATGTCATAGAAAAATTGACATTTATGTCTCACCGAAAATAAACCGTGGTTAAGTCGTTTAGTCGTTTTATCACTACGAGATTTGCATTTACCATATTGCACAATTGGGCATCATACCTGCTTCGAAAATAATTTTCTTTTGGTGGACATGAATGCGAATTGTGACTTCACATGCAGGCGTACCACACTAGACTGAGCGACTTTTGCCCACTAGGACAAAATGTATCGGATTACGATTTTGTTCGTTAAGTCCCGTCTATTGTTAAGTAAATCATTTAATGTCTTTGAAAACAACCAATTGTAACCGTGCACCTAGCTTCTGGACGTTTCAAAAGTGCCCATGTAGGTTTATGTGAAATAAAATATTTTGATTTTTAATGAGTTTCATTTTGACAGCTGACCGACGTCCATTGCGTTATTTACATTGTTGAGCAGACGAATTTTCCAAACCTATGAAGCAATGGATTAGCAATATCCTTCAAAACTCTCGGATTGTGATTCAAACAGCTGTGTTACGTAATTAGGGTGTTGGAGTTGATACATACAGTAAATGCAGAAAACAACATAAACTGGGGTTAAACTTAGAAAGATAAAAAATGTTTAGCACAATCCTTTCAAAGATCTACCTACACAATTTGATCCAGTCTACAGACTACTTTAGAACTTCAATCTGAATAATTCAATTCAATTATTTATTTCGGAAAAAAATCATATTGTATTAGTAGGTATTAAAACTAAGAAAAATATATTAGTAGCATTGACATCAAAAACAATTATTATTCCAAACAAAACCAAAAATGTAATTAAAATCAATATCAAAATTAAAATTAAAATCCAAAACAAAAATGTATACTCACACAATAAAAAACGAGATCAAAATTAAAATACAAATTAAAATCAATATTATATTAGAATTAAATACAAAAATAAATTAAATCAAAATCAAAACAAAATTCAATCAAAATCAAATCAAAATTAAATTAAACTTAAATAAAACTAAAATCAAATCAAAAATTAATAAGTCTAAATTAAATTAATATTAAACTAAAATATGACCATAACTTCTTTAACAATATCAATTCAAAAATCTTTCATCAGCACCAAGGCTGCAGCTATGTCTACGGGACCAGTGCCTCAGAAAAGGGCAGTCTGGCCTCTCCACAATAACCTTCAGGATGCTATTGGAGCTTCCACGTATCCTACGCATTAGGGATGCCGTTCTTTTGCGCATGATAGCCTCAAAACTACAATAACTTCATACTTTTCTTTCTCTTGTAAATCATACTCTACTAATAGCTGTGCTTTTTTTTTGTTTTTGGGTAGGAAATTATCAAATAACTTCTCCCGCTCTGGGCGGAGCGGGAGGGGGCGTGTCAGACTTTTACTGACCAAAACACACCCGTGTTCCTTCAGTTGCTTGTGTGCTAGTGCCACAATATCCCTTTCAGACAAACTACCAACCCTGGCAGGAGCTGTACTGACAGCGGCTTAGAAAGAAGGAGATAAAGTGTTGTTTAAAAACCACCTGTGTAAAAACCCGCCAAAAGATCAGTGGTCCACTGGATATTAGACCTGGATCGAAAGAGCCGGCGGCAGTCATGGGGAGGCATGGCGGAGAAGCCTTTGCCCAACTGTGGGATGAGGCAGCGTAACAGTAACAAATAATTAAGTATAAGACATTATCCCCCTTATTACAAAACAAGGGTAATCTTCAGACCCAGGTTTAAACCATGGAGCTATTATTGAATTTCGAACTTTATTCCGTATAAAGTAAAGTTCCTAATACAAAACTGACAACGAACTAAGTTTTCAGTTTTGTATAAAGAACGGTATTTCAATCACTGTTACGTTCTTATTACAAAAACTTGCTCCATGGTTTAAGCCATGTCAAAATATAAATCTTGTTTTGTAATAAGGCGGTATATGTCTAACTAGCTGCTCCCCGCGGCATCACCGTCTTTTAAACAAAAGTAGCCTAACTTACTCCATATAACATCAGCTATCTGCAGTAAAAGTCCTGTCAATATCGATCCAGCCGTTACGGAGATTACAGCCGGAACAAACAGACAGACAGACAACCGGATAGTTTTTTTTTTCTTAATAAATATCGTATATACTTTCCTATGCATTTGGTAAAAAGATTTTGACATTACAAACAGACTTTTAAATCTTATTTATTTGCATAAATTTCGATTGCATAGATTGCGCATTTCAATGGAACCTCATATTCCTCATAAGGTCTCCACGGGCGAACAGGAGGTAGTTATAAAAATGATTTATACTTTTTTACTCATCAGTCCGTAAGGGTCCTCTAGTTAGTCCCATTTATGACTAAGAAAATCTACTATTTCGAAGAAAAATTACCTCCAGGTAAATTACAAAGCCTACAAGCCTACGTCCGATTCCAAGGTATGAAACATGAGCCAGGGTTTCGTTTTTCCATGTATTGCGTTATTTCAAAAGTAATTTCGATAAAATTCTTCGCTTGCTACGTTAATAAGTATAGAACATTGGATTGTTAAATGGAAACCGTTATTTTTATTACTTTTTAAAAGAACTCGAATAGTAGACGCTGATTGGAGGATATTGGTTTCTTGAAAGAATAGATGTGGAAGGTAAACAATATTGATTTATTTCTATAGCGACTAAACGTTTTCCTAGTTTCAAACCAAAAATCTGGCAAGAAAAAATAGATAATTGTTTCTTTGTTAGAAACAAATAGTCTTGTATGATATAGGTGTAACTAGCTTCTGCCCGCGGCTACCCTCGCGTGGCTTTTTCTAAAATAAAATAGCTTATGTTACTTCTTTTAGCTAATACTCCTTAAACAGGGTGTTAAAGAAATTGCGTGCCATAGCTTAGGGGTAGTTTCAGAATCGTTAAAGGAATCCAGGAAAAATAAAATATATAAATAAAAACATAAAAAAGTATTGCAAGATCAACCTTATTTAGTACCTAGGTACTAACTTAAAATAGCAATCGTTTAGAATTAAAATTATTTGATTGGTTTTAATGCTTTAATTACTTACCTACTATAGAACGCGTTGTCAGGGAAAATTGGAAATGTAATTTACATACCGTCGTAGCGTTAGGGGCGCACATCTTGCGCCATTTGTCGCGAGCCGTTTTCAGTAGCAAATAATGCGGCCGGCCCTTAGTATTCGGACGCGAGATGTGAAGGACAAAATGACAACGCGTATTATTATTTTTTTCCTGTGTTCCTTTATCAATACTGAACCTACCCCTAAGCTATGGCACGCCATTTCTTTAACACCCTGTATATGCTAGTGAAAGTCTCGTAAAAACCGGTGCAGCCGTTTCGGAGATTAGCCGGAACAAACAAACAGACAGACACAACTTAAAATTTGTTTTTTTATTATAATTACCGTAAGTGCTACTTTTATATGCATTTAGTAAAACAAAGCTGTTATTTTGACATTACAATCAGACACATCAATTATATTTATTTGTACTTAAAGATAAAAAAAATCATAATTCCAATACCACGATCTGGGGTCATGTTTTATGTTTAACAAAATGGACTTCAACCCAGACCTAAAGATAAATAGGAATCCTTAGAACAGAAGGATTGTTCCTAGAGTGCTAGACTCCCTTATGGTACTTACTACACATACATACATAAACTCACGCCTTCTTCCCATGGGGGTAGGCAGAAACTATAGAACGCCACTTGCTACGCTCCTTACATACTCCTTTTGCTTCGCCTACGTTCATACATCTGGTCATACACGCACGCCGGTTGCGAGTACTACGCACCTGACCTTTCTGAAGAACATAACCAAATTGGTCACTATATGTCCTTCTAGGGCGTCCCCCTCACGGCGTTTCCACTCACCTCTGCTTTATAAATACCTTTTGTTAGTCGCCTTTCACTCATCCTCTCCACATGACCAAACCATCTAAGCATACTGTTTTCAATCTTTGTTACGCAAGGCAACGGTGTAGCTTAAAAGAAGATGTAGTGAACATCTTCTTTTAAGCTACACCGTTGCCTTATCACCTCATTTTTCAGCCTATCATTTATAGTCACGCCAGACATGCTTCGCAAGGAACGCATTTCCACAGCATTTATTCTACTTTCATGCTTCTTTTGCCACACCCAACATTCACTTCCATACTTAAGCGTAGGCTCCAGCACACCATTGTGAACAGCCAGTCGAGCCTTTTTGGGCATCGACTGTTTGGTCACAATCGCATGTATAGCACCATTTACTTTATTTCCCGCATTTACTCTCCTTTCCACATCTTCATCAATCTTTCCATCCCTTGTAAACTGACTCCCCAAATAACTAGAACTACTATGGTACTTACTAAGACGAATTATATACTGTATGTCTGTATACGGTGTGGCGAAAATTCAGGGTGTGGTACAGACCATCAAACTGAATAACTTGCTCCTGGAGACCAACATCATAATCGTGAAAAAAAAATCTGTCGTTCCATATAAAACTTCAATACCTCCTCGACCAAATGTATGGGATGACCGATATTTTTTTCATGATTACGATGTTGGTCCCCGGAAAAAAGTTGTTCAGTACGTACACAGACACGTTGTATAGTAGTGAGTGACACACAAATGTTCTAAGATAAATATTATAATGTCAATAGCTGAACACTATCCCCTGAGATACAGGTTCCCGCCTAGTTCAGGGGTTAGGGTACTACTCTCTACCTTATGATCACCACAAAAATGATGAACTACTTGTCATGTACCAGTACTTATTTGTTTAATTGTAACTTTGAATGGTTGAGAAATAAACTAGCTTTAGTGGATTTTTTACTTGTACTACTCATACCACTTTTATTAAGTTCTTTCAGAGCTCTCAAGCTGAACTTTCCAGTTTCCACGGAATATTCCGAAGCGTTAGTGTTTAGCAGCTTTTCATTGTCGGCGTCGAGTGAAAGCGTCGCAAATGAGTTTATAGATGAAATATTGAGCAATTTAATCAACATATTTGATAGTGTGTTATTAGTTATTACACTACATTCAATCATCATCATCATAATTTCAGCTGAAAGACGTCCACTGCTGGACGTAGGCCTCCCCAAAAGGAGGAGGGATTGCCATAATCGTCACGCTTGGCAGACGGGTTGGCGATCGCAGTATGGTGTTCAAATGCATAGAGAACGCAGCTGCCCATTCTGTAGTAAGTCCCTTAGTCGCCTTTTACGACACCCACGGGAAGAAATAGGATGGTGCTATTCTTTACGTCCGGCACCACACGGAACTACATTTAATATACTATATTATAATGAGGTGAAATTTGTTTGTTTGTAAGTTTGTATGTAGGGGCTGGGCGTAGGGGGTAATCTCTGGAACTCCAGTCGGATTTGAAAACATATTTTTGCATTTGATAGCCCAATTATTGACGAAGGTTATTTAACAACACGCTACGACCCTTAGGAGCCGAGGAAACAAAGTCAGCAAGAACGCTAAGTGAAAACGTAGTAATAGCGCGGGCGGGCGATGCAATGTGACGCAGTGGGTTGAGGGAACTAGAAATTTCACGCACACGAAGTCGCGGGCAGAAGCTAGAAGTTTATAAATTTGATTTTCTCGAATGAAATTTGTTCGAATTTCGGTAAGATAAGATAATATTTTTTTTTTTTTTTAAAGATGAGTGGGTATACAATAAAATTTCATTGTCTTAAAATAACATATGGGAACAGGATTGGCGTTCAAAAAAAAAAAACTTGCTTGATCATAGTTATCTTTGATTTTACCTTCTCCCAAATTCGTTTTAGAATTGAAGACTGTTAAGGGATTTACTTTTATTCTGTGTCCATAATAAGTATTCCCAATACACGTAAAAACAGGTCCACTCCGGATTGTAACAGAGATTTTTTCAAACAGATAAATCCAATTACAGATTTGCCTGAAGCGTTAGCGGTTCTCACCGTATTCGCGGCTAGCTAGACCAATAAGGCAAAAGACCTGGCTAATATTGAGCTGTAAGTCTTCCCGAGAATTAAAATAAAGTGAATTCTGTGAGTGGATAGGTGTACTTGAGTTGAGTGTTAGTTGACAATTAGGATCAGAATTAGAAATGTTTCACAAACTTGGAATTGAATTTATATCAATCCTTTAGTTTAAACCCTTAAATTTTACAGCTTAGATTTCAATTTAGTTAATATTTTCTAAGCCTTCAATTCAGACTTATTTTGACTAGACACAGATAATATAATAGCTACACTACGAAGACTATAAAGTGACCTTCAGTTTACAAAATCCTCTAGAATGGTAGTGTAAATAAAGTCCCGCTTATAAACATTTAAATGCTTTAGTTTCGAATTTTATCAAATGAATTTGATAGAGTGTTTTTCATAAACACCCAAATATCTGTAGCAACTTACTTACCTATAACTTATAAGTAGATTTGAACTTATAAGTTATAGGTAAGTATACTCCAATTGCTTCAGCGTGGTCTTTGACCCACCTACATTTTCTAGCATTATTTATTTCAAAAATTGAAATAAAGTCCGTTAACGTCCTGAATCAATATCTACCGTGATCTTCAACATGTTCCAATAACGAAAAACCATACATAGTTTATTGTTTGGGTTCCTATGGAGAAATAGGTATTAGGGAAAGGGCAATGACCGCTATTGCCACGCTAAAGTGATTCGAGTATAGTTGATAAACTTCAACGGAGACATGATAGTATATTGAAACTATTCATCATATATGTATCATAATAGAATACAGACGTTGGTATTTGATCAATGACATTGTATACAAACTAATGGGATCGAGTTCAGGGATTACGGTCTTTCAATTGAATGGTTGACGGAAGTAGCTGTGGATGCAGCTAAACGCAGTGTTTTTAATACAACTTTATATAAAGCTGGCCATATTGTTTACACAGTTGACATCGAAACGTAAAATAATTTGAAAATATAGTTTCACTCACTGTAGTATTTACAGATAGTGTGTTTTTCGTAAAACAAAATATCAAAAACAAATTAAAATTTGAATTTCGTTAAAATTGTATAAATAACAATTTCTGCGAAATAATTATTTGGGAACATGTGCAGCATTCAATTAAATATTATGTTCGGAACAAACGAAATTGCTACTACTTATCTACATTTTGCGTTGTTCAGGAAAATAAACGTTGCCTTTCTGCCCGCTTAACTAAAATTGGAATTGAATACAGAACTGGACAGAAAGGCTTACCTTTATGTCCAGTTCTGAGTTCAGTTCCATCGGACTCTCTAATAGTCTAATACACTTTACCCTATTGATATAGAAAAAAAACGAAATTCTATGTCTCCGTAGTATGTGTCCAGAGGTCGGAGGTTCAATGCCTACCCGTTACTTTTTTAATAAAAAGCTTGGTGCTATTGTGACGATTAACACGTCTTGTCGCAACGGGCGGAATACAGATAGCGACGTCGGTTCTGTCTAGACTAGGGAATATGGATTCATCCTGCGTTGCTACATATCCGTCGGTTTCAATTTAAGCAAGTCTTGCTTCTTTCAGTTTTTTTTTCATAACTTTGTGTATTCAGATGATTGGTGTGGTTGGAATTTTGGCTGTAATTATTGTGTGTCATATACTTGACACATGAGTGTGTTATTTTTTTGTCATAGAACGGAATAGGAAATTCTTGTTTAATAAAAATGCCACTCAAGGTAATATAATTACAATGATTTATTTTACCATATAATAATACCAGCTACAGCGTGACCTCTGCGGTTGAAACTTTTTGCCCCGTCTACCCCAGAAGGGAGGGTAATGTTTTTTACTTAAGTTTTTTTATATTTTCTTGATTGATTTTTTTTTTATATGATTATACTAATATACGTGTTAAAGTGGTGAATTCTCGTTTTTATTTAATATTATTATCATCATTATCATTTCAGCTGAAAGACGTCCACTGCTGGACATAGGCCTCCCCAAAAACGGGGGGAATTGCCATAATCGCCACGCTTGGCAGGGGGTTGGCGATCGCAGTATGGTTTTAAAAATGCATAGAGAATGCTGATGCCCATTCTCTAGTAAATCCCTTAGTCGCCTTTTTCGACACCCACGGGAAGAAACGGGATGGTGCTATTCTTTATGTCTGGCACCAAACGGAACAGAATTATTATTATAATTATAATTATTGTCCCACTGTAGGGCAAAAGTCTCTTCTCATATTGAGAAGGCACGAGCATTGATCACCACGCTTGCTCAAGACGGGTTGGCGTTTTCAGACTTATATTAACTATAAGTCCAGATTTCCTCACGATGTCATTAATGTCCAAGATAACCTTAGAAAGTTCATATGAATTGGAAAAATCACATTGGTACTTGGTCGGATTTGAACCCACAACCTCGTGCATGTGCGACGAGGCCTTAACCACTGAGCCATCACGACAATCTACAAAGACTTCATTTGCCAAAATTACATCAATATAGTTTTGGGTCACTTCAAAAAAAAAAATGTTCCATTGAATTTGTTTAGTCTTTAAACTGCTTTGTGAGCTGGCCTTCATTCATATAAATTCATAATCAGACTTCCAAAATTCAAATTTCCTTAGAGAGTACGAATATAATAAACTTGACACAAATATTAGATTAAGATTATATTGAGGACAAAAAGGCTTGGGATTGAGCTGCTCCAATTTTTGTACATATTGAGGTAGTTTATTTTTATTGTTTTTTTTTTTTTGTTTTTGCTAACTTTATTATTTTATAAACAGTGACATTTAATTATTATTTTATACACAATGACAGGAATATTTACTTGTAAAGTATTATATTATTTTAATTATTGTGAATGTGAAGACTATGTGGGTTATTGCATAATATTTTTTTTTCCCTTTCTTTTATTCTCAGTTAGTGTTAATCATGGTCTGGCAGTTTGAGTCATATAAGTGGCCTACCCAAATGGCCTTTCTTTGGTATTGATAGTCGCATCGTTGAGCTCCTTATATTCTGAGTAGAGCTGCACGATTACTGACAAATGCGTGCACTGACTGGTCAGGTCCACTCAACCTGTGTGGTTCTTTCCTCAAAAGACCATTTCAGACACCAATCTACATGGTCTTCACATGATCTGACCAAGATTATGTCTGGACTTTAAAAGAGACTATGACCTCTGAGTTTGTTTCGGCCTTTCTTCTCAGAGTAGTCAGATAGGAAACGCCGACCTCATCTAGTTTTTAAAATATGATTGACGTGTAAAAGTGTTTGTACAAACCTACTTACAGAAATAAAATCATTTATCATTTATCATTTATTTTATGATATATTAGGAACATTTGTTTAACTACTGATAACAGTGTCTACTGAACATTAGGTACAATTTACGTTTATTACTAGTATGCTGTCCTAATTGGTAATTTTATGTAAGTCAGGGTCACCCTTAGATGAGTTGCTGGTTGTTAACCTTGGTGAACTCTTTTCACGTCACTTGTATACAACCTCCTTCAAAAACAAAGTCACCAGTTCACAACAAACACGAATCATCCTTACTCGATGTTATACTTCTTTTGATTTGATTTAAACTACTTTTAAAAATCGATTCAAACATGTATCCGAGTTTGAAGATCTAAATAATGTTGTTTTTTCGTAGCTTAACCAAATTTTTATTATGCAAAACTATTTAAATTCTAACTTTTTAGAACTTTTAAGGAACAGCAGCAAATCCTGAAAACGATACGATTCATTATTGCATTAATGAAGCAATAGGAAGTACTAAGCACAATAAATTTACGAGAAACGAGGTCTTAATATTGTTTAAAGTTACGCTGTAGCATAAAAAGTCGACACGTGTCATATGTACTCGCACTAAGGTTGTGTAATGAATAATATTTCTTGCTACAGAAAAGAAATATAAGCTAGATAAGGTATAATTACTTCATGTGATGGCTTTGTATTTGTTACCAATTGCTGTTCATTAGCAGCCGTGAACCTGGATGATGTTCGCTTTTTCTTTTATCTTATCTATGTTATACCTGTCAATACTTTGACGTTTGACGACTATCTCTCTTTTTTGTGCAAGAGGTTCAATAAACTTATTATAAATACATCCATGTCCAGGAAACTATATTCCTCAGCTATAGTGGAGTGACTGCTTCGGAGCTACTAAAACGAAGAATACTTACTGATTAATTTCACTGTATCAAAAATTTAAGATGGTGATATGTGATACATTATAATCATGGTTAGGTGTGGTATATGTTAAAAAAGGTAATGTTACCAAATGAAGGTTGAACCAAAGCTTAATAACTCTTCATAAAAAATATTGAACAATGTCGTAAAGGACTCAGGTTTTTGACTCCTAAAGTCAAGTTGGTATTGTTACGTCCAACGTTTATGTTATAAACGTTGGACGTAACATTACCACACTTTGTACTGGTTCCACACTAGCTCGTAATCATAATAACCTACCATTCAGTTGACTTTTACCACTTGCAAAAATACTGTTGAGAGGGTAATAAATTCTTTCTCTGTCCGTCACTGACCAGTATGGGTTTTGGGCTGACTTCATGGCAGTCTTTGTTCGAACTGGATACTTCGCGGGGATACAATCAGATATTTTTCAATGTTGCTTATTGATTGGTTTATGTTGATGACATAATTATTTAAACTTTGTTTGTTAGTCTAGCTACTTACTTGCCGGACTGCGGTAGTAAGTTGAACCTATAGTAGATCTAATTAATGTTGATTTTTCTTTAGAAGTCAGGTCAAAATATGGTAATATTGTAATTTATTTTAATCATTTCATCATTCTCCTGCCCTTATCCCAATTTATTTGTGGTCGGCGCAACATGTCCCTTTCTTCCACACTTCTCTATTAGTCGTCATCTCGGTAGTCACACCCTTTCTAGCCATATCATCTTTCACACAGTCCATCCATCGTGTCTTTGGTCTTCCCCTACTCATAAAGCCGATATTCATAAAGTCAAAGTCAAATTATTTATTTCAAATAGGCACATAAATGGCACTTTTGAACGTCAAAAATTACAAAAAAAATAGAATTGATTCTAGTCGCCCCTTCCAAAAGGTAGCTTCGTATGGAGAAGAATGGGCAAGAAACTCCACCGTTACTCTTTTAAAAATGTTTTACAATATTTTGTATAAGTACATCAATTATATAATTATATGTGAAGACGATGCACCTAGAATAAAATTACTAACAATAGTTAATAAGAATTAATAATGAAGCAATGACAGATAAATTAATTATGTGATAGATACAGGTGCTCACATATTTACAAACATTGTAAAACAAATAATAAAACTTTTTCCTAAGAAAAAAAAAAAAAATTTTCAGTGTGTGAATTTATGGTAATCTAATCACAGTATGTAAAATAAATGTCATAAAAGTAATAAATTATACAGTTAAAATAGCAATCAGTTTTTGTCTAGACTCTGGTTGTCCTATGGAGCTGGACCAGCATGTTTCCAAGCGTTCTTATCTTGGATGTAATCCTCTAATTTGTAATAAGCTTGTTTACAAAGTGTGTTTTTAATATGATTTTTAAATTTTCTTTCATTTAATTGCAATATATCACTAGGTATTTTGTTATAACATTTAATTTTTACAGTACCTACCCCATAAAAGATGTCGATGTCATACTCGAAACTTCAACTTTAATTACATATGTATATGCACAACCTTTTCAGGCATTAGCTAATAATTTGACTATTAAATTATTTGTATGAGAAAGTCTACAATATAAATTATTGTGTGACAAGACTGAACCAATTTATTTTGGCTAATACTTACATATATCTCAGTGTTTAATATAAAAGTCACAGTTATTATGTAGTCCGTGTCTTTGTTTGTTCTCCTACAAGGTCAGCTTCAAGTTATTTTCCCTTTTTATCAAAAACCTTCATTGCAATCGTGTAGGTGAGCACTGAACACTCAGTAGGTAGGTAGAATGTTTATTTATTTAAGTTGAAAGTCCACCAATTGATATATGAATACAAATACAATTTTATAGCAGTCTCGAGTCTCGTAGAATGATAATCATGTTTTAATTATTATTGCAAACATCATAATTACGAATAAGTACTAATGAGAGAAGACGCAAAAATATTCCGTGAATTTTATTACAAAACAAACAAGAAAAACAATAAAGAAGCAATTATCGTAATTGTTGAATAATAGTAATAATCAGTAGTGAACCATAAGAGTAAATACCATCATTACGGAATGTCCATTCATTACCAGTCATTTAAATATTTATTGTGACTGGCAACACTGAAGAAGGGATTGCAAAGAAACAAAGCTTTTTTGCTGTAGAAACTTTTTACTACAACACTGTAGTTAGAAAAAAGTTTTTATGTGTAGATAACTTGTGAGTAGAATTAGTTCCAAAGTTAAACTTTTCATAAATAAAAAAAAAGCAAGTGCACGGGCATTTGCTTTGTAGCAGCCGGTATCCATTTGGCAACGACAATATGGCAATAGCATCCTATCGCGTGCAGGTAATACGTACTTACTCGTATTATGTAGGTATCTATAATCTTTTAGTACCTTTAGTGTATGACTCTATAGCTCCATGGTTAGAAAACGTATTAATAGTTAATGGTAATTTCTCGTCAACTCGATCGCATACCGATTCTTTACGTCATGGCCGTCACTAGTCCCTCCCCCTTCTCCCTTGCCGTATTCCACCACCCCCTACCACTGCTAAGTACTTTATCAATCACTTGCGAGATCACGAAAAGTAATTTAGTGCAATTTGAATATTGTAGTGACTTTTTAGTTTTTAAAGGCAGCTGTGTGTGTCATCCTTAAATGAGGTCAAATAGGTTAGGATCGGAACGACCTTGCTAGTACATAGTCATAGGTATGTACTCGCCTATAGTTCTAAAAGCAAGGTCAGTAGAAAGATACTTACTAAAAGTGTACCTATAAATGTGTAAAAGTTTATGATAATTCGTCGTTTTTATTGCAACTAATCAATTACATCAGAATGCATTAATGAGGACTTTCTTCTTAATCGCATTAGGAAATTGTAAGTCTGTGCGCCGCTCCACTTCGACACTCATAATTATAAACGTCAGTTGATGCTATATCAATTAGTGCGTGCCAGATGCCTTTCCACGGAAAACCAGTTTCGGCCCTTTTTATCGCCGAGTTGAGCGTAACCTTTGTTTCTAAATAGCTGCTCCTTTTACGCTTTACTACTTGTTTTACTTGTAAATAATTAAACCAACTCTGATAATAGTACGAAGAGGCCGAAGAGTCCGTATTTATAAACTATAAAAAGTGAGAACAATGAGAGTTACATAAAATTCAATTACGACAGAAAAATAAACCGACATAAAAGTAAGTCGATTGTATCCGGCCGACGCGACTGTAAAAAAGTTTAGTGAAGCATTTGCCTACCTGCTAATTAGACAAAGAGCTCGCGATCGCCGCGTCAGTGACAACACGGTACACAAACATGCACACACTGACACATCCGAGCTACGATGCGGGAAGCGAGCGAGAATCGGCGGGCAAACGGGCGGGATCGCGCGTCTGTCCGCGGGCGGCTATCGACGAACACTGGGTTCAGTGGCTGCCCGCAATGCACGCGGCATTCATCGGAGCAACGGCAGAACGGGCACGAGCGAGCGCGTAGAACAGCTGATGGGCCGGCTGCCTCGGCGCACACCTGTGTGCCGCACTCTCTCTTTCCCGCACGCCAGCCGCCGGCGCAGCGTCTTGCCCTGATATCGGCGTGACGTTACCGCCACATCGCCGCGCGACGCATGAACCCCGTGTGAACGACACTCATGTGCCACATTATCTCGACCAAATGTCGCTACTGCATCAGCTGCCACCACACGCTGTTGCTAGGTCAATGAGATCGTGTCCACTGACAACACCACGACCAACATCAACGATAAGTCTGCCGAGTGTGAAACGATGCTAATGGTCATTGTAATCTAACCACAAGCTTATTAGTACAACTCCAACGGCAAGTCAATTGGCGAACGAGTATAATCAACGATTTGCATTGCAAAAGTCTTGGAAAACAAATGTACTACAACTACAACATACATACAACATAAGATGAATTTGCAGAATATGAGTAGCCTTGCAACAGTGAACAAACTCCTTACATCGTGCAATATGTACACCTTTCGACCTTATTACTAGGAGCATAAGGTTGAAAAGTGGTCAGGCGGCAGTGTCCGCGATAGTACATGCAGAGACCAACAGACTAGTAAGAGTAATTTTGGCAGATAACAATTAGCTTTACTTGTGTTAGCAGCTGTGAAAAACAAATTCATACATATAAATACACACTGTTTATATTTACAATGGTAATGTATTCAAAATATTTGAAGTTTTTTTTGTATACGAAATTATAATAGCGTTAATGTTGTGTTTACTCTTCAGATAGGTGAAGTGTATTCAATTATTCATATTATATTGAGGTAATGGGTAACTTTATCGCCTTTTGATTCAAATACTAAGATTCTTGTTATGGTCTTCTTGGAATGTGTGACCGCAGTCTCTTTTCAATTTTATTTCCCTCCTAGCTGTTAGGTCTCCGAATCCAACTTTACTTAGAATTTGTCTATATTTACCCATATTTTTTCAGTTTTCCTTCTATCCTAGCTGGTACGAATAGTAGTTCTCTTAATCTAGCTTCGTTAGATGGGCATTATGAAATATTTGAGTGGCTCAGTGGCTGTCTAGATAGCTGCATCTTACGTGATCGCTGGCATGCCGCACTTCGGGACTTTCACAACTTTGCATCTAATTTCCAATGATCTGTAACCGTATGCTCTACAGTTTTTAGATTTACTATAATAAGCACCTACTACTTTGTCGTCTTATACACTGAAAACGTTAAGAAAATAATTATGATACAAGTTATTAAATGTTTGTTTTGCTTCTTTTTGATCATTAGTTTCACCTACAAAATTACTAGGTATGTTGTTTTGCTTCATCAGCAGCTACATACTACTTTGAATCATTGCTTAATGATGAAATTCAATTAGATGATAAAAGTAACTAAGGAATTTGTGGCACCTTCATAAACCTCCATACAAATGCAAATTAACCCTAAAAGCAATAAACATTAAACTAATAAACAACCGTTCACATGCAACACTAAAACCATAAACACATAATTAGTGATGTGCACTTGACCGGACTTACTTTCCGGGATCGCTCGACTGAACGTGCCGAGTGTCGTGTCGTTCGAAATTTAAAAATTTCGACCGCGACCGCCCGCGCTCCCGCCATGACGACGGCCGGGCAAGGTTGGCGCGAACACGCCGCCCGTCGAGGTCATTGTACACAGATTTTGATGTCCCAAATACCTAATACACATAGTTAGGACATCAAACTCCGTATTACAGTACAAACGCTTATTGTAGTCGGCAAGTTATTGGATATTTCCCATGGTGATGTCATTTTCGTGATTCATTTATTGTTAGTAATGCTCCACTTGCTAAAACCCTAGTTGCATCACTCGTAAAAACTAAAATAATCGTTACGCAACATATTATCCTTGTACTGCTTGAGTGCATGTATCTTCTCCTCATGACTTTTAATATTGAAGGGGAACATCTTTTATCTGTTCTGTGGCTCCTGCATAGGATTCTAATGCATGTGTCCTTTTTACACCCTAAAACAAAAATCTGATTAACAGCGCAAATTCTTTCAAGAAACATTTCATTCATTCATTTCAGTCGATCACTGCTGGACAGAGGCCTCCCACAAACGGCGCTTTGCCATAATCGCCAATACTCCGATCAAACTCGATCATTTTGCTGGCAAATTAAAAGTAATATGTTCAAATGCAGGAAATTCTAAGTAAGAAAAAGATTCACCGTTATATTGTGATGAAGTCAATGTCAACTGTTCTGTTTCACAACTTTTTTTACCAGGAAAATAGAACTAATATTACATGTTGGACTCACTTATAGGATAATTTATCCTTATAAACGTCATAACGAATTTTCTAACTTTCTCCAATTATGAGCATGAATTAAGACAGGCTTAGCTTATCTTTCTCCAAAATTTCCTAAATAATCATCCCACACAAAACTCCATTGAAGTTATGTATAAATTAATATCAAAATACGACCGAAAAGAAAATACAAACTTGAGCACAACAATACTTTGTAAAATAGTCAATAATTTGGCTAAAACAATTGTTTACATTACAACAGAGTTCCAACAGAGAAAAATAATAAATGTTTACACGATAAACTTTATTTCATGACAGACAGTGAAGCTAATCTTGAACATGTTGTTATTATGTTTACCACAGTCGTTTTCGATGCTGAAGGACATGACAAAGAAACATGCGTCTCCCTCTGCAAGTCCTTTATGCAATTAAATCTGCGACGTGAAGGTTTGTGCAATTTGAAGACAATAAACTCAATCAAGTGTATGTTTTCAACAAAGGGAAATAATTCAAGTGAACCAAATGATGTGTTAACAACTTAACATGTACCTGCTTTTGAAGCTTGTTAGTTATTTCTACAATCTTTCCTCTTTCGTGTACCTACTGGGGTGATTAAGTTATATTTTCTCAAAACCATTCAACTTATTCAAACCTGGGTTCAAATGATTGATCCTTATCAAGCTCTTTGTCCAATTTTCATGAGAATGTTGCACATAGGCGCTTCAATTTTAACCAGAAATGCAATCGTGATAGCTATTATTTCCTTCAATTTTTTGATCCAATGCAACGTTTTCATCGTGTTACTCATAACTCATATGTATGTTACAGTAATTTCACGGAAACGTTCATTTTTCACCTCTGCCGAGTACACTGAAAGCATATTCAATTTATTTGTGTTTCAGAATTCATATAAGTATTTCTATATAAATTATTAATGTTACTTTATTCAATTTCACTATCATTAATATTTAAGTATTGGGTGTGATAGATACACTTCATTTTCGGAGCACCCTTTAAACTTTCATGACTTTATTGCGATTAATTACTTTAATCAGTAGCAATTTGCTAAGTTAAAATTATAATTCCAAGGCATTTGATAAAATGTTTCTCATTAATACCCACAGATTGTTATTTAATGAAGTTCAAAAGCCCATTCCACTGACTAGCAATGTTACTGACATGGGGCTAGTTTGAAATACGCTCAATGCAAAAAAACATCATTTGAATGCCAGTGCGGTGAATGCATCGGGGCTCCCATATATCCACAATACGTTAAAAAAGCACCGACAAATAAAAGACAAACGAAAAATTCGAGACAAACGATAGTTTTTGAGGTTTTTTGATGGTGGATTTTTCGAACTAGTGCCCGAATTGTTAACCGATATACCAAACCAAACCCTTTTTTATTCCACACCTTGCTGTGTAAACGTTGATGGATGATAGAAAGTCTTACACAAACGTTGCCTATCAATACCAACCATGAAAGAAAATATAATGCTTACCACAAACATCACTTTATCAAAACCATGAATGAGCAGTTTCAATTAACAGCAGACTCGCTATTATTAAAGCGATTCCTCTCAGGATTATGTAACTTACCTACAGAACACAGATCTCGATATCACAATCTTGGAATTATTTTTTCTCCGCATTTATTACAAAAGAATGTAACTGAAAGCGTTTTCCGTTTAAGCTGTCAGTTTCATTCGGGCTATTATGTGAATATTATCTTCTTTATTTCGTAACGAGTATATTATAATAAATCGTGTTTGCCAACTATCTATCAAAATATATCTCTAATGTCTACCCTTCTCAACGGTGTACCTAGTTTACTGTTTGTATTTCGTGATTAATATTTGCTACATTTAGTTAATCTTGGCTTATTTCAAGTTCATCCATTTTATCCCTTAAAACTTTCTGAAGAAGGTATTGGCCATATTGTGATACATCTGCTTTTAATTTGAATACTTCATTCACTACGTTACTACGAAGAAGACTTGTTTAAGTTTCATAAGATCATCTTCACAATGCAAATTTCCTTCAAATTATAATTTTCATAAAATATAGGAAAGTAATTCTACTTTAAATTGTGCAAAATTAAACACAAAGCTTGCCGTCATTATTTAATAGTTATTGACAGGACAAAAATTACAAGATTTGTTTAAAATTGCCACAGCAGTATCTGGGACGTATGCCTCTAAGGGGCAATTAATTATTCTACCTGCCGGCTCGCCGACGCAGCCATTGTGCCTCGACTCGAACCCTTCCCCTCACTGCCTATTGTCTTTTTCTATAAAAGTATATTCACGCCTCTTACGAATCAACCGGCACGGATTTTTGGTCAAATTTTCAAAAGTCGGCTTCAGCTTTGATATTTCATTTCGTTTTATTATTTCGTGAACTAATTTCGTCCTTATCATTAGGACAGTTAGGTTTATATTCTTGTGATCCAGCTTCATCAGTGTGGTCTCATAGTATCAAATATTGAATTATGTTGAACCATAAAATCTGTTTTATATTTATGTCGTAATAGGTTAATGATGAGATGAACCACTTTGAAATGATTAAACACTAAATTGAAATCGATCTGAATTTACAAACACATTGTTTGGCCATTGGATTAATATTGTAACAACATTTAATAAACTAAACAGAATAAAATTTAAAGCACAAGTATAGAATCGGCATAGTTTAAGCAAGATATAGAAATAGAAATTTGCTTATAATGTAGGTACTTATACAGATTATAGATGTAATTTATGTAAACAGTCCCGATAAATTTTCTAACAATAGGTTTTATTTGAATATAGAATTGAATTATTATTAATAAAACATTAATAGAACTCTATACCAATTGGGTATTTAGTAAAAACAGTAGGTAAGTGAATCTACATATTAAATAATCTAACACATAACGCAATAATGGTACCTACTTATAGAGAATATAATTATGTAAAATATTATAATTATAAAAAATAGCTTGAACATTCACTTATGATATCAAAATTAATTACAAATTACCCACAAACAGTAAAACAGTAACATTAATTACTTACAAGTTTTATCATTTATATAATCTTTTATTGTAAGTGCCTACTTATAACAATTTAGAATTTCTCCAATATTTTTTTGGGTTTTTTAAACAAGCTACATCACTACGCCAACAATTCGGGACGAACAAAATTTTTCCCACAATTTACTAATACCTACAACGATAGCGATAAGTATATCGTAGTGATGTACAACTACACCGCAATCCTCGGTTCGTCGGCGCCCGGCCCCGTTTCCTCGGCCGTCGGCGCGCGGGGAGGAGGGGGGAGCCGCGGGGTGCCGCGCGGGGCGGGGTAGCCCCGCTAAACGGGATGCGCGCCTCCAATTTACATTTATGAAGTCCCGTAACAGATTCCGGGATGTTTACTTTCGATAATTAAAAATGTCTCAGGTGTGTGGTGTGAGACGCATAATAGAGCGCTGATCCGGACGATATATCGGTAATTGTAACGCACCTATTAGCCGATGCTTTTCTGTTTGTGCTATTAAAAGGATGGCCGAAGCAGGGTCTACTCCGAAGATAAATCCGAAGTATCGGCCAAATGTTCGGCGTTTCCTGACTACGGTGCAAGAAAAATAACCGGTCAAGAGCGAGTCGGACTCGCGTACCGAGGGTTCCGTACGTATATATGATGTTGATGATTTCTGAAAAACTGTGCTATTTAGAGACATTGTTTTTTTTCCTGTAACGTTTACCTAAGCTTATATCATATAGAATAATTTCAGATTTTTATCTATGCAAACTTCGGAGATAAGGGGGGGAACGGATTTTTCATCAAAAGTCGGATACTATGCTGCCCAAAAAAAAAATATGTTTGAAAATGTGCAAACAGCGTTCTTTTATATGATACCCCACATGCCCTAGTAGCCCCACAGATAGTAGAAATTGTTTATGAAAATCCGGCCAAGTGCGTGAGGGACCACGCCCAATGAAGGGTTCCGTAATTGGGATGAATTTAACCCCAAAACAAACCTAACATTGTAGTTGAAAAACAGGTTCTCCCAAACATCGAAATACGTCGCGCACACATAAATGTATAGATAATATAATATGGTACCGTTTATACCGTTTGTAGAAACCTGAATTATTTACAGGCTACCTACGCACTGCGCACCTCTATCATCTTAGACAGATAAACAAACATTTAAGTCTAAGAACATGTTCTACCCAAGCTTACTAACTAATGGGATAGACGGTTTCTGTTATAGTTAAATACGTTTGTAGAAAAGTTTACATAATCGTCGAGCAGTATATTAGTAAAATCTTTTTATTTTATGAAACACATCCAGTGTCTAATAAAAAAAATATATATATATATATTTTTCACTTTTTAGTGGATCTGTTTGTAATTAATTTATCTTAGTCAACTGCTTATCACCTTTTACAAAATATTGCTTTTCCTGATGCAGGGGAGGAATTCTCCTGGTAAGAACCAAAAGAACTGGAACTGATGGTAACTTCACGATATGTATTGTGACAAGCATAAATGCTTTAGCATTCATACTAAAGTGTCTAATCTAATTGCAACTGTGAAATACTTATTATTAAGTGGTTCCGGTAGCCATCTGTGTTCTTCATCATCAGTTCCACTTTACGAAATGGTGGTTTCCGAGTGCAAATGCATGAGTTACTATAAAAAATACCCATATCGTTGTAGGTGTGCCTATAAAATTTGAGGATTTCCCTCGATTTCCATGGTATCCCCTCATCAGATTCTGACTTAGTGGCAATGGGATCACCTCGGGAGCATACCCTTTCAAACAAAAAAGAATTTTATAAATCGGTCCATAATTGACGGAGAAATCAATGAACACAACCTTAATTTATTTCAACAGTTTTTTTTTAATTTTTTATTAATTGTATTGTAATGTCAATGAATTTTTTATAATCTTATTTCTTTGTGATAATAAGGAACAGTACTAAGTTTTTAATTTTCTTTTTTAAATAGTTAAGTACCTACTTAATTAATTAATTGTATTGTATTTAAATAATATTTATTTTTTATTTAATATACCTGAGTAATGCTACTCTAGTGACACTTTTTACCTAATCATAATTTTGTTAACATGCGGATAATGTAGTGGGATGCAATATTGTTAATACTACATAAATATGTGCCTATATTATTGTTATTTGTAAACATTTTATATGGTAGCTGTCCCACTATAAATAATATAAAATAAAACATACATAGAAATAAAAAACATACATACAGACGAACATACAACCTTCTCCTTTTTGGAAGTGGGTTAAAAACTAGTGAAGCTTGTAACATTTGTTTAAACTTTACATTAGCTTACATGGTTCTGGCCTAGGTCTTGAAAAAGTTATCAGCATCATTATCATCATTATCGGCAGCTTTGTACCACCAACTGCTGAGTATTTGCATCCTCCCTTTTGGGCCATACTTCCCCACGGGGTAATTGCGTAACACACTATCAGTAGGAGTCGATTTCATTTTGACAGTTCACATTCATTGCGTTATTTACGTCAAAACTCAAACTCAAAGCATTTATTTCAATTAAACCAATTACAGGCACTTTTGAATTGTTAAAGAGTCGGTCAGTTAGAAAGTTGAAGCTATTTGCACATTCCAAAACGTAGATCTCTATGGAGAAGAATAGGCAAGAAACTTCAAGGACACTCTGTTAAATCAAGATATTACAAAATCCTGGGTACATTATTCTTGTCGCTTCTATATGTGAGAACAATGTAAAAAAATAAATTATTTAAAAACAATACAAATATAAAAGATTACAAATAAGCCTGGCAGATAGGAGATGACCAGTCACAACTGACGGCGCCCGTTCACGAACATGACGCGTGGATCAGCACCATCCAGCTCAACCATTTTGTAGGGAACCGAATGATCCAACACACGCGCCACCACCAGCGAGACATTTAAGTGAGCATGACATACTCTTAACTGCCAAACTTTTTTAAGTCAACATACATCATAACATAATAAACGGCTCCATGGTACTCACATTTACAAAAATTTTAAAAATGCTTTTAAATTATACAAAACTATAGCACGCAATGCATTTCAAAGATTAACAAAATTTTACTAGCAAAAGGAAAAACATTATTACCTATTGAAGTATTCAACAACTAAAACTTGATTAATTACATTTTATATAATAAATATGATTGTAATGGCAGAACATAAAAAAGGAGGGAAGCATCTCTTCCAAATATTATTATTTTAACAAGTGAGCCCAAGTGGTTGTGGAGCAGGACCAGCATTAAGCCAAGTATTTTTATCTACGATTTAATCATCCAACTTATAATATGCTTGTCTACATAGTGTGCGTTTAATGCATGTTTTAAATTTCTTCTCATTTAGTTGAAGAATACCAAGTGGTATCTTATTATAACAATGTAAAAAAATAAATTATTACATATAAATTACAAATAAATTATTACATATAATTCTCAAGCTAAATTGTGATTTGTGTATTATTGTATGTTATTGTTTAACATCCTTTAAATATTTGCATGCCATCAGTGTATGGCGGAATGTGTCTGCACTGAATTTTATTTAAAACATCTTTTGTACCCACCACATTTTATGCAAATAAACGATTTTGTTTTTTTTCGTGGTTGATCTAATTTGTTCCTATTTCTAGTATTAAAATTATGCCTGTCACTTATGTTACTGAAAAGATGTAGGTTTTTTCTAACATACATAATATTTTCATACGTTGTTGTGCAGACAAATTTTTCGAACATATATATATATAAATATATATATTTAATTTTAGTTTGATTTGAATTTTTAAATATATTTTTTTTTTTTTTTTTATACTTAAATAAATTTAAATTTGTTTAATATTGTTTTTGTGAACCTTATTATGTGTTCATAATAAGGTTCACAAAAACAAATGTTCAGGTAATAAATGAACATTACCTACAGAAAAAGTGTATCGTTGGTGTCTGTACTAACGAAAAAATCATTGTATCACAGACACCAGCGCCATCCAAGCTAGGTTACATAAAAATTCGAACGTCCATAGTGAACTCAGAAACCAATGGATTAGCAAAATACTTCAAAATCATTCAGATTGTTATTAACAGTGTGTTACGCGATTAGGAACTAGGGTGTTGGTCTGTGTGAGTCTCATACAGGTCTTCCCCGTGATCTTCTGGAAAAGTTATAGGTAATTCAACATTATACTTAAAACTAAAATGCCAAAAATAAGTTCATCCATTAATGAAATCATTACCAATGACGATATTATTTACGGCCCGTAATTAAATGTTCTAAGTACTTACATATTTCTCACATAATTTCGTAATGTGATAAAATCGGACAGATAATGAACCCGGTGGCTAAGTGCAGGTTCGTTCACAATTTGACTATTTAACATGGATAGATTATAAACTACAGAAAATGAATGCTTTTTATTGTACCTAACAGTTTACAATTTTTCTATGGTTTATAATCTTGCTAAATAGATTAAAAACTAACAATGGAGCTCACAATCTTACGATGACAGATACCTAATCTATATTTTGTAACAATATTTTGATTCAAAAGAGTGTCCATGGAATTTCTTGCTCGTTCTACTCCATATTATGAATTACAACACTTTGGAATGAGGAACTAGCTTCATCTTTCTGACTGACCAACTATTTGACAATTCAAAAGTGCCTGTAATTGGTTTAATTGAAATAAATACCTCATCACATCACACAGCACACGAAAACACCTGCCTCACTACAATCCACACTACACCATAACATATATACCCACATCTTTTATTAATAATAATTGTACCCCTAATAAATAAATAAATAAATAATAATAATTGTACCCCTAATAAATAAATAAATAAATAATAATAATTGTACCCCTGGACTTCTTGGCGGGAAAGTGATGCGTCATGTTCAGCAGTTTGTTAAATTTTCCAAAATTTGTGTTTAGCCGAATATTAATGTGTAATAATGGTGGATTATTAACCATTAAGTGTTTGGTGCGTTAGTGTAGGCAAATGAACAAAACAGTGCAACTTCGCTTCAAGTTCTCTCAAGAAGTCCGCGTGAGGTCTCAGTAAAGTGCCACATCTTTACTGAAACTCAAGGGGAGTGGGCGGGGATATCATCATCATGCATTTATAATTCATTTCATCAATACTATACAAGAACTAAAACGTGACATTGGCTAAATGCACAAACCGTGCAACGACAGAAGAAAAAAAAAAAAAAAAAAAATTTGTATCTCTAATGTCACAGTACACTTTTTATTCTTTTTTTGTTTTTTGTAACTCATAGTTAGTATAAGTATACGGCTATATTATGGAAGCGCGGAGTCTTCTAATACAGGCACTGTTTTGCCTCTATGAAGGCTCCGAACACGTTTAAATGTATTATGCTAATTGTGACAATAAACTATTTTGTATTTTTTTGTATTTTGTAAATGCTTTGAGTTATAAACATAAATATTTTTTTTTTCAAATGACATCTTTTTGATCCACAGTAGGCGTTCGTAGTACCTACTACTATGTTAAGTACTGTGTATTAATCATAAAGCTTACTTACTATAATATAATCAGTTCTTTATCTGGAACGCTTTTCCAACGTTTCTCACTATTTATTTTTTTACATCGTTGCGTGTTTTGAGACAGTTTACCAATGTCCTGAACTGGACACGAAGGAAGTCAACGCTCCGTGTTTCACTGATGATCACACCAGATTGTGGAGTGTGGAAGCCTGTGTAGATCCTACAACGGCTATAATTATTTGAAAAAAGAACACGTAATATTATAATCATAGTTTATAAAAAAAAACGAAAACGCACATTAGTCAGTATAAAAGGTTGTAGCAAGAGGAGATCATTTTTAAATGGCTCTAACATGTTCTGCTACAGAAAATCTAATACAAATATAAGATAATTAAAAGGTTAAGCATGTTCGCCCACTATTACATGATAAGTTATTTACGTTATAATTAAGGAATGAAAAAAAAAAACTTGTTTATAAAACAAACAACGACTAACTTAATTAACTAAATTATCAACATTAGGAAAGAAGAAAAAACTGAACGTTAAATAAATAGAACAAATAACAGGATTATGAGCAAACTGTATCGTTTCCTTTTTCAAACAATTTAAAATATTGACCTTTCTTGCAAATTACATTTATGAAGCAGCCGTATTTAAAAAAACAAATGAAATTCTATTTGAAAAACTAAAATCGAGAAGATATTTACGTTATAAATTTCTAATGTACCACATAAATCGGCTCTATTTAACAAAAGCTTCTTTGGCATTGCATCAAAAATAAGTATACAACAAAATACCTACATATAGTTTTCGTGGAAATTGTACTACTAGTATCACGTTGCGCCTGTCTGCGGAGAGCCTTCAACCTCGGTAAGTTTTGGAATTCCATCAGTTCAAAAAAATCTAATTTTGTATCTACCTATAATCGGGCAATCTAATGCCGATGAATTAACTCTAAACTAAAAGATCGGATTTAGAACTAATTTAATAAACGCTAGCTAGCTTTGATCAACAATGTGCGGAGGCGAGAATCGATGACATTTAAAATTGATTAGATAATGCTAAACGGGAATTTAGTCGAACAATCAACTAAATTGCCCCATCTGAAGACTAAGTTAGCCGTATAGAAGTTGTATTATATATTTTTATTACATTTTTTTTTTGTTTAAGTGTTGAGATTATTATGATCAGTTGAGGTGTTAAACTATGTATATCAAAATAGTTTATAATGTACTTACTAACACCATACCAACGTGCATACTTACTTGTGTCACTTATCAAGTGTTCTCTAATCCTTTATTAAATGTCAGTCTTGGAAAAACCACAAGCTTATTTCATTAGAAATTACCAACAATCGTAATTAAACTCTCATTTTGACCTTAAATCAGAATATAGCTGCTGCTGAATTGTTATCTATCCAAAACGAAAAATTTGAGCCTGACAACAAATGCTTTCATCGAATTATTACGGAGGGTGGTTAATGGTCCAGGAAAAATAGTACCCGAAGGTAAGGGTAGCACAAAAGATCCAAAAGGGTCGATCCTTGTTCGATCAACATAAGGAACGAATTACAAAGAAACATGAAAAGTTAATAAACAAAACAATATTAAATAGTTTTACTGTTCGTGGAAGAAATGTTGATGCATCAGTAATTGTTTATGGTACAGAGTCAATTGTGGACTTGTTTACATTACAATACAATACACCATAGCTATGCACTGCATGTAAGTATGCATCGACTATGAGTGCCTGTGATGATCGAGATAATATCTTCAATTTGAAAGACAAAATAGATCAACCATTTTTTAGGTTATCTAAAGTACATACATCTTTTATGGGGTACTGTGTTAAATGTTACAACAAAATACCTTGTGATATATTGCAACTAAATGAAAGAAAATTTAAAACTCATATTAAAAGAACACTTTGTAAATAAGCATATTACAAATTAGAGGATTATATACAAGATAATAATGCTTGGAAACATGCTGGTCCTGCTCCATAAGACAATCTAGAGTGTAGACAAAATCAAACAGGTTGCTATTTTAATTGTATAATTTATTATTTTTATGACATTTATTTTAAATTCTGTGATTACCTTAACTCACACTGATATTGTTATTTTTTAGGAAATCATATAATTTTTTTACAATTTTTGTAAATATGTCACACCATGTATCTATCACATAATTAATTTATCTGTCATTGCTTCATTCTTAACTCTTTTTATTACCTATTGTGGTATAGTAATTTTATTCTAGGTGCATCGCCTTCACATAAATTTATATAATTAATGTACCTATAAAAATATTGTACAAGATTTTAAAAGAGTACCGGTGGAGTTTCTTGCACATTCTTCTCCATACGAAACTACATTTCGGAAGGGGCGACTAGAATCAATTCTATTTTTTTGTAAATATTGACGTTCTAAAGTGCCTTTATTGCCTATTTGAAATAAACAATTTGACTTTGACATTGACTTTGAAATATAATAGCATAATCAGCCTATACCCACTGCTGGAACACAGGGGTTCTACTCCGAAGATAAATCCGAAGTTTCGGCCGAATGTTCGGTCGTGTCCTGACTACGGTTAACTATGGCTGACTACGAAGAAAAAAAAAATACGACTGTCAAAGAGATAAGTCAAAGTAAAAAACGTGACTTGAAGTCGGGTAAGGATTCAAAGTCAAATAAAGAACTGTGGAAGTAAAAAAACGGCCTAATATTCGGCCGATACTTCGGAATATCGCTTCGGAGTAGACCCCCAGGACTCCTCATTCTGTGAGAGGGAGTGGGCCGTAATCCACCACGCGGGCCCAGTGCGGGTTGGTGGATGTAACAAGTCTTAGAATTGTTGGTTCTAGGACATGCCGGTTTCCTCACGGTGTGTTCCTTCACCGTTTGAGAGCAGTGGTGATGAAATAATTTACATAAATTAAAGTGTCTGCTTGGTGGCGAACCCACAACTCGTAATTCGTGGCCGTTACCACAGGACAACACTGTTTCACTCCTCCACTCCAGAAATATAATGTCGCTACTAACTTATCCGTGCACGTGCTCCGTGTGGTGCCGGACGTAAAGAATAGCATCATCCCATTTCTTCCCGTGGGTGTTGTAAAAGGCAACTAAGGGACTTATTAGAGAATGGGCAGCAGCGTTTTCTATGCATTTTAACACCATACTGCGATCGCCAACCCGCCTGCCAAGCGTGGCGATTTTTTATTTATTTTTATTTTTTTTATACGTTGCCCCACACTAGGAATTTCTCCTGTATCGTGGATGCAACATTCAAACTCACATACCCAAACAGCCAGACCCGGAACAACTACTTGTAGGTCATTTGTTCCGTGCGGGAATCGAACCCGCGACACGCAACGCAGCAGTCAATCGCTTACCCACTGCGCCAACCGTGCTTTCAAACAATTATGGCAACCCCCCCCCTTTTGGGTGAGGCCTATGTCCAGCAGTGGACGGCTTTCGGCTGGAATGATGATGAATGATGAACTTATCCGTTACTGTTAGGCTGCATCATCCCTCAGCTGGGATGATTTCGATCTAAAGGGCTAATTTGGACCACTGATCGTTCGGTGGGTATACAGAAGTCGGTTTTAAACTCCTCTAACTTATCTACAATTCTTATTTACGGATTAAAACGATAGTTACAAATAATGTCTAAAATCGTTCATTAAAAGGAAACTAATTGGCTTAGTTTACTATCCCAAATTTTCGTAGTTGACGATGTTCGTCCAAAGTGATTTTGATCTAGTTATTAAAATCTTGTTCTACCTATTTGTTTTTCCTATATCTAAGTACATAAGAGTCTACTCGTTAAGCTGGTTTAACGAGGTCCTCTGTTAATCCTTTTATTTTCGAGTTTTCTTTTACTCCATCAATAATAGCAATAGTATATTTTGATACAAATGGAGAATGTTTGTTATTGCATTCGAGGCGGAATTAACACCCGAGCCGTAGGCGAGGTTGTTTTTGAGCCGAGATCTGTAATAACAAATGTCCACTTGTATCAAACGACGTTTTTCCATACACTTTTGAAGAAATAAAATAAAATAACGAAACATATTTTTGTCATGAATTAGTAGGAAACTATGATTTAATTTTCTTTTTTTTCCGCGCTTTGCTTTTGCCAGGTTGCAGGAGAAGCAAAGGTATAAAGCCGATAAACAGCCTAATATGAAATTAGAAAATTCAAATATTTTTGAGTTTAGAACACAAATAAATGTTAATTTGTTCATACGTTTTTTTTACTGTAATAATCATGGTACCTATTCTATTTATAAACATTATTTAAATAATTATTCCAAAAACATTAACGCCGTAAAGATGCATCTTTCCCGAGATAAAAAAATCACCGCCGAATAGAGAGGACCGTCTCTGGCGCGAGACGGTGGGATCATAGGCATTGAACCCATTTGGACTAAGTATAGGTATAACAGTTTATTTGAAAAACATACATCGATAGACGTCACGGGCAATTTTCCAACTGCAATGTAAGTTTGTTGTAGAAAAAAAAAATTCACGTGGTAAAACTACAAATTAACGATTTTGTCAGTTGTTCCTTTACTTGTGCTGTGAGACCTTGCTTCTTGCCAAATTTCATGATGCTAGGTCAATGGGAAGTACCCTATAGGTTTGGATTTATTTGCGAGTATCCATGTGTCGCATGATTGACCGTATTTTTCTATTGCGTTGACTTAGAAGCTTGACTTTTTTAGAGCTCCAAGGGACTGTAGACCTACGTATTTAACGGTATTTGATATTAATTTCAACTTGATACCTGCACGCGTTTCTGAGAAAATGGTTCTTGACAGACTGACGGACTGACTTCGTTACGTTTTCTTTTTTTGAGTTACCTAAAAAGACTGTGAACTTAAAATCAGTAAGTAAGTAAATTTATTTCGTATCAAGAGGTACAGTCTGTTACAAAGTAGGATGACAACTTAGGAATAGTTTACATCTGAGATGAGTAGGTAACAATACAATTTTACGATCTGATGTCCTAGCTAGGTTACTTAGTAGCCTGTATTAAGGACAATCAGCCTCATTTCCCCTAAAAATAGGACACAAGTATTGCTTAGACTGTTACATAATTATTTAACAAACAATTTAGAACAATTTGATATTAAGAACAATTTGATAAACTTATTAAAGGTAAATACAAGAATTGTGTGTTTGTGTGTGTATATGCACGTGGGTGTGTGTGTGTGTGTGTGAGGGTGTGTAATAATATGAGTTACTTCATTGTAGTGAGAAGGGATTCGGTATCATCATAATTTTTGGTTGATAGAAATTCGGTAATCCGCTTTTTGCAAAATCAGTGCCACATATCACATTCCGATACAGCTGGTGTCCTTACGAATACGCAATGTCCGATTTCAAGTGTGTTTATAGAATGAATGCTGTATGAATGACGTCACGCTTTCACTTGGCAAGTGCCTGCCTTAAACGATCCGATATATTCAATCACGTCATTTGGTAGTAGAACGATGGTAGCCTGGTTACTTCACTACTAACTTAGTTTGATAGTTTTGGCAGTTTTGTGAATGTAGGGGTCCAATCTAAATGATTCTTGATAAAAGAAAGAAAATCATAGAATATGTCAAAAAAGAAATAAGTAGCACAATTCGCAGTAGTTATTTAAAAAATGATGAGTGTGAATATGGAAAAAGTACACATCGGTATAATTATACAGATACAAATAAAAAGTACCTAACATTTATGTACCCAAATCTTGTAGACACAGCTACAGATCAAGCTATAAATTTCTAGTATAAGCTGATCTCGCATTGTATAGGATTTCCGTACAATGAGAGGTTAGCTTAAACTGGAAATGTATAGCTTGATATGTAGCCGTGTGTACACAAAGAAATGTTTTGTTATAACGGAAGCCCTTTTGCTCTTGATTCCTGTGCCTTTGATTGATTGAAAGGCATGCATGAGTAACTCAAAGGGTTAGTCACCGAACCCCGTTTAGGGGCAATTATAAATTGTGTCAGCGAAAGGGTTTCTTTAGGTATTATTTCCGATATCAGCTTTAATTTTACGGTCTATAAACTCTATTATCATTTCAATAATTTTGTATTTTTTTAACCAGTCATTCAATCTTCAATTCAGCTCCCTACAAACTGGTACCACTAATAAAACAAAACACAGTCGAGCTGTCGGTAGTCGCCTTAATTTTTCTTATTGTTATTTGATACTTACTTTTGGGGCCGCTTCACAAGAACGTGACAATGGGCCCGATTATAATGACCGTCTGAAGGCCCGATGAATTCCATTTCAACCGGCGAGATACCCTAACGGCTAGCGCCATCTAGGTAGCGACTGAGTAACAATGTGCCGCGCTCTCCCGACCCGAGACAGACCGTGTTTGGTTCCGTTAAATTTGCTGTAAATTCCAGGAGTATTCAACGTTTTCGGGGTTTACGGTCTACTGATTCCAGTTTAAAGGACTTGAATAGTAGAACTTTAGTTTTGAGACTGAAATTGTTTTGAAGATCATGAAGCGGAGACATGAACTGGTTCTAATAGACAAATCTGGGAGCCATAATCAAACTTACATGCAACTCTTGTCTTACATAGTAGTATTCTGTAGTATTAAATCTAATATTTCAGAAGTAAATCTGATAGACTGGCAAGAGGACTTTCGCTAGTAACAGACCGATTTGATTTTGATGAATGTTAATTATGATGATAATGTCAAATTCCTTTGGCTCTGATCCGGATATTAAGCATGACATTGTGACTTGTAGACATCGAATAAACTAGTATGAAATAGTAGATATTATATAGACGTTAAACTAAATACTAGATCTATATTAAATACGAGGTAGCTGTAGGAAAGAACTGGTTTCATAATTAGATTCGTTGTGTTCCGAATTAATAACGGTACCTTTAACATTATTAATCACTTTCGATTCATTTCGCTGTTACTGACAAGAGCAGCTAACTAGGCGACTATAAATTGAACGTTAAGTTGCAAATTTGTAATAGCTTGTACAGACGGCTACACATCAAGCTATACATTTCCAGTATAAGCTGATCTCGCATTGTATAGGATTTCCGTACAGTGCGAGATCAGCCTAAACTAGGAATGTATAGCTTGATGTGTAGCCGTGTGTATTTGTAGAAAACTGACAAGATATCCGGCTAAGGTTTGATACAAAAATCGATCGAAACTAATTTTACTTCGCAATAACTTAAACAGCACTTGTAAATTTTCTGTAAGTAAACTTATTTTCTTCAAACTGAACTATTAATATATTACCGCAGAGGTATTTATTATGTCTAACACGACTCTTTCGAAAACCTTATTTTCCAAGCTAGGTTACATATAAAAGCTCTACCCAGAAGAGGCAAAAATCGATACACATCTGAAACGGAACAATTACTTTTGCTATTCAATATGTAACCCTTAAGGTTTTGGTTTGTTATAATTTGTTGACATTTGTAGTTTAATTTATTGGCATTGTACAGACACATCTAGCTTTACATTTCCAGTATATGCTGAACTAGCATTTATATAAGATTTCCGTACAGTACGAGATCAGCGTAAACTGGAATTGTATAGCTTGATGTGTAGCCATGTGTACCTAGTTCGAATGTTTTTGTTTTATTTTTTTTTTTTTTTATAATTTGAATATTTAAAAAAATTAGAGTAATGTTGCTTAGTGAATAGAATACTTTTTTTAAATGTTTGTTTATGTTTTTGTCTAAGTAAAAAATTAAACAATTTTGCATGCCGTAAGGCAAAATGTATCGGGACTCATCAAAAATAACCATCTTATCTGTATACCTACAGAACAGAATTGAACAGCACCCTATTTTCGTAACACTCTATATTGAATCCATTGCATTGCTTCGTATGTTGGAAAAATGTGTCTGCTAAACAAGGTAAAGAACGCAATGAATGTTGTTGAACTGTCAAAATAAAACACATTACAAAAAAAAAAATGAACCTGACAAGAAAACATCCTAAGTTATACAAAAAATATTTACTTTTGCCAAACCGCATAACAATTTGTTGGCAGATATAGCTCACATACACAATAATATTTTTATTTCGTAGGTACTTTTCCATCAATCAAATCAAAAATATTTTTATTTCACATAATAGGCTTATGTGAAATAAAAATATTTGTTATGGGCATTTATGAAACGTCAGAAGCTAGCAGGTGCACGGTTCCAATTGGTCGTTTCCTATGGAGAAGAGCCGGCAAGAAACTCCACGGTCACTCTTTTAAAAAAAAAAAAAATTACCGCTAAACATTACCTATAACTAAACACACAATGACATATTTTACAGCAGCACAAAGGCTCACAATCACGTAATGCTAATTACGTTTTAAATTGTGCAATAGGATTCCAAATCATGCCGGCGAAGCCGCAGACATAAGCTAGTATGACATAAATTCAATCTATGCATCTCCATATAAGAGACTTTAACAAAAGGTATCAAAAAGAAACTTCCCCATTTTATTTTTAAAATACATTTTTGTGGTACACGTACACGGCTACTCATAAAGCTATTAGATACATATCCAGTACTTATAAGCTCATCTCGCATTGTATGGGATTTCCGTACAATGAGAGTTCAGCGTATACTGGAAATGTATAGCTTGATGTGTGTCCGTGTGTACAGCTACTGATAGTGTGTTACGATTTACGAATTACCCCCGCTGACTCCTAGACATTTGCGAATGTTCAAATAGAAAAGAAAGAAAAAAAGAAAAGAAAGAAAGCCAAGAAAAGAAAGAAAGCCAAGAAAAGAAAGAAAAAAAGAAAAGAAAGATTAAAATAAAAGAAAGAAAATAGAAAATAAAGAAAACAAAGAAAACAAAGAAAAGAAAGAAAACAAAGAAAAGAAAGATTAAAATAAAAGAAAGAAAATAATTTTAATTAAGGAACATTATCATCTGCCTAGCCTTTTTCCCAACTATATTGGGGTCGGTTTCTTGTCTCACCGGATGCAGCTGAACACCAGTATTTTGCATGGAGCGACTGCATATCTGACCTCCACAACCCAGTTACTGGATCAGCTTTCAGAATACCCGTAACGACTGTCAAAGATCTCCATATAACAGCTGGGACCCTTTCCGAGGCACGGATGTGCTTCGGTATATAATGTATAGTCACCCATCCACAGACCGACCTCGGCAAGCGTTGCTTAACCTTGAAAATCGACCCGTGCGGCTGTTTTTATTTAACAACGAACACCTGAAAAAAAAAGATGATAATATACTTACGGCCGAACCCAATAACCTATATATCACCAGTTTCGGCCTACTGGAGATATAAAAATATATCTATCGATAGTTGTAACTTGTAACGTCCCAATAATCTAGGAATCATACCGGCCCACGCTATCTACTGATGGGAGGGTGTATCGCCTACAGCAGATATCTCTTTGTATGAAAATGCCAAAGTAGGTATGCGTCCTATTATACGATTTGTTTGACAGGACAGTACTACAGATGGCAGATTTGGCTATTCCCCGAATTGCAGAGATAAACGTAAAGTAGCCAAGCTAAAATGAACTCTTTAGTACTTGCAATAATGATCATAGATGTTCTTTTTAATTGTGTCGCTTAACTTCAAACTCGGATAAATCCACTCTGCCCTGATAAGAGATATTTAAAAAAAAGTGTTAATAGTCTTAATTTCATGAATTAAAATACAGTATTTTTTTATTATGGCAACATTATTGAAGAAAACGATCCTGTTTAGCCAATTCAGTATTTAAATCACTTATTCTTTCAAAAATGTAATATTTAAGTTGGATTTACCTTCATTTGATATAATGGAATGCAATTTATCTATCTTTGAAAAAACTCAGTGTGGATTTTTTAATTCTTACGGCGAAGTTTTATATTAGGTCGCTTGCGGGCCTTACTTTTGTGACACAATTTTAATGGAATTATCCATGGGAACTGTCCAAATAATAAAAAGAAACAATAAAAAGCGGGAGTGAACGGTGTTATTGTCGCAGAGTTTACGTGGACTGACGGCCATGTTGAACAAACGCAATTACCTGATTGGCTCTCATGGACTTAACTACATTTGAAAAAAACTGTCTCATGGATCTATCTGACTTAGATAAAATATTATGATTTTAACGGTTTATTTTCTCAAAAACCATGCGGATTTATACACAACTGATAAAATTGTTTAAAAGCATTTCTTTTTCCGTTTCTTTTGACACCAAAATCTTAAAAAATCTCAGAATTGGATTTATCCGAGTTTGAAGTTAAGCGACACAATTTAAAGTAATAAAAAAAAATTGAAATTGAAATATCTCGAAAACGGTGCGCCCTAGGCAAAAAATAACAGAAATTTAACTCCCCCCTTACTAACACCCCTCGTGCAAGCACCATTCCAACATGAATTTAAGTTTAAAAAAAAAAATAACATTAATGCGCTAAGGTAGCCCGCGAAATTCAAATTTTATTACGTTTTTTGCAATTTGCAGGTCAGTAACAGGTTGTATTTTGATTCGCGGCCATAACAAATATGGCTCTACAGAATTATATCTTAATCCAGTAACTTATATAAAAGTAAGAAACAAAGAAGTTTTAATATAACCCTAATTACACATGTTGTTTTTTAAAGTTTGTTGTAATGGAACGCACGTAGTAGAGAAACCTACTTATTGTTTTCGTTAGATAGATAGCCTTTATCAATGATTGTGAGACGCCATCCGAGCATAGATATAATTATACTGTCTATCATCAATAGCGATCTGTCTTTAACTGAAAACAAGTTATTGGGTTCGGCCGTTAGTGAACAATTTGGCCTAAGTCGCACGTAGAATGTGTTTTACTGGCGGCAAATGGCTCAACTTATTATAATCAGCCGCGTAATGGCGTGTCTTTGGTCGAAGAAGTCTAGATAAGTCTATGGTCTGGCGTATGTCCAATGAGGCGCACCGGGCACACCAGCCTCTTTGATACAACGTGTTAACTTTTTTTGTAAGAACGTTTGCCCTTTTTCTTTTCTTACGTGCTTGCTATGAGATAAAATCATATTATGTGTAATGTTTTCTGTGTTACAGAAGCTGCAAGCAGCTGATACAGCTACTTGAAACAAAAACTATCACTGTTCCAAAGAACAGACAGTAATAATTAATTTTAATAAATATCTATAGCCAGCATTATATCTAGAGGTTTAAAAAAAACTTGCAAATATTAATACTAATTATACTTCCGTAACGCTCTCGTCACTTCTGTAACGTTCTCGTCATGCATTCACCAGCTTACTCCCCAAGTCAAACGTGCCTAAAGAAGTTTTACTTCAAAAGCCTTAAGGCTTCTACAGACCGGCGCGATACGCGACGCGACACAAAAACCCCGCGAGTCGCGCGACGAGCGGTGCCTTTGTGTCGCGTCGCGAGTCGCGCGCGACTGTAGAAGCCTTTATCCAATTAAGTCAAAACTTTCACTATATGCTTAATATCCAGATTGTCATACATATTAAATCTACATGTAACAATCGCAGCAGTATGTTCTTACATAACTAAAAATAGTTGAATCGAAATAGATTTAGTCATTCCGAAGTTACGAACTAACAAAGAGGCAAAATTCTTTTTCTTTTTCGACTAAATAATGCAAAGGTTACTGGCATGAAACCAAAAAAAGCGGCCAAGTGCGAGTAGGACTCGCACACGAAAGGTTTTTGTATCACCATACAATATTTAGCACTAACATTAAAAAAAAATACTTCAGAAAAAAAAAAGCCAGGAAAAAACAAGTTTCTTGTAAGGGTCTTTAATTTTTATTTATTTTATTTTTTGGTGCTATAGCATAGCGCCCACATTACTACACAATCTGTAAAAAATAGGGTCCCGTTGTGTTGGCATCCTTTGGGTACGGACTACGGAACCCTAAAAAGTATTTATTACAAGCAGACGATGTTATAATGTGTCCAGACGGAGGCTTTCAAAACCGAATTTTCGAGTCCTTGGAGGTAAAATGTTGGGAGTTCAAAGAACCTTTTGTGAACTTTATAATAATGTAAATCAATATTTCTGTGGAACCGTCTCATTTGGCTTTAAGTGTTCTTAATTATGACGTCAAAGTCTATGTTTGAGGTATGATTTTAATGTGTATATCATCATTTTTGTTACGCAATTTTGTAACCTCTAACCCACTTTTATATTATGTGGTAGAATGCATTAGTCATGTAGACTGTGGAATAGTCTGTTAAATTCATAATCTGCTAATTGCACGCAAAGATACTATGGTTGCACGTAAGTCCATTAAATTTAATTCCCGATTAAAAAGTAATACTGTCTCTCTCTAACGGAACGTATATGACAATGACAGCATTATTTTTAATCGGAAATTAAATTTAATGCAATGAACTTACGTGCAACTAGCGAGGGAAAAGCTTAAGTATAGAACGGATCAAACTTTATAGCAGCTCTGAAGTGCGCTGTACCCCACCCCTCATCCCCGCAGACACATTAATTTGTTACTTCGCAGCGACTCGCCTCATGTTCCGAGCCGCTATAAAGTTTGAATCGGACTGTAATAGACAGCATTTTAATCCGGACAACATCACATGTAAGAACTAGTTTTCTTACTGTAACTTCTACTTAAGGCGCTGACAAGAGGCAAATGATAATGTAGGCTAATGTAAACAAAATATTGCTAAATCTACTATATAGTTTGTGGTAGCGGAAAAAAAATATGTTATTCTTGAACATATTTCTCAGAACTGTGTTGTTACTAAAATACATTTAGAAAAAAAATCTCGATACAGATTAACGGTAAACTAACCATTTACTTTGAATTTCAATCCAAAATATCTGTATTAAATATCAACGTACGGTTGGTATTTAATTATAACAAGAACGTCGTATTTGTATGCAGAACTTGTTTTTTTTTTATTTTCGATTACTCAACTCATTTTTGAGGAAATAAATAATTGCTTCATATTTTGCAATAAATTACAAGCGTTGTGTCATCGCGCTTATCTTTCTTTTGTATGCAGTCTGAACGTAACAGCGGTTTACCAGCGTCTTAAATCAGTGAGCCAGAAAACTGTCACAACGAAGTAAGATAAGACTAAGTTCTTTAATCTCAACCTAAGAGTATTGCCCAGCCTCTTAGGGGATTCAGTAAACGAAATACATCCCTACACTTTAAAGTAGGTACGTCATTTTTCTAAAAGAATTATCATACGTAATAAACGTTTACCAAAAAACAAAAGGATATGGATACAAAAATATGTAAAAATTCTCAACGGACCGAGTACGGGAGGCCGCGTGAGATAAATGAGAAAACTTACCCACAACAAACGTAGTACGCGGAGCTTATGCTTCCATGAACACAGATTACACACCATACAAATACCTTTCTACATCCATGGTTTGTCTACGCACACAGAGAAGTTATACGTCATTTGCGCGGAATTTTAGTTGGAACTCGCGAATGTGTCCCCTTTATAGCGCTCGCAGACGGCATAGAATCGGTGGCCGATTTTTTGTAGGAGCCAAATGAAACAGTAGAGATCAAATGTATCAGCACACACGTCCTACAAAACGTTGGTTAGACAAAAAAATAAATAAACGAGTGAGCCATAAAGTAGTCGCTTAAGACGCAGATATATGCCTGTGACCTTGAGTGGTTAGCTTGCGTGTTCTGTACTGAGCTCACGCAACGGGTCATACGTTCGGCCAGTAATAGGACTCGCCCATCAAGGAGCGCTGTCCCCAATTTGACGCATTATTGAATTATTATACACAAAACAAAAGCTATTTTAATAAAACGCGTGTACTAAAAGATCAATGATTAAATTATCTTTAAATTGGTGAAGGTTTCAGAAAATACGCTTGGTAGATTTTGCATTTTCAGTTTTTTATCCGCGTTAGACATAACTTTAAAAATTAATTTCACTATGTATAGAAATATAATCTAAAATATTCACATATTAAGTTATTGACAAAATGCTCTAATTTATCATATATTTTTTTCAAATCATTAACACTACTTGTTTAGACGTGATCTTCAGTATAAAATCATTAAAAGTCGGTTATCGTCGCATCTGACATCTTACCTTGGTAATAAGCAAGTGACCAGCGACAGAAATGACCCCCTCTACTTACAATCTATACAAGGTGTAAGATAAATAACACACAACCTCTTAAGGGGTCATTGTCAAACCCGAAATAGCGAAACAAAAATGCTGTTCCCTACATTTTGACGAGTTATGAGAACGTAAATGTATGGAAAAGTAGATTTCGGGTTTGGTTTCATAGTAAAAGTTGTTCATAATGATGAGTACAATGACCCCATTTTTTTTTTTTTTTTTTTTTTTTTATTAGGTGGGAAATCATCAAATAACTTCTCCCGCTCTGGGCGGAGCGAGAGGGAGTGTCAGACTTTTACTGACTAAAACCCACCGTGTTCCTTCAGATGCCTGTGTGCCAGAGTCACGATATCCCTTTCGGACAGGCCCCATAAGAGCTTACATTGTGCGTTATTTATGTTACACCTTGTATAGTACTTACTAATTCCAATTCCAAAGAATTTTGGCGCCAATAACACAATAGTATTTAATAGGTGTTATTAGTGTGTGTTATGTTTGTATGTACTTTGATTTATGTAAGTGTTTTTTTTAAGCCGTGTAAATTAAATAAATAAATAATAAAATAAATAAGAAATGATAAAAAAAATATCCCGAACTTTTGGAGTGAGTGAGTAAGACGTCGTTATCACCCGATTATAAGTGAGTATAATATAACCTAATTAAAAAAAAGTTAATTAAAAAAACAAAAAACCTGACTGCAAAAACATGCGAAAAGATGGAAACAAGATGAAAAGAAAAGGAGTATCCTACTCGTATAAGTACCAAAAATAAATAAATGCAGTCGGAGGCAAATTTTAAGGCGTTCGTAACATCTTGGTTATTATACGAGTAATATGTTTTCTTTTCATCTTGTTTCCATCTTTTCAGTTCATGTTTTTGTTTTTTTTAATTAACTTTTTTTATAGTTCCCATTTTACACAGTCGGGTTTTTGGATTTTTTTATTTATTTATTTTTATTACTCAGCCCCTCGAGCGCTTATCCCCCCCGCTAAATATCGTATCAACTAATATTTAAACCAGTGTGTGTGTGGTAGACGATGAATGTTTCAAGTGTCGTCTGAATAGTACACACGGCTCCACATCAAGCTATACATATCCAGTTTAGGCTGATCTCGCATTGTATAGGATTCTCGTACAATGAGAGGCCAGCTTATACTGGAAATGTAAAGCTTGACGTGTAGCCGTGTGTACAAGTAGATTGTGACTCGAATGCGGATAACGCCGCGACAATTACCTACGATACCGCTCCACGATCTACTGTTGTCACTGTGTCGCTTTGTTTACTGTTATTTGTGTGAGCCCAATCGATTAAGTATTCACATTGGATTATGACTCTTGTTGTTTTGAGTTTCGACTATAAGTGATATTAATAGATCCAGGGGGACTATTAATAGATCCAGCGCGCAGCGGGCCGAATGTTCGGCCGTTTTTGAAGGCTTCTACATACCGGGGCGACTTGTCGCGCGACGGGACGCGACACAAAGGCATCGCTCGTCCCGCGACACGCGGGGCCTTTATGCCGTGTCGCGTCGCGCGACAATTCGCGCTGGTATGTAGAAGCCTTTAAGTTCCAAAGTATTCTTTTTTTACTTTGAGTCCTAAGAGCGGGGGGCACACGATGCGTTGCGGTGGCGGTGCGGTGCCGGAGCGGTGTCGCTGCGTCATCTTACATAAAAATATCTGTGGCATGTCACACGATGCGCTGCGGCGCCGCACCGGACTTGCAACCACCGAGACGAAGCGGGGAGGGGTGAATGCGTTGCGACGTCGGAGTGGCACCACTCAGTTGTTTATGCGTCACAAAGGAAGGGCCACACGCTCGCTCGTTTCGTTTTTTTTTCTTAGTTTTTTGTTTATTGTGATTGAGGTTTTAAAAAATGAGTACCAACATAGAAGATATTGATATGGACTACCTCATAACATTAGTCCAAGAAAGGGAATAACAGACTGTCTAACGCTGCTGGGGCGCCGGCGGCGCCGCTGCGACATAACAACGTTGCGGCGCCGCACCGCTCGTGTGCCCGCCGATACGGTGAAAACTTTGCGGTGCGGCGCCGCAACGCATTGTGTGCCCCAGGCCTTACCCTCCTTACCCGACATCAAGTTACATTTTTGACTTTGGCTTATTTGTTTGACTGTCGTTTTTATTGTTCCGTACCTCAAAAGTTAAAAACGGAAACCTTATAGGATCACTTCGTTGTCCGTCTGTCTGTCTGTCCATCGGTCAGTCTGTCAGTTTGTCAAGAACCTTTTTCTCAGGAACGCGTGTAGGTATACGGCATACAATATGTAACAAAAACCCTGTTGTTCCTTCTACATACGTTTTAAGAATCGGTATACATACGTAATAAAGCAAGTCATTTATAAAAACTGTTCAACAAAAATAATTAAAATAAATATTTAATTATTAATATTTGTAATGTTTAACTGATTTCTTACCTTTTTAGTTCTATGATTTTGACTTCTCGACTAGCCAATTCTATTTTTTTTTTTTATTATAATTCCACCAATGTTGTGCTTGTAGGTAAATGTATACGTCCCTAAAAGGAACAACAGGGTTTTTGTTACATACTGTATATATAATATCAAATACGTAGGTCTACGGTCCCTTAGAGCTAAAAAAAAACCAAGCTTCGAAGTAATCGCAATAAAAAAATACGGCGATTTAAGGCTTCTACATACCGGGGCGACTTGTCGCGCGACGCGACGCGACACAAAGGCACCGCCCGTCCCGCGACACGCGGGGCCTTTGTGCCGTGTCGCGTCGCGCGACAAGTCGCGCTGGTATGTAGAAGCCTTTATGCGACATCATTGCGACATATTTCAATACTCGCAAATAAATCAAAACCTATGTACTTCCCGTTGACTTAGAATCATGAAATTTGGCAAGAATCAAGGTCTCACATCACAAATAAAGGAGAATTTCCGAAAATCTTTCATTTCTGGTTTAGTAGAAATTACATTTGCAGTTGGAAAATTGACTAAGTTTAAGTTTGTTTTTGGGATTCATTCATCTCAACTACGGAACCCTTAATTGTGCGTAGTCTGACACGCTCTTGACCGGTTTTTTTTATTTTGCACCATAGTCAGCCATAGTTAGCCGTAGTCAAGAAACGGCCGAACATTCGGCCGATACTTAGGATTTATGTTCGGAGTAGACCCCCTGTAGTGTTAAGACTGGTTAATTTTGGGAGTATAAGTATTGGGATTGTCATCAACCTACTTTTATCAGGACGTGAAAGAAAATAGCTTTTGGGAAACGGTTGTGTGGGAAAGGATACTTGTACGGTGGCAAAAATAATCCTATTAATCCAAGAACCATGACTTTATTTATAAGCCTACAATCATCATAAATGTGACTTCTAATTGCTGGGACAAAAACTCTAAAAGAAAAAATATATTTATTTGATGAGTTTTTTTTTGATTCTTCAACCGCACGTAGCATGTCACTTGAAATAAGTTTAAATACCTTTAAAATATGTTGTTCTTGGCGGGAAAGTGAAGCGTCATTTTCAGCAGTTTTGTTTTTTTTTTCCAAAATTTGTGTTTAGCCGAATATTAATGTGTAATGTGGTGGATTATTAACCATAAACCCTCTTATTCCTAAACAAGGTTTATCTTCAGACCCAGGTTTAAAACATGGAGCCATTATTGAATTTCGAACTTTATAACGACTATGGTAATGTTCCTAAACACAAAACTGACAACTTAGTACCGAACTAAGTTTTCAGTTTTGTAAAAAGAACCGTATTTCAATCACTGTTACGTTCTTATTACAAAAACTGGCTCCATGGTTTAAGCCATGTCAAATATAAATCTTGTTTTGTAATAAGGCGGTTAGTGTTTGTGAACGTGCATTAGTGTAGGCAAATGAAACAAAACAGTGCAACATCGCTTCCAGGGCCTGCGGTCTCGACATACATAGCGATCGCTTTACGACAATTTTCGGTCGCAAAGTCCTAATGGAGTCCCTAGACGGTCAAAAATGCTTGACAAGATTGTGATTTTATCAAGCAATTGTTGCCGTCTAGAGATCCCGTTAGGACTTTGCGATCGAATTCGGTCGTAAAGCAATCGTTATCTATGTCGAGACTGCAGGGCCAGTTCGCTCAAGAAGTCCGCGTGAGGTCTCAGTAAAGTGCCACGTCTTTACTGAAACTCAAGAGGAGCGTACGGGCAGGGGCATAATCTATCATGCATTGTTTATAATTCATTTTATAATTATTTAAACAAGTTTTGTAACTAAATAAAGACTTGGCTAAAAGGTTCCAGCAACCAGGCCAATAAAAATGTGTATAAAAATAACCTGTTTAAATTAAATATATGTTTTTTATATGGTGTAAACTTCACAGACGTGATGGGTTTATATAACTAAACACGATAATATAAAAAAAAGATTTTCACACCTCATAACAAAACCAAAAGCGGTCGTAGACCCCAAATTTATTTTTATCAAATCTTTTTAATTTTTATTTATTTGTGTTTAGATATCGAAAGGTAATCACGTCTGTGGAGTTTTGCTAGCTAATTTAATTAACTGTAGTGATATCGCGGGCGCAACAGGCAGGGCGACACTTTCCATGAAGTTCCTTCTCATAAAATTGTGCCACTAGTGTCGAGTCGCGCCTGTCTGCGGGAGCCTTCAGGTTTTGCGTATCATCATCATCATCATTTCAGCCGATGACGTCCACTGCTGGACATTGGCCTCTCCCAAAAAGGGGCGATTTGCCATAATCGCCACGCTTGGCAGGCGGGTTGGCGATCGCAGCATGGTTTAAAAAAATAATGCATAAGAGAACGCTGCTGCCCATTCTCTAGTAAGTCCCTTAGTCGCCTTTTACGACACCCACGGGAAGAAATGGGATCTGAAATGAGGTTTTGCGTATGCACAGGCTAAACTCAGATCAAATGTTGTTCTCAGCAATGTTGTTGTTTAAAGAATCTAAATATTTTTTGCAACAGTCAGAGGGTTTTCCAAGCTATACGGGTGTGTGACCACCAATGGCAAAAGTGCGTGGTCCCTTCCTATCCTGTTAAACTGCTGTGACCCATTTACACTAGCATGTAAACAGGGCCCCAAGTCTGCTATATTTATAAATTCAGTCATTCCAACACGATCCCATTGTCACGCCATTGTCATTTTACTAAAAGTTCGTAATCTGCTAAATTCATAATGGTCGATCATTGGTCGGTCAATGTTCTCGTAATAGAATTGTGTTATTATAATGGCATTGTCTTATTGCCATTATTATAAAACCCATTAGTAGAAATGTCATTCATTTGTCATTGTGTACGAGTAGAAAGTCATAATGACGCCATTAAAATAGTAGATTACCAAACTTGTCAAAATCAACAATTATGAAATCAATGATCGACCATTCTGACACTATTGTAATAGCAGACTTGAGGCCCTGTTAGCTTGCATGCTTTTTTATGTGGGCGTCCAAGCATAACGGGTCCAGTTGTGGTGTATTGAGTTAAGACTAGGTTCGGTATCTTGAATAGACAATTGATAATATGGATTCAAAAAACATTCAAAATCTGGCACATTTTTTTAATCAGACATTTGAATTTGAATCTCTGAAAAAGCTTGATTTGAGAAAAAGCCTTTTCAAATTTTACATCGACAAATGATACCTTTTTACTACTTAAACTTTTCTCTTAAAATTTCTGGTACTTAGTAACATCATAATCAGTCATTTACTATGAACTTGTAGATTGAACATTAATTAATAATCAATTAAAATCGCGAAATGCAATTTTATCACACAACTTTACAAAACTGCGTATATCTCGGAAAGTAAAAGCCGAGAACTGGACCCTTTTTGCTTGGACATATTAGAAGCATTGGATTATTTTCACAATGTATTTCTTAAGCGAGAAATAGACCATCCTGTTTGTGTCAGCGCCAAGCTTCAACTGCTTCTGCATACGGTTCATGAAGCTTCCAGCTATCAGAACTTAGCCAAGCTCTGATGCCCTGAAGCTTGCCAACAAATAGCAGAATAACTTTAAAACTAACCTGCTCACAGCTCAAGTATGTACCAGCTTGGTGACAACAGGCACTACCAACTATGTGGTGACGTTGGTCACCAATATATACCTGAATCTGTAACTTGTACTTCTGGCTTCGTTTTGAGGAGTTTGTTCATCAGCGGAGCCATACAGGTCTTCTTATCTAACTAAGCAAACATTGGACAGTAATCAGAACTCAAATTCAAATTAAAAATAATTATTTTATTACTCATTAACCTACATGGGCATTTATAAAACGTCAGAAGCTAAGCTAAACGCAGGGTTCCAATTGGTCGATTCCTAAGGAGCAGAGCCGGCAAGAAACTCCACGGTTACTCTTTGAAAAAAATTGGCTTTTACAATGTTTACAAATTACAGTGTTAAGGCGACGTTAACCGACTTTTAATGATTTTGTACTGAAGATCACGTCTAAACGAGTAGTGTTAACGATTTGAAAAAAATATATGTTAAATTAGAACATTTAATCAGTAACTTAATATGTGAATATTTTAGAATATGTTTATATCACATAGTGAAATTAATTTATAAAGTTATGTCTAACGCGGATAAAAAACTGAGAATGGCGCAAAATCTACCAAACGTATTATTCTGAAACTTTTACCAATTTAAAGATAATTTAATTATTGATCTTTTAGTATACGCATTTTATTAAAATATCTTTTGGTTTGTGTATAATAAATTAATAATGCGTCAAATTGGGGACAGCGCTCCTTGATGGGCGAGTCCTATTACTGGCTGAACGTACGACGCGTTGCGTGAGCTCAGTACAGAACACGCAAGCTAACCACTCAAGGTCACTGGCATATATCGCCGTCTTAATAGGCATGGGAGGACAGTGTAGGCCTGTCAACAAGTACCAGGTGCTTAACAAAATAGAACGATGCTGGTGGCCATTTCATCAATCCAATAATATTACTATATTATTATTATTATTTATATTTAGCACAAGTCAATAATAAATAAGTAAATCAAATAAACAATTTGCATCACAAAAGAACACGCCAGTAATTCGTTGCTATAAACGATGAATGAAGAAAAGCTTTAGTTATTTATAATAAAGTAGATAGGTATAAAAGTCGTAAGCCAATAATAATGTAACAGGGCTTCGAAGATTTAAGCTTATTGTTAGCGCAGTGCAGCGAGCGAAGTGGTCCAGCCATCCAGCCACCCGGCTTCGGAGAAAACTTCCATTCATAAACATTTTATAGGACACCGCGTGATTTGTGACGCTTTATCTGAAAATTTTAAACGTGTTTCTTTGGAATTGTGTTTTTGTTGTCCTCGTTATGTTGTGTTAAATTAGAAGTCGATTAAAGCCTCATTTACACGATGTAAATTTCTTGCCTGTGGCATATCATAAAATTGAAGCAACGAATGACTCGCATCGTTTAAATACTGTTTAACTTATGGTATGGACAGGCAATTAAATCGCACCGTGTAAATCAGGTTTATTATACAATATTATGTCGATAAAGCGCCTAAGTATCTATGACTAATTATGAGTACCCTTAGTTCTTTTGAAATAAAGAACACCTCTTTAATATAGTTATCTCTGTATATCGATATAATTTGCTTAGATTTAAATAAATAACATCTCTTTAATATAGTTTTCTCTGTGTAACGATATAATTTGCTTAGCTTTAAATAAAGAACATCTCTTTAATATAGTTTTCTCTGTTTAGCGATATAATTTGCTTAGCTTTAAATAAAGAACATCTCTTTATTATAGTTTTCTCTGTATAACGATGTAATTGGCTTAGCTTTAAATAAATAACATCTCTTTATGATAGTGTTCTCTGTATAACGATATAATTTTCTGAGCTTTAAATAATTAATAATAAAGTTGACCACATAATCAAGTTGGTTAAAAGTTAAAGAAGATTTTTTGGTTTTATGAAACAAACGAACGCAATCTTCATACGTCAATGTTTTTCCCGAAATATGGTTTTTCAGAACATTTTCCTCTCTTCCGTTATCTGCAACGTTACAAAGCATTCAAAGGTCTGGCTCTTTATATTTATTGAAACTATAGTTATGCACAAGTAAAAATAAAATTTTCAAAGGCGGACTTAACGCCTGAGGGATTTTCTACCAGATGGGGGGGTTGTAGAGACAAAACATGGCAGGCTGTGCAACATAGTATATAATAGAATATTCATTTATTTGCTCAAAATGTAGGTATCACTATCACTACATAGTATAAAACAAAGTCGCTTCCCGCTTCCTGTCTGTCCCTATATATGCTTAGATCTTTATATACAGGGTGTTAAAGTAACTACGTGCCATAGCTTAAAGGTAGGTTCAGTATCGATGAAGGAACCCAGGAAAAAAAAATAAAAAAAAAACAAAAATTAAAACAAAAAGATATTGCAAGATTAACCTAATTTAGTACCTATTAACTTAAAATAGACATGGCAGAATATTGTATGTCAATGTTACATGAATGTTTACTTTGAAAAGTATTATATTTACTGCTTTAATTTATTGTGAATGTGAGAACTATAATGGTAATTTTTTTTTTTTATATTTTCCTTTTTTTTTCTTTTTCTCAATTAAGTTTTAATGATGGTCTGGCATTTTGAGCGCTTTATACGGCCTACCCAAATGTCATTTCTTTGGTATTGTTCGTCGAGTCGTTGAGCTCCTAAGTTTTGAGTTGAGATGCACTGTCAGTAATCACTGACAAATGCTTACACTGATTGGACAGGTCCGCTCAAATTTGTGTGGTTCTTTCCTCAAAAGACCATTTCAGACACGGATCTACTTGGTCCTCACATGATCTGACCAAGATTTTGTCTGGACTTTAAAAGAGACTTTGACCCCTGAGTTTGTTTCGCCGTTTCTTCTCAGGGGTAGTCAGATAGGAAATGTCGGCTACATCTAGATAATTTTTTTATATGACGTGTAAAAGTGATTTTAATATCCTATTTACAGAATAAACGATTTCATTTCATTTCATTAACTAATATTATAAATGCCAAAGTAAGTTTGTTACCTTTTCACGCCTAAGCTACTGAACCGATCATCCTGAAATTTTGCATATACCTACGCACCTACGAAATCAGGTGTACAGAGACGGACATAGGGCACCTTTCATCCCGAAAAAAAGTACTGTACCCGAGGAAAACCACAATAATGTTCTTATGATAATAGATGGCGCCACGTGTCTTTCGAATAATTATTGAATTATATTATGGGACAAGCAGAGTACAACCCGAAATGATTGTCAAATTCTAAATGAACGCAAGCGAAACCGCTAGCTAAGGCTAGTACATAATATATTAGGAAGCTTATGTATGAAAATCTTCAATCAAGCATATATCGTTACCTACAAATTATGTGTAAACTACTTCTTGTAAGTTTGCTTCATATACGACTCGCCGCCATTCACTTCAAATTGACTCTCGTATATATTGTAACCTAGCTAATATTCAAATACTCAAGCTAAACTTATTCTAGAATCTTTAATGTTATAAGTTTCGTTTTTAGGTTTCCGTAGTCTACAGTCTACCAGGGAACCCACCCCCCGCTTGTATACGCCCGTTTTTAGGGTTCCGAACCCAAAGGGTAAAACGGGAACCCTATTACTAAGGCTCCGCCGCCGCCGTCTGTCTGTCTGTCCGTCTGTCACCAGGCTGTATCTCATGAACCGTAATAGTTAGATGGTTGAAATTTTCACAGATTATGTGTTTCTGTTGCCGCTATAACAACAAATACTAAAAAGCAGAATAAAATAAATATTTAAGGGGGCTCCCATACAACAAACGTGATTTTTTTGTTCAATTTTGCTCTGTATTGATAACGGTAACAGGTAGATGCTTGAATATTTAGTTATATAATATATTCACTTTACAAATAACTAATTAAATAAAAATAAAACAAATATTTAAGGGGGGGGCTCCCATACAACAAACATGATTTTTTGCCATTTTTATAGATAATGGTACGGAACCCTTCGTGCGCGAGTCCGACTCGCACTTGGCCGGTTTTTTCCATCGGACCACGGACCGTGTTTTTCATATTTGTATGAGTTGGTGGACCCCGGTCCGTCCGATGCATGTACAGACGCCAGCAGGTCAACCTACCCGAAACTGTCAAATTTTCTCAATCAACCTTGAACCTTATACTGTACAGATAAAGTTGAAAATCTATTAAAGAAATTTGACAGATTGCAGTAGCTTGATGTGCTGGCGTCTGTACACACATTCATTATAAGCCATACAACGCTGCGAGTCCGGCAAAATAAACGGTCCGTTGTCCGGTGAAAACAACGGACGTCTACGAGCGGGCTTATAATTTCGCCATGTCCGTCTGTCTGTATGTCTGTCCCCGGCTAGCTCAGAGATTCTTAGTACCACAAAGCTGTTATTTGGCATAAGTATACATATTAATCGCGCCGACTAAGTGATAAAATAAAATACCTATTGAAAAAAAATTGTTTTATGGCTTCTACATACCAGCGCGACTTGTCGCGCGACGCGACACGGCACAAAGGCCCCGCGTGTCGCGGGACGAGCGGTGCCTTTGTGTCGCGTCGCGCGACAAGTCGCCCCGGTATGTAGAAGCCTTTATGGTACAGACGCCAGCTACCCGAAACTGTCAAATTTTCCCAATCAACCTTGAACCCTATGCTGTAAGGATAAAGTTGAAAATCTAATAAAGAAATTTGACAGATTGTAGTAGCTTGTTGTGCTGCGGGGCGAACACGGCCTACTGTGACATGACTTGAGTCACACATTTTATCACAGTTTGAGCGATAAAACTGTTTTGTCATAAAATGATAGTACAAATTGACATGACATAATTTATCATGTCTTGTCACAAACGTCTTGGCACGCCCGTGCTCGGCCCGCTGGTGTCTGTACATCCCTTACAGTTACGTGTAAGGGATGTACCAAAACATTCTATTTTTTCGAGACGAGACGAAACGATTCGAGTTTTTTTTTCTCGTCTCTCCCATGACCATGATGTGGATTATTGTTGGGTAGGCCGTTCAATATTGAAGGTCTGTGAAGACCATGTTTGAATTCAGGGTACCATTTGCGTAATATTAAGCTTTAAAGTGCTAACTTATTTTTGTTAGAGTCAAGTGTCCCCCCGTGCCAGCTAAATGGTTTTGGATATGTGAAACGAAAAACCACAGGAAAACTACCACAGCTAACTATACTCCATTTGATATAAGATTAGAAATTTAAATAAACTTTTTTACAGTCCGTTCAACCGATTTTAACTTCTATTCAGTAGGTTTAAGGATGGCATTAGAAGCAAAAACGTGGTTACAATACCAACTGTTTATTACAGCTGCCATTTGTCATGCCACCAACGCAATAGAAGTCAAAATCGGTTGAACGGACTGTAAAAAAGGTTTATTTAAATGTCTAATCTTATTTCAAATGGAGTATAGGCTTTACCTACAAGTTTTTGTAATAAATTCGTTCAAACTTCATTGTACGTGGTTCGACACGCACTTGGCCGGTTTTTGTTACTTTTCATCGTATTGAAAAATACTGGGAATTTTCACTTGCGTTTCTTTTTAGAGCAATTTTTTCTGTTTCAAGTATCTAATGAAAATGGATCAGAAAATGTACCTGTGGATGCTAATTTGTTGTGTCACGAATTAAGAGCTTTGATTTGAATACTTACACCCGAAACACTAATTTTAAATCATCTTAAAGATTTTCATTTGAAAATTTGAGGTTAATTTAATGACGTAAATTTTTGTCATTTTTCAATAACAATTTAATAATGTTATTCAAACAATAATTGTTGGAATAAGTGGTGAGATTTATGGTTGCATAGAGGTATGATAAGGAACAGGGTGTAAAGTTCCAGATGGGTGTTGTATCTGATGGGTAACTGCCCGACTATACAGGGTGGCAGGGACATCGACGCGCATCCTGTTACCTTGGATTCAGTTCATAATTCTAGATAATTCTAAAATTTTGGTTATTTTTTTTTTTAATTCGCTGTTCCATACATTTTGACCGAGTAGGTATTGCACTTTTGTAGGAAACAGCTGTTTTTTTTTATTTACCGATGAAAAATTACAACGCACGGGGGTCAAGTATGATGTTCTGAATCCATGGTAAGAAGTTGCGCGTCGATGTCCCTGCCACCCTGTATGCTAGTTGCGCGGTAAACTCTGCTTGCGCGATGCAGGATTTTGCGTGGCGTCAGTGTGACGCGCAGTTCGCATGTGGCGTTATTGATGAAACCACAGATCAAATCTTCTACATACAGATGAATGTTACTTTAACGTATGAATTTAATTTGAACAAGAATTGTTTACTCTTTCATCATTCATCAACAGACATTAAATCTCTAAAGAAGAGTCTTTAGTTAGACTGCAGTGTGCTTTGTTATTTTACGTTTCAGCTTTTATTCAAACTAATACCTATTAGTTGAGTTTTCAAAACGGGGAAGGAAAACATCGTGAGGAAACCGGCATGTCCTAGAACCAAAAATTCGACGACATGTTACATTTACCAACCCGCACTGCGCCCGCGTGGTGGATTACGGCCCACACCTTCTCGGAGAGAGGAGGCCTGTGTCCCAGCAGTGAGAACATTATAGGCTGATTGCTTATGCTATTAGTTGAGTTCAAGCCAGTCAAAAAGATTTTTCGTGGGAAATATCCAATACTTATGTAATCACTACTACACCCCGGTTCCCAATCTTTTTTATACTGCGACTCCCTTTACATGTTGTAATTTTTTTGCGAATCCCTTGTAAATGAAGATACCTGCGTGTAGCTTTAAAATCTAGCAGTTAGACTCATTAAAATAATCCAGCTTAGAGTATAGCTAGATTATTTTGTAAAAAGAAAACTCCAAAGAATATAGAATCTTACCCATCATTTCATCCGAAAGACTTCCACTGCTAGACATAGGCCTCCCCCAAGCAAGGGGGCGGGGTTTGCCATAATCACCACGCTTGGCAGGCGGGTTGGCGATCGCAGTATGGTGTTAAAATGCATAGAGAACGCTGCTGCCCATTCTCTAGTAAGTCCCTTAGTCGCTTTTAACGACACCCACGGGATAAAATGGGGTGGTGCTATTCTTTACATCCGGCACCACACAGACTTCCTAACTTTAGAATCTTACTAACTTTTATTTATTTACAAAAAATATTATTTACTAGGCTAGGAAATAAGAGTAGCTACAATGAATGAGACGGTTGAGTTTGCTTTTCTCAGCATAACTTCTCAAATCGGGGCTGAAATTTTGAAATAGCTACCCTCATTTCTCTTTCCTACATTGATTTGTGATCTGTATTTCGATTTAATGACTGCAACTGTAGAAAAACCCTTTTTCGCACAAGTACGATGCGCGACGTTGCAAAAGGTAATAGAATCATCAAAGTTGTAGTATTAAGAGTTGGAAATTCGTGGGAATACCGGTTCTCGACGCCCGCCCCTGGGATAACACCGCGACGCCACGGGTCGTCGCGATGCACAGTTTGGGAACCCCTGCACTACTAACTCCGGTTGCGATGCTAAATTAACAGAGAATATATCTCTATTGGCCTCTTCTGTAAAGATCATCTCTATTTGAATGCGAATCTAAATAAGGTACTGGTACGTCATAAAAAACTTCTAAACACGGGAAAGTATAAACTAATAAAAAAAACAAATTTCCTTGGACTAACCTTACCAAGGCATATTCTCACTTACCTTACATTGATTGCATATTTTTTTTAGTCAGGTCCAAAATATGCTAGTAGGTACATCGCAGTAAATATATCAAATCTTCCTTGAAACCTTGCATTACGAAAAACAGTAGAAGGGGTTCTGTAAGTCTACACACAACATACATAAATCCAAGCCATTCTCCCAAGGGGATAGGCAGAAATTACAAAACGCCACGAGGTATGGCCCTGACACACCCCTTCACCCCTTTATGCCTTTACATGAAAGGAGTATAAAATATAGTTAACAGAATAAATAAATGTTATCAAAAACCTAAAAAATATCAATCCATGCAGACAGTTCAACAACATTCATTGCGTTATTTACGTTGTTGAGCAGACAAATTTTTCGAACATATGAAGCAATGGATTAGTCATATCCTTCGAAATCATTCAGATTGTGATTGATACCGTTTACGTAATTAAGGTGTAGGTCGCTAGTGTTACTTAAATCGTGAATTAAGTATGTGGATGCAGCTGACATTTTACAAAAAAGTTATACACACATTCACAGTCTAATGCAAAAAATCTTCTGTAGATAAATTACTATATGAACACTAATAGGTTATTGCGTCACAATTTTAACCACGACAAAACTACAAGATAAGGCGTCGTCAAAGTTAATTAAATGGTTTAATAAATGATCTTTAAATGACCTAATTCGTGAAAATCGACTAAAGGCTTCTACATACCGGCGCGACACGCGACGCGACACAACGGCCCCGCGTGTCGCGCGACAAGCTGCGCCTTTGTGTCGCGCGACAAGTCGCGTCTGTATGTAGAAGCCTTAAAACCGCTACACAATAATCGATGCTCTTGAAAGAATCTCGTCAAGTTTACGACCTCGTAGATTATGGAATATTATTTTATTTCATTTAATTTAATTTTCTTTTCTTTTCTTTTCTTTTCTTTTCTTTTCTTTTCTTTTCTTTTCTTTTCTTTCTTTTCTTTTTATTTTTTTATTGTGTTTGGGTGGCTTACAGCTATCAATACAGAAGTAATAGTGAGGTACCTATAATTCACGACAAGCCATTTACAAACCTCCTTATTAACTAAGTATTGAGGTTTGTAAGTGGCTTGTCAGTCAATAGAGTATTGTTGTACACGTTTTCAAAATTAAATAACTATTCATTATGCATAACACTAAGTATAACATTAAATTAACTAAGTATTAAATTAAATGCCTGCATGGTTTTCTCATTAAAATTTAATCATTTTCTTACAATTCTTTATTAATAGTAAAGTGCTTCAATCATTCTTCTGTCGTTTTATGGTCTTATCAGGTCATGTGTCAACGCTAAGTGGGACACCGAAGGGATCACACTCTAGGTAGCTATGTACCGCCAGTTCAAGTTATCCATTAATCCCTGCTTTAAAGAGAAACATAACTGGCTGCTATGTACTCAACACACATCTACCTACAGGCACGCGCCCTTCTTCTCAAAACTTGACGTCCATAAATCCTTGATAAGTCTCACCTGTCACTGTCGTTTTCTTTTCAATAAAGCGAGACGGCAACAGATTTACAGAACGCTCCAATTACAGAGTTCTTAGCCTTACAGAGCATTTATGAAGAGTCCCAGTTTTTATTGCGCACAAGTCTGGACACCTAAAAAAGTTAATAAACATTATATCCAGAATGGATGACAGCTTCAATATTAGTACTAAAGCGCTAAGTGGGTCCATCAACGTCATATAATCATATTTATCAAATTTTTCGCTGCCAATCACAGAACGTACTTTAGTGTTTGTCTATAGTTTAGTATTATATATAAAAGAGCAGGGATTGATATTAAGTTAATTACCTGCCGGCCCGAAACGTCCTTTGTCGGTCGGCTCGAACGGAGTTCATTGATTCCGTTTCTGCGCCCCCTTTGCTCCTATAACGCAAACCAGCCTAAAAGACCCCCAGCCCATCCCAACGCAACCGCCTTTGTACGGCTTTTTTTTGTACGGCTAAAAGAGGCAGGGGAGCTCAGCTTACTTGGACGTGCAACGCCAACATGTGTTTGTGGCATTGGCCTCTATGATTCGACACTGGAATTTGGGCTTTAATTGCGGGTAATAAAGCGTATTTTAGATCGTATTGCGAATTTTTGAAAATACTTTTTTTGCGTAAACTTGTCAAGAAAAAACGATAGACAAGATATTAATTACATAATGTTGATGAACTTGTCGTTTGGTATGGTAGTCAAAAGCGAAGCGTTTGTGTGTGGATCGAGTGCGCTTCGTGTGCGGTCCGTGTTGCCTCAACTCCTTAGCATCCCAAAACAAGATGAACTCTGTTCAATGCGTCTACATTAAGAGCTCTCTATTGACTTGGTCGTAAATCTAGATCCATAAAGTTTGTTTCACACGATACGAGTTCACCATGAATTGTGTTTACCATGAAACACCATAGCAATAAAAGCATAAAACCTCTATCTTTAGTAAGTAAGCAATGATAAAAGCGACAAAACGGTGAGTTTAGATGTGTATAATAATGAAATACTGCGAGTTACATAATCGTTAATGGTTAGAAGTAAGTACCTAAGCGGAAATATGTAATGGGGGAAAGAAAATCACGTTACATAAGATTAAGTTGTTCCGAGTTGGGTTTTTCGGAGTTTTGAAGTTTCCGGAATTAATTTAATAATAACCTGAATAGACGTTATTTTTAATTCAAAGGCCCCAGGTGTACCGTTGCCCGAATGTTTTGAAACGAAACCTTACATTGAAGACAAATTATTCATGAATTACAAAGTCGACTATTTAGATCCCCCGATAGAAATGCTTAGGAAATTAACATAGAGCCATTTATTTGCTTAACTATCAAACAATCTATGTTTGTCGCTAAACATCGAGCAGCTATCAATACACAGGCGGCCGGAAGCCTACCTGAACTAAACAAAGGTGAACGCGGACTTGCGCCTAACTGTTTTATAAATACCCAATTCTTATGCGCTGACCTTGTGGTGCCAATGTAATGACGATAGCATCCTACCTGCCTTCCAAATGTACGATGCTTTATAAAAATGGGAGTATTATTATTACACTTTAATGTGTAGGAATAAGCATCAAAACTAGGCCTTATAGAGGAGTCAATTAATATGACTTTAAAAGCCTGGGAGTGTTAACATAGAATATTTGTAATAGGTGAACTAAAAGCTTTAGTAAATTAATCTTGTGAAATATAATAACATAGGTACTTGGAAGACCTATTAACGCAAATTTTAAATCTATTTGTAACAATATGAAAAAAGTGAAAGTCAAATATCTTGGTGAAAACAAAAGAGTGAGAATATATTTAAGTAAATTATTTTTATTATTACAATAAAGAAAATATTTATCCAAAACAAAACTGCAGTAAAGCAGATGAAAATAGAGCTCAAGCATAATTAGAACAGCAACAACGATAATGCAAAAGCTTCAAACAACAAATAGACATGAAACAATGCAAACGAAGGGCTACAGGCAGAGTTGCAATTAGTCGCAAAGCATTACTCAAATCCACGTTTAGGTAAGAGTAAATGTAGTGAGTTAAAAGTTGATAAAATTGCACTTTGTTGCGACAGGCTGTCATTGTAATTGTAACCAGTCCTTCCCTACTTTAAAAACTTAACATTCTCGATTTAGACGATTGAAAGTTTAAAATGGAATAATTGTTTTTGATTTTACTATATTGATATATTCCAGTCGAAGATATTAGTTTAAGATTATTGACAAATTGCATTCTTCTTGCATAGGTCAGAAATAAACAAGATTCAAAATCTAAAGTAATTGACCCACTGCAAGACAAAGACTTGCTAGAGAATGGGCAGCAGCGTTGTCTATGCATTATAACACCATACTGCGATCGCCAACCCGCCTGCCAAGCGTGGCGATTATGGCAAATCTTTGGGGGAGGCCTATGTCCAGCAGTGGACGTCTTTCGGATGAATGATGATGAAGTCAAAGACACAAAAATGTGGGAGTTTTTAATCCATTGCTTCATTAGTTTGAGAAATTCGTCTACTCAACAACGTAAGTAATAACACAATGAACGTGGCTGAACTGTCAACATGAAAGGTATTGCGATCGATTGCATGGTATATGTGTTACGCAATTACCCCGCAGTTTGCATTCGATGAAACAAATGAATTCTAATCACTCAAAACAAAAAAGGAGCTATCACTTATAATACTTCAAGCTTGGCGGGAAAGTGAAGCATCATGTTTAGTAGTTTTGTTTTATTTTCTAAAACTTGTGTTTAGCTAAATAGTAATTTGTAATAATGGTGGATTATTAACCAATATGTGTCTGTGAACGTGCAGTGTCACGTGTAGGCAAATGAAATAAAACAGTGCAACATCACTTTAAGTTCTCTCAAGAAATCCGCGTCAGGTCTTAGTAAAGTGCCACATCTTTACTGAAACTCAAGGGGAACGGGCGGACGGGGATATCATCTATCATATTGTCTATCATGAATTGTATATACATAATTCATTTCATCATTATTTAAGCTTTGTAACTAAATAAAGACTTGGCTGAAAGGTCCCAGTAACCAGGCCGTTAAAAAAAAAGAATAAATAACTACTTCACCCGGCACCCTAATTTCGTAACACACTATCAATTACAATCTAAATAATTTTGAAGTATAATGCTAATCCATTGCTTCATATGTTCGAAAAATTTGGCTGCTAAGCAGCGTAAATGATGCAATAAATGTTGTGCATCTTTCAAAATGAAATCCATTGCTACTGATAGTGTGATACGCAATTACCCCGGAGATTGCGTTGACATTATCAGCAAATTGTAGCACTCCAATAGAGAAAATACAAGCATTGTAAACCTAGCTTTCACCAGGTATACGGTACCGTATAGCCCAATAAACTGTCTGCGTTCACATTTGCGTTGTGCAAACGCAATAGATTGCTCTTGTATGCCTGTTAGCTGTACCGTGCACCTAGTATTGTGTCGCCTGCAGTTCTGGTCAGTTGTCACCATGCGTCTGGATATGTTGATGGGCTGAATAGATTGCAGTAAGGATATGCTTTCTAGGCGAAAATGTTTTACTATTTCAGATTCGCCTAGAAAGCTACAGTGAACTGTTATTGAATTACCGTCATCACCTGGTGAAATCGTAGAGATCGGTGATCGCAATATTTATTACTTATTTAGTTTATAGGAGAAATACTGCTCTAATGTTCATGAACACTCTTGAAATTAATGTATTGATCAAGTGACATTTCGCAGCTGCCACCAAGGTGACTTATTTTTGTGTATATCACAGAATTTTTTGGTAATATTGGGATTATCTTTGCTTTGTCAAAAATGAACCTATTGTAACACATATAATTTTCTGAGCACTGATTTCTTGATCATTAATTATTATTTGAAAGATGTAGTATAGTTCTATTATATTCTTTAAGTGATCATGTGATATGATTGGCAGTTAATATCTAACTAATTAATCGTATGATCCTATGACCTGAACTATTTTATGTAGTTAACCAAGTTATTGTCGTTAAAAATCTGTATAATCTTCATTGTTTTCGTAAAATAATAAAAAACCTTAGACAAGTATGGGTATTCTTATATCGCTATTATGGAACTCGTACTCTTTCTAAAAGGGTCAACGCCATCTTTCTATGCTACTATGTTACGTTTGACGTAAGTGATTATCAAAATAATAATTGAACTTGCTCATTTTGTAGATCTTGTACTTAAAATAAAATAATTAATTCCGCGTAATATCTGTTCGCCTCGACTGCTAATCTCAATGACACAGTTTTAACCTAATAGGTACTACAGTTAATTAAATATTCATTAAAACGCAATTACGATCAGTATAATAATATTATCAAATATTTGGAATCTCACGTGAGTATTATCTACTAAATGGAGGACTATTAGTGATTATCTTTTGTTTTTATTCTGTAACCACTGAATGATTATCTGCATCTTCTGTTAATTCTACATCATTGTCATAGGATCAACTGTCTTACTCCTCCATTTTATTATCTTCTTTCTCTTTTTCTCTTTGGACTACATCCTATCCACCTTCATTTAGGTTCTCTTACCGGATGTTTTATCTCTGTAACCTAAAAACCATTATCTTTTGCCAGACAGTGTGAAAGTTTATTCACTGCAGGTGTGTCGATTAGATTATTATATAGATTTGTTTATATGTTCCCTATTCATCCTTTTTGGTGTCTACGTCATAATGCGACAGACAATGAATGGCCGTCGTCGATAAGTAAAACCATCCTTGTCGAAATAACTTCTTTCTGTGTGGAAAGCATTTGTTTGTGTACGTCATTTTATTACGGAATGTGTGCGTTTGACGACTTGTATTATAAATCTCTTGTACTTACGTATGCACATCTTTGATCGACGTACATTGCTGGTTTGTTACTGACTGTTTCGTCTGCTCCAGTCTTGTATGCAGCAATGTATGTGCCACAAGGTGGTTGTAAAGTATCGTTATCGTAGTCCCGTCGACCAGCTGTACGGTCGCGTTGGTAATCATATTCTGTTTCGTTTTCCTGCCGTGAGCTTGTAGCTCTTTAGTTCGTTTTTATACGTCACAGCAAACATTGGAGCAAACATTTGTTAATTTGCTCCAATTCACCTTACATTTGTGTTCTATTACATTAGAATTACTTACAATATTATTGTAAACATGACTGTTATGTAATTGTTCGCTTGTCATTTAATCTAAGTGCAACTGTAAGTAGTTGTATTTGTACTATCTTATCTGTCAACGACTTAATGGCTTAAGTAGACATTTCGACGATGCATTCGCTGTCAAAGAGTCTGTTCAACTTTTAGCACAGATTGATCATGGGACTGATATTATCTTTAATACTTACTATATAAAGTTTGTAAAAGGATTCGGTGCGCACATAATTACATAACCTACATTTAGTTCTACTCAAACGTATACCGTTACTATCGTAGTCACGAGAATTTTAAGTCATGTCTTCCGTGTTCCGAAGGTCATCGTAACCAGGTCATTTGTTTTAGGGATAACTTGTTCCCATAAATATGGCAGCGCTAACCCAGTGGGTGTAATTTGTAAGGGTGTGACCACACGGTGATAACTGTCGTCGCAACCCTCGCAGGTACGAGTGTGCGACACGATAAGACTACTTATGTCCGGTCTTTTGGAGATAAAACTATTATTATATAGTCGTGCTGTTCTATTGTTCGTTTTAAAGATCTTAATAGGAGCACACTCAGTTTTGAGTACTTTTGAGAAGTAATGAACAAGCTTTAATTATTATTAAGGTACGAATTCACGATATATTTTTTTTTTGTTTCGTGTTTGTTGGTTGAAATCGAGATATGTAGGTACTTGCACGAATAAAGGTACATGCAGATAGGCGCGACGCGACAGCGCGAACCTACTCTTTTAGGAGATCAATTTCTATGAAAAATGTAAGTATGGAAATTGTTCTACCAGAAACACGTCGTTCGCACCGTCGCGTCGCGGCTATCTGCGGGAGTCTTATGGTAATGATACTGCTACATTGTCGCGATAACGCGAACCACATTTCGCGCGCTCTCTGTTGTACAGCGAGACGTCGAGCGGTGTGCGAGTGAGAGCGCGCCAAGTGTAATTCCCGTTATCGCGGTAATGTAGCCGTAGCATTACGTGTTGCTTCTTCGCCTTGAACAGCTTATTGTGACACTCATTATTAACGGAAATTATCAAAGTTTACGCCAACATACCACCAAAATAGTTTCATTTCTGTATATTGTTTATTTACAAACCAACATTATTACATACATCTAAAACACGAGGACGGAGCATAAAACTTTATCGCAACAAAAATCTTAACTTCATTATACGGGCCCATTCATAATTTGTTCCCACCAAAAAGCGTATAAAATTGTTCACACTTTATTCAATATCGGTGTGCAAATTGAGGACCCCTGCCTGGTAAAGGGCAGGGGTACCCAGACCGGGGGGAAAAGACAGAAATATATCGAACGTCTGAGCTATAAAACTGAAAGTAGGCGTTGCAAATGTCAATAAAGTTGATATCTAGGACTTTTGCATCTGCCTAGCTAGAGTAACTTATGTATCTGTATCTATAAATCTATACATCGTATATCATATCTATTTATCTACATATATAAAAATTAATTGTTAGTCAAAGTAAATTAAGTGACTATGATTCTGCTTAACAAAAATATGAAATTAAAATGCTACAAAATGTTTAAATATTTATCGAGAAATACCCCCAAATACTAAATCTTTCTAGGAATCCGATTCCAATTCGTGTAAGTGGGTTAATGAGTCAATAAACCATTAAGTAATAACTAATAAAGTACCTACCTACCTAATTTAAGTCTCCACTTTTTGGCATCACATTAAAATCAGATAGAAACCACTGCAGTATTACGATGCCATCTTACTTTAAGTGTAACTTATGTTATAGTCGGTTCCAAAACAATCTATGAAAATGGAAATAAACCCTTTTTAGGTAAAATTCTTACGCAACTCACTAAACGGAATTATAACACATTCATCTGTAATTTAGGTTTTAACTTTATATCGAATCACTTTTGTTGTTTGACTAACATTATTAAATTATATATTGTTCCGCGTGGTACCGGTCGGAGTACCGGACATAAAGAATTAGCACCATCCTATTTCTTCCCGTGGGTGTCGTAAAAGGCGACTAATGGACTGACTAGAGAATGGACAGCAGCGTTCTCTATGCTTATTAATTTTAACACCATACTGCGATCACCAACCCGCCTTCCAAGCGTGGCTATTATGGCAACCCGGAGGCATATGTCCAGCAGTGGACGTCTTTCGGCTGAAATGATGATGACGATTAAACATGATTTAGCGACGACATGAATTAAATGAAAAACATCTGGTGTTTTAAAATTAGAATTTCGAGTTAATTTATCCAAATAACCAAATCAAATCGCTCTATTTGTAAATAAAATAAATAAAATAAAATTAGTTTATTTCAAGTAACAATACTCATAAGTATAATTTTTTTTTTCAATTAGAAACATAAAAAGGATACAGACAGGATAACAAGCACAGACAAGATAACAAGCACAGAAAAAATAACAAGCACAGACAAAAACGCTCACAAGGTAACAATATGCCTGCTACAGCATTGCCGGATATAAGGCAATCCAGTCTGTTGGCGATCATCACCAGGACATAAAAAATGGCACTACTAAATTGGCATCCACAAGTCCGTTTTCTGATACATTTGTTAACATTTTAATCAGTTTCTTTTGGAACAGAGTATAGCTGCTAGGTAATATATTAAGAAACAGGTTACATAAATCATAGGATGATTAATAGCGCAAGCTTTCGATCACGTAGACTTTTACAGAATAATACAGCTGGGTGTTAAACAATACTAATTATGTAGTAACCTTTAACTAGTTTATAGCTGAAGCTGGTTTTAGTATTAACTACAACCAGCTACATACATCAGCTAGTAATAACAATAATATAATAATAATATAGTATTTATTTGTAGATGTATGAACACAAACGAAGCAATAGGAATATGTATGGATCGTAGTTTCTGCCTGCCGGGTTTGGTTCTGTAGTTTCTGCCTATCCCTATGGGAAAGAGTCGTGTGTTTATGTATGTGTACAATGTTAGTTACGTACGGTAGTTTTATTTTTCTCGAGCATCCTGGGGTCTGTTTTCGATCTCGACATTAGTTTTAAGTATATTTCTTCTTGTTCCAGAATCAATTTACCTTTAGTATCTAAAGTTTTTTTTATCTCAGATTTATGTTAGTTGGTACTTAAGTACATATTTTTTTTGTATATTCACCAAATTTTGTTTTTTTTTTATGCGCTTTGTGTAAGCGGGCACGCCGTTTATGCCTGGAGGTTTTTATTTAGGTATTAAGTTCTGTTTACGTTTTTTTTTCTGATGGGGTATACTTTTCGATGTTTTTTTTGTTGGTATAGTGGCGTGTGCTAGCTGACATAATATGGAAAATAATTTAATGTTAGATTTTCTTTTGCGTAATGTAAATTATATTGCTTAAAGAATGAAGTTTTTTTTACTGAACAGATAGCTGTGCTGCTGGAGAGTTTGTTGCGTTACTTCTTCCCAGCTAAATCACTAGGAAGTGGCTAAGGGCCGCTGGTTTTGGGAGGGACTGTCTTATGTAATTTTGACGTTCGAAAGTACTCTCAACCTAGATTGAATAAATGACTTTTGATTTGATTAAAGATCAACTCAGTTCAACGCGTTACTTGACTACTAAACTACTCTATAGGGCTTCCAAACATTCAGATAAATCTCACCCATATGCGTTTAAACGCTCACAATCAGCTCTGATTCATCCACAAAGCATTTGTCGTCGATAACTCATCTACCATCTACACACACTTCGAACTTGTCCTTTATTTTTAACAATAAACAGATTACTATATAGAGCGAGCAGAGCGTCTCAAAGGGAGCTTGAAGTGGGGTCTCGGCTAATATAAATATTCAACGGAGGTTAACGGCGGTCGTCCGAGGTGAGCCACCCTTGATAAAAAGTTAAAATAGGCTTCACACTGACGCACTCCAAAGTGCTGCTAACGTATTATTTAAGCCACATTTTTATAAACACATCTGTACAATATGGTATTAGTATTCCACAATTATTTTTATCATGACAAACAACATCACGCCTGTATTCCCCGAATGGTTAGGCAGGGGTGTACCTTTAGTACACCCATTTCACCAGTTATGTTATTAGGGTTCCGTACCAAAATGGTAAAAAGGAACCCTTATGGTGAGACTAAGTATCTCTGTCTGTCACACCTGGATATCTCACGAACTGCTGCACGAAATGCTATCAACTTGAAAAGAATAGTTTTAGATGACGTTTGCCCAACTATTTTGCAAACAAGAAAGAAATTTAAAAAAAATATCTTCCTTGCAAAAGGGACTGATAAAGTAAAAAAAAAATCTGATCTGATCTTTAAAAATTTGAAGTGGGCATGTAGGGTATCATATGAAAGAACGCTGTAGGCAGCATAGTTTCCGACCCCCTTATCTCCGAAGTTTGCATGGATAAAAATCTGAAATTATTCTATGTGATAGAAGTTTATGTAAATACGAGTATTACAGGAAAAATAAAACGATGTCTCTAAATAGCACAGTTTCTCAGAAATCATCAACATCATATATATACTTTCGGAGCCCTCGGTGCGCGAGTCCGACTCGCTCTTGACCGGTTTTTTTTATCCTTTAAAAATTCGTTCCTGTTATTAACAAGATCCAGGTTCTTAAGGCACAGATATATGATTTAAGCGACTTTTTAATCAGTTATTACGCCTTCATATAATGCAAGTAAGTTACGCAAAAAATATATGTTGAACTATAACGCATTCACATCAATTCTTTATGTGAATATATAAGTATTGTAGTAAAATATTTTATGAAATACATTCAGGAAGTAATGTTTACCCAAGGCATAAAAAACGATATTACTGTCAAACTACTTAAGATATTTTCACGTTTTTTTAATATGAATAGACTATTTTATTATCTATAATTGTATCTGTGATTTTTTTCAAATATTCATATTTTCGTTACTAAAAATAAATATTCTTTGAAAGTTAATGGTTGCGTGGCGTGAGCGTGACGCGTATTTGTATGAGCAAAGTCAACGGCGATTATCTGACCCTTAATAATTAATAACCAATGTTTATCTAACTTAATTTTTATTTGATAATTATTTTAAAAGTTAGAATAGTATCGATATTTTGGTACTTTTAACAAGTCAGTTCTTTCCACTTTCTTATAGTCTGATATACTTACTAGGTACTTTAGCTAAACACTTTTTGAATCCAAATTAGATTAAAACATTATTGTGTAAAATATCGCATCTCCGCTCAAATAGTGTCATAAGTCAAAAAAGTAAAAATGGTTTTGTAGAACCGAAAAGTGAAAAAATAATTTTGAATAAATTTTAAAGGCCGTTTTCTCGCGATTTTGCTTTTTGACATATGAGTTATGACTACATATGACACTATTTGAGCGGAGGTGCGATATTATGTTTATTCATTTTCTTTCACTATGGTTTTGTAGCACATATCAGTTTCGAACTAATATAATTAATCAATTATACATATTGTAATGAGACAAGTATACAACATGTCCCAGAATTAACGCACAACCTCTTAAGGGGTCATTGTACTCATCATAATGAACAACTTTTACTATGGGACCAAACCTGAAATGCAAAGAATAAATCAGCTGTTCCCTACATTTTGACGAGATATTCGAACATAAAGACACAGCATATTTTTTTTTCGGGATTTTGTGCGTTATTTCAGGGATATGTTGTCTATCAACAATATGTCCCAGAATTAACGCACGACCTCTTAATGGGTCATTGTACTCATTATTATGAACAGCTCATTATTATGTGCAAACCTGATATCGCGAAAAAAAATCAGCTGTTCCCTACATTTATGTTCTAATAACTCGTCAAAATGTAGGGAACAGCTGATTTTATTTTCACGATTTCAGGTTTGGTCCCATAGTAAAACTTGTTCATAATGATGAGTATAATGACCCCTTAAGAGGTTGTGCGTTAATTCCGGGACATGTTGTATAGTGTGTAAAATGTTTGTAAACACTGACTAGCAAACACGTGCAAAATCGAAATAAAAACAGAAATTAAGTCATTTAAGTGTATCTTCTATGAAACAGCTGTATCAATAATATTATAGAAAACAACCCTACTTTATAGTACGCGAGCCTATAATTTCAAACAGAACAGATGTTTTTGTTCAACATTCTCAATCATATATTAAGCCATAATGATGGCACGCGTACAAAAAGAACGTTGAACTATTGTATGATATAATTTTTGTCTTTCTTTATTATACAACTAAATCTAAACAAATAAATAAAATTGAATTGTCTGTAATGTCAAAATAACGGCTTCTTACTAAATGCAAATAAAAGTATATGGTACATATTTAATAAAAAAACATTTTTTAAATTGTTGTTTATTATTTTTTCCAGCTAATCTCCGAAACGGCTGGACCGATTTTGACAGGACTTTCACTGGCAGACAGCTAATGTTATAAGGAGTAACTTAGGCTACTTATATTTTAGACAAAGCCACGCGGGCGAAGCCGCGGGCAGCAGCTAGTCAAGAATACAGAAAGTAATCAGACTATTAAACAGGAAAATATTTAAAACAGAATACAGAACAGGACCTCAAGTCTGCTATTACAATAGTGTCAGGATGGTCGATTATTGATTTCATAATTGTTGATTTGGACAAGTTTGGTAATCTACTATTATAATGGCGTCATTATGACTTGCCACTGACACTACATTGAAAGAAATTGCATTTTTTTTGTTTGAGTTTGATTTGAGTTTGACAAGCCAAAGAAAATTTATTTATTTTTCAAATATTTATTAACTGCGCTATATGCCATCAAATAAAGGTACAACCTGTTACAACCTTCCAGCCAATGATGCTATATAACAGAACTTACTATTTCCATGACTTTTACCTGCTTACGAAATTTCAAAAACATAAAAAAAAATTCTGCTGGAAAAAGGGGTTCTGTCAAGTAAACCGGCCGCCTGTTTTTCGACGTATCGCGACGCAACGCGAGGCTCCCTAGCAACGGTCTTCAAGGCGCATGGGGCTGCGCCCTGCACGCGTGGCACCGCGGCGCCTTAGGCCCGCGCGTCTGCACTGCGGTCAAGCTGTCTCCACTCCACCAGAAGTAATAGTGTTCTGTGGCTGCTGTCACCAAGTGACAGAAAGAAAATTAAATTCCTAGCAAGGAACATAAACTCAGGGGATGCCTAGTTCTATTGACTATCGTTTTTATAGTGTTTTATAACAGTGTAAATAATTATTTTTGTGTTTTTCTCTTCCGTGTTGAAAATATTTTTTTTTTGTAAGTGTTATTTTTACTGATGTTAAATGCCGCCTGTAGCGACGCCGGAATTAGTGCCAGTCAACCTGCCACATCGCTCGATGTCCAGGTGAGATGTCCCCATTGCTCCCAGACACGCTTCTTTAAAGGCGAACGGGGGCTACGGATACACTATGGAAAGGTTCACAAACCTCATAGTGTACCTTTGTGCCCCCCAGCCACAAAAACTTTGGAAAACCTTTCAGACCAAACACTTTGGAAAAGACTTTCAAATTTAAAAAATACCACCCCTGTTTTAAAGAGAGTTCCCCGGGGCGCGAGGCGGTCTGTTGCTCTAAGTTTAACACGATGTCTCCGCCTTGCGACCCAGGAGAATACTTATAGCGCCTGAGAACAACTACTCACCTTCCCTTATAGGATTCTACATGTCCAAAAAAATTTGGCAAAAAAAAAAACATTGACAAACCAAATTAAAGACAACTATAACAATTTGACTCTTATTTTAGATCCAATATTACCAAATTTCAGTAACCATTCAAGAAGAGGCTTATGTTCACATGTAGAATCCAAATTAATTGAAGGTGACATCAGGGGAGCGGCCAGGCTATTTTTCAGTAGCGATGTCGTGGCACCCTACTCTCCAGAAACTCTTTCAGCCCTGGAGAGTAAACATCCAGCGCCTGCAGATGGTCTCACCTTCCCCGACCCCCCCCCTCCTGCCCGATCCGGATTCAACTCCTTTTAATATTACTGCCCCCCAGCTGATTGCAGCCGTGAGCTCCTTCCAAAGTGGTTCCGCTGGCGGCCTCGACGGCCTGACTCCTCAGCATTTAAACACTTTAGACACTTTGTTGGCTGAAGTAAAAAAGGTGTTACCAGAAATATATGGCTATATGTGACAGTGCTATAGACACCCATCAAAATTATTATATAAAGATAACGTTTTAGAATCTGCAGTCGGATGCCAACAAGGTGACCCTCTTGGGCCAGTCATTTTCAGTTTGGCTATTCATCCCATTATACAACAACTAAATTCAAAATTTAATGTGTGGCATTTAGATGATGGATCTTCAATTCCTAAAGCAGCAGTTCCAATCCATAGGCCTTGACCTCAACAACTCAAAATGTGAAATTTACCTTTGTGACAATACCGACAGACAATCGACTATACAAAAATTCAATTTAGTAGCCCCAGATATCAAAGTTTTGGAAAATAGTTCACTGCACCTCATAAGTTCCCCAATTTTAGAGGACAGTTTTTCACCATTCATCGAGGAAAAAATTAAACATTTCAACGATATTTCGGATAGACTTTCTCAAATTAATTTACACTCGGCATTCACCCTTATCAGATATTGCTGTTTCGGTCCAAATTTTATGTATTTTCTCCGCTCTTCCTCTTTATGGAAGCAGCCACACCTTTTAGACAAAATTGATCTTATTATTAGAAGTACTCTTACATCCATTTTAAATGTGGCATTAGACGACCTAGCGTGGCTGCAAGCCACACTACCCATTCGTTTTGGTGGGCTCGGCGTCCGCAAAATTTATAGTGTAAGCCTATTCCTGTCCTCGGTCCACAGCACTTAAAAGTTAGTCAAAAGAATTTTAGCCTCTTCTCAGGTTGACTCTGAAGTGCCGTGTTTGACCAATGCGATGAACGCCTGGAAAGTGACTTGCCCGGATACGGTTCAGCTCGAGAACCCATCTTCCCAGAGACAGTGGGATGAGCCGCTCTGCAGGTTGGTACGGAATAAACTTATTAATACGTCCACCAGTACTGCCGAGCGTGCCCGCCTGCTGGCTGTGGGTGAATGGGAGTCGGGCCTCTGGCTTCAGGCACTACCGTCACCCAACATTGGCACCATGCTGGGTGACATCACATTCCGGCTCGCTACGTGTTTGCGTCTGGGCGCTCCTTGCGGGCTCCTCATCGCTGTCAATGCGGTGAAGAAGTCGACTGCCTAGGATACCACGGCCTATCTTGTAGCAAGAGCGCAGGTCGGATGGCACGTCACGCTAGCATTAACGACATCATCCGTCGGGCTCTTGTCACCCGCCGGGGTGCCAGCTGTTTTAGAACCCAACCCAACCCCTTGGCACGCGACGATGGGAAGAGGCCAGACGGAATGACCATAATGCCGTGGAAGTTGGGTAGGCCTTTGGTGTGGGATGCAACCTGTGTCGACACCCTCGCGCCATCCCATCTTCCTAGCACGGCGGGCTGTGCCGGGGCGGCAGCTGCAGGAGCAGAAAACCTCAAACGGCGCAAATATAACAACCTTATTGGGAGTTATATGTTTGGTCATATTATTGGTTGGTCGACTCTTCATGTGACCAGAGGGCTGGCCTATTTTTAGCCCAAAGAATCAGCATTGCCATCTAACGTGGCAATGCTGCCAGCCTTTTGGGTACTTTTCCCGTTGACAGCGATGCGGACCAATTTTTTGATGCCCAATGAGCTTACCCCCCTTTATTTTTTATTTTGTTTTATTTAAAACTTGTACATACTATATATATTTTAGTTTTACCATGTATATTTTAATTACCTAAGGTTTCTATTTATTAAAAAAATATATTAGTACACATTATGGTAAAGCAATAAAGATATTGAATATTGCATTTATTGGTAATCTCGTACAAATGAATAACATTTCTACTAATGGGTTTTATAATAATGGCATTACGACAATGCCATTATAAGTAATTCACAATTCTATTACGAGAACATTGACCGACCAATGATCGACCATTATGAATTTAGCAGATTACAAACTTTTAGCAAAATGACAATGGGATCCTGTTGGAATGACTGAATTTATAAAAATAGCAGACTTGGGGCCCAGATCACATGTTTTTCTTCAACATTCTCAATCTTATTAAGCCATAATGATGACAGGCGTACAAACCCACAGTCCGGGCGTCAGCGTCGAGATAATGCACCCTGTTCCTGACCCTACGGCTACATTGTCGCGATAACGCGAACTCCACCTCGCGCGTTCTCTCTCTCACACCGTTCGAATCATCACATCGTGTAATCGTAGGGTAACTGGGTAACACCCGTCAGTTGGACAATTTCTAGAAACTACTATGCTACTACGATCAGTCAGTTTCGTCTCGCTGTACAACAGAGAGCGCGCGAAGCCTATGTAACATAAGGATAAAATTCGCAAAACACTATTCGGAATGCTACGGCTACACTGTCGCGATAATGCGAACTACACTTCGCGCGCTCTCTATTGTACTCGAGCGGTGTGCGAGAGAGAGCGCGCGAAATATAGTTAGCATTAGTATGAAACTGACAGGTGTCAAAAACGCACTCTTTCGACGGCCTGACTGTAGTACTCCGTATTGGTTGAACTTTAAACTATATTATAATATTATGCGAATGAGTAATGTTCACATCTTGTTGAAGCCAACTGTACCGAACAAAACAAAAGGTTAATTACTACAGGGTGAGATTTTTGCGTGGGCCGACTGTAGCTCGCACTTCTGATAAATATAATATTAATTTTAAATAGGGAGATATTTAACTGATCTTTTAAAAACTTACTGACCCTTTAACGATGGACACTTTTTAGGGTTCCGTACCAAAATGGTAAAAAGGAATTTAACCCTTATGGTGAGACTAAGTCTGTCTGTCTGTCGGTCTGTCACACCTAGATATCTCAAGAACTACTAATGCTATCAACCTGAAATTTAGAATAGTTTTAGATGACGTTTGCCCAACTATTTTGCAAACAAAAAAGAAATTGAAAAAAAAATACTTTTTATGCAAACGGGACTGAAAGGGGGTCTTAAAAATTTGAAGTGGAGGTACTAGGGCATGTGGGGTATCATATGAAAGAACGGTGTTTGCACATTCTCAAACATTTATTTTTATTTTTAGGCAGCATAGTTTCCGAATTTTGATCAAAAATGTAAAAAAAAATACCGTTCCCCCCCCTTATCTCCGAAGTTTGCATAGATAAAAATCTGAAATTATTCCATGTGATAGAAGTTTATGTAAAGATTACAGGAAAAATAAAACGATGTCTTTAAATAGCACAGTGTCCCAGAAATCATCAACATCGTACGGAACCCTCAGTGCGCGAGTACGACTCGCTCTTGACCGGTTTTTTAAGTTAATGAACCCCTAAAAAGCGCGGTGCCGCGGCAGCGGCCGGCGTGCTGTACATCCAAGTTGGTCGCGGTTACTTCGTTGTTTAATATTTTTAGGACAGGAATTATGCGAGATTCACATTTTTTTTTTGGGTGGGAAATTATCAAATAACTCTCCCGCTCTGGGCGGAGCGGGAGGGCGTGTCAGACTTTTACTGACTAAAACCCACCCGTATTTCTTCATTTGCCTGTGTGCCAGGGCCACGATATCCCTTTTGGACAAACTCGCAACCCTGGCAGGCATTGGCCCTGACGCGATGACGGTCCCCGTCAGTTGGTGCAAGACATAATCATTATAATTATTAGTGTTCAATAATATTTTAGGACCGCACATTGAGAGTTATTTTAGGTTCGATTTAATGTATCTAATCTGTTTTTAATACACTCACTCAGTTGCAGAAAGCTCACCATTAACACTTCATTACATAAAGCAACATTATCGCTAATGAATTCATTACTTTAATGAAGTTGCACAAACAAATTTTAGATAGCATTAGACAGTTTTAATGCCACTTTAGTTAAAGAAGACTTTAAACAATATTGCCAGGAACAAATTACCATATTGAACGAAAAGAGTGAACATTTGCGTTCTGTTATTATCCGTACGTACAAGTACACCACAATTTTAGAATAAAATAAAGTAAATGTAGTTGATTTATGTGTATTCAGTGTACTCTGTGGTTTAATGTAGTTTAAATAATCTGGTTTAAGGGGGATGCGCTAAGGTAGCCCGCGAAATTCAAATTTACCAACGTTTTTTGCAATTTTTATACTTCTGATTCATATTCTAATGATTATAATTCTGTAAAGCCATATTGGTTATGGCCGCGAATCATAATTAGATCAACATACGTGTTACTGACCTGCAAATTGCAAAAAAACGTAATAAAATTTGAATTTTGCGGGCTACTTTAGCGCATCCCCCTTAATCTAATAATTTTAACATGTGTGCAGTCTAGAGCTCCGGCCACACGTGGAAATCCATCAATTTCATAAAAACCTTCTGCAACTCTACGTAGTTCCGTCCGGTCTGGCATTTTAATATAGAGGTGGCTTAATTTTGCTAGCTCACGGGATACTTTTTGTATAAACAAACTGACAAACAACCCGACCCAACCTGTTTCCGACAAACTGTTGATTTATTTATGTTTATTAAATCACCCAATACCTACTTGCTGGAAAGATCCAGTGGCGAAAAATCTCAAACATATTAAAAGCTGTGTCAGGCCATTAATGGATTTATTTCTTTGCGTCACTGGTTCTAAATCTTAATCAAATAGGTTACAAATTTGAAGAACTGCCTCCTTGGAAATTCTATACTTTACACGAAACTCTTTTCCATCATGTTTTAAAAATGAATTCACTCGGTCTGGGATTCGACGGCGAGGTAAATCTACTAAATAAGAATCAGATAATGACGAAAGACTGGTTAAAGACATCTTTCAATTACAGAAATGCATTCAAGTACCGTAGAAAACACTAATGTTGCTCTTAATGGATGCTTTTCGGCCCATTAAAATTAAAAAATCTGAAATGTCAAACTTAAAGTTCACCACCTGCTAATGGGCGCTAATGAAGTTACGTGCAACGTAAAAGTGTTTAAAATGGCCGGTTTCATTAGGTTTGACATTTCATTAGTTAAATTTAATGGAGCATTAAAATAAAATAAAAAATGGTTTTGTGCAATGATTTAATGCTACATTAGTGTTTAATGTAGTCTTTAAAATTTAAAGATCGTTTCTGCAACTGAGTGAAATTATTGGTAACTTTTTCTGTGCTGAAAAATTAAAGTTTTTTACTACACAAATTGTTGCAAATTCGAATAGATTAGTTGGAAATCTGAATTTCCTAAACTACAATTTTGCTAACTGGCAATACCAAAACAATTTGAGTAAGTAGTCAATACTTTGTTTTAGGGTTAGACTTATTTTGATACTTAAAGATTTTTAAAGAAACTTTCTATAAAACTCCTGTAATTTCGTTACTTTTCCATACATGACTTACCGTTAAATCAGCCATATTGTTAACACTGATGTTGACATTCTTTCAGTGACGCGAATTTGCCAATCATGTTTATTGTAGAATGCTGATATCGCTCGTAATGTGAACATTGCATAAACAGCGAGCCAATAACGGTGCTGTAAGCTAAAAATGGTCCCGTGTGATGCCGGAGCCGGACGTAAAGAATAGCACCATCCTATTTCTTCCCATGGGTGTCGTAAAAGGCGACTAAGGGACTTACTAGAGAATGGGCAGCAGCGTTCTCTATGCATTTTAACACCATACTGCGATCGCCAACCCGCATGCCAAGCGTGGCGATTATGGCAACCGGGAGATAAGGGGGTAAGGTAAATTTTCACCTATTTTCTTAAATAACTTTAAAACTAATTATTTTAAAATTATAAAAAAAACAATTTGAGACTCACTTAAAGCCCTTCTTTCATTTGACATGTCACAGGCTATAGTTTGCAAATCTTTTTTTTCCAATTTGCCCCCAAAAGTGACCCCCTTAATCAAAATTAATTTATTCACGTTACACATCCGTGTTTGGGTCACAGAAATTCATATGTGTACCAAATTCAACTTAATCGGTCCAGTAGATTCGAAGCAAACCGGCTGTGACAGACGCAGACAGATAAGACACTCGAGTGGTCTTGTATGGGTTCCGTTTTTTTCCTTTTGAGGTACGGAACCCTAAAAAGTCAAGGCATAAAAATCTGCATACTTACAAATTTTATTATTTTTATAACTGCTCTATAAAAATGCTTTAGAGGTTGTCAACTTTTGAATCCTCATTGTCACCTAGTTTTTCTGATAGCCTTCAATCAAAAACTAAATAGCCTTGCAAGATCCTAAATAATTTTAAAACACAACATACCAAACCAATATCACCCAGAAACGTAACCGAAACGTTCTCACAAACGTCCACAATATAACTCCCCTAGTTCGTAAGAACGATTTGATGTGTGACAAAGCATTCGTCGGCGAGTGTAGCTCGATCCTCAGGGTAAGTTTTGTCAAACATATCGAGTAAATATGAGTAAACACTCCGAGCGTATTGTGTTTAAAAGTTACTTATTGGGTGAGTTTAAGTCGATTAATAAGATTAAATACACGTAGATTTTGTGACTTATTTATTGATGTGTAATATATATTTCCGCTCGCATTCTGTGGGAGTGATTTCGTGAAAATAGATGGAAGTTTGTAACAGGAAGTGATAGCTTGAGCATGTATTAAGTAAATACTTTTTAATAGCATGGAATTAGTAATTGTACTTTATAATAGCATGGAATTAGTAAGTACTATAACATGTCCCAGAATTATAAAGGCTTCTACATACCGGCGCGATAAGTCGCGCGACGCGACACGACACAAAGGCACCGCTCGTCCTGCGACACACGGGACCTTTGTGCCGTGTCGCGTCGCGCGACAAGTCGCGCCGGTATGTAGAAGCCTTAAATCATCAGAATTAAAAAAAAACAGCTGTTTCCTACATTTCTGTTCTCGTAACTCGTCAAAATTTAGGGAACATCTGATTTTTTTTCGCGATTTCAGGTTTGGTCCCATAGTAAAAGTTGTTCATAATGATGAGTACAATGACCCCTTAAGTGGTTGTGCTTTAATTCTGAAACATGTTGTATAGATTATAAGTAAAGGGGGTCGAATGCTTCGGGTTCGAAAACTCGTAATGATTAATTTAATTATTCGAATAAATATGTCAGTGTTTAGCTTTTTTTTAATTTTGAAGTTAATTTCTGACGCTGCTTATTATCAAGGTGAGATGTCAGATGTTCCACAATCATCATAAGTACTTATGCGACTACTGTAAGGCTGAGATGTCGATGTTGAGGATTTTCGCTTCAGCAAATCAGGCAGTGATTGTTGACTGTCAAATAAGGGTTCATCAAAATAACGCACAATGATTCGGTAATAGGGTCAATGATTTCGTAATAGGGTCAATGATTCGGTAATAGGGACTTTATAATGATCATCACGGTTGACAGACGGATTGGGGATGGATTTTTGATTGGACTGTCCTAGTCTTCACTAAATTTTGAACTCGGATGCAGAGCATTTGAACAACACAACCAAACGCCTAATTCCTGTGGTCTAATTGCGTAACACACTATCAGTAGGAATCGGTTTCATTTTGACAGTTCAACAACGTACATTGCGTTATTATCGTTGTTGAGCAAAATTAGTTAATTAATTAATTAATTTTTTCTAACTTATGAAGCAATGGATTAGCAATATACTTCAAAATCATTCCGATTCCGATTCAAACTGTTTTACGCAATTAGGGTGCTGGAAGAAGTAGGCAGAAGTGTATGGGTACCACATTTCACACAAGGCTGGCGGCTTTTAATTTTCCGAGCGACACGCACGATCCACGACGATTTGACGACATTATTTCGTAATTTTCGGGTAGGTAACAGCAGTATAAAAATAAACCTCTATGATTTGTAATTGATCATCAATTAACCAGGAAATTGTACTCGATAAGTAGTGAATACTCTACGGCCACTTTTATAGGGGCTCTAATAACGTGGGCGCATACTGTGGGCGTTGAATTGTACACCTCTGTATAACCTTTCAGGGGTCACCAACGTCTGCCAGGGTTACGAGCCTGTCCGAAAGGGATATCGTGGCTCTGGCACACAGGCATTTGAAGGAACACGGTGGGTTTTAGTCAGTAAAAGTCTGACACTCCCTCTCGCTCCGCCCAGAGCGGGAGAAGTTATTTGATGATTTCCAACCCAAAAAAAAAAAAAGGGGTCACCAACGTATGTTAGGCTATTATAATTTATAATAAACATGTTTACTTTATATGCGTAAAATAACATAGTGATTGAAGTTTTTGGGAGCTGATGGAGTCTTCAATTAGGGTGATATTTCTAGACGATTTATTTAAGCACTTAGGAGCCATAAACATACGTATACTCCATTGGTTTAGGTAATTAAATAAAGGTAAACAAATAGTAAAACGGGTTTTTATAGATGACACTTTCTTGTTTAAAAATACGTTAAAGGTTTCTTCATACTGGCGCGACATATCGCGCGACGCGTCACCGGTAGAACAAAAATTCAAGAAAATTGTTCTACCGGTGTCGCGTCGTGCGACAAGTCGCGCCAGTATGTAGAAGCCTTAACTTAACTCAGCCAAATTAAATTAAATGTATTTTGGTTTTTACAATAGTTTCCTTTATTTTATCATTTATTCCTAAAGTATTTTAGGAATAAATGATAAAGTAAAGGAAACTAGATTCTTCGTAGATGTAACTGCTTGAGCACAATTTTTTAGTTTGATTTATAATACTAATATAATATTTTGTAATCTGTCTATTATACAGAGCCCAAAAGACAGGTCTCCAAACGTCAACGAAATATAACGTTGCTAAATTGAAGAGTACAACTGTGACGTAGCACGACAACTGAACTGACAGGTATTACGTTTAGTTGGTTACTTGACAGCTCTCGTCACGTGTTTTCTTCTGTTTACCTTTATTTAACTACCTAAACCAACAGAGTATAGATACACTATTTTTACCTCAAGAAGCGACGCGCACTTGACTTGCGGTAACTAAGTGTACGAACACGCCGTGAATGTGTGCGTGAATACGAGTAGCGGCAACACACAACACACACACGCACACACTCACATTTCCGACTTCACCATTGTCTCAAACGGTACCGAGAGCTCCTGCGCTTACACACACATTCACAACGTGTTTGTACACTTGACAACCACAAGTAAAGCGCGCGACGCTTCGTGAGATAAAATAGGTAAACCGTGATGGTGATTAGTTTAAATATTTGGGTGATTCGGCCATGGCTAGTACCTAGTAGCCGTCCAAGACTATCGGGCCGCCGGCTATACCCGCGTAGGGCCTCGGGGCCCGTTCTATTGGGTGGCAGGGATTTCGACGCACAACATGTTACCATGGATACAGTATAATATGATTCTGGACCCACCCCTGCGTTGAAATTTTTGTCAGTTATTGAAGTCAACATTGTAAATTGAATATTATTAAAAAAAAGTAATTGCTACGAGGTCTGGGATCGATTCTAATGCCGAAAATATAGGTTTTTGAATTTTTGTCTATTTGTCTAAATGTATGTTAGAGCATCACGCAAATTCTACCGGATAGATTCTGTTCAAATTTTGCATAGATATTACCTCTAAGTCTGGTCAATTGGTAGGCTATATATTATCACGCTATTTGCTGTGGGGGATGAACAATATTGCATTATGTTTGTATTCTTATATGAATGCATGTTCCTTACCGGATCGATTCTGTTCAAATTTTGCATAGATATTCCCTATAAGTCTGGTCAATCGGTAGGTTATATATTATTACGCTATTTGCTATGGGGGATGAGCAATATTGCATTGCCTCCCGTTCGGCCGCTTATAGCGAATATATCATATAAGATAAATTTAAATTTTTGCAAGGCGGTCGGACACAATCAGATAAGATAAAAGTGGTTTGACTAATAATCGTTATTGTTATAAATGTACAGTTAGCAAGAAAATGGGCAATTTCAACACAACAATTTTCTATCGCCAATCGATCCTGTTTCTTATGAGGATCAACAAACTCTAATTAGACCAACTGGGGTTTAAGTACTAGAACACTCAGAAATCGCAAAAAACCTTTTTCCATACATTTCGTGGGAAATGAGACTACAATTTACTTTTTACGGTTCCGTACCTCAAAAGAAAAAAAACGGAACCCTTATACCTTATACCCTTATTAACCTCACTTCGTTGTCGGTCCGTCAATCCGTCCGTCTGTCTGTCAGTCAAGACCCTTTTTCTCAGGAAAGCGTGGAGGTATCAAGTTGATACCAAATACGTAAGTCACGGTCGCTTGATTTTTTTTATGACACTCGCAAATAAATCAAAACCTTACTATTATTTCGCGTTGACCTAGAATCATTTGGCAAGAAGCAAAGTCTCACAGCAAGGGGCGAGTCTATTGCCACTAACCGGGCACAAATTCAGACTTCGGACTGTAACTGACAAATTCCAGATGGAAAACCCACCCCCATAAACACGGTGCTTGACCCGGGAATTGAACCCAAGACCCCATGCTTAACAGAGCGCTTGCGACCAATATACCAACGAATTTAATAAAATTGTGGTTGTTATTTGTATATTGTGGTGTCTTACGACTTCCACGCGAACGAAGTCGCGGACAGAAGCTAGTTGAAAATAAATCAGCTGCTTTCTACAAAAAAAATTACCTACAAAAAGTTAATTTTTAATAACCATGCTGATAACTGAGAATAAAAGATAAAAAAATCTACCAAGTGCATGTCACAATGAAGGGAACAAACTAAACATTGTACTTGTAAAACATGTTGTCTGATACATTCCATCTGCAAATATAAGTTTGTACGCACAATATTGGGAGATTTTCCATGTTATTTTAAGACCTTAGACTTCTTATAAGGTTTCCTGTGATCTATATGTTCTAGAATTTTCTGTTTTTTTTTTCTAGATTTTAGTCTCAATAGTATCGGAGATAAGGGGAATGGTATGTTTATATATATTTTCATAAATACTTATAAAAAATATCCGTGAGACCCATTATGCCATTCATTTGATATGTCACACACACACTACAGGGTGCAAAATGTTTTTTTTAATTTTCTTATTTGTCTCCCAAATGTGACCCCCGTATTCAAAATTCATTTATTAACGTAACACGTCCGTGTTTGGGTCACAGAAATTGATATATGTACTAAATTTCAAGTTAATCAGTCCATTAGATTCGGAGTAAATTGGCTGTGACAGGCGGACAGGCAGACAGACACACACACAAAATGATCGTAAAGGGTTTCGTTTTCTCATTCGGACATACGGAACCCTAACAATCATAAGTAAGTTAAAGAGTAACTGAAGCTGACTGCATGCACCCGGAACCTCATCAGGAATTCTTCATCGGATTTCCGGAAGCACATCGTATGACTGATTGATTCGAGCTAACCGCAGGCCTCGTTCCGATGGTATTCCTGAGTGCTCCTAGGCTGTTGGTCTTTCCGGATCTTACATACATTACTTTTTTGTTTCTACAGATCTTCTGAATCGTTCAGGAATTTGCATATAATTGAACAATAACTTTTGAATGAAGAGGATTTTATAATTTCGTTGTCATCGCGCAGGTCAACAAATAAAAGAGTACTTACTCTTTTATTTTTTAAATTTATTGAGGCACCCACAGGAATGTCCGGTTAAGCAGACGACGACCTCCTTTTTTTTTTTTTTTTTTTTTTTCGCTGAGAAATGCATGTAGGCATGCCCGCTCGTGGGGGATGAGACGGGGTATGTGGGACTCCCTGTCGGTAATGACGACAGTATACCCACTAAAACTCAGCGGTGTTCCCGCATCGCCGTGTTGGGAGGGCCATGGGATAACGGTTGAACCTTTTCTTCCACGACCCTCCCGGCGCATGCCCGCCTAGCTGGCGGGCCCCGCATGCCCCGCCGTTACTGGGGGGCTACGGGAATGGCCGGGAACACCTGGCCATTCCCGTCCGACACTGGTGGAGGCCTGTGCAATACAGGCAAGGGTGCCCCCGCACCCGTTGCCTGCTGGCCTCCACCTGGGAGGAGTCGGAGATGACGTTCAAAGTGACGTCTTCTTCGACCCCTCCTCCGCCTTCGGAGCGGCGCAGCGGCAGGGTCGTCCTCCCGCACGCGCTCCGCCTCCTCCTTCTGCAACATGACGTGTTCGCAGAAGGAGGCGACTGCCGCCCAGGACCCCTCATCCCGCAGCATGGCGTTAACCAAGCCGGGGAGTGAGAGGTCCGGTCCGATCACCGCGTGCAGACTGTGGCGCGGCTCGGACCACGACGGGCACACCTCGAGGGTGTGCTGCGCCGTGTCCTCCGCCGCGCCACAGTGGTGGCACGACGGTGTCTCCTCCCGTCCGATTCGGTGCAGGTACGCTCCGAAACAACCGTGTCCGGACAGCACCTGCACCAGACGGAACGAGAGGAACCCATGCGACCGCTCGAGCCAGTCTCGCAGGACCGGCCCGATCGCGTCGAGGGTTCGGCGGCCGAAGGCTGCTGTGGCGAGGTCGCCCGTCCAATGGACGACGATGGCGTCCCTCGCCTCCCGCCGGACGGCGGCCCGCTCTTCCGGGGCAGGGCGTTCTCCTCTCGCCCTCCGCCCCGCAGACGACGACCTCCTAGGTTGACCGTCCTTGACACGGCCAAGTACGTTTCGGACCACGCACAATGAAGGGTTCCGTAGTTAGGATGAATTCATCCCAAAAACAAACTTAACATTGTAGTTGAAAAACATGCTCTTCCATACATCTATATACGTTACGGTCAATTCTTCAACTGCAAATTTAAGTTGGTCGACAATTACTCGTTAACTTGTAAACCCTACTTAGCTGTGATATTTTTCCTTTTAATTTCGTTATATATACTACTGCCATGAATTTTGCACATATCCAAAATTAACCATTTAGCTGGCAGAGGGGGGAGACACTTGACTCTAACAAAAAATTGCACTTTAAAGCTTAATATTACGCAAACGGATCTCAGAATTGAAAACAGTAAAAACATTTTTCAATTCTGAGATCCGTTTGAAAAATATTGTGAACGTAATATTTTTGAACGGCCTACCCCACGATACTCACACCATGTATCAGATGAGAAAAAAAAATATCATCCCCGTTTTACGTGCAAGGGAGGTACCCTAAAAAAAATGTTTTTCATGTTTTTATTTCACGACTTTCTTGGCGTGATTAATATGTACACCCATGCCAAATTACAACTTTCTAGGACTTAGCGTCTCTGAGCTAAGCCGGGGACAGACGGACGGACGGACAGACAGACAGACAGACGGACATGGCGAAACTATAAGGGTTCCTTGTTTACTACGGAACCCTAAAAACGGATACAGAAGATCTACTACCTTGTACTTCTTTACGACCCTTGAATATCAAACTTCAATCAATCTGCCCGCCTTTTCCTAACCAGGTTGGGGTTGACTTCCAGTCTAACCGGATGCAGCTGAATACCAGTATTTTACATGGAGTGGCTGCCTACCTGACTTCCACAACCCAGTAACTGGGCAATACCCCTTGGTAAGACTGGTTGTCAGACTTTTGGGCTCCTGACGACCCCTAACGACTGTCACCGATCCACGAATGAAAGCCGAGACCAACGCCTTAACGTTCTTTCCGAGGCACGGAGGAATCACGGTATGTAATGAAAATCCAAGATGGCGGCTGCATTTTTTTTTAGTCATGGGTATCGTTTTCATAGTTTTCAAGGGTGCTAAAGCCGATAGTGACGTTAAAATTTAAATCCAAGATGGCGCCTGCGATTTTTTTTTGAAACGTTGCCCCACACTAGGAATTACTCCTGTATCGTGGTGTTTTAAATCATACGTGTGAAGGAACTTCGTTCCAGATGGGGGTCTCCCGACCCACACGTTTTTTTAAGATTATAGATAGATTATGTACGTATTGTATAAACTTGAACCTAATTGAAAGATGGTCACCCATCCACGGACCAACCCCCTGTTATTACTTAGCCACGAGCTCCTAAAATATCAAACTTAAGTCTTATGTAATACTTATATCCATTTATCAATTCTTACAATTTAACATATTCCTATGACCAACACGATAATAGCCGCGTGAAATCGCCGTACACGCATGTAATCATATAACTACACAGCAGACACACGATCACTCCAACCACTACAAGTTGAGCTGTGGAACCTTTCATACTCCTTTGAACAGCAGGCCTGTGGTACAGTTAGCTAGGAGATTGCCGAGATTATACGCCAACATAGAAAATTAAAAAATCTGCTAAATTCTTGACTGGAACTGTTCATTATTTTAAGTTATTTTTGTTGGTAGCGTGGACAATTAAAAATGTGGTTGTATGAAATGCAACTTGGTAAAAGCCAGGTTTAGTCTTGGTTTATTAGTTAGAATTCACGTATTTTATTTTTTTATTATGTTGTCAGTGAATGAGCATGTGGTCCTGGGTTTGATTCCCGGGTCAGGCAAAGAGTTATTGGATTTTTCTATTAGGAATTTCTCAGTAGCCCGGAGTCTGGGCCCGGTTCCCGGTTGATGGCAATAGGCTCGCCCCCTATTACATGGGACTTAAAGAAAACTGGCGAAATGTGGGTTGTCCTATAGGTTCACCTCTGCCTAACCGTTCGGGGATTACAGGCGTGATCTAATGTTATGTTTATGTAAATAAGCGAGCCGTTAATAGGTAGAATCATATTCATTAATATCAAGACCGAAGTCTACTCCGAAGACAAATCCGAAGTATCGGCCCAATATATACGCGATATCGCGGGCGCGACATAGAAATTGATGAAAAATTAATAAAATAAAAAAATACTTACTTAATTTTTTCAATTTTCAATTTCATACATTTTTGCGACATAGAAATTGTGCTACTAGTGTCGCGTCGCGCCCGCGACCAGTCTGTACGAGCCTTTAATGGTAGCTTTATAGTAGGTACCATCGCGGACAATGCCGCCTGACCACTTATCAACCGTATTACTAGGAGCATAAGGTTGAAAAGTGGTCAGGCGGCAGTGTCCGCGATAGTACTCACACATGCTATGCAATTATACAATACTAAGAGATTGAATTTATAAAATGCAAAGATAGTATTTTAAATCTTCAGCAGCTCCAACAGTATTTTCAATTTCCTAATCAATTCATTTTTGCGCTACTTCGCGCTGATAGTTTTATAGAATCATTGAGAATCGCGCTGCACTTAAGTACATGTTATGTGAACTTTTCGATCGGTAGCTAAGCTATATAGTAATGTACAGTACAGTAACCGTCAGCACATCAAATTAAGACAAACTGTCAAATATTCTCAATCGATTTTAAACTTAACCGTCAACATTTTAAGGTTTAAAATTATTTGGAGAAATTTGACAGTTTAGTTTAACCTGATGTGCTGGCGACTGTACTTAGTAGTGTGAATGATTTCAATTGTTTCTATTTTTATTTCATCACAGTTAGAACGCTTGTATGAATCCAACCTACCAAGGCTAAACTGTAGGACGTTAATAATGCTACGGCTACAATGTCACGATAACGCGAACGAGGGACAAAGGGCCAATAGGCAGGCTCTTTAAAGAATTTTAATTTAAAAGGAATTGGGAAATAACAAAATGATTATTTAGTTACAACAGGAGATTTCTGAAAATGGTTAAAATGTGGTTTTTAAAAGCAGTGTATCTTTTAAACCGTAAATAATTTTACCAAAACAAAAACAGTATGTTATTTTCAAGTCTTTTGTACATACGGTGATGGAACTCAAAACATAATTAAACATAATTTAATACACCAAAAAAATCTTCAAAGACTTAATTATTTTTAAAAGCAGTTTATCCCTTCGTTAACAGTTATAATTATGATTAAAAGTATGCCATAAAATTTCAAATGCCAAACTGCATCTAGTGCAAATTTTATACGATTTTATTTGTATTTTTACGCCATACGTTGTGTCATCGCGCATCTCTTTCTTTTGTATGCAATCTGACAGTGACAGCGGTTTACGTGTTGTCGGCGTCTTAAATAGTGTAAATAAAGGCAATTTGCTATTTGTCTCTCTGTTGTACAGCCAGAAGTCCAACGGTGTGCGAGAGAGAGTGCGCGAAGTGTAGTTCGCGTTATCGCGACAATGTAGGCGTAGCATTATAGTATAACAAATTGCCTTTATTTACACAATTTAAATCAAATAATGATGTAACTCAATAATCATTTTCTTATTTCCCAATTCGTTTTAAATTAAAATTCTTTAAAGGGACGCCCCTTGTCCCTTCGCAAGCTTTTCAAAGGACCCGGAAAGATACCAATATTATTGAAACTTGTTAGGTTTTAAAACACGTGCTGTACCAAATAATGATTGAAAACCACGTACACACGGCTACACATCAAGCTATACATTTCCAGTTTACGCTGATCTCGCACTGTACGGAAATCCTATACAATACGAGATCAGCTTATACTGGAAATGTATAGCTTGATGTGTAGCCGTGTGTACCTACTTAAACAGGTAAACATAGCTACTTTATATTAATTAACCTTGAATAAAAACCTGCCAAGTGCATGTCGGACCACGCACAATGAAGGTTTCCGTAGTTGGTATGAATTTATCCCAAGAACAAACTTAGAAAGAAAGAAAGAAAAAATATTTATTCTGCACAAACACTTACCATTGTAGATGAAAAACATGTTCTCCCATACATTCCAACTGAAAATTTAAGTTGGTCAACTATTAGGTACTCGTTAACTTGTAAAGCCTATTAACTTCGTTATTTGTCTACTGCCGTGATTTTTTTCACGTATCTAAAACAAACATTTAGCTAACGGGCGACACACACACTTGACTTTAACAAAAATTTGCACTTTAAAGCTTAATATTTCGCAAACGGATCCCTGAATCGAAAAATAGTTTTCACAGACCAAATATATTTTTAAACGGCCTATCCAACGATACTCACGCAATAGGATAAATGTGAAAAAAGTCATGTCACAGTAGGCCGTGCTAGCCCCGCTGGAGCACAATATTTTACATTATGCACATACCTTTTTTTAGGGTTTGTGGTCAACAAGGAACCCTTATAATATTTTCGCCATGTCCATCCGTCTGTCTGTCTGTCCACAGCTTAGCTCAGTGACTCTTAGTAGGTACTAGAAAGCAAGGATATATTACATATTAATCACGCCGACAAAGTGGTAACATAAAAACATGAAAAAAAAATTTTTTTTGAGGCACTTGTGGGGATATTTTTTTTGGGCAGACAGGACATTTTTTGGAATGACAGAGGAAGGATACGACGGGTAGGTGGAGGGATGATATATTTTTTCCATTTATCCTATTGCGTGAGTATCGTTGGATAGGCCGTTTAAAAATATATTTGGTCTGTGAAAACTATTTTTCGATTCAGGGATCCGTTTGCGAAATATTAAGCTTTAAAGTGCAAATTTTTGTTAAAGTCAAGTGTGTGTGTCGCCCGTTAGCTAAATGTTTGTTTTAGATACGTGAAAAAAATCACGGCAGTAGACAAATAACGAAGTTAATAGGCTTTACAAGTTAACGAGTACCTAATAGTTGACCAACTTAAATTTTCAGTTGGAATGTATGGGAGAACATGTTTTTCATCTACAATGGTGTTTGTGCAGAATAAATATTTTTTCTTTCTTTCTTTTTAAGTTTGTTCTTGGGATAAATTCATTCCAACTACGGAAACCTTCATTGTGCGTCGTCCGACATGCACTTGGCGGGTTTTTATTCAAGGTTAATTAATATAAAGTAGCTATGTTTACCTGTTTAAGTAGGTACACACGGCTACACATCAAGCTATACATTTCCAGTATAAGCTGATCTCGTATTGTATAGGATTTCCGTACAGTGCGAGATCAGCGTAAACTGGAAATGTATTGCTTGATGTGTAGCCGTGTGTACGTGGTTTTCAATCATTATTTGATACAGCACGTGTTTTAAAACCTAACAAGATTCAATAATATTGGTATCTTTCCGGGTCCTTTGAAAAGCTTGCGAAGGGACAAGGGGCGTCCCTTTAAAGAATTTTAATTTAAAACGAATTGGGAAATAAGAAAATGATTATTGAGTTACATCATTATTTGATTTAAATTGTGTAAATAAAGGCAATTTGTTATACTATAATGCTACGGCTACATTGTCGCGATAACGCGAACTACACTTCGCGCACTCCCTCTCGCACACCGTTCGACTTCTGGCTGTACAACAGAGAGACAAATAGCAAATTGCCTTTATTTACACTATTTAAGACGCCGACAACACGTAAACCGCTGTCACTGTCTGATTGCATACAAAAGAAAGAGATGCGCGATGACACAACGTATGGCGTAAAAATACAAATAAAATCGTATAAAATTAGATATCCATCACTGGATGCAGTTTGGCATTTGAAATTTTATGGCATACTTTTAATCATAATTATAACTGTTAACGAAGGGGTAAACTGCTTTTAAAAATAATTAGAGATGTATTAATGATTCTAATGATTGTAAATCCGTAAATACATATTTGATAAAGTCGCTAATAATATTTTTTCTCAAACATGCATAAAAATATTGTCATAATTTTCGAAAAAAGAACACGCGAAGTATCGAATTTACGGTCAAAGAAAATCAAATCCATTGCAGGACCGTTTTTTGAATTTGGAACATTACAACTCTCCAGCAATGTTGTATATGCAACGGCGTGCTGGGCATGGCATTATTTTGACAACCTTCTTCGAAATAAATCGAAATTGCTGTGTAATTGTGTAATTTAAAAATGGAACGATCTTTTACTCCGAAACATGGCAAACAAGGAGGTAACTTATCAAAGGTTTTATTTAAATTTCGAACTGGCTTACAAATAGAAAGCTGTATATTGAAAAAAAAAAAACAAATGAACACATTGGCGCGTGAAAAATTATCGTTGTTCGTCATTGAATCTGGAATTTATAAATAATTTACTTTCTCCAATGATGATGATTACTATTGATATATTTACCTGCGCTCAATAATGGCAAAGTAATTTAATTGTAATTATTATTATTACGTACGCGCCAATGAACATGCAGCAGCTAGTGACGTAACTAAATATGGATGTTCATTCTTTCTAACAACAGATATCGGTGTAGGGCTTTCCTTTTCTTCACGCGCTGTATGCAAGTATGTAGCTACATTCATGGCAAATGCTGTTTTTGAGTGCACTAATGTTCTTATATGACGCGTCTATTTATAATACGTCATTGACTTTCCCTGCATTCTTTTGAGAATAGCACTTTAAATGCTCCGGCGGAAATGGCAATTGCTTATTTCACGGCCTTTACAATAATGTACTATTATCATGATACAACTTAACGCTGACCTGCAAATTGCAAAAAACGTAAGAAAATTGGAATTTCGCGCGCTACAGCTGTGGATTCATCTTAAATCCTTTTTAGAAACAGCCAGAATTCGCGAACATCGCCGCTGGCTGTCGGTGTTCAGTTTAGCATATAAAATCGTCAGACCTCTTACTGTCTGAACCTTGAGCGGATTGATTCACCTCGGCAGTGGGATACGGAGGTCGATGCGCACACGCGCGATCAATTGTTACTGCGTATGTCTTATGTTGTTATTGATAATTGGTTACGAAATATAATAAAAAACCGGCCAAGTGCGTCTCGAACTACGCACAATGAAGAGTAGGTACCGGTTTTATTGTACCACTATGTCGGCGTGATAAATATGTATACCCATGCCAAATAACAGCTTTCTAGTACTAAGAGTCTCTGAGCTAAGCCTGGAACAGACAGACAGACAGACAGACGGAACTATGGAACCCTAAAAAAGGTAAAAGACCATTTATTTGTAAAAACTACGTATACATTGCAAATTGTGGTTCGTAAGCAATGATATTATATTAAACAGATATATGATAAACACTCACAAAACAACCGAAAAAAGTGTTCCGCGCAGCAGCGGCAGCACACATACCCACTTTTCATTAATTTTGCATTTCACTACAAGTGATAGAAAAGATATGGCTTGATAAAAACAACAAGAGACAGCTAGTGTTGTCAATTGCGCGTGAATGTAAACAAACATTATTTTGCCCACCAATCACCGAATGTTAGCATCACAGACTAACAAATACGTCCCAATTAGGACGTTTTCGAGTCTTCACGATTGCGCGCTCACGACATATCTGTTTAATATAATATATATTTTTTTTTTTTTTAAACGTTGCCTCACACTAGGAGTTTCTTCTGTATCGTGGGTGCGTTTACAAACATTTAAACACAATACACAAACAGCCAGACCCGGAACAACTACTTGTAGGTCATACAAATATTTGTTCCGTGCGGGAATCGAACCCACGACACGCAGCATTGTTTGTAAGGTAAAATTAAGGCTGTTTTAAATAATGGGCATTATTTAAGTACATATTTTGGCATAGATAATAGCGTACTAAGTAAAAATTGCATATGTTGCAGTTACTAACTGAAATATGTAACTAACGAGCATTAAGCCAATACCAACAGTTTAAAAAAAAAATTAGTTAAGTTGTCAGTTAAAAGTATCTTTAACTATTAACTTCGTAAGTGTGATTCCTATAGTAAATATTGCCTTAAAGGACTATGTGGTAGGCACATGTAAATTATGATTTCATAATTTCTAAACTTCTACGATTTCTAAGCTATGAGCTATGTACTTTGGTTGCTCTAGCCGTAGGTAGAACCGAAGACTGTTGGGGTAGACGTGTTCTTGACGGGAGACCGCGAATCGGCAAGCGTAAGGTCCTACCTTTGTCAATTTGCGGTCTACCATCAGGCTGGGTAGAGCGATGGTCTTCGCAGGGTGGCTGGTAGCAGCTGGATGATTTGCCTAGAATCGAGCTGAAAGGCGTGCAATTGGAGAGGCCAATGACCAGCAGTGGACTGCTATGCCGATGATGAAGCTACGATAATTTTTTATTCAATACCTAAGTTTTCATTTATTCATTAACTCAATTTTATCAAGACGTTTTCATGTATTATAAATCTATTTTAAAATAAAACACTTTCTTTAACAGAAACCTGAAATTCATTGTAAGTAGATACACCTCTGCTAACCCTTCAGGAAAAACAGCCGTAATGTTATTTAATTTATTATTAGAAATACATTAATATTAACATCGAAAAGTTGCAATCTCTAGTAGGTAAGTAATATAATATAATAAATAATTCATTCGAAAGACGTCCACTGCTTGACATAGGCCTCTCCCCCAAGATCATCTTTTCATCCAGCTGGAGGGCGTCCCATGGTACTTGTGCCGAATCGTAGTCTGCATTAAAGGACTTGCTAGGCTGTAATCCCCGATGGGATACGCAGACGTGTACACTATAGCTCACCGACATTTCACCGGTTATGTTTAAGACACATGCAATAGGGGGCGACCCTATTGCCATCAATCTGGCACAAATCCAGACTCCGGGCTGGTAGCTACTGAGAAATTCTAGATGGAAAACCCTAATTACACTTTGCCCAACCCGGGAATCGAGCCCAGGACCTCATGCTCAGCCGTAGGGCTTACGACCACTAGACCAACATTACGCCTCTAAAAAAAATAAAGAGTCCTCGTAAGAAGTCCTGCTGGTCTGTAGCATCATCATTCATAATTTCAGCCGAAAGACTTCCGCTGCTGGACATAGCGGCCTCCCCCAGACGCCTGGCAGACGGGTTTGCGATCGCAGTATGGTGCTAAAATACTAATAAATATATTGAGAACGCTGCTGCCCATTCTCTAGGTATATATTAAGTGCCTTAGACGCCTTTTACGACACCTACGGGAAGAACTAGGGAACTAATAGGTAATATTGCATTACTATTATTATATTTTAGTCTTCTTACGAGTACCTAATTGCAGCTCAATTTGAATGAAATCAGCAAGCGTTAAAGGCGGGAATTTGGAGTTTCCTAATGACGAGTTTTACTCAAGTAATTCAAAAACTTAGCTCAAAGTTTTCAAGTTAACACTACTGTGATGCTGAAAATTCAGTGAAAACTTCGTTATCTTGCGCTTTTTTAGTGAATGAATGGGACAAAAACGCGTTAAAAACGAGTTATGTAAGTGCAGAAAATAAAACGATAATTTTTACCTTGCATGGCACTTTCTTTTTATTTGTGACTTATTTGGAACTATAACTGAATGGGAAATCAAAATAATGTCTAATAATTATTATTTTTATTATTTTATGAAAGTTCTTTGGAAATCTTAAAGCTAAACAAAACAATAACAATAGTACCTACCTAAGTACTTACTTACCTATAACTGTCAGCCAATAACAAGTCTTCAATTATACAAACAGAACAGTGAAGAACCTCAGAAACACAAAAAAAAATATGCATAAGCACAGGGCCGGATTTAGGGCAGGGCAACAGGGGCTCTAGCCCTGGGCCTCCACAAAGAAGGGGCCTCCACAATTTGATTTTTTTAGATATGAAAGAAAATACATCCCAACATAGTTGGGGAAAGGCGAGGCAGATTGACTGTGTATCAAAGAAAAAAATGTTCACATTCACAAGGTACCTTTTTAATTTGTTTTTTTTTTTGTCTGTTCTAAATATATTTTTGGGACCTCCAATTCTTAGTTGCCCCAGAGCCTCCAAACCTCTAAATCCGGCTATTTTTGGGACCTCCACTTCTTAGTTGCCCCAGAGCCTCCACACCTCTAAATCCGGGATATTTTTTTTTTCTCGTCTATTCCATGGTGTGGGGTATCGTTGGATAGGCCGTTCATATTGTGGGTTTGGCAAAACCATTTTTCAATTAAGGGATCCGTTTGCGTAATATTAAGCTTTAAAGTGCTATTTTTTGTTAGAATCAAGTGTCCCCCCCCCCCCTGCCAGCTTAATGGTTGGTTCTGGATATGTGAAAAAATTCATGGCAATAGTATATATAGGTTATCACATTAATTGAAACCACGTATTCTCTATTACGTATTTTAAATATAAACAATTAAAATTATTAATAACAATTAACATTTTAGCCGTGGGACATTTTTTTTTCGTTTTAGTATTTAACGACATTAAACTTAATGATGATTTGGTAAAAATACTATAAAGTTTGTATTGGATTGTTTATACCATCGCCCCGCGCTTGTCAGAGTGCCTCATCAAGGGTGGTTTATTTCGCGGCAATTTTTAGGCTAAATATATATTTTGTTTGAAAAATTCAGTTTTCTATTTTTGTCAATTTTTTTATTGTTTTCATTTTAACAGACTGATAACAACTTGTAATAACCGCTGTGATATTTAATGTGATAACCTAATCGCCACTCTGTATAACGAAATTAAAAGGAAAACTATCACAGCTAAGTAGGCTTCACAGGTTAACGAGTAATAGTCGACCAACTTAAATTTGCAGTTGGAGAATTGACCGTAACGTATATCGATGTATGGGAGAGCATGTTTTTCAACTACAATGTTAAGTTTGTTTTTGGGATAAATTCATCCCAACTACGGAACCCTTCATTGTGCGTGGTCCGACATGCACTTGTCCGGTTTTTTTATCTATATGTTTATTATGTGTGTATATTTCCAGGTGTTGAGTAGTAACCGACAACGGTGAGAAAACGGGGCGTAGTCGCGGCGTTTGTGTTGGGCCTGTTTGTGGGCGCCTAACGCCCACGCTCTCTCCAGCCAAAACGCTGAATAAGGATGCGAGAGTTTACTACTAACGCTAGCACACGTTTGCTTGTTTTCATATTAATCATCATTAGCAGGCTAAGTATTCTGTGGTTATAATTATAGTTAGTGATGCAACGAATACTAGTTTTACGAATACGAATACCGATTGTACTATTCACCGACCACGAATTCTACTATAGCTGCACGCAATTATTAGTCAAACAAGGTGAAAGAAAATTAAACACTCTAAGCAATATATGTAGGTATTGTTGTACAGTATTTTTTGTTACTTGTGCGTAAAAGTTGTAACGGCCCCCCCAGTGGTCGCGGCTTACGAGTTGTCGGTCGTAGACTCGTACCCAGCTCACCGTCCAATAAGGACCAGGCCCGGGTCGACGGCGCGTTGTATTCCACGCGCGCCTCAAAGAGTTGTCAGCACCAACTGACGGGGTCCGTTAGGGCCAATGCCTGCCAGGGTTTCGAGTTTGTCCGAAAGGGATATCGTGGCCCTGGCACACAGGCAAATGAAGGAATATGGGTGAGTTTTAGTCAGTAAAAGTCTGACACGCCCTCCCGCTCCGCCCAGAGCGGGAGAAGTTATTTGATAATTTCCCACACCAAAAAAAAAAAAAAAGGCTCGTACCCAACCAGGCGATTTACTTTGTATAAGTAAATTATTTCATAACCACTGCTCTCAAAACGGTGATGGAAAACATCGTGAGGAAACCGGTATGTCCTAGAACCAACAATACGAAGACATGTGACATCTACCAACCCGCACTGGGCCGGCTCTCTCACAGAGAGGCCTGTGTCCCAGCAATGGGAACATTCTAGGCTGATTATACAACGTGTTTTTTTTGATATTCCATAACTCTAGAGTATGATTGAGGCCATATCAAAGAATCAACTGGCATATGAGTTATGTTCCAATCCTTCGTTATTTTTTTTTTCATTTTTCATACAAAATAATTCGGCAAAGTCACGATTATTAATGTAAAACACCCTTACGTGAAATATGACAACGTCGACAAGGTAGCTTTCCCTTCACTAGCTGCCGCCGGGAAGCCCCGATACCAACATACCTACATATTTTATTTTACTATTTATTTTACTACACTACTGCGAAGTTTGGCAACCTCGCAAAAGTAAAGATTCGTCATACTGGTGACAATTTTTGACCTAATTTAATTATAATTGATGATATCTCCGAAACGATGCATTTTTGGACCACCTATACAAGGAGTTTTAGTATTATTTTTACCTACAGAACCCTAGAGTTATGGGATATCAAAAAAAACAGGTTGTATATTTTTTTATTTAAAAAACATAATAGTTGCCAGTTTTTTGGCGACAAACGACTCCTTTTTTAGGGTTCCGTACCAAAATGGTAAAAAGGAACCCTTATTTATTTATTTATCACAAACACTGCTATCATTACAGGAAGCTGCAGGAGGCTGTTATGGTGAGAGTCAGACAGACAGACTTAGTCTCACCATGAGACTAAGTCTGTCTGTCTGTCTGTCTGTCACACCTGAATATCTCAAGAACTACTAATGCTATCAACTTGAAATTTAGAACAGTTTAAGATGACGTTTGCCCAACTATTTTGCAAACAAGAAAGAAATTTAAAAAAAAAAGTTTATTTTGTATGTATATTTCCAGTTGTTGAAAAACGCTAAGCTCCACACCCACAACCAACCCACCCCACAACCCCACTCCTATCAACTTAGCTACAAACAAAAAGTAAAAGGTCGCGACAATTACTGACCATCTGTGGATGTAAACAAAAGATAAGTTTTATGATCTCATAAATGACACAAAGATTCATATACAGAATGTAACAAAAACCCTGTTGTTCCTTGTACCTACGTTTTAAGAATCGGTATACATAATTCGATCAACAATACCAACTATATAACGGGTCACGTACAAAATCAAAGCTAAATTCTGTCCACGTGAATATTATACTTATACAGCTACATTTGTTTCCTAACGAACTGAGACAAAAGTTTTAAGTTCAATCTAATTACAACCATGGCACCTAGTAATAAAGTCTAAAATAATCTACTCTATGTATCTACTGTTCTGTTACACAAAAGTTTGCGCGTGTATTGCCCAAGCTTGGCCAAACATTTGTAGCGGTGGTTTAAAATCGGTAATTTTGTTAAAAAATTGACATTATTTGGTATTTTAAAGCTTAAAATATAAATTATTCTACATGTATTTACCGAATGACAATCCTGCCGTCAAATTGCTTTTTCGGGCATTATTTTTGCTACATTTGATTACACATTATGGCATTGTGAAACGTGTTCACATTGGCTGTGTTTCAAGCGAACTAAACAAAATAAGAGCTCACGTCTCAAGTGCGCTGTTATTTACCGAGACGTATTTTTTGCGCCGACCCGATATCTAGTTGGTATTTTTGATCGAAGTATACATACGTAATAAAGCAAGTCATTTATAAAAACTGTTCATCAAAAATAACTAAAATAAATATTTAATTATTAATATTTGTAATGTTTAACTTATTTCTAACCTCTTTAATTCTTTGATTTTGACTTCTCGACTAGCCAATGCTTAATTTTTTTAAATTATAATTCTACAAATGTTGTGCTTGTAGGTAAATGTATACGTCCCTAAAAGGAACAACAGGGTTTTTGCTACATACTGTATATAAGATCTGTCAACTCGGTCGTAACGCAACGCAATAAATGGGTTTTCTAGTAAGTCACTAATAATTACGAATGTCGTGAAAGTATTCGGCGAATACGAATATTCGGTAATGTTATGGTATTCGGCGAATACGAATACTCCTATTCGTTGCAACACTAGTCATAGTAGTCAAGCGCAGGCCATAAAAAATATTCCTAGTAGTGTACTTAAATCGTCTCAAAGCACTTAATATAAAAAATCTGTAACATTTAACATATTTATTCTGTCATTCACAAACAGTATAAAAAATAATAAATATCGGATCAGTACGGAAATTACGTTCACTTATCGGGACCGTATCGTTACCGCATGTGTGTGCTTACGGTTCGCCGTCAACGCGGCGTCATCTCGCTTGTCGTGATATGGTGGAATCAGAAGGTTTACTGCTTATGATAAGAGATAATTATCAAAAGCTCACAAAGTGTGCCGGACGGGCGTGATCGTCGGACGCGGTGTAGGTGTAGGGAGGGTGTAATGCCTATCCAGGGTGTTATCTCGGTGTGTGTGTAGGCCTCCCAGTCCAGACGGCGCTGACGTCCTGCACCTATAGTTCCAGATATCTTCGAGCAGCCTGCTATCTTCAAAACGTTTATTTCTCAACACCTGATACTGTTTTTAACTGTACACCTGCTGTGTTTTCAACTGTACCATTGCCAAAGGAGAAGGGTCCTGGAACCCTTGGGGTATATTACCTGATTAAAACACCATAGTTTGGTTGCACCCTCAGGAAGCGAATTAGGGACACACTGAAGTTATTTAAAAATGTAAAATATTCCTTGCCGATGACTACGAATTAAATTTTTATCACGTTTGATTAAGTACGAGCCTACTTTACCGTAACGAGGGCCGCTAATTACTTCCTGATTCAACGTTAATTTATTCATATTTTCATTATGTACATGTTACTTGATTACATAATATCACCTAATATAAACACATATATAAGGCATGTTATACATCGTTGGAATCCCTGTAAAATTCCCCATGACCTGAGGTATCTTCATCTACTATATCCATTCCCACTGAAGGAATTTTTCAGTGGGAACATGAAAAAATATTAGCATTATTAATTTAAATTGGTTTTCTAATCGTTTTTCTCGGAAACTATTAGACCGATTTCTATTTTGATTACAGATACCTCAGGCCAGTACATAGACCTACAACAATCTAATATTTAAAACGATACATGTGTATTTTTCAGGGCGTGACGCGTCCTGAAAAGTCACCTGTTAAACTCAAAAAATTACACATCACAAAATTAATGAGTTACGACATTCAAGCTCAATTAACTGGGTCTATTTATTGGATTAGATACCTGAAAGTTAGGTCCAGGGCTAGGTCTTGACCTAGGCTACCTGGATACACCAAAAAAACTATAACATATAACTATATAGCCCAGCTAATTGAGGTCGAAATGGTCGTATTTACGGTTTCACATACTAAACTCGCTAAGCTATGTTCCTTACATAACACTATGGCTATTTTCTATTTGAATTTAAGTTAATATTCAAGTTTCCCTATATAGCTACATATGTGACGTTTCGTCGCAAACCCAAACAATATAACTATTTCTATGTGAATCTAAGTTAATATGAAATTAGATACATCTATATAGATACATATGTGACGTTTCGTCGCAATCCCAAACTATCTAACTATTTCTATGTGAATTTAAGTTAATATGCAAATTCCCTAAATACAACTATATATGTGACGCTTCGTCGCGAACACAAAGAGAATTGTAAAAATTCTCGTAGATACCAAACCAATCGTTTTTACTTACCCATTAATTAAGTAAGTCAGTTATGTGGTCGTTTTCATAGCACTAACCACTTTAATTATTTTTGGCAGGCCACTGCAGTCAGACTTAGCTAAGAAAAAGTTGAGCCATCGCAAGACGCCTGCCAGATGTGAAACATCAAAACTATGTTGTATAGAAAATATGCACTAAAGGATGATTTACTAAAGCAAATAAAAATGGCATAATCAAAAACAAAATATTAAGATAAAAAAATATATATATTTTTTGGCTGTTAGCCGCATAGCCACACCAACAGCCGGTCTGACCCGCCGCATTAGATGTTTCATCTCAAAAAATGGTAGTGGCAAGCATTATGTAATGAACATTACCCTCTATTGTACGCACGGCTACACATCAAGCTATATATTTCCAGTATACGCTGACCTCTCATTGTACGGAAATCCTATACAATGCGAGATCAGTTTATACTGGAAATGTATAGTTTGATGTGTAGCCGTGTGTACTAGGATTATTAAAAAAAAAAACTATAATACTAAACGTATTTATTTTTATAACAATTTATAACGACTTCTTTGCTGCCTAGTATATAATTTTCCATTTGCTGAAATCAAATCTACTCCTTTTCCGACGTTTTACTTGTAAGGCGAAGTTCAGAAGTAGACCTTCTGTACCTTCCTACTTCTCGTCCCCGTCCCTCTTCCCCTCCACCCCGCTCTCCGAAGCCCCGCTCACCTAAATATTGTTTTCGTAGAAGGGCCGACGAGAACGCTCTGACGGCTCCCGAGCCAAATTGACGGCCGCTCCGACGACGCTGATACAATGCAAGGATTGAGTGCTACTACAATAAAACAGATTTCTTATGTCATGTGCAACTAGAGATTTTAGAACCAACTAAGCTTGGCCCGCTTTTGTTGTGATTGACAGATTTTTTACACACCGTTTAAGGACTGGCCCTTATTAATAGAGGTCAGAAGTGTGTGAAAAAGGAGGTCTTTGCCCTGTAGTAAGACCAGGCTAGATAGATAAATTGATAGACATTTTGAAAACAAGATAGTAACAATATCATTAAAACTGAACGATTTAACCAAATACCAACGCCAGTTGACCTAGACATTGATAATGTCATTGGACTAATCACCTTTTCATTTAAATATTTGGCTTGGATAAACCAAATACACCTGTATACCATGTTTTGCTTCAAAGCTTCTAACAATAATACTATAGTTTGTCTTTACCCGTCCGTTGCTTGACAAAGGGTTCTGCCAAACAGGGAAGCAATACCCTACCATGCATACAGACGCGCTGTGATAGAATAATATAGTTACACTAACGCCATCTATGTGCGGCGAGACGAACTAATAATAATAATTCATCAAGTTACGGGATAAAATGATTGATTTGTTTTCATTTACGTGCCTACAGGTGGTGCAGAAGTTATTATCATAATCCAATGATAGCTTTACGCACTCAGGGGTGGGCAGAAAACGAAACTAAGTACAGAACGCTACGAGCTACAATTCTAATATCGATTTTCTTGAGATCTCGAAACTTGAGTTTAATTATACTCTCGTAGTTTATTTAGTCCTTAAATAATTTATTCTGTTATAAACTCGTCTTAAGATGCATAACACACAGGAATGCTAAATGTTTAAGCTTCCTTTCACAGCGTGAACAGAGTCAATCCGTAAAGTCGGCTTCACCGACGCTGCCTAAATAAATAATATCTGAACTGAACAAATGTATCTTTTGCGCCAAATATAATTTAAGTAGACCATGTAAATAAATAGTATGATACGATTAAAATGACTAAAGGTTTTAAATTAAATGTTTTTGAAGGGAACAAAGGGTTCAATTTGACACAGTATTTTCTTTGCGACAAGTAAAACATTATAATAACTATGTAGATTATAAATGGTATTCTTACAGGTTATACTGATGGAATAGAATAGAATAGAATCGTTTATTGTCTCCAGTAGCTAGTAGTAGTGGTACATACACAAAATGAGAATTTGCCGTTTTGAGGATTTGCCCTATATTGAACAAAGGAAAAAATTAATACCTACTGGAAGCAAAAGGTTTAAGTGTCAGCATTATGCTTAGGTCCCCTAGCGGTTTGCTAAGCGCTGGTTTAATAATAAGCGTCAGCATTATGCTTAGGTCCCCTAGCGGGTTGCTAAGCGCTGGTTTAATAATAAGCGTCAGCATTATGCTTAGGTCCCCTAACGGTTTGCTAAGCGCTGGTTTAATAATAAGCGTCAGCATTATGCTTAGGTCCCCTAGCGGGTTGCTAAGCGCTGGTTTTCAACCTACACCCTTGACTCCTGTTTACAATAAAAAAAAGATATGATGAGATCCTGTTAAAGTGCACTATTCCATTGCAGGGATTAACCAGCAAGAGACTCAGAGAGAGAGTGAGGGGGAGGTTATTAAACCTCCCTCTGCGGTTTCAGCTTTCAGTAGGCTAATTCACGTAACTAAAGAAGTGCAGTAGCAGTGCAGTTGCAATGAAGTTTCGATCAAAACAACGCATTTCGTATTCTACTATTCTCTACGGCAGTCAGATACGCTCGCGTCAAGTTCGCGTCACGCGAGCGCATTATCGGCATTCTACTGCTGCGCGTCATTAGCGCGTGATTCTGAACGCAACTTGATCGGTATTCTACTATTCATTTGACGTCTCAAAATGACAGCTTTTGAGTTTTAATTCGATCAACGTGCAGTTTCGGTTACGCACAACATAAGTCCCTCATTATTTACTTTTGTTGGCATCAAATTGTATTTTTTGTGAATGTAAGTGTTTAAAATTCAATATTGTATGTTTAATCGTTTTCAGTTGTATTCTAACCATTTTTTAACCTTTTCAGTGCATATGAGTTTCCAACTTGGTTTGAGGATTTTATACCTCGCTGCCGAAATAAAAGACCGAGAACGCCGTCAAGCTCTAAGAAGACATAGGTTTTCTGTGGATCCATTCCGTATTTTGGATCGGGAATTCCAGAAAACCTATCGTCTGACCAAAACTTGGCTCGCCAGTTGATTAGGTACTAAAATGTCAACATGTATTCCAAATGAGAGAAGGAAAGATGGTTTGAGTGTACAGGCAAAGGTTAGTCAAACCTGTTTAACTATAGTAATTTAGAGTTTGTTTGTTTGAACGCGCTAATCTCTGAAACTACCAGTCAATTCTTAAGGAAGTTTATAGGCTATTTAAATCATGCTATGACTTACGAGCCGAGCGCGGGTGAAACCGCCGTGCACACCTAGTATTGGAATTAAATACCTAATGCAAAATACATTATATTTAACAGTAGGTAGGTAGTCTATTAATAATTGGGTCACTTTCAGGTTCTCATAACACTAGCTTCCTTGTCAAGCGGATCTTATCAGACTCTGGTGGGCCAAAGCAGGCCAATATAGCAAACAAGGCACGATTACCAGTGCCCCAACTGACACATCAAGAGCGTGAGCAAGAAGAGAGAATGCGTGTACGGCGTAGAGCATGTGAGGAGGAAGTGCGTGCGGAAAGCCTGAGTATTCTTGCTCAAGGCAATAGGCAGCCAAACAGAGACTTGTTGGAAGGTCGGGCTGTACAACAGGCTCTTATTTATCGCCTGTGGCTACATAGGGAATAAGTAGTCAGAATAAAACTTAATTATTTATTTTTATATTCATAATGATGATGCACATATTTTTTTTACATCATTCTCACACTTCTCAAACAGTTATTATAGAATCCGCTTGTTTTAATCGTCATCTGAAGAAGCCGCCTCCGCCGTTTTGCATAAAAAGAAAATGACTGCAGTATAGTTTCTATTAGGTATTTAAACAAAATGTAGGTACACCTATAATCAGTGTAAAGTCGCGTGTGTTTGTTTTGTGTTATGTTTTAATTTTCCATTTCATTATAGTGGATTAAGTATATAATAATAAAATTACACTATGTACATTGTCTACGACGGCGACATGGGTTATTGCTGCGACGCTGCCTGGCTGTAGTGGCCTCTTGCTCACTAAAACAAAATAAAAATATATTATGTTATGGTTTTCAGACTGTTATTTATTGCCTAAATATTATGCTGATGATGATGATGACTGTTATTCATACCTTTCAGTAATATGTGTGATGTGTTGTGTTGTTGCGGGAGTATCATCAGTTTATGAAAAAAATAAAACATTCATGAATATTAACTGGTTAATAACTAAATAAATCATCAAACCTTCTTCTATCGTGTTGGTATGACCTCGCCCAAGAACTGCCTATTTCCGATATTAAAACTAACCTATTAAAAGTATTGTTGGGTGTAGGTGCATGTTCTATATCATCGGAGAAAAATGTGGGAAGTGCAGGCAATGGAGAATTGCGAAGTGCAGGCGATAGAGAAACGGCGTGGGGTGCAGGCTAGCAAAGCAAAAAGAAAAATACCACTGTCACTATGACCAAGCATAAATACAATAAAGATAAAAAAAGGTATTCCATAACTTACAGATACGGGATTAATTTGCTCATTTTGGGGCGTACCACTCCTTCCCACAACCTCACTGCCTGCACCAAGCAGAGCAGCGAGTCTTTCTTCTAAAGAGGATAAAGAAGTGTTCACGCCTGGCCCTCCATCTGTACCGCGTTGATTCTGCCAAATCTGCTTGATTCGGTTGAGCAAGCGGCATTTATAGTCGGTATACCACTAAAAATATTACAAGTCCAGTTATTTACCCAAGTATATTGTACCGATACACATAAGTAATATATTGATGGAATCTAACAAACCTTGCTCCACTGTTTGGGAGTTCCTTGATACCAGTCTGCCTCGGCATTTAATATATTGGCGCACTCTGACCAAAGGCGTGATGTGAGGGCACTCCCTTCTCTAGATTTGAGTCGGCCACGGGCAAGGTCCCTATGGCCCTCCAAATATTCCACCAGCAGTTCTATATGCCGCACAGAAACGCGTTTGCGTGAAGTCATACCTACTGAAAAATCAGGATGAAACTTACATAATGGAATTTAAACTGCTACTTCTTCGTAAACTTCACTGCCTTGCCTCCTTAAATATCATTTTATTATAATATAATACATACTTACCATCAAAGTTTACCAAGTTTTGTATTTAATTTGCACCGAGTTTGAACTTTCGCGCTCCTTGACATTGGAGTGATCCTCATATTTTGACACTTTTGACAGTCTTAGTTTTATGCGGCACTGTTAGACCATCATGCAGCCAAATTTTAGCAAAATATAACTTTGATTGTGAATCAAAACACAATTGTTTGTTTATAAGGGAAGAAAAAGCACCAAAAGCAGTACTGGGGTATTATTTTAATATTAAAATAACGTTATATTCATTGAAATGTAATCGATTCTAGTCGATTATTTAGTGTGTAATAATTTTTCTATCGTGTGGCCACACCGTAGGTAAGTTTGGTAGAGTTTGGTTGTCGTGCAGTTGACGTGCAGTTCACGCGCAGCTTACGCGCAGTTCAAAGATTACAAGAATACCGTTTATCACTCAAACTTAAACTTCATTGCACCTGCACTGCAACTTGATCGGCGCGTCATGAAATTACGTGAATTAGCCTTCAGAGCCTCAAGTCAGCTATTACAATAGTGTCAGAATGGTCGATCATTGATTTCATAATTGTTGATTTTGACAAGTTTGGTAATCTACTATTATAATGGCGTCATTATGACTTTCCAATGGTCGGCCACTGACACTACATTGAAAGAAATTGCATTTATTGGTAATCTCGTACATAATGACAAATGAATGACATTTCTACTGATGGGTTTTATAATATTGGCAATACGACAATGCTATTACGAGAACATTGACCGACCAATGATCGACCATTATGAATTTAGCAGATTACGAACTTTTAGCAAAATGACAATGGGATCGTGTTGGAATGACTGAATTTATAAAAATAGCAGACTTGGGCCCCTGCCCCGGAAACCTCGTTATCATGTTTTCCCCAGAACGATATGCCTTATGGAAATTTTGTTATAGTCTGTAAGTCTGAAATCGCCAACCCATCTTCAGCAAGAGCGGTGATCAATGGTCGTGCCTTCTCTGAAGGAGAAGAGGCTTCTGCCCTGCAGTAAGACAGCAATAGGCTGGTATTATTATTATATTATTTATTGTAAGGGAATTTTCCCAAGAAAAATCTCTTCCGTTATCTGCAACGTTACAATTAAAGCATTCAAAGGTCTGGTTCTTTATATTTGTAGATTATATATTTATTTATTGAAACTACATTCACAAGTAAAAAAAACCGGTCAAGAGCGAGTCCGACTCACGCACCGAGGGTTCCGTACGTATATATGATGTTGATGATTTCTGAAAAACTGTGCTATTTAGAGACATCGTTTTATTTTTCCTGTAATCTTTACATAAACTTCTATCACATAGAATAATTTCAGATTTTTATCTACGCAAACTTCGGAGATAAGGGGGGGAGAACGGGATTTTTTTTTACATTTTTCGTCAAAAGTCGGAAACAATACTGCCTAAAAAAATTAAAAATATATGAGAATGTGCAAACAGCGTTCTTTCATATGATACCCCTAGTAGCCCCACTTAAAATTTTTAAGACTTTCTTTCAAAAATAATATACACTAAATCTATGGTGCTGATGTTCATGTTCACCATATTTTGAACAAAAATAATACATATCTACGAAAACCACAGAATACCAAGCACCCAGTGGAAAGATTTTCACGATTTGTTTTTTACGTGTACCTACTTACGGACAATGCCACTTAGCTGTTTAGTGCGAAATGATTATAATATTATCATCATTGCCATTAGTCATACTGTCTCGTCTTGGGAGACAAAGGATTTGAATAAAGTCAGAACTTTGATAATTATTACAATTCTGAAAATCATCAGTTATAAAAATTCACTGTTGTACTGCATTATTTTTTAATAGCCCAATTAGTTTTAAACATTAATTTTTGTTTTATATATATATATTTTTTTTTTTAAGGATTTTAGATAAACAAAAGGTTAATTATCATTTTTGCCTGTACTTCCACAGACTGGCATTAATTATCATTTCTAGGATGCCTGATTAATATGTATTAAAATCTACTAGGTAGTTTGTCTAAATTGGACATCATTAAAGTCTTTTGTCTATGACACTGTAATTGTCCGTTTAAATATTCTACGGTTTTAGTCATCACCATAAAGCTAGTGACAGTTGTAAACTGTACTTGTCTATGCTCACTTCTGTAATCTTTTGATCAATAATCTCGCCGGTACTAAAGGGATGGCGGCACAGGCGGATTATATCTACGTTAATTTTATTAGCTCTCGAACAATCTATCGCTTTGCTTTTAACTCTATTAGCGGCAATATCGTGTTCATTAACATTAACTACTGTTTTAAGCTAAGTAGTTAGATTGGCAAGTTCTTGATCTTCATGGGCGATATTTAAGGCGATAAAATTAAAAACTCTGCTCTGAATATGACCTTCTCCCTTCTGAACGCCTTGACCCAGAAGTCGATTTAGCCTCATTCATAACGCCACGATAAAATGGCCCTCAATTATAGCAGAACTTATTCTTAATAGCAACTAGTTACTAGAACAAGATTCTAAACATTTCCGTATTCCCGTAAAGGCGTGGGGGGATCGTAACGCAAATAATAAAACTGGAAACAAAAGAAAATACAAACTCCGCTCCACAAAATAGTTTGTTTATTTATTTAAAAAGAAAGATTCTCGACGTCTTGAATGAAGTGGCTACCCACAAACAACCAAGGTTGTACGAATCTAATAACGCAAACGCCTTTCACAAAATAACAAATGAAATCATCACCAAACCACAACTGTTGGTCCAAATCTACTAAATCTCCTTGTGTTCATCAGATAATGTTGGAGCAAAGGTTGGGCCAACATTGTCTTAGAGTAATCAAACAATAATAATGTAAATGTAAACGCGGATTGGCCGGAAAATTTAGTGTATTTAATTTATATTGGCCGACATTGGATATTGAACGTTAATGAACTTTTAAACTTGGAACGAGTGAACTACGTACGCGTCGCCGAACATATGGATGGATTCAGTCGATTTAGCCGGTTACAAAAACTCTGGCAGAGGCGTTTTATGGTTGTGCCACACATTTCTTTGGCATTATTTACTAGGGTTACTCGGTCTGCATTTTAACAACACTGCTTCGTAATGCAAACATCAATAGAAGATTGCACGGAACAAATCCGCTTAGTATGAAAATGATTCAGGAAAAGATTGTTGTTTTTGGTAACTAAGTTGATTGATTTTAAGGAACTTGACTAAAAAGATTTAGCTAGTATAGTTCCAGAAAATCCATGAACTTCCTAAATAAGTGTACAGGACGCACATAACATAATTCATGAGTAAATAGTAGCTGAAAACTTATTATTTAGGAGAGTGTCGACGCGCGACGAGTAAAAACATTGCTGCGATATCGGAGATAAGGGGCAGCCCTACATTAATGGTGTCCCATTCCCGCCGTGTGCACGTGCGCGGCGACGGCACCCGAATGCGACCGATCGGCGTCGAACGTGCTGCCGTTTTTTTTTTAAAAGGACTTATAACTTGAGTGAGTGTATGCCTTTTTAGGACTTAACAATGGGGAGTACAGTCGATATTTTAATGAAATTGTTTCAGAACTTATGTCGTTTTGCCACACAGACACCGTATGCCCTCGAGACGACCGTAGCGCATGCGAAAACAGAATGTCACCTCCCATCTGCGTGTTATACATTACAGTTTTCATTCTGAACCTAAACTACACATTGCTTATAAAACAATCAATGGATAATACAAGGAAAGAAACCAACGGATCGCCTTAAATGTACTTACGGTATTTGTATATAGGTCGTTACTACTCGCTTTGCTTTGTATCGTGTTGATTTTCAAACCACTTTTGTTCGCGATATGTTTTTTGTATGAAAGATAGTTGGATAACGCGTTGTTAGAAATATTTTTATTGTTATCTGTTACGAGACATCTGTAAGGCAGGTAATGGTCTCATAATGGGGGAAGCCCGTTTACTCATTTATTTATTTATCTCAATGGTTTTTAAACTAAAGCCCGGTTATCTTTGCTCATAATAAAGCGTAGTCTACATGCTTTAGTAGTAGGTCTGTCGTCCGAATCCGCGAATAATACCACCTCGAGTATAATGACCAACATAGCACACTCGTATCGTAATGTACTATTACTAGATCTTTGAAGCACTCTGTACTCTGCACTCTGCAGTTTCTCAGTTTTGCACGTTACGCATACGGTTATAGGTACGCTTATAGTTATGTTTGTATCGAATGGTGCGTAAAACGGTTTGTTTTCACATATAGTAGAACGGAGAATAGCGTAAAATGATGAATTTACGGGCTTATCGTTTACAAGCGGCCAGACGCGGGTTTTTGATGATAAGTGACGCTAATTAGCAATCGATGCGTATTTTAAACGATAAAATATGTTTTGAAGTAAAACTTGTACTTATTAGAAATATGTATAGATATATTATAGGCAAGGTCGTTATTTAGATAAGGAATTTATATTATAGGTACTTAATTAGTTTTAGGTCAATTTTCTTGCTCTCTTTAACTCTATCCTATTAATTAATATTATAAATATAAGTATAAAGAGCAGGGGTGGCCGTAGGTTTGAACCCAGGCAGGCGCTTTACTTGGGTAAATAATTTCATCACCACTGCTCTCAAAACGGTGAAGAAAAACATCGTGAGGAAACCAGCATGTCCTAGAACCAAAAATTCCAAGACATGTGACATCTACCAACCCGCACTGGGCCCGCGTGGTGTTACTGCCCACTCTCTCTCACAGAGAGGAGGCCTGTGTCCCAGCAGTGGGAACACTATATAGGCTGATTATCACAATAATATTATAAAGGCGAAAGGTTGTGAGTGTGTGTGTGTGTTTGTTAGTTCTTCACGCTCAAACGGCTGGACCAATTTTGATAAAGTTTTGTATGGAGGTAGCTGACACCCTGGATTAACATCTAGGCTACTTTTTATCCCGATATTCCCACGGGATCGAGACTTACGTCGGTAAAAACGCGGGGCGCAGCTAGTGTATTATAAATCCCCATTATTCCTCATTATTGTGTGTTGTTCCGGGTCTGTCTGTTTGCGTATATGAGTTTAAATGTTTGTAAACGCACCCACAATACAGGAGCAATTCTTAGTGTTAGGCAACGTTAACGTTTTAAAAAAAAAGAAAGAAAGAAAATGTAAGTTTGTACCTATGTTTGTTACTCAATCATGCAAAAACGGCTGAACAGTTTTGAATGAAATTTGGCACACAGATAGTTTATAGCCTGGATACATGGTGCTCTATGTGAGCACCATGTATCTATCACATAATTAATTTTACGAATAATCAACAAAAAAAAAACGTTTTTCTAAAAAAAAAAAAAGTTATAGGTCAGTGTGAGTTAAGATAATCAGTATCACAGAATGTAAAATAAATCTCATAAAAATAATAAATTATACAGTTAAAATAGCAACCAGTTTGATTTTGTCTAGACTCTAGGTTGTCCTATGGAGCTGGACCAGCATGTTTCCAAGCATTCTTATCTTGGATATAAGTAATCCTCTAATTTGTAATAATAATATGCTTGTTTACAAAGTGTACTTTGAACATGAGTTTTGAATTTTCTTTAATTTAATTGCAATATATCACAAGGTAATTTGTTGTAACTTTAACACAGTACCCCATATATGATATTATGTACTTCAGATAATCTGAAAATTGTTGATCTATTTTATTTTTATTTCTAGTATTAAAATTATGTCTATCATTTATTTTATTAAAAACATGTAGATTTTTACTTACATACATCTTTCTAATACATGCTGTATATGAGATCAAATATGAGTATTTGAATAAGCAACTCACTTATATTCAAGGACGTAATACATAATAAATATGCGAACCGTTATATAATAGTGCTATTAGTCAACGCTTTGACTGAGAATACGCTTTCAAACATTTTCTTATTTGTCTAATCTAGAAATGCTAGACTATTTGGAGGTAGTTCTTTTCATTACACGGGTAGAGAAATATTAGTTCAGTCATTACTAAATTGCTTATTAATACTAACTTGGTTAAGGCGACGATAACCGACTTTTAATGATTTTATACTGAAGATCACGGCTAAACGAGTAGTGTTAATGATTTGAAAAAAATATATGTTAAATTAGAGCATTTTCTAAATAACTTCATTATGTTTATATTACATATTGGAATTAATTTGTAAAGATATGTCTAACGCGGATAAAAAACTGAGAATGGGGCAAAATCTACCAAGCGTATTTTTCTGAAACCTTCACCAATTTAAAGATATTTTAATTATTGCTCTTTTAATATACGCATTTTATTAAAATACCTTTTGGTTTGTGTATAATAAATTAATAATGCGTCAAATTGGGGACAGCGCTCCTTGATGGGCGAGTCCTATTACTGGCTGAACGTACGACGCGTTGCGTGAGCTCAGTACAGAACACGCAAGCTAACCACTCAAGGTCACTGGAATATATGTGCGTCTTAACTTATCAATCTACTTAACAGTCCGGTCTAACCGGATACAGCTGAATAGGCATTTTACATGGAGCGACTGCCTATCTGACCTCCACAACCCAGTAACTGAGTAACATGATACCCCTTGGTAAGACTGGTTGTCAGTAGGAAATCCAGTCCCGCATCAAAATCCCAATCCCTCAATCCTGCGGGATCGAGATCATCAATCCTGCGGAATTTGCGGTACTGCAAAAAAAATATACTTTTTGTTCTAGGTAGTTCATAGATTTATGAAGTTTTTTAGCAATTGCATTTTAACATTATATTTTTTTATTTATAAATAGAATTACATATACATCATGTTGTTTTTTCAATTAAGTAGGTGAATTTTTCCGAAGGAAAGAAAAAGTATTTTTTTTGTCACTATTTAAATTCGATCTTATTTTGTCCGACGCTGCGTATAGGTGTGTATGTATACGCAGCCCTCTGGTCTCGTGAAGAGTCGCCCAGTATGGAAGAGCGTTAAAGGATAGTCCTTCAATGAATGCTAGTCGAAATCATTACTTTGGAAAAAAGATGAGAGAAAAAAATACTCAAGAACCGCATAAAGGCTTCTACATACCGGGGCGACTTGTCGCGCGACGCGACACGACACAAAGGCACCGCTCGTCCCGCGACACGCGGGGCTTTTGTGCCGTGTCGCGTCGCGCGAAAAGTCGCGCTGGTATGTAGAAGCCTTAACACACCATCAGTAGGAATCGGTTTCAATTTGACAGTTCAACAACATTGGGTTATTTACGTTGTTGAGCAGACAAATTTTTCTAACTTACGAAGCAATGGATTAGCAATATACTTCAAAATTATTCCGATTCTGATTCAAACTGTGTTACGCGTTTAGGGTGCCGGACGTCACACTGTCCTTTCGTTAAAGGTGTAAGCAAAGCAGTTTCTAAGCCCACGTTCGCACGGACGTAAAAATATCTCGGCGGAATTTTATCGCGCACTGGAATTTCAACTTTCGGTGTTGAGCCGAGCATTGAGAATCCAACAGAGCGCATCTCAGCGGGTAAAATTTGCCCGTGAGTACGCATTTTTTTACTGATCTACAGGCCTATCTACAGGTGAGATGATGATGATGGATCAAAAACCTCTACCAGACCAATTGAGGTTTGAGTACTAGAAAGGTCATAAATCGCAAAAAACTTTTCCCATACATTTCGTAGGAAATTATAAAAAATTATGACTTTTCTAGTACTCAAACCTCAGTTGTCACAATAGAGGTTTTTGATTCTTATAAGAAACAGGATCGATTGGCATAAAAAAAAGATTTTGTGAAAATTGCCCATTTTTCTGCTGACTGCAATTTTTTTTTTAAATCTGTGAATTTTCATAAAAAATTCTCAAAAAGTTAAGGACAGTCTCTTAAGACCGTTTTCCTATAGCTACAACGGTTAAGGTAGCTGCCCTTACTGCCCCATCTCAAAAATTTACCCTGTAGGTCAATGTCTTGTATTGCTGCATACCTGCATGTAACCGAGAGTCTATAAGAAAATTCAGTACTTACATATTAGAGTGCGGGGGTATTAGATCCCGTGTACGTGCTACAAAAAGTCGCATAAACACGCGACGCCAAACAAACTCGCTCCGATTATCGGAGCTACAGAAAGTAGACCTAGAAGTTTCAAAAGATTCGTTAACCAGTTACCGTCAATTACAGTCTGGCCGTCGAGAACATGCGCTGTTGACATCTGTCACTTTCATAATAACGATTAGGTAGTCTTTTGCAAATTTGATCCATATTACAACTAGAATTTCTCCAACTGACAGGAAACGCATTCTCTCCACGGCCGGCCTGTACCTATCTGTAGAAAAAAACAGGTCAGTGCTCTTCAATTCAAGTCCTTGCAAGAATTTTGATAGCGCGGTCATTGTTAGCAACGTCTTCTGTCTCTTTCCCGCTAAACGGAAGTGGGCTGGCATTTGAGAATGATTACGTCATTTTCACTATAATATTGTTCGTTTCACATCAGTTTTAAAACTCTATCTTTGGCCTTTGCATTTTGTTAAATTATTTTATTACCTACTAGGTTTTGCTCGCAGCTTCGCCCGCGTGAAGGTCGGAAATTAACCCACGGGAACTTACTCTCGGGTTAATAAGTATCATATGACCTCATTCAGGTCATGGTCTAGCAGTGTGGTGAACATCGAAATCCGTTCAAGCGTTAATTCGTAAAAAGGTTACAAACAAACATACAGACAGAGTTACTTTCACATTTTTAAAATACTAGCTTTTGCCCGCGGCTTCGCCCGCGTGGAGGTCGGAAATTATCCCACGGGAACTACCGGAATAAAAATAATATACTCCAATCATGACACGTGGCGCCATCTATTGTCATAAGAACGTTACTGTTATTTTCCTCGGGAACAGTACTCTTTTCGGGATGAAAGGTACCCTATGTCCGTTTCTGTACACCTGACAACATATATGCACAATTTCAGGATGATCGGTTCAGAGGTTTAGGCGTGAAAAGGTAACAAACAAATTACTTTCGCATTTATAATATTACTAGCTGCGCCCCACGGTTTCACCCGCGTAAGTCTCGATCCCGTGGGAAGTAACCTAGTAAAGTAGCCTATATGTTAATCCAGGGTGTCAGCTACCTCGATACAAATTTTTATCAAAATTGGTCCAGCCGTTTTTACGTGAAGTTTAGTAACAAACATCCATCTATCCATCCATACTTACAAACTTTCGCGTTTATGGATATATAAAAGTTAGGAAGTTAGGATTAGTAAGTAATTTAGTACGGATACGAATGTAGGTATAATTGATTAGTCTCGTAGTTGAATGAAACCAATAAGGCTCTACTCTGAACATAGTAAAAGAAAACAGGACAACGAAGTTATTCATGCTTGACGTTAAGGAAGGTGGGCTTACCGGTTCACCACAAAATAGTTCCACATGAAAGACTCGAACGCACGACCCCGTGTTGATGAATCAACACCTGAACCAATGCCTTGTTAAATTAACTTAATTAATAACCTACAACACGTGATTAACATCAGACAAAACCAAATTGAATGTCAATTAAAATAATCTAAATCCAAGATGGCGTCGTAGACGAAGTGTCAAACGTAACACGTGGTTGTTGTATCTGATCGTTAAGGGTGGGCACACACTGTGCGGAATTGGGCGGAAATCGGTCGCACGCGGGGTCGCCGGCGCATCCGACGTCGGTCAATCACCCCGCCCCGCGATCCGGAGAAAAAACATGGAGCAATCAATTACAGAAGGACCACCTGTTACATTAAAATTAGTAGTTTGAAGTCAAGTGACGTCCGGTTTAACTCAAATTGCCAACAGATTTTTTTTGTAAAATAGGCTTTCTGTTAAATTTGGTGCAGGTGACAGGAATACCAGTAGTGGGCAAACCAAATTGTTTAGGTATATTCTCTTTTATAAAAATGACCACGATGACATAAATCGAATCAAACCGGTACGCGACACGCGGGGCCTTTGTGCCGTGTCGCGTCGTCTCGTAACATTCTCGTCTTTTATGTGTCCCGTGTATATTATGTAACACCTGGTAACACCGATAATTTCTCCTTGTCTGCTGGTTCGTAAACCTCCTGAAAGTTTCCTATGTATATCGAAAATACAGGAATATCTTGATGTAACTCCTAGAGTCTCATCATCATCATCATTTCAGCCGAAAGACGTCCAGCTGGACATAGGCCTCCCCCAAAGTGGGGGTTTGCCATAATCCCCACGCTTGGCAGGCGAGTTGGCACATCTCTTAACATTACCAAATAATATCAATTTGTACGACAGCTGCACCAAAAATGAGACGGTAGTTCACCTTCTGGTTCTGTCTGCACTATGGTAGCGTGCGCGCGCGCCGATCGAGCCAGCTGTGGCCCGGTACTTTATACTGGGAACTTTTTAAGGCTTTTTGTTTTTTACCATAGTTTTGATATACAGGGTGTTTGGCAGAACGTTGAACATACGAAAATGGTGGGTAGGTGGGGTCATCTGCTACTTACTCAGCCCTAATTTATTTGGCCCTGGCCGACTGGGTGTTTTTAAAAAAAAAAAAAAAAGATTTTTTCTTGTTTCACCACTTTCCTAACTTTAAAGTGTATTTTTTTTATTAAAAATGGGCAATAAAACAGGCAATTTTTTTTTTAAATCTTTGATGTTGGCTGATTCTTATAAAATTATTGCTTTGTTCAGATGTTAGCTAGAAAAAAAGTTATGAGTCCTCAAACTTACAGAAAGATGTAAAAAATACTTGAATGTTAATTTCAACTTGCATTTAAAAAAAAACAAAAAATGATTGAGGAGTTCCAATTCTAGCAAAACATCCCTAGTGTGTGAGCTTTCTAATGGTATGTAATTTGCTTTTATAAAAAAAAAACTTTAAGAGTTATTTCATAATTTTATCAAGCAGGAAATTTTTGACGAAACTCTACCTTTACGGAAAGTTAAATGTTTTGCGAAATTTAATACTGCAAAGTTGGTAAAAATTATGGATCGACGGCTTGCCAGTAGCAGTGGTGCAAATTGACATTCACTATTCCCTTGAGATGGTTACACAAAGCAGGTAGAAATTTTGTTTCACTCTTGCGCAGTCATAGCGTATTTTTGCTCTCTTTCGCTCTCGTGGCACCGTGACGCCTCAGAATGAATTCTTTTCTTTTATTCAGTCGAGACTTAACTGCCTCTGCGATCTCACGTGCCCGTTACGCTTACGTTTGTTTTTGTTCACTTCGTTTTCTTTTATTGTTATCACTAGTTAAGTTTAAGTTTGTTAAGTTTTTTGTTATTACTGTTACCTGTTGTTATTGGTAAAGAAATGGCTGCTTTTACCAGTGAGGAATACGCGGACATGTTGTTAGCGTATGGAAGCGCTAATACAAATTCGCGTGAAGCGCGAAGAATTTATCAAGAGCGTTATCCCAACCGCCGAGTACCCAGTCATCAGACGTTTGCGAGTACTTACCGACGTTTACGACAAACCGGTAACCTGAACTTACAAGAACCACGAGTGAACGCACCACGACCCGATGCTACCATTGACGAACAAGTTCTTGCCGAGTTTGACGCGGATCCTACCAAAAGCATTAGACAGATAGCTTCAATACTTGGCTTAAGCATATGGAAAGTGTGGTCTGTTCTCCGGCAAGATGGTAGACATGCTTTTCACTACACTCCAGTGCAAGGTAAGATTAAGCCGTTTATGCACTGCATCTGATACGATTTTGTGGAATGTAGTAAATTATGAGACAGTTCAATTGATCGTTCCATTTAACCTTGATTTCGTCACTTTCTTTATTAGTTGTTTTGCCTCATGTTGTTTTTAGCGCATTCAATTCTAATTTCAAATTAAATTCAATAAACTATTCCTATTCGGCCGCATTCACGTAACAATCAGGCGGCCAGCGCTTACAGGATTCGGATTTCGGATTCGGTTTGCGCAGGTGGTCAGCGTAGGTAAACTTGCCAGCACTTATGGGTCCTTTTTAGAACAAAATTGGAAAGTCGCACGCCCTTTTGTGAATTTGGTCTTACGTCTTTATGGCTAAGCCATAAAGCCAATTAGTGTACTTAAAAATTGAAGATGAAAAATTTGGATAATTGTAGAGTTTGAACTCGGAGGAAGAAAAGATTCAGTATTGAAATCAATTCTTAGACATGTTTTGTTTGTTCTAGGTCTCGATGACAGTGATTTTGGGAGACGTGTGCAATTTTGTCGCCATTTGCTGCATACCGATGTGGACGACGTTAACTTTTTAAAAAGTATTTTGTGGACAGACGAGTCCAAATTTGACAAAGAAGGGATTGTCAATTATCACAATCTTCACCATTGGGCACTTAAAAATCAAAACCCACACGTGAAGAGACAAAGAGGCTTCCAGAGGAGATTCAGTGTGAATGTCTGGGCAGGAGTGATTGGCGATAAGCTAATAGGGCCTCATTATTTGCCCGACAACATCAACGCGAACAACTACTTGGATTTTTTGATAAATGATTTACCACCATTAGTGGAAGAAGTGTTCCAAGTAGACATAAACAGGCCTATTGTCTTTCAACACGATGGTTGCCCAGCTCACTTTAGTCTAGTTGTACGTGAGCATTTGGATAATTGTTTCCCAAATTCGTGGATTGGCAGGGGAGGACCAATTCCCTGGCCTCCGCGATCGCCCGACCTCACTCCGCTCGATTTTCACGTGTGGGGAAGGGCAAAGGAACTAGTTTACACTACAGAAGTAGAAAGTCGGGAAGATTTGATAAATCGAATTAATGCTGCTTTCGAAGTTATGCGACAGGAGATGCTGCTGCGCACAACAACTGTAGAAATCAGACGTAGATGCCGCACCTGTATTGCGAATGAAGGGCGTCAATTTGAACATCTAATATGATTTATTATTTAAATAAATTATTTAAAATTATTTAATTGTTTCATTAACGCACCTAACTGGTACAGCATAATTTCAATCGATCATTTAATTTTTACCAACTTTGCAGTATTAAATTTCGCAAAACATTTAACTTTCCGTAAAGGTAGAGTTTCGTCAAGAATTCATTCTGACGCGTCACGGTGCCACGAGAGCGAAAGAGAGCAAAAATACGCTATGACTGCGCAAGAGTGAAACAAAATTTCTACCTGCTTTGTGTAACCATCTCAAGGGAATAGTGAATGTCAATTTGCACCACTGCTACTGGCAAGCCGTCGATCCATAATTTTTACCAACTTTGCAGTATTAAATTTCGCAAAACATTTAACTTTCCGTAAAGGTAGAGTTTAGTCAAAAATTTCCTACTTGATAAAATTATGAAATAACTCTTAAAGTTTTTTTTTTATAAAAGCAAATTACATACCATTAGAAAGCTCATACACTAGGGATGTTTTGCTAGAATTGGAACTCCTCAATCATTTTTTGTTTTTTTTAAAATGCAAGTTGAAATTAACATTCAAGTATTTTTTACATCTTTCTGTAAGTTTGAGGACTCATAACTTTTTTTCTAGCTAACATCTGAACTAAGCAATAATTTTATAAGAATCTGCCAACATCAAAGATTAAAAAAAAAAAATTGCCTGTTTTATTGCCCATTTTTAATAAAAAAAATACACTTTAAAGTTAGGAAAGTGGTGAAACAAGAAAAAAACTTTTTTTTTTTTTTTTTAAATACCCAGTCGGCTAGGGCCAAATAAATTAGGGCTGAGTAAGTAGCAGATGACCCCACCTACCCACCATTTTCGTATGTTCAACGTTCTGCCAAACACCCTGTATATATAATATCGGTTTTGTGTAGAATAATAATATTTAGGTTCAGAGGGACTTTTATTTTATTTGGAACAAGAGTATAGTAATAATTAGTAAGAAAATATGTATACTACATTGGTTTAACTTGTAGTTAAATAAAGGTAAACAAATCGTAAAAAGGGTTTTTATAGATTAGGTACACTTTCTTGTTTAAAAACACGTAACTTATAACCAAATTAAATGGATTTTTGATTTTTACGATAGTTTCCACTTTAATTAATGTCATGTTAGTTAAACTTTATCTTTTATTCATAAACTGCTCTTAGTTGATGTTGCTGCTTGAGCAAAATTTTTTAATTACTTAGATTAATAGTAATACTATAATATTTTGTAATCTGTCTATTGTAAAGAGCCCAAAAATACTGCTAAACGCCAATGAAGTGTAACGTTGCTAAATTGAAGAGCATATCTGTGAAGTAGCATGACAACTGAAGTCACAGGTATTACGTTTAGTCTGATACTTCACAGCTGTCTCGTCACGTGGTTTTTTTTGTTTACCTTTATTTAAGTACCTAAACCAACGGAATATAGGTAGATGAATTTCAGTTAGGTACTGCAAATAAAAAAATATCATACTTAATCAAATAGTCAAATAAGAGGTAGGCTAACCGCAAGCTAGCAATGCCTTAGCATTTCCTTGAAAATGAAATTTTCGCCTTAGTTAGTTAGTTTACCTCTATACTAGAATATCATTAAATTTAGTTCTGTAGTTCAGTCGACACATCAAACCTACGACAAAACTTTATAGTTAAGTTAAGTTCTACTGTGAAGCTCCAATCTGTAAGAAACCTAATTCCCCGAATTTCACAGACGAATGTGTTGGTATTGCTCTCTGATAGCAACTCGCAAAAGTTGAAGAAATCAGTACTGTTACACTTGTATTATGTAGGTACTGAAAACACGAAATGTTATTCAACAGGTTTCATAAGGTTTACGTAGTAATCCTATAGCCAGCTAGGGTGTATTGTATACTTTAAGATATATGAAATAGGTAATAATACTCTAAACTCCATTTGAAATAACATTAGACATTTAAATAAAACGTTTTTACAGTCCGTTCAGCCGATTTTGACTTCTATTCCGTAGGCATTAGGATGGCATAGCTAATTGGATGGCTAAAAAGTTTATTTACATTTCTAATCTTATATCAAATTCCGTGCCCCCAGCTTGATTATCACCAAGACAAGACAAAAACAAAAAGCAAGGGGGCACTACCTACCTTTTCTCGGAGCGTTTCGTCACATTTTCAAACCCAGGATAAGATCAGGGATGAAATATGTTTAGCAGACTTACAAAAAAGTTTCGTTATTCTAGCTTTTTTATACGTTGGATTTTATTAATAAGTACAAACTACGTCGATGTCGTCACAAATTCACTGACTTACTGACTCACTCATCAAAACCTATAGGGCACTTCCCGAAGTGCTAGAAAGCTGAAGTTTGTTAGAGAAAAACTACGATAACATGGCGCGCCCCTCCAAAATTCAAAACGTTTGAAAGTATTTATGACAGTATTTGCAAAGCGCCACCAAGACTCACAACACATTTTGTGCGTACTGAGACAGCCGTCAAACAAAAATAAATCCAATTATTTATTTATTCGTAAGGATTTGACTACATACGTTGAAACAGTAATTACTGGCGTACCATGTTATCGTAGTTTATCTCTACGAAAATTTGTATCTAATGTAGAGCCAAGCCTTACTCTACAAACCTTACATCTAAAAATATGACTTGGCCGTTCCGTTGAACTATTGCATGACACAACATTAAAGACCAATAAATTAATTTCTTACCATAAGCCCATGCAGGTATACCGAACCCAGCCAGGTGCTTTACTTTGTGTAAATAATTACATCACCACTGCTCTCAAAACGGTGAAGGAAAACATCGTGATCGGCATGTCCTAGAACCAACAATTCGAAGACATTTGTGACATCTACCAACCCGCATTGTGCCCGCGTGGTGGTTTACAGCCCACTCCCTCTCGAAGAGAGGGCCTGTGTCCCCAGCAGAGGTATTATGTGCTGATTATACTAATCATTATTTCCGACGAAAGACGTCCACTGCTGATCGTTGGCCTCCCCAAGCGTCGTCACATCGATCGCTCCTGTGCTTCTCATAACCAGTCAATGTTCTCCATCCAGTAGTTCAGTAGGCTTACAATGTCCTTTATGCTATGCCATGAGAAAGATGATCATTATTTCAGAATCTTGACGTCCACAACCTAAATTTGGTCTGGATATAGATCTCAACCAGAGAACAATAATACTCCTAACGGAGATCCCAACTGAACCTAATGCAACTGTAGGCTGGGTGGTATAGGCTGATTATGCATAAGCCCATAGGAGAGTCTGTGCGACGGCCGCGAAACAGTCAAGCCGGACATTTGACCAAGATGTAAGGTTTGTATAGTTAGGTGTTGTAGAGTTAGGGGCTTGGCTCTACATTACATCTAGATAACTTTTTTACAGTGAAATCGTTATGTAAGTCTTGGGAACCTATTTTACATGAAACGTTTTTGGTGGGATTTTTTTCGTTCTCTAAAATAATTATTAATAAACTTTGTATAACTGACTTTCTGTGTGGACGTGTAGTGCCGGACGTAAAGAATAGCACCATCCTATTTCTTCCCGTGGGTGTGGTAAAAGGCGACTAAGGGACTTACTAGAGATTGGGCAGCAGCGTTCTCAATGCATTTTAATTGGCGATTATGGCAACCCTCTCCTAGAATTGGGGGAGACCTATGTCCAGCAGTGGACGTCTTTCGGCTGAAATTATGATGAACTGACTTCCGACTTGAGTAGGTACGTTATGGCACAGCTCATAAATAAGCTTGGTGTTTTATAAATCATTATGGAAATATCAGAGTACCTATATTTAGTCCAGAGTGTATGAGTTAATATGTATTATGCTCACATTACGTCACCGACTACAGCTCACAAGGCTCCACCCATTCCATCAATTGCTATTTCCAAAATACACGTGTAACAGAAACTTGACCCTGAACTAGGGTTGCTCAGTTTTTTCGCCTAGAACCTAGTACTCGTATGAGAAAACTAACAAAAAAAGTATGGTATGTTTTAAACAAGTAATACGATATATATATTTATATATATATTTTTTTTTATATATATATAAGACAATATCTCTGAACTTAACAGGAATTGTAAATTTCAAATAAACAATCGTGTTGCTCTGAAATAACAAGGATTTATTTTAGTACTCACATACATTCACTAATAAATACACTGATAAGCTTAAATCATTGTATCCTACCTGAAATAACAAAGAAACGACATTAAAAGTCTATTAATTAAGAACAATTCCTTTTCATAATATTCCAACAATAAAATCACTGTCACGGTAAAAACAATTATTGTCAACATCCATCCTTCTTTACTCGCAGAGTTGACTGTCTCACGAACAGCGCCATCTATTGAAATACTTAGTTCACTCGTTACCGACAATGGTGCGCTCTAATAAACTAATTAAAGAAATTATTATTTCTTTACATATATTTTATCTCCAAAGGGCTGGTTGACACTTCCCGTGATCCAAGGGCTGGCTTTTACCTTGGCCAGAGGTTAAGCATTGCCATACAACGTGGCAATGCCGCCAGTCTCTTGGGTACATTACCAGTCGACAGCGATGCGGAGGAATTTTTCGACGCCATATTATTTTTTTTTAATAATTAGTTTTAGTTTAGTTAGTATATAATTTAGTTTTTTTTTTATAATTTAATTAGTTATAAGTTGTTATTTATGTACCTACATAATATTTTAATTCTAACTAAATAAAAAAAAATATTCCCGAGTTATGACTTATGTGTTCGTCTGTCTGTATGTTTGTTTTTTATTTTATGCACAAACTGTTTCGTCAATTCTGGACCGATTTTGAAAATTCTCTTTTTGTTTGGAAGTGTATGCTTTCGTGATTAACACCAAGTCAGATCAGTCTGAAGAGGGAATCCCATGGAAATCGAGAGAAATCCTCAAATTTTATAGGCACACCGATTTGGGTATTTTTTATAGTATCTCGTGCATTTGCTCTCGTTCGTATTTGCCGAATACTTTCACTTATAGTTAATTTAGTGATTAAATTACATGTAAATATTTATATTGCTTAGCGTGTTTAATTTCCTTTCACCTTCGTTGACTAATAATTGCGTGCAGCTATAGTAGACCCATGGCAGGTATTCGTATTCGTATTCGGCGAATAGTACAATCGGTGTTCGTATTCGTAAAAGTAGTATTCGTTGAATCACTAGACCAATACTTATTATATTTTTAGCTAGAAACCTAGAAGTAGTTGTTCCGGGTCTGGCTGTTTGTGTACATGTATGTGACTTTAAATGTTTGTAAACGCACCCACAATACAGGAGAAATTCCTTGTGTTTCCAACGTTTTAAAAAAAAAAATGTGGAAGTGAAATAAAATGCTAAGTAGTAAAATAAAACTACTGCTTATTTACGTATTTTTATTATGTCCGCTTTCGACGAAATAATTCCGCTTTTTTTACTCAAAAGGTTTCAAAATCCCGCTGTGCCCGAAAAAAAATCTGGCTACACTGAGCAGTCCCTTTCTTCCCGTGGGTGTCGTAAAAGGCGACTAAGGGACTTACTAGAGATTGGGCAGCAGCGTTCTCTAAACATTTTATCACCATAAGCGCCCCCTATGTCCAGTCCCATGGCAAACCCCCCCCCCCCCTATGTCCAGCTAGGACGTCTTTCGGCTGAAAAGATAATAATGATGATGTCTTAAATGCACATCAGACCAGCCTTAAGACTCCCGCAGACAGGCGCGATATGCACGACGCGACGTGACGAGACTGGTGGAACAATTTCCATGAACACTACATGGAATTTGTTCTACCGAAATCGCGTCGCGCCTATCTGCGGATGCCTTTAAGCTGGCAGCCTTATGGTCCTAGACTCCTAGTTTCGATTCTTGCAACGATTTTAGCTTTGAGTTCGTGCCGATACGAGAGAAAAAGACAGAATCTACACTACATAATATCACGACTTGCTCCTCCGAAGTTTATGCAGAGGTGTTCCCATAACGGTAGGTACACCTAAGTTTCGACAGTTATGTTTGATGGCAATAGGCTCGCCCCCTATTACATAGGACTTCCATGTCCGGGCACAAATCCAGATTCCGGGCAGCTACTGAGAATTTCAGATAGAAAAACCCAATAACACTTTGCTCGACCTGGGAATCGAACCCAAGACCTCATGCTCAGCAGTAACGCTTATGATCCCTAAACCAACGGGACAGTCACAGAATCTTCAATTTCCGGGCAATCAAAAAACAAATAACCTATGGTCCCCAAAAATACGTTAATATCAATGGTACTTTCCGGTGCACCATGGCGGTAAAGTTCATAGTGTTTGTTATTCTCTGGCACCCTCGCGCCAGATGGGACAATAACTCGCCCCACCACCCTAGATATGAGGACAGGTGCATATACCCCATAGGGTTGCGTGCTTTATCCGAATATCCTGCTTTAATGGCAAAGGCAGAGTTCTTATTGTACAATGCGATTGCACACTGAAAAAAAAATATTAAAGTAGACTTCCAATGAAAAAGTTTCTCAAATGAGTCGAGAATTTAGACATTAATCGTATTGAGGTTCTTCGTAAAGAACCTCAATACGATTACTGTCTAAATTCTGTTCAATATTGCTGAGAAAATTCCTAGTTAATTTTCACGATAACATTAAGTTAAGAATGAACCCGTATCATTTATAAACGTTTTCGTGAAAATGGCTGGGGGCATTATCAAACAATGACAATTTTACAAATTACGTTCGGTAATATCGACGTCAACACATCTATACTCCATTTGAAATAAGATTAGACATTTAAATAAACTTCTTTACAGTCCGTTCAATCGATTTTGACTTCTATTCCGTAGATATATTGATGGCATTAAAAGCAAAAACGTGGTTACAATACAATACCAACTGTTTATTACAGCTGCCATTTGTCATCAACGCAATAGAAGTCAAAATCGGTGGAAGGGACTGTAAAAAAGGTTTATTTAAATGTCTAATCTTATTTCAAATGGAGTATAGATGACAACCACAAGTAAGGTGAAAAAAATTACTCGTTTAATCTATAAATAAGTCCGTAATGCTTGCTCAAGGATGCATATCCGGTACGGCTCTAATAATCCTTGCATATCCCAAAGGCACGTCTTTCCTACCATTACCGCGCCCCCCGGCATACACTTTGATATACAATGTTCTCTGTAGTCCCATGAAACATGAGGGTTCAGGGGCTAGGGTGAATCTTTGGGTTCATTCGAGCAATCAAGACTGGTTCACCCATGCTGGTGTCGGTGCATTTCATTCATTCATTGGAATATCCTCGCAAGCACACAGGGTAAGTTTAGACGACAAACATTTGACGCGTTTTCCTACAAGATAAACTCAACGATGTGAAAACACGCCACATACACCCGTAACCTGCAATCGGCAGTCGGTCGTCGCGACGCGCGTCGGTACTAAGCATAAAGGCTTCTGCATACCGGGGCGACTTGTCGCGCGACGCGACGCGACACAAAGGCACCGCTCGTCCCGCGACACGCGGGGCCTTTGTGCCGTGTCACGTCGCGCGACAAGTCGCGCTGGTATGTAGAAGCCTTAATACTTAATATGGCTGTGTGTACCGCTCGCACTTTCCCCCCATTTCTTTTTTATCGAGAGTGTTCGAAACTCAAACGCTTAGTAGGTATTTACTGTACGTAAATACCACAGAGCATGAAGACACCTCGGCGCTGCTAGAAACGGCATTGTCTATACTTTGCATACAAACCAAACGTGTCACTGTTTTTCGCTGTGTGACACAATTTTACACTAAATATGAAGTCTAAATACTTGACGGCTTTGAACTACGTCGGCGGACTACGATCGGCGTCTGTGACGGAACTTTCAGCTTTTTTTTTTTTTTTTTTTTAAATGGCATCTCGTAGCAGACCTAGAGAGGTCGTTGCTACTTAACCGGATATTCCTATGGCTGCCCTAAGGTTTTTAATCTTAAAGCCTCCAGCCAGGGCGCAAATTATATATATTAAAACTAAACGACAGCGCACTAAGGGCACCCCCTGTGGGGTACGGACCTCGGCTCAGGGCGTCGTTGGGGGATCACAAAATTAGTAACAATTTGGGGACGGGCTGGAGAACTTTCAGCGCCAAGATTTTTATATAAGTACTGCCGTCTCTTGACGCTGCCTGAGGGCGCGGCGATTCCGTGCTCCGGTAACCACGTAGCAACAATAGAATCGGATCTATATTATATATGAATATTTGAATTCTGGTTCTTCACTCTTTTCACAAAATCTTTCTCCAATTGCGGATTAAATAACTTTTAATCATAATCATCATTCTATAGCGCATCGGGGATGTTTGCTGATGCTCGTGTCGATTGCATCTACGCTACGATGTGGAAAAGATGCGCCTCCCTGGTGCGCCGAGTTCGGGCCAGGCAGTGTGTCGTGAGCAGACTGGATTGCCTGTGTGTGAATCGCTGCTGCAAGGATTCCACACAGCTTGTAGCCAGGGATTCTCTTAACTATGGAGCAGTGTTAGGTAAAGTTTACTAAAGAACAGTTGTTAAGAAATATTGTTACTAACACATTTGAGTTCTTTGTTACTTGTTTATTAATTATAAATAAAATAAATACAGGTCCAATATTATTAGACAGCATTATAAATTTTCCTGAAAAATAAAACCTTAAATCCGTTATCAACAAGTTATAAAAAGATCCGACTTGTTTTTTCTGTTCTTATCTTAAAACAAAGAGATTGGTATATGTACGTAGGAAATAACTCTTTAGATGTCCAATCTAAAGAGTTATTTTATCGAACCGACAATACAACGTCCTGGCCAGAAGTACATTTATTTTGTAATTCTATGTATAAAGCTAAACTAGCTTTGATACAAAATACAAAACATAACTCCTGTCTTCTTCTGCGTGTCAATGGCTAAAATAACACAAAAACCGGTTAAGTGCGTGTCAGCCCACGCACAATGAGGGGTTCCGTAGCTGGGATGGTTTTATCCCAAGAACAAACTTAACATCACAGTTGATAAACATGTTCTCCCATAGGTACATTCCAACTGCAAATGTAATTTTGTACGCAGAATATTGCAAGATTTACCATGTTATTTTAATACCATAGGACTTTAGGCAAATTGGCTGTGACAGACTCACAGACAGACACACGAGCGAATAAGGGTTGCGTTTTTTCATTCGGACGTATGGAACCATAAAAAGTATATATAGTTTTTTTTACTTATTCGGCACAAAATTCAGCAACGCGGATACTGTTTGCTGACTCAGCCATTAGGTCCTCACTTGTGCAGGTGAGCCTATCAATCCAGTCTCTTGGTCGATTATAGAACCAACACCCTTCAAATCTTTCAGCTCTACCTGCCCCAACTTCAACAAATTACATCAATTTACTAAACAGGTGCTCCATCCACCACTAAATACAAAATCCACCTTTAAAAAAAATTTACAATCGCCAGCACACCACCAAGCTGTCAAATTTCTCCAAATAATATTAAACCTTAAAATGTTGAAAGTTAAGTTCAAAATCGAATGAAGAAATTTTGACAGTTTGTGGTAATTTGATGTTGTGCTGGCGACTGTACCTATAACAAAAAGTAATGGTTGTTGAGAATGAAAGTAAGCACGCATTTTTTTCGCCGACCACTTGTGTAAAGGTCGCTGGGATTACTCCGATTCGGCCTTAAACGATCAATCCTACTCGATATTAAACAACTGCCTACTAACTCAGCCTTATTTTCGGTGAAATATAAAGAAATCTGGACTTTATTGATGAAGCTGTTTAAACATAAATCCAGGTTCGAGGACTCTGCAACCGTATAAAATGCGGAGACGACGATACGACAATAATTTAAATTTCGTATATTTAATGACGTTCCCAATCTGCATACAAAAATTCAATCAAATATAATCAAATAGTTTAGTCACGGCAAAACCCATAGTCGGCCCATCACTACTCGTTTGTTTAAAAAATATTTTATTTCAATTTTAAAAATACTTGCTCGGTGCTGCTAAGCATACTCCATTTGAAATAAGATTAGAAATTTAAATAAACCATTTTTACAGTCCATTCAACCGATGTTGACTTCTAATACGTAGGCATAAGGATGGCATTAAAAGCAAAAACGTGGTTACAATAGGTACCAACTGTTTATTATAGCTGCTATTTGTCATGCCACCAACGCAATAGAAGTCAAAATCGGTCGAACGGACTGAAGTAATAAAGTTTTATTTAAATTTCTAATCTTATTTCAAATGGAGTATAGTAGTATTGCCGGTATTAACATTTATTGTCGCATTGTTGTCTCCCTATTGCATTTTGGCAACCAAAAATACTTGCACTGAAATCAACGATGACGTGTCCGACCGATTACCTAAGTATGGTTCCTTACATCGATGAAAACAAAATAAAAGCAGCGCGAACATTAAATTACTTTTTTTGTTAATTAATCTCTCTCCTCTCTCATTATCCCGGCTGATGGCAATAGGCTCGCCTCCTGTTACACAACTTAAACATAACTGGCGAAATGTGGGTGTATTATGTCTATAGGACACCTCTGCCTAACCCCTCGGGGAACACAGGCGTGATGTTCTTGATTGTAGGTAGGTTCTTATGTTATTAATCTATAGATTCATTTCAAGGCGTATGGTGAGCGAAATTAGTTGCGACATTACTGACAAGTTGCGCCGAATGTATCGTTTAGTACGACAATAACCCTTCCCCCTTTCTACTTTTATGGTATGCGGGGTGGATAAACAATTATTATACTTAACTTTTTTGTAACCATTAGTTTCCCTTTGACAAAGTTACTGTGCGATCCGAAACGTCATAATTTAGACAGTAACCTCAATCTCCTTTGTATTATAATAATTGCTTATCACAGGTGTGAGTACTATGTACAATAGAGCTACCATTTACCGGGTAATATATGTGTCCGTGGAGTTTCTTGCCCGTTCTTCTCCATAGGAACCTACTATTTGGAATGTGCAACTAGCTTCATATTTGTAACTGACCGACTTCTTAACAATCCAAAAGTGCTTGTCAATGGTTTAATTGAAATAAGTGCTTTGAGTTTGAGTTTGAGCAATCATTATAAGGTAACAATTAGTGAGGTAGCATGAGGAGCTCGTGTTTAAGGGTGCTCGCCCACGAGCGATTTTTTCGGCGATTTTTGTCAGAAAAAAATACATTCACACAAAAATCGCCGAAAAAATCGCTCTTGGGCGAGCACCCTAAGGGAGGAGCTCGTGGCTAAGTAATAACACGGGTCGATCCATCAGGTTAAGCTTCTTAAAGGGCCGGCGCCGGCGTAGCATGCGTAGTTCATACAAACGTAATACCAAAATAATTTGTTAATCAAACATATTCTTACGGTAGTGTGTTTATATTTCGATTGGATTACAGAATATCTATGTTCCCAAATATATATTTTGAAAGGACAATGATATAAAGACGAGATATGAGGAATTTAAAATTTCTATATAAAACTTATTTTTCTCATAACTCTTGTTCATGTCTGTGTCCATTCAAAATATATATTTGGGAACCTAGATATTCTATATTCCAATCGGAATAAAGACACTACCTTCAGAATATGTTTGATTTAAACATTATTTTGGTATTACTTTTGTATGAACTACGCATCCATCGCCGGCCTCTTAAGCGCACAGAACCGGTCAAAGTGGCGATGGCGGTGCTTGGGAGAGGCCTATGTCCAGCAGTGGACGTCTTTCGGCTTGAAAGATGATGATGTTGAAGAAGCTACGCTTGCCGGGTTTAGTCCGTGGATGGGTAATCTTTACATACCGAGACTTTTCCGTGTCTCGGAAAGCACGTTAAGCCGTTGGTCCCGGCTGTTATTCGTGGATCTTTGACAGTCGTTACGGGTCGTCAGAAGCCCAAAAGCCTGACAACCAGTCTTACCAAAGGGTATCGTATTCCCAGTAACTGGGTTGTGGAGGTCAGATAGGGAGTTGCTTCATGTAAAATACCGGTATTAAGCTGCGGCATCCGATTAGACTGGAAGCCGACCCCAGCTTAGTTGGGAAAAGGCGGGCAGATTGAAATAAAGAGGTAATGCCCCCCTGTTTCTAACGTAGAATAAACTATTTGCGATCGTCACAAATAAATTCATTTGGATTTGTTTATTTATTTATTTAATGCACAATGTACACAACATAGTTACACTTACACCTTAGAGCAGTTACACGCTAGGCTTAAACTAGTGAGTAAATGACCCTGTTAGGGCACAGCAAGATAACCTAAAACTAGTAATTACTGAGTATCATGTAGGTTAGGAACTTTTACAATTTAAAATATTATATTAATATCTACAACGTGTTTTTTTTGATATCCCATAACTCTAGGGTATGATTGAGGCCATATCAAAGAATCAACTGGCATATGAGTTATGTTCCAATCCTTCGTTATTTTTTTTTTTCATTTTTCATACAAAATAATTCGGCAAAGTCACGATTATTAAAATAAAACACCCTTACGTGAAATATGACAACGTCGACAAGGTAGCTTTCCCTTCACTAGCTGCCGCCGGGAAGCCCCGATACAAACATACCTACATATTTTATTTTACTATTTATTTTACTACACTACTGCGAAGTTTGGCAACCTCGCAAAAGTAAAGATTCGTCATACTGGTGACAATTTTTGACCTAATTTAATTATGATTGATGATATCTCCGAAACGATGCATTTTTGGACCACCTATTCTAGGCGTTTTAGTATTATTTTTACCTACAGAATATAACCTTAGAGTTATGGGATATCAAAAAAAACAGGTTGTATAATTATCTAGTTTTATAGATTTATACTAATTATATACTTATATCTAGTTTTATAAATAAAATATTATATATTATAATTATCACACAGGTACATATTTGAACTCTATTTTAACATTTGATCCTGGAATTTAAGGATTGTCGGTATCAAAGCTGTCCTTTTTTGTGTCATGGGATGGAAAGGATGGTCACTGGAAAACACAATAAAATTACTTAACTGTGTGTAAAAAAAAATGTATTGTATAGGTTCCCAAAAGTGCCCAAGTTCACTTGCTTGTTTACTATATGGAAGTAAAGCGAAAACAGCTGTTTTGAAATTCCTTTGTCTGTTTGTTCGAAATCAGGAACGGTTGGATAAAGATTTTTGACAGGCTCGCTAGTCAACAATAGAATTTAACAAGAATTGTGTTTCACCGACATCCTACACGATTACAAAGAATCGATGGGATAACGATGAACAAACCATTCAGTGCTAAATCAAAATTAATCCAAAACAAGTTTAAGCATTTGTTAGTATGTACCTACTTATTGTTTATGGCAACACAAAGTTAATTATTTTTAGTCTGTGTTATAAGAAACGTCAAGATCACATGTCAAATTGTAACGGGAAGGTTTTCCCCCTGTATTTCCTATCGCTACACGTGGGTTGTGTGTGTATCTGTATCAGTGAATAATAAAAGGAGTTATTAATTAGCAAATCGTTTGAATCAAGCTACCAGCGATAATAATATAGTCAACTAAAAGAAATACAAGAAGTAAACACTTATAATTAGCAGCCATTCAAATAAACCTTTTCAAAATGATCACTGACCAAATTAACATTACCAACATACATAGGTAAAGTAAGTACTCATCTCTCCATTGAAACATGAAATATAACACTTGATACAGAATGTCGGAATCATATTGAAATAATAATTGAAAATAGTACGGCTTCAAAATCCTACAATGCCATCATTTCATATTTGGCTGAAATTAACTCTGTTCCATTTGATTGAATACCCGTCGGTACTGTAACAAAGACTGATGAAACCACACGAATGACCGAAAGGCGCCTAATGTATATATACGCTTATGTGAAAACCCTAATCTTCTAAAGCTTTAGATTGAAGTGCCCCTTAAAGTTAATTTTCGTAAAATCTTACGGTGGGTGGTTTCCACGGCCAGTTTGAATAGACCCCCGAATTTGGTTGCCGTTTACCTATCTTGCGCGGTTTTATGTAAGTCACAAGGGGTGGGGAAGTTCATTTTAAGTTGGGAGATGAAGAACTAGCGGGGCGTAGGGTAAGCAGACTGGTTGACCGACCGCCGAGCTGACAAGTCGAACATTTTGCGAGAACGAGTACACCCGAGCGTTATGCACGAAATAAAATATGTTGCCTCGCTCCGCTTTATAATAAGAATTTTCATAGTTATATTTGTTTCTACATAATTGATAAACCGCACTCTTTTTCAGTGCGACACGACATTTGATGGTCGTCGTTAACTCGTTGACGCCTTTGTAATTAGTACAAAGGAATTTTGTAGTAATTACAAAGGTTTTAGACCAGCATTTTTAATGAAGGCCTATCTAACAATTTAAGTTCGTTGTGTTTGTTAATGTGTTAAATTCGTGCAAAATGAAAATGTTTGTTACCTATGGGATTTTATCACGATTTGTCTACGACACAAAATACGAACAAAGAACTTTCGTAGATATTACGTTAGCAGAGAGAAGCGAAGCGTTCGTATAAAGTTTTGCATTTAATTTGTGTATCCGGTTAGAGAGACTTATCAACACGATTCAAGATATTTTTGTATACATTTAGTAATGAGAGCTCAAATAATTGAATAGTAATTAATTTACCATCGCAAACTACATAGCTCCGTGTAGTGTTGTAAAAGTATTTTCGTCTTATTACAAAACAAGATTTATATTTTGACATGGCTTAAACCATGGAGTCAGTTTTTGTAAAAAGAACGTAACAGTGATTAAAATACCGTTCTTTATACAAAACTGAAAACTTAGTTCGGTACTAAGTTGTCAGTTTTGTGTTTAGGAACTTTACCATAGTCGGAATAAAGTTCGATATTCAATAATGGCTCCACGTTTTGAACCTGGGTCTGAAGATAAACCTTGTTTTGTAATAAGGCCCATTGAGTCTTTAAGGCCCGTATTACAGAACGTCACTCAATACTCAAGCATTACTTATAACTAGATTCAAGCCATTTGATTGGTTGAAACTAGTTTTAAGGCGACGATAACTGACTTTTAATGATTTTATACTAAAGATCACGTCTAAACGAGTAGTGTTAATGATTTGAAAAAAATATATGTTAAATTAGAGTACTTTCTCAATAATTTAATATGTGAATATTTTAGATTATGTTTATATTACATAGTGAAATTAATTTGTAAAGTTATGTCTAACGCGGACAAAAAACTGAGGATGGCGCAAAATCTACCAAGCGTATTTTTCTGAAATCTTCACGAATTTAAAGATAATTTAATTATTGATCTTTTAGTATACGCGTTTTATTAAAATACCTTTTGTTTTGTGTATAATAAATTAATAATGCGTCAAATTGGGGACAGCGCTCCTTGATGGGCGAGTCCTATTACTGGCTGAACGTACGACGCGTTGCGTGAGCTCAGTACAGAACACGCAAGCTAACTACTCAAGGTCACTGGCATATATCTCCGTCTTAAGTAATGCTTGAGTGTTGAGTGACGTTCTGTAATACGGGCCTAAGTCTTCATTTCAAGACTTGGGACTAATAGTCTCACGCGTCACAAGATCTTTTAGTCTTTAGAGTCCTTTTGAGTCTTTCGAGTCCTATGAGTTCTTTCAGCTGAACTGCCTCATGAACTTAAAAGTTGGTGTAGTTGTGTTATCAATACTTATATAAGGAATAAAATAATAAAATCTGCTCAAAATTATGTACTACATAATCATATAAATATGTAAGTAAATAGATTTGATTTTTCACTCACTCGCTCGGAGGACTAAGATGACACAGACCTTAGTTCTTTTTCTCTCGAAATTTTTAGACAAGACTCGAGTCTTCCTATAAAACTCTTAAAATTCAAAAGGACTCGTTTTTCTAACAACACATAGGCCCGTATTTATAGAACGTTACTCAGTACTCAAGCATTACTTAAGACTAAATTCAACCAATCCAATGGCTTGAATCTAGTCTTAAGGCGACGATAACCGAATTTTAATGATTTTATACTGAAGATCACGTCTAAACGACTAGTGTTAATGATTTGAAAAAAATATATGTTAAATTAGAGAATTTTCTCAATAATTTAATATGTGACTATTTTAGATTATGTTTATATTACATAGTGAAATTAATTTGTAAAATTATGTCTAACGCGGAAAAAAAACTGAGGATGGCGCAAAATCTACCAAGCGTATTTTTCTAAAATCTTCACGAATTTAAAGATAATTTAATTATTGATCTTTTAGTATACGCGTTTTATTAAAATACCTTTCGTTTTGTGTATAACAAATTAATAATGCGTCAAATTGGGGACAGCGCTCCTTGATGGGCGAGTCCTATTACTGGCTGAACGTACGACGCGTTGCGTGAGCTCAGTACAGAACACGCAAGCTAACTACTCAAGGTCACTGGCATATATCTCCTTCTTAAGTAATGCTTGAGTGTTGAGTGACGTTCTGTAATACGGGCCTTAGTCTTCATTTCAAGACTTGGGACTAATAGTCTCACGCGTCACAAGATCTTTTAGTCTTTAGAGTCCTATGAGTTCTTTCAGCTGAACTGCCTCATGAACTTAAAAGTTGGTGTAGTTGTGTTATCAATACTTATATAAGGAATAAAATAATAAAATCTGCTCAAAATTATGTACTACATAATCATATAAATATGTAAGTAAATAGATTTGATTTTTCACTCACTCGCTCGGAGGACTAAGATGACACAGACCTTAGTTCTATTTCTCTCGAAATTTTTAGACAAGACTCGAGTCTTCCTATAAAACTCTTAAAATTCAAAAGGACTCGTTTTTCTAACAACACATAAGCCCGTATTTATAGAACGTTACTCAGTACTCAAGCATTACTTAAGACTAAATTCAACCAATCCAATGGCTTGAATCTAGTCTTAAGGCGACGATAACCGAATTTTAATGATTTTATACTGAAGATCACGTCTAAACGACTAGTGTTAATGATTTGAAAAAAATATATGTTAAATTAGAGCACTTTCTCAATAATTTAATATGTGAATATTTTAGATTATGTTTATATTACATAGTGAAATTAATTTGTAAAGTTATGTCTAACGCGGACAAAAAACTGAGGATGGCGCAAAATCTACCAAGCGTATTTTTCTGAAATCTTCACGAATTTAAAGATAATTTAATTATTGATCTTTTAGTATACGCGTTTTATTAAAATACCTTTTGTTTTGTGTATAATAAATTAATAATGCGTCAAATTGGGGACAGCGCTCCTTGATGGGCGAGTCCTATTACTGGCTGAACATACGACGCGTTGCGTGAGCTCAGTATAGAACACGTAAGCTAACTTCTCAAGGTCACTGGCATATATCTCCGTCTTAAGTAATGCTTGAGTACTACGAGTAACGTTCTATAAATACGGGCCATATCTAGCTACGCGTGACTTATTTAACTGCTTCAAAAAATACTTGTACACAATTTAATCACCAGAATCAACAACAATCTAAAGTAACCGTCATGAGAAGCTATAAATACATAAAATTGCAAATTATACAACTATCAACTTTAAACTCAAGATATCTAAGTTGATTTATGAATGAAGAAATTATCGCTAAACGTCATAAAATAATTTTAGTTGCAATGGAAACTGAACCATACGCAATTTCAGTTAAAGTTTTAAATCCCAAAGTATGAAATTTATCTCGTCTCATGGCGTTGACTTAAGTAGCCTATATATACCTACACAATTACATATTTACCTACTTCTCAGAACAGTCAAACTTACTGAAAGCAGGTACTACTCAAATACGTCACACATATCTACATACTACGATATACGTAGGTACCACACATACACACGTACGTACTCATATAGGTATAAATAAATACGTACATACATACATGGCCACACTTTCAACCTCAACATTATTAAGTTCGCCCTTGATGTTTTTATATTACACCCGAATCCAATAAAAATATACCTTTGACATAAACATGTTTTGCATACGGAAGTACTGCGTGGATTGTCACACAGATGATGTCGATATTATGTAGGTACCTTATGTACTTACCTATCTGTTTAGTGGGCCAGGAATGGTACTCGCATGTGCGGTGATGATGCTTAAAAAACCAAGATTTGAAAACGCTTTGAGAGACAGATATGTAGAGGTTTATTTATAAACGTTAATTAAAGTTAAGAGATGATAAAAAGTCAAACAGTATAGTTAAATAGCCGCTAATCATTACTCAAAACTGTGAAGGAAAACATCGTGAGCAAACCGGCATGTCCTAGAACTAAAATTCGAAGACATGTGACATCTGGCCCACTGGGATCTCACAGAGAGGAGGCCTGTGTCCCAGCACACAGTGTGTTATATGTAGAGACCATTCTGTGTTATAGAGACAATAACAGATCTGAATTTTACTATACATATCTTTTCCTAAAACTGGATTACTTGAGAAAAAAAATAAAAACAAAAAAAATAAAAATTAATATTTCTCTTGCTGTAAGAAACTTACGCAATTTTTTAAAGCTCTATAAAATGGAGCTGAAAATACACTTTTAAACTAACTAATAAATATTTTTTTATTGCAATTCGTTTTTAGTTTAGATTTTTTTAACTTTATCCGGATGAAAATTTATGAGATTTAAAAAAAAAAATTTTGTTTAAGCATATTTGTCACTCGGTAGTTCTACTCTCACGTTTTAAATGACAAATTATCCGTATTTCTAATAAAAAGATGACGTCCGAAAAATGGTCTCTATAACTCACTTACGGCAGTGGGAACATTGTAGGCTGATTATGTAATCATTACTTAACTTTAAGCAACGTTTATAAATAAAGGATGGGTTTATGGGTAAATTGTGAGGCGCGTAGTTTATGCTTACTTGACAATTTTTCACATTAATTTTGCGAAAATTTAGATCGAGAAACTTACCCTAGGGACTCACTCATGTGAGTCCCTAGGGCCAGTTTCTCGATCAACGTTTGTGACAAGACATGATAAATTATGTCATGTCAATTTGTACTAGCATTTTATGACAATACAGTTTTCTCGATCAAACTGTGATAAAAAGTGTGACTCAAGTCACGACACAGTAGGCCGTGCTCGCCCCGCTGCACGCTGATAGACGCATAATGAGCACACAGTTTTCCGTGTGGTGCCGCCGCCACCGCCGCGCCGCCGCGCCGCCGCGTCGGCGTCGTGCCGAACGTAAAGAATAGCACCATCCTATTTCTTCACGTGGGTGTCGTAAAAGGCGACTAAGGGATTTACTAGAGTCTAGAGAATGGGCAGCAGCCTTCTCTATGCATTTTAACATACTGCAATCGATCTCTCGAATCGACAGTCAGAGATAAGCCAAAGACAAAAATGTGACTTTAAGTCGGGTAAGGATTCAAAGTCAAAAAAGGAAACTATGGAAGTTATAAAACGGCGAACATTCGGCCGATACTTCCGATTAACGCTTCGGAGTAGGCCCCCAGCAGTGGACGTCTTTCGGTCCAGCCAAAAGACGTCCACTGCTGGACACAGGGCTGGATTTGATTTTTCCTTCTAAACTCAGATTTTTAATTTGCTAAACCAAAAATGACAGTTCCGATCGACCTTTTTTAAAAATAACACGATAGATAATTATCTAATATTACAGTGACAACACGACAACAGTGAATTTCCTCCTGCGGGGCGAGCACGGCCTACTGTGACATGACTTGAGTCACACATTTAATCACAGTTTGAGCGATAAAACTGTTTTGTCAAAAAATGCTAGTACAAATTGACATGACATAATCGATCATGTCTTGTCACAAACGCCCGTGCTCGGCCCGCTGCAGAGAATAATTCAGTGTTTCAATTTAGTGACTCGGTAACTATACTCCGTTTGAAATAAGAAACTAAAACCCTTTTTACAGTCCGTTCAACTGATTTTGACGTATATTCCGTAGGCATAAGGATGGGATTAAAAGCAAAAACGTGGTTACAATACCAACTGTTTATTACAGCTGCCATTTGTCATGCCAGCAACGCAATAGAAGTCAAAATCGGTTGAACGGACTGTAAAAAAGATATATTTAAATCTAATCTTATTTCAAATAGAGTATAGATTAATTACTAGGTTATTTTTATGTCAACACCAAATGTAATTTTTGTCTAGCAAATAAAAGATCAGAGTATAGCATACTTTCACATAAACCCAGAGCTCCCGACATTTGACACCCTACACGACTAGACCCTAATTACGTATCCCTCTCGTAATTACAATAGTTTTTATTTCGGCAATTCAACAATACCTAACCATTGCATTGAACTACTGATCAGAAAGCTGTAATTCAGCATAGGTATACATAATTATTAATCACGCCGACATTGGTAAAACAAAATCATGAAAAATATTTTTTGTAGGGAACCTCCCCTTGCAAGTAAAGTGGAGATAATATTTTTTTTCTGCCTATTCCAAGGTGTGGAGTATCGTTGAATAGGCCGTTCAAAAATATTGCGGGTCTGCGAAAACCATTTTTCGATTCAGGGATATGTTTGCGTAATAGCGCGCTTTTAGTGCGATTGGTGTAAAAACCAGCTAAATGGTTGTTTTTGGATACATACGTGAATAAATTCATGGCTGTAGTATAACGACCTTAAAAGGAAAACTATCACAGCTAAGTAGACTTTACAAGTTAAATAGTAAATAGTCGACCAACTTACATTTTCAGTTGGAGATGTGACCGTGACGTATATCGATGTATGGCAGAATATGTTTTTCAGTGTTAAGTTTGTTTTTGGGATAAATGCATCCTTAAATCCTATCCAAAATATTTTTTTTTCTTTCTTTCTTGTTTTTACAATTCAATAAAAGTTATTGCAACCATGTTTGTGTTTCGTAAATAGGGTATAGACATAGATACACAACTATGTAATCTACACAGTTAAAAAAATGAAACAAAGTCACGAATCGTGTCTGTCTGTGACACCACTTGGATCTTCTAAACTATACAACGAATTTAATGCAGTTTTCACCATCATTTAGAGCCAGTTTTTCCAGAAGGCTAGATTATGTTTAAAGAAAAAATAAGAAGAAAAGAAAAATAATTTTATTTGTCACAGAAACACGTGCATACGAAAACATAATTAACTCGAGTAGGTAAACAAAATATTCACGAGCACAAAAAACAAATAGTAGGCAGCTGCACGTCATGACTGTGACAAGAAGGCTTGCACTCAGCATGATGCTGTGCTATGGGGAACCCACAATGGGATTTTCTCTGAATAAATGAATTGAAAGTATTTTCTGGAACTTATTTTTTAGCAGCTGAAATTATATAAAAAATCACCCGACAACGAAACGTCGAAAGCACAGCGGGGATTTTCAGTGTTCACCCGTGGGTTTTATGCAAAGAGATCTATAGAGAGGCCATCAGAAGTAATTTCATAGAAAAATTGTGATCCCATGTCTCAGTGACGCCATCTAGCGTAATATAGCAAAATTCAATAAAAGCTGTTTGACACGTTAGACCTATAATACCATGTTGCACAATTAGACATTATAACTTCGAAAATAATTTTCTTTTCGTGGTCACAAATGTGAATTGCGACTTAACATGCAGGCGTATCACACTAGACTGAGCGAGTTTTGCCCACTAGGACAAAAGTATCTAATTACGATTTTGTTCGCTATGTCCCGTCTATTGTTAAGTAAATAGTTTAATGTCTTTGGTTTTATGTGTTTCAAACATTAATATTTATCTTAAATGTAGCACAGAAAAAGATAGCTCCATGTTTTAACAAGTTGCCATTGTTGGTCGCTTATATCATAAACCTATACTCGGAATTTTAATTCGATTCCAGATTTGACATTAGCTACTGTCATTTTGTGAAATAATGATACCACATATAATAGTGTAGTGATGAACACAAAAATCGATAAACAATCAGTGTGTGTGCCATCAGTGTGCCAATTAAAGACTAAATTATTGATTTTTATTTAAATAAATACATAATTATTCATAATAATTATTTATTAATTAGTAATCGCTGCTCTATCTTATAAAAAGTTAATATTTTTGTTTTTATATTAAAAACAAAACTTATAATAAAAGAGCCTAAAGTCAACGCCATGAGACGAGATAAATTTCATACTTTGGGATTTAAAACTTTAACTGAAATGGAGTATGGTTCAGTTTCCATTGCAACTAAAATTATTTTGTGACGTTTAGCGATAATTTCTTCATTCATAAATCAACTTAGATATCTTGAGTTTAAAGTTGATAGTTGTATAATTTGCAATTTTATGTATTTATAGCTTCTCATGACGGTTACTTTAGATAGTTTAATTATTACCATAATACATCTATCTGTTTTATTTGTCATGTTCCTTCATGATCACATTTTTTTATTTATTTCACACACAATTATAAAAGAAAAGTCTCAGATCGTTAATTAATCGTCAAAACTAAATTATCGGTTCAGAAATATTTAATTTCCTGATATACTTAGTTTACGAGAGTAAAATTATAAACGAGAAGAATCGATCTGGAAATATTCCATTTCCATATCGAATAATTTCGCAACGTCACTATTTAGTACTTGTCATAACGTTGCAACACTGAAATTGTCAAATCTGGAATCGAATTAAAATTCCGAGTATAGGACATATTATTTCATTAGAGTAGGTACCCATTTTATTTAATTTCCTTCCACAATTTATTATTTCATTGTGGCCGCTTTGTTGCAATGTCAACTTGATGGCCCAGTCCGAGCGCGGGCAACAAAATTTAGGGCCATCCACATTATTTCATAATTACAACTAATTAAAGCGCAGGACAATAGCGATATATCTAATTATTTCGTGATTAATTGGTCTGAAACCTAGACTAATAATATTACCTAGATATGTGATACTTAATAAGTGCCTCCATCTTATTTAAAGGGTTATTCAAGAAGTTTGCTTTGCTTCAATGTATTCTTTTTTACTGTTTTTCGGCCTAAAAAGAAACAACGATCGGCCTGATTTCAAATTTTAGCCGAAAAACGTAAACGAATGTTTTTTTGTGTGTCGATAGGTTTTTCTTTGGCAAAAGCACAGATAATACTACGTAGTAAAAGTAAAACAAATTCAGTCTCAATCGCATTATTCAGTCATTGCGCTTTTAGGCTCAGCGCAGACAGAACGGAGCGCAGCGGAGAGGATTTTAATAACGCACTTGAAAATAAACTTTAAAATGATTACAATAATGTGCATAAATGCTTGAACCTGACAAAAAATGCTCGCGCGTCCTCGAAGATACGCGGGAATCATACGCGATCCGTAAAGAAAATGCCCGAGACCGCGCGGGGATTATTCCTCTCTGTCTGCGCTGAGCCTGATGTAGTCGTTGTATGTAACTGTTGACTTTCTCTGAAATTTTTTATTGAAAGTACTTATTTGCTGGCACTTATTTTTTAGGCGGCTGAAAATTATATAAAAAATCGCCTGACAACGAAACTTGCCGATAACCGAAAACGAATCTGTCCAACGCCGAATAATCCCTTAAATTCAGTTGGAATCGAATTGTGTTTAATGGGCTAATTTGTTGATTTAGCTATCAAAATCCTAGAAGGAACCACAGAATAAGTTGCTGGTGCTTAGGCTTTTGCAGGAATAGCAGAGTACCTAACTAAGAGCGTTGCCTGACGTCCCGATTTTGGCGGGACTTCCCGATTTTTATCCCAAAATTAAATGGCCCGCGTGGGACAGGGTCAGTCCCGCTTTTCGAGAGTAGAAAAATAAGTAATTCTTAAGTAATGTATTACTTTACTTGTTTATAATATTATTATTATATTCCTCTGAAGACTTAACTGCCACACAGGGTAAACTAGAGAGTTATTGTTATTAGTATAGATAGTAATGTAACATTAATAAGTTAGTATATTTATTTTAATATTTCCATTAAAATACATTTTCTATGGTTACCTACCTCCTTATCTAACATCATTGTAAACTTAAATTGGAACTGAAATACAAGTCTAAGTAAGAAAAAAGAAACTACTGATTATTTACGAATTTTTATTATGTCCCGCTTTCGACGAAAGAATCCCGCTTTTTTTACTCAGAAGGTTTCAAAATCCCGCTTTGCATTAAAAAAATCTGGCAACGCAGCTAACTACCTACATACATTTGATAGTTCAATTCTAAAGCCCACTTACTGAACATCTGTGTAACCATTCCATGCGATGCGTAGTTATGTTATCTATACGTAAACAAACCAAAAAAAAAAAAAAAAAAGTAATGACGTGTTGACATCTTCTATTCAGTTTTTTTAACGCATTTTGTTTTTGGAACACTCTTTTCAAATGCGCGCCCCCTGTCTGTCAATAAAAAAGGTTGGTTGAAACCTTGAAGCAAAAGGGGCTCCATCATTTACACGAGTTCCGTCTACGGCTCCTGTACGTGTTATGGTGATAACGCAAGCACCCATTTTGATTTCACATTTTACTAAACTTTATAAATTACCCGAAATTGTAATTATTAACCCCTTCTTTATAAACTTTGCTTAAACGCTGATCTATAAGCAACGTTTATAAATATGGTGGAAAATTCGTTAAAGTGGATCCGCACCTGTAGCTCGCGAAATTCAAATTTTCTCTAATTTTTTTGCTATTTGACGGTCAGTGTCAGCTTGTATCTTGATCAAAATTGATTCGTGACCTTCTGTTCGCGACTATTATAAGATATGTATTTACATAATTATAATCATTAGGTAATACATCTCTCTAAGTTAGATTTGTTTCATTGAATGACTTTTTCATGCAATCATGACATTGGGGAACAAATCTAACTTAGAGAGATGTATTACCTAATGATTATAATTCTGTAAATACATCATCATCTGTTATAGTCGCGAATTTACACTGTCAATTGGTACAACGTTGAACGTAGACAGAATAGTTGTAAAATTAACAAAAACTTCACATCATTACAAATGATCGAACGCCTACATTAGCATCTTCATCTTACAGTTCAACCACACAATAAGTACCTACACAATCTTCTATTTCATGAATTTAAACTTCAGCGAGTTACATAACAAACAAAAAAATTCTTATCTGTGGCATGTCATTCTGTCTGCACGCCTCTACGAGTGTCGACCCTTGTCATAGACACGCCTGTATTTATGGCCATTTCAAAATAGGAATACAAATTGTTTTTTAATCTATGAGTATCATAGACGACCCGAATATGTTTCAAGGGCTGTTTGTGTTTTGTACTTATGCTTAGGTACGTTTTAATAATGTTATAACCTTTTAAATTTAATAATCAGTCATTTAGCAATCGTTTTTATGTCCAGGAAATCACTGTGCATTCCATGGTTGCTTGGAAGAGCTCGCAGTAAGCTATAAGGCCGCCCGTTGTATATTTTGTAGTGTATATTTTTTATCTGGTGTACAATAAAAGTATATATAAATAAATATATAATCTGACCTGCGCCCATAAAGTTAATTTTAATCAAATTATGACGCCCTACTTCTTAGACGACACCCGATCAATATTAAGTCTAGGCTTGTATAACAAAAGGGAAATTATATTGATATGATTATGAATAACATTCTAAATGTTGCACACCTAACCTAATTCGTCTAAATTTTTTGCAGTAGGTATCCGCATTCCGCTAAATACCGCAATACCTATCGTCTAAAAAGTTGGGCATACAAAATAGCTGCGAGACTGATAAAAAACTATAAAGCTGTTTCTGCTCCACAAAAAAATCAACACTAGTTTTTACGCAAGTAAGTTTGGAAATAAGTGGGAATGCCGGCGAGTAGTCGTAGGTGAGATCTGCGAGGGGGAGGGAGGGGCGGCTGCGGCGTGGGGGATGCGGGCGCGGGGAATAATCGATACCCCCATAGAACCATAAGTAGGGTGGACATACGGGATGGATTATAGCTTTTTTGGCCGTAAGTGGGAATTGGGTACTGTCAGCGTTACCATGAGAATTAATTTGAACCTAAATTCAGAACTTTCACCGATTCTAAGAAATTATGATCATTCCATTTTTAAACATTTATCTAAACTTTGAAAGGTAGAAACGACTCATTATTTTTATATAATTTTCAATTCGTCTAGTTAAAAGGTACTCTCCAAGACGGCATTGCTTCCTTTTACAAAGTTTCGAACCTGTTATATTATTCTAAGAAAGATTAATTAATATTCAACATTGCCTATCTTATAGTAAAGGATATTGTTTCAATTAAATGTAAGTACACACTTAGATACTGAGAATCCATTCCTTCGTATTAAAAATGTATTGGCTGAAAGGAATTTAAATTGATGCCTAAAAACATCCTTATTATTAAAATGTTAATATTTAATCATTCAAATAATTTTCTAAAGTCATGCAATGCAACTAAGCTGTCAAAAAAGTTGTTCACAACAATTTTATTCATGATTCAACGATGCATCATTTGTCAAGATTCCCTAGTAGGTGAGAATATAATCTAGGGTAGTTACTCACAAGGATTTAAAACGTCCTAAAGTCTTCACATCAATCGGATTGGAAGCAGCTCCAAATATTGTGGGCACCCGAATCTCTAAAACAAAAACGTTCCTAAATAGTTCTTCGATATTGTCCCCCACATCTAAGTGTTGTCTGTGGTGCACCATAGATGCATCGAGTTCACTGACACAAGCATGGGGGCCATGGGGCCAGGATTCCGCACCGTGTGTCTATGTCTAATCGTTAATATTGATCCCCCGAAGATTATATTTTATCCAGGGTCAGGAGATAATGTGTTTTTAAACATTAGGGACGGAATTTAGAAAGTTGACGAGATTACGAAGTGTCTGCGAAGTAAGTCTGAATAAATGTGATAAAACATTGTTTGGAAGAAATAAACATTTCCTTATTCAAACTGAATAACTTAATTTTAAATACTTCCTGTATTTACTACCTAAAGCATTAAATGCACAATTTATTAATACAAATAACATAAGAAAGAAGCTATGTCCATAAAACACTAACTTTTTAACAAGATAAATATTATACGATCTACCAAAATTCCGCATTTTCTGACACTTGAGCCTATTTGATTCTTACAAATTAAGTGCTTATCAGAAAACCTTTCAACGTTATTAAAAACAAGATCATCCATAATTTAATCACACTAGCGCCATTGTCAAAACACTTTCGCACTGCATTCATAATCCACAGACTAAATAAAATAAGCACACTCACTTTTAAAAAAAAGAACTCGTTTCTCGATCCCCCACGCGGCAACGGCACCGCGCTATTCTGCCAAGTACTTTTCTTTATTCTTGATTAGTATCGTTTCGCGGGCAGCCGCCATAAGATTTATTTACAATGTTCATTATTGCAAAGTTTTCGCCGAGATATTGTTGTTGTGAAGTTCTTTAGACAAAGGTCAGAGCGGGCCTAATCACAGTTCCTTACGTTTTAGGGTAGAAATTTAAATATTTTAGAACCAGTCCTGTCTGGCTTATCTAGAGAGATAACACCGTAAAATATTTATAAGCTTTTATCATTACGTTAATTTAATGTTCAATCGCTTTTCTAGCTAATTCATCAAGATTATTTTATGCACTGCTACTTTACTAGATTTATCTACTGATAGTACAACATGTCCCAGTATTAACGCACAACCTCTTAAGGGGTAATTTTACGCATCATTATGAACAACTTTTACCTACTATGGAACCAAACATGAACGCGAAAAAAAAATCAGCTGCTCCCTACATTTTGTCGAGTTATGCGAACATAAATGTAGGGAACAGCTGATTTTTTTTGGTACCTATACATTAATTAATGTTTAAGAACAAAAATCTAGAAAAAATAAACGGTACAAAATTTCGACTCGGACATGACATGGAGTAGGACACACATATTGAACATGTATCTACAAAACGAAGTCAGTATTCGTAAGCCATCTACACTGGATCGCAAAAATTCCAGGTCGCTAATAAATGGCGTGATAGTTTCTTAAATACATAGGACTAATTTGCGAAACTATAGTATATTGTAGATGACTGATTAATATACCTATATAAAAAAATGTGTAACACGTTTTGTACACTATATAACTTTAATTAAATACTAAAAAATAAGAAAATTTCGCTTCTAACTTATGGCAACAAAAATATTCTCCGCAGTACCTAAATCTTAAAAAATTCAAGATTTTTTGTAAATTTAATATTTTGTATTCCCTCCACGAGCCCGTATCACTTCATTATGACGATTGGCATGCTGTAAACCAAATTTTTAATACGATTTTGGTCTATGTTTGCCCATTCTTCCACTAGCGCATTCTTTAACCCGTGTAAGATAACGGGACCAGGAGAGCGTTGTCTCACGCATCTCCCGAGCTCGTCCCATGCATGTTCTATGGGATTTAAGTCTGGGCTGCAAGCTGGCCACTCCATGCAGGTAATACCGACGTCTTGAATATACATATTGACCAAAAGAGCAGTATGTGGTAGCGCATTATCGCGTTTAAAAATGGAATTTGCACCCATATTCACTAAGAAAGGACCAGCAATGCTCATTTAAAACCTGTTCTACGTATCTGACAGCAATCAGAGAACCGTTTTCTATGATCACTAACTCCGTGCGATCCTCTGGAGATATCGCAGCCCAAACCATTATTGATCCTCCGAATGGCACCTTTTCTTCAAAACACGCTTGATGATACCGTTCTTCTGGTCGTCTAAATACTCTTCGTCTCCCGTAGTGCGTAAATAAACAAAATCTGGACTCACCGGAAAACATAACCTTGGACCAATCTTCATCTGTCGATCGGAGGTGTTCTCGAGCAAACCGTAACCTGGCAACTCGATGTTCTCTGAGCAGTTTGGGGCCGTTTGCTGGTCTATAAGGCTTTATATCAGCTTCACGAAAACGTCACAGAATCGTATCAGAGCTCCATTGTTATGGTGAATTTCTTGAAGACGGTTTCGGACCTGAACAGCCGTGAGATGTCAATTTCTTAACATAGTACTAACGATGAATCGGTCTTCTCGTGTAGTTGTGCACTTTGGCCTGCCATTTCCTGATCTCCTATTGTTCCTAGTCTCTTGAAATCGCTGGAGTACTCTTTGGACCGTTGATAAAGATACTCCTACAGTTCTAGCAGTGCTACGCTGACTTCTTCCTTCTTGTACCATGGTAATAATCCGTGTACATTCTTCAGGTGTTAACGACATGATACACACTGAATTACTCTGATCAATCCAAGGAACCATTTATAATGACAGCTCGGTTTGAAACAAAAGCAGAAAAAATATTCTATTTTTCAAAATGCAGAATTATATTCTTTTAAATCTGTAACTTGTACAAATGAAACCTCTTTAGAGATTTAAAACAAGCATTAGTAACCTGCTTACTACATATTATTTATTCTAGCGATCTAGGTATAAAATTTATGGAGATATCAAGGTTTTTATTAGCGACCCGGAATTTTTGCGATCCAGTGTATATCCTTGTTAAAGTTGCAGCACCTTTGCGCTACCACGGACGATATTCTTCCCATGGTGCGTCGTCGGTGCGTGCTGGTCCGCTCCATCCACTATCACGCACCGTGGAAAGCCAGCTTAAGAATGACCGAATCAATGTAGGTACCTACCTAATTATAGGGGTCCCCAATCAGCGTTCTTATTAATAAGTAAGTCCAGATCCCTGTCTTCAACCCCTCAATTATTAAGTCCCTCATAGACACACTACATCAGAATCAGGACAGATCATGCAATTATTAGTCCTGCGTCAGCTACACACAAGACAATAGATAGCCAATAGGCTAACGACATGATCGCTTAGTGTTAGTCCGATCGCAAAGCCTTGAAGATATGCTACACCTCTGTAGGTGTAGCATATCTTCAAGGATTTGCTATCACTCCTGTGAGTGAAATGATGCCAAATGGTAAAATGCGTCATGTTTATATCACTTTAATGTTTGGAAGAAAAGGAAAGATACAAAAAAGCTTAGTTATTTGATCGGTATCATAAGATCGTTTACGAAATGAGCTAAGCTCTTTAGTTTGGGTTAGGGGACGATAACCGACTTTTAATGTTTTTATACTGAAAATCACGTCTAAACGACTTGTGTTAATGATTTGAAAAAAATATATGTTAAATTAGAGCATTTTCTTAATAACTTAATAATTATGTGAATATTTTAGATTATGTTTATATTACATAGTGAAATTAATTTGTAAAGTTATGTCTAACGCGGATAAAAAACTGAGAATGCCGCAAAATCTACCAAACGTATTTTTCTGAAACCTTCACCAATATAAAGATAATTTAATTGATCTTTTAGTATACGCGTTTTATTAAAATACCTTTTGGTTTGTGTATAATAAATTAATAATGCGTCAAATTGGGGACAGCGCTCCTTGATGGGCGAGTCCTATTACTGGCTGAACGTACGACGCGTTGTGTGAGCTCAGTACAGAACACGCAAGCTAACCACCCAAGGTCACTGGCATATATCTGCATCTTAATAAGGTGTTTCCTAATTGAAAGTAAATAGGTACGACATATTTTAAGTTTGTTTCAGGTTCGGAAATGGGTTTCCTATTCCACACTATTTATTTGACAGAAAGTTGGAATATAGAGACTGGCTTTCTAAACCCTAGCAATTCTGAAAGAAAGAACAATGTAAAATTATTTCTTAATTAAAATGATGAGGTAATAAACAAAATAGAAAATGGTATACAAATCTACAGTATATTAAGCCTTTAACGTTCCCACATTCACAAAATATAAAATAATCTATTTAAAATATCAATAAAATAATAAAAATAAAAATCTATTTAAACCAAATGACATGTTTGCCATTACAACTGTAACAAATCTCAAGTCTGCAAAAACCAATAATAAATTATTTATCATATTGAATAACATATTTCACGTGAAACCATTATTCATTTATACGTATTTTTCACGAGTTCCACCTTTCAGCTTTTATTGGCTTAGCGTTACCCTGAAAATCTAGCGAGCTTTAGGTATTGATCAGAACAAAATCAATACCGTGGCTTTGACATTCATTGACATAGGTACTCGTATTAGATGATCATTTTAGTATTGTTTCATTATTAAGAACGATTTTTTTATTTATTGACAAATAATAATGTTCTTAATTAAGTATTAGTATTTTATGCCTTGTTCGGGCACCAGTCTCTCACAAATGTTAACCCTATTTTTTTAGATTAAGCACTTCCTGACCAAAACAACATTTGTGATGAGAAAATAAATTATTTTATAATGTCATACGTTAAAACTGATTGAACAACAAATAAAAAATGTAGATAAGTAGATATAAAAAAAAAGAAAAGGTGAAACGAAAAAACTCAGTTTACAGATACTGGCCTGATAAGCCGAAAAGAGCTATCTCAATCGGAATAAGTTTTGAGAAAATCGACATTTTGTAAATTGTATATTCGCTTCTTCAAAAACGAATCTATCTCCTAAAAAAACTTCTTAGTGTTTTTTTTAAATATTTTTAGTTAGATGGATCTATTTGGCTTATACAACATTAGTTTTTGTTTATACTAAACCCGAACAGGGGTCATTGTACTCATCATTTTGAACAATTTTTTCTATGGGACCAACCTTGAAATCGCGAAATAAGAATCAGCTGTTTAATACATTTTGTTGATTTAAGTGAACACAAATGTAGGGAACGGCTAATTTTTTTTTCGCGATTTCAGGGTTGGTCACATATAAAAAATTGTTCAAAATGATGAGTACAATGACCCCTTTTCGGGTTTAGTATAAACAAAAATTAATGTTGTATATCCATATGATGCGAATTTTTTATAGCTATTGAATGATATAAAAAAAAACAAGCGGGGCAGTCCAGTTCCATGATTTTTTGTTCACCCAAAAAGTGCTCAACACGCCTAAAGAAGTTTTTCAATAAACAAAAAACAAAAGGGCGTATCCCAGAGATAGCGCCTTTTGGTTTAGCAGGGCAGTATAGAATACTCTTAAAATACATTACATGGGCCCGCCCCCTATTACATGGGACTTAAACATAATTCCCACCTCCACTCAAATAGTGTCCCAACTCAAAAAAAATTAAATCTCTTATAATGTTCCATTCGTTTCAGAAAACTTCAAAATCTTATCTCTAATAGTGTCATACTTATGACCGATTTTTTTGTCTTATGACACTGTTTGAGCGGAGGTGCGAATTGGCGAAATGTGATGCTATGTTATATTTAATTAACATAATTAAGTTATTAATACCTAATTTACTTACTTTAAATCCAAAACTGCTTAGTTTAATCACGAAACACACAGTCTCACTTTCGCATTCATAATATAAGTACGATCGATATTTGTTCCACTGGTTTACAGTATTCCCCACTTCCCCAAGCGCCTTGCATCGAGACGGTTTTCTTCAACAAATTGTGTGACAATTTGTTGAAGAACCGAACGAAGTACAATCCTGTCACTTCATTTCATATGGTTGTAATAGATATTCCACTTCAAAACTAACTTGTCTGCGAATTCGCAAGTCTTGTTTAAAAGACAAATCGATATACCTACCAATGATGTATTTTTTTCTTTAGATGCGTTACCTGCGCTCAGTAATGGCAAAGTAAATGCCAGGCAATTGCCTGACATTTACAATAATTATAATTATTATTACGTACGCGCCAATGAACATGCAGCAGCTAGTGACGTAACTAAATATGTATGTTCATCTCTTTTTAACAACAGATATCGGTATAGGTCTTTCTGTTTCTTCACGCGCTGTATGATTGTATGCAGGAATGTAGCTACAATCATGGCTTACGCTGTTTTTGAGTTCACTAATGTTCGTGTACGACGCGTCTATTTATAATACGTCATTGATCCCCGTCATTGATGACCCTAGATCTTAGTGATAAATGATTTTCTACTTAGGTTATTTAAAGGGAGACGAAGGAAAATATAATAAGTATAACGTCGCAAGATAGCCTCTACCTGCAGAAGTGATCATCGTATTATTAGTTCAGCAGCTTCAATATCATCAGGAATGTGCCGGAATATAGCAGTTCGTCGCGAACGTGGTAGGACAGCGGCTCCCCTGACATCATCTGCTATCATCAGTACCCCAAGTGTAAGTTTGCAAGAGAGTAAACGTAACTATTTCGTTTACGTTAAAATTTGACCGATAGATCATAATGCTAAGAGTATAAGAGTCAGAATAAAAATCTTAACGCAAACGCGCTAGTCACGTTTACTTACTTGCAAACTTACATTCGGGGTACAGAAGACAGCCGCCACGCAACCATCGATGCGACGACGCTCTGCTAGAGGGACTATCACCAGCCAGTGTCACTCTAATAAGCGACCTTTTCGGTGATTCCAATAACTTCGTAACAAAACAGGGCGGCGCCACTTGCTGCGCCATCAAGTACAACGTGAAAGTTTTGTCATTCATTATTCTTTTAAACATTGCTTTATGAAATCACTGTTTAAGAAGAATGAATGACAAAACTACTTTATCTACCACCATGAAAAAAGGCGTAAAATATACCTGAGTAGGTATGAAAAATTACTAAGGGGATACATATAGAAGAAGAATATTTTTATTTCAGACAAATGTCCATAGGGTTATAACAATTTTACTTACCATCTAGTGTTAGTACAGACAAAGATTAACAAAGCAATTAAAATTCAGCGTGGAGCTGCATCCACCTCCGCAACATCGGGGAATCCCACCGATCTGCGAACACTACGGCGAGCTACCCATCGCTCACCGTCCGCAAGCCCGCGCCTACGGTGGCCGGAAGTCGGCTTGCGACTCCCGACGCCCGGGGTGTCTCCTGCGGCGACTAGGGGCGCGAGGGCGCGAACCTTGCCTCTCCCTCACGCGTTCCACCTCCTCCTTCGCGAGCATTACTGCTTCACAGAAGGAGGTGACGGCCTCTCATGCACTCTCGCTCCGAACCATGGCCTGAACCAGGGCCGGACGCGAGAGATCGCCGCCGCCGATCGCCTCCGTGAGGACACGACGCGACGGTGCTCCGCCCAAGCTGGGCAGACCTCCACCGTATGCTCCACCGTGTCCTCCGGGTGATCCACACAGTGGTGACACCCGAGCGTTTCCTCCCGCTTTATCCTGAACAGGAACCTCCCGAAACAACCATGACGTGTGAGGACCTGCGTCAGGCGGAAGGTGAGGACGCCGTGGCGCCTCTCTAGACACTCCTCAAAGAGAGGACTTGTCGCCACAATTGTGGCGTGCCCAGCGCTGGGTTGCGACAATCGCACTCTCCATGCCGCCATAAGATCCCGCCGGAGCTCTGTCCGCTGTGCCGTGATTTCTCGCGGCAGCGGAGTTTCACCCCGGCGTTTCGCCTCCTCGCGCCACTCCCAGACGTGCGCGAGGACTTTTACATCCAGATCCCATGGCGGTAGTCCGGCAAGGAGGCTCGCCGCCTCACGGGAGACCGTGCGGTATCCTCGGACTAGCCTGATGGCCATGACCCTTTGGGACGCGTTCAAGCGCGGCTGGTCGACGAAAGTTGCTCGACTTTCAAATTGAAATTAAAAGTATTTTTATTAAAGCAACAAAGCGATTTTGAAAATGTTCGCGCCGACATATCAGCCATATAAAAACAATATTTTTTATTCAATTTTACCAATTTTATATATTTTAACAATTTTATCAATTTTACCAATTTTATCAATTTTGCCAATTTTATCAATTTTACCAATTTTATCAATTTTACCAATTTTATGATTTTTTAATTTCTATTAGTCAATCGGTAATGAAAACTGCATCAAAATCCGTTCCATAGTTTAGAAGAACAACGCAATCACACGTATTTGCATTTAAGATAGGTACTTTCTAATTATATTTTTTTAATATAGTTAATACACAGTTAGTGGGTATTTATTTTAGTTTTACATTAAACACAACACTCACACACATGTATGTCAGAACATGTTATTTTATTTTGTTCGAGCTTTTTTTATATTATCACCTATAATTTACTCTCAATTAATTAACGGACACACACTTCCCTATGTGTTTATTATTCTAGCGTATGGCACTCGTGGGTTGCAGCTGAAAATCAGCGTCAGGTGGTACACCTTGTGTTGTCATCTGACATTATGCTGAGCTGAGGCCCTTTTGGCATTATAATTAATTGTTTTCTGTGTTATTTATAGTTTTTACGGTGTATTTTTTTTCTGTAATGCCAATAAACGCATTTTTCTTTCTTTCTTTGGTCGCAGCCTTATAGAACGCACCCACACCGGTGCCCCGGTAAGGGCCATGGACCGCACGACCCCCGCGTAGAGCCTCGGGATCTGCGAACACCCTTTTTTTTTTTTTTTTTTCTTTTTTTTTTTTTAATTTGGGTGGGAAATCATCAAATAACTTCTCCCGCTCTGGGCGGAGCGAGAGGGAGTGTCAGACTTTTACTGACTAAAACCCACCGTGTTCCTTCAAATGCCTGTGTGCCAGAGCCACGATATCCCTTTCGGACAGACTCGTAACCCTGGCAGGCATTGGCCCTTTCGGACCCCGTCAATTGGTGCTGACGTCTCTTTGAGGCGCGCGTGGAACACAACGCGCCGTCGACCCGGGCCTGGTCCTTATCGGACGGCGAGCTACCCATCGCTCACCGTCCGCAAGCTCGCGCCTACGGTGGCCGGGAATCGGCCTGCGATTCCCGACGCCCAGGGCGTCTCCTGCGGCGACTAAGGGCGGAAGGGCGGGCACCCTGCCTCACCCTCATGCGTTCCGCCTCCTCCTTCGCGAGCATTACTGTTTCGCAGAAGGAGGTGACGGCCTCCCATGCACTCTCGCTCCGAACCATGGCCTGAACCAGGGCCGGACGCGAGAGATCGTCGCCGCCGATCGCCTCCGTGAGGACACGGCGGTGCTCCGCCATCTGCGAACACCCTGAGAATACTATTGGTGGTGGTAAAAATTGCACGCCTCTCAACAAAATTTAAATTTTTACTAAGCGAATTCTATAAAGATTATTTCTTTCATTTCACGAATTTCCGAGTTCGTTTTAAATATGTAAGTAAGTACTTTAAAATGCCTTTAACGTGCAACACTATCTATTTCAGTTCCCAATTGTTTTAATCCATAGCTTATGTTTTAATCCATAGCATAGCTTATCCACTGCTTATTGTATACACCTACATAATGTCGTCATTCAATTGCATCGTCAAACAGCTTGTAAACGTTCCTCGTTATTCATATATTGATCTCATCACAAAGTGTCAGGAGCTTGGGTTTTATAAGAGCTATATAATACCAATACCCCAATACCCGAGGGGAAGTTGGTCCCAACTCCCGATCACTTTGCCGCCTCGCGACGAGTATCTATAACCAGTAACAAGTTGCGAATACTCTGGGTGTGTGGGAATGACATGGCAAACATTTGTTTGTTGGCTTGTTGGTGGAACATTGTCTTATGGCCAATACACGTATTGGTGGTTGTTGCTATTGTTCCCGTAATTTTATTTGAAATTGTTTATTATGTATGTGTTAGTAAATCTTTTGCTATCTCCTTTTAAATATCTTGTCTAACGACCGAATCCAATAACTTATTTTCAGTTAAAGATAGATCGCTTTTGATGATAGGCAGTATAATTATATCTATGCTCGAATGGCGTCTCACAATCATTGATAAAGGCTATCTATCTAACGAAAACAATAAGTAGGTTTCTCTACTTCGCCCTCCCGTGCGTTCCATTACAACCAACATCATTTTAAAAACAACATGTGTAATTAGGGTTATATTAAAACTTCTTTGTTTCTTACTTCTAAATAAGTTACTGAATTAAGATATAATTCTGTAGAGCCTGTAATATTTGTTATGGCCGCGAATCAAAATACAACCTGTTACTGACCTGCAAATTGCAAAAAACGTAATATAATTTGAATTTCGCGGGCTACCTTAGCGCATTAATGTTATTTTTTTTTTAACTTAAATTCATGTTGGAATGGTGCTTGCACGGGGGTGTTAGTAAGGGGGGGGGGGGGTTAAATTTCTGTTATTTTTTGCCTAGGGCGCACCGTTTTCGAGATATTTGAATTTAATTTTTTTTTTATTACTTTAAATAAAAAAAAACATCTATGATCATTATTGCAAGTACTAAAGAGTTCATTTTAGCTTGGCTACTTTACGTTTATCTCTGCAATTCGGGGAATAGCCAAATCTGCCATCTGTAGTACTGTCCTGTCAAACAAATCGTATATTGGGACGCATACTTTGGCATTTTCATACAAAGAGATATCTGTTGTAGGCGATACACCCTCCCATCAGTAGATAGCGTGGGCCGGTATGATTCCTAGATTATAGGGACGTTAAAACCATCGATAGATATATTTTTATATCTCCAGTAGGCCGAAACTGGTGATATTTATAGGTTATTGGGTTCGGCCGTAAGTAAGTAAGGACGCAATCGTTTAGCCCCGAGCGAAGACAAACTTAACGGATCAAGTAACATCGGGATTTTTACATTTTTAGGGTTCCGTACCAAAAGTGGTAAAAAGGAACCCTTATGGTGAGACTAAGTCTGTCTGTTGTCGGTCTGTCTGTCACACCTGGATATCTCAAGAACTACTAATGCTATCAACTTGAAATTTAGAATAGTTTTAGATCACGTTTGCCCAACTATTTTACAAACAAAAAAGAAATTTTTAAAAATATATCTTTTTTGCAAAAGGGACTAAAAGGGGGTCTTAAAAATTTGAAGTGGGGGCTACTAGGGCGTGTGGGGTATCATATGAAAGAGCGCTGTTTGCACATTCTCGAACATTTATTTTTTAGGCAGCATAGTTTCGGACCGACCGACCGATAGTTTACGATTTGATGAAAAATTTAAAATAAAATACAGTTCCCCCCTTTATCTCCGAAGTTTGCATAGATAAAAATCTGAAAAGTTCATGTAAAGATTACAGGAAAAATAAAACGATGTCACTAAATAGCACAGTTTTTCAGAAATCATCAACATCATATATACATACGGAACCCTCGGAGTGCGAGTCCGACTCGCACTTGGCCGGTTTTTTTATTTTGTGTCTAGCACCACTAATTGTTTCGTACCTGGGAAACGCGATCTAACTAATAAAACAACCAACAATTGTTGGAAAAGTCTCATGACGATTAAATATCAGGTTTCAGCATCAGAAAACAAAAAATCTGGAAGCACGGTAGTACCTCCGCCGCCGTGACGAGCCAAAAAGAGAAAGCACTACCTCGTCAATATACTTTGACTGTGCTCCGGAAACTTTATTTATTTGACAGCACATGAATTACAAAACACACAAAAACAGCACAACTATTTTCGTCAGTTGTAACCAATGACGTATTATAAATAGACGCGACATACACGAACATTAGTGCACTCAAAAACGGCGTAAGCCATGATTGTAGCTACATACTTGCATACAATCATACAGCGCGTGAAGAAAAGGAAAGACACTATACCGATATCTGTTGTTAGAAAGAGATGAACATACATATTTAGTTACGTCACTAGCTGCTGCATGTTCATTGGCGCGTACGTAATAATAATTATTATTATTGTAAATGTCAGGCAATTGCCTGGCATTTACTTTTGCCATTATTGAGCGCAGGTAACGTATCTAAAGATATTGGTTGTTGTTACTCAGTTTCCTAACATCACTCCATCATTCGATGGGTCAATCAGTAAGTGTATGCATAAATCAAAGACTCTCGAGAATATTTGAATGCAGTTTTTCATTACTCTAAATTAGACGACGTGATTGTTTACAACAAACTTTATCAATAAAAGAAAATTTCCCGATTTTCCACACTTAATGAAGTGATGAGAGAAACAAAGGGGATTTCGTAAACATTATACACCTACCTACTAATAGGTACATGAGTATTTATTTACAAAACGATTAAAAAAGATAAACTAATTGTACAACAATATCGTTAAAGTCCGACCGAAGTTCGTTTTTTTGGGAATTTTCGTTTTCGGCCGAAAATTAAGCATCGGAAAAATTATAAGTAGATACTTTCCAATCAGTAATTCAGAGAAAATCGATAGTTAAAATACCTAAAAGATTGCTTTTAGTTATCATTACTAACGATTTTCGATTTTTTTATATACAGGTTGTTAAAGTAACTGCGCGCCATAGCTTAGGGGTAGGTTCAGTATCAATAAAGGAACCTAGGATTTTTTTTTTTTTTTTTTAATTAAAACAAAAAAAATATAGCAAGATCGTCCTATTTTAGTACTAACTTAAAATAGCAATCATTTAGAATTAAAATTACTTTATTGCCCGTTATAGTACGAAGAGACTTATTTTTATTTATTTTTTTTGTTTAATTAAATTTTTGTTTACCTTTATCGATACTGAACCTACCCCTATGTGCAGAAAAAAAAATACTCGCTTATCGCTGCGCATAATTGATGATTATTAACAGATAATTATATCTTCGAGAAAAGTAAATACAATTTCGTGTAATTTAAATTTAACCGGTTAAATATAATGATTAAAAGATTGCATTTGTTTTATTTTTACCAAAGTATCAAAAAACAGAAAAGATATAGTTTTCAGTTTTCGACCGAAAATATAAATCAGGCCGAAAAAGAATACATTTGCGGTCGCACTATAACTTACTTAACATACCTACAATATACGTACCTAAAATATTGTTAGTATATATTATACTTTCGGAGCAATGAACAGACGACTGACAGACTTTCCAAGTCAGAACTTTGCCCTCACAGACCCATTTCGTTACAAGGTTGTCTACGATACCTACGTATACCACAGCTATCGTTAACATTGTGTGACTCATTATAATAAATTATAGGTATATTACTAATAAATATCGTAAAATTGAAATTACTCTGAGATTTGTGTATTCTTTTAATTTGAGGTTTAAGTTTTGACTTACTTACCTAATATTATTTTTCTGGATTTATTCAAAAAAACAAGGTAGGTATTGAATTTATATTGGAATTTAGTTTTTTAAAGAATCATAATTTTTAATTTAATATCAGTCAAACATACATTCTGAGTTCATTCTGAAAATTCTAACACGTAAATGCAGCTAAAAAGAAAAGTGCCAATATGAATACGTAATGAAAACCGCTAAAACTCTGTACACAAAGTTGTTTTTGTGAAATACAAAAATAAGAAAAATTTAAATTAAGTACACAATTTTACTCTTAAAATGGTTATTGGTAGTTTGATATTTTTTTATTGGACTCAAGCATCAGTTTTTATTGAAACAAAAATATTTATAAAAAAAAACACATAACATAACATCACGCCTTTAACCCCCGAAGGGTTAGGCAGAGGTGCACCTATAGCAAACCCAAGTTTCGCCAGTTATGTTTAAGTCCCATGTAATAGGGGGCGAGCCTATTGCCATCAACCGAGCACAAATCCATACTTCGGGCTGCTACTGAGAAGTTCCTGATGGAAAAACCCAATAACACTTTAAAAAATCGCTTGATAAAAGACTATCAAAGACTTTCTAAAGTCGGCGCAGGAGACGCCCTGGGCTTCGTGAGTCGCAGGCCGATTCCCGGCCACCGTAGCGCGTGCTTGCGGACGGTAAGCGATAGGTAGCGCGCCGTCTGATAAGGACCCAGGCCCGGGTCGACGGCGCGTTGTGTTCCACGTGCGCCTGAGAGAGATGTCAGCACCAACAGACGGGGTCTGGTAGGATCAATGCCTGCCAGGGTTGCGTTTGTCCGAAAGGGATATCGTGGCCCTGGTACACAGGCAACTGAAGGGACACGGGTGGGTTTTAGTCAATAAATGTGTCACACGCCCTCCGATTTAAGACGGAGATATATGCCAGTGACCTTGAGTAGTTAGCTTGCGTATTCTGTACTGAGCTCACGCAGCGCATCGTACGTCCAGCCAGTAATAGGACTCGCCCATCAAGGAGCGCTGTCCCCAATTTGACGCATTATTAATTTATTATACACAAAACAAAAGGTATTTTAATAAAACGCGTATACTAAAAGATCAGTAATTAAATTGTCTTTAAATTGGTGAATGTTTCAGAAAAATACGCTTGGTAGATTTTGCACCATTCTCAGCTTTTTATTTGCGTTAGACATAACTTTACAAATTAATTTCACTATGTAATATAAACATAATCTAAAATATTCACTTATTAAATTATTGAGAAAATGCGCTTTCATTGACACTACTCGTTTAAACGCGATCTTCAGTATAAAATCATTAAAAGTCGGTTATCGTCGCCTTAATCATTTGAAATTTCCCATTTGGCACCGAAAATCGTCCTCCCATACAGAAACGGCGCGATCCTACAATATTAGTGTCGTGCGAAACTCGCGGTGTGGTATATGCAAATTAATTGCGTTATTAGTATTCTTTACATTGCTAGATATGCACAAACCAGCGATTAGCATAAGAATAGGCAAACGATCGTAGAATAAATATTGTATTGCAACTATTTATAACAATTGTGTTGACTGCAAGTAGGTTTGTTGTTTTGCGTTTTATCGTGACACAAATATTCTGCCCACCCTCACGTGACCACAGGCGGTCACGTGAGGGTGGGCAGAATAATGAAATATGTTACTTACTTCTTACATTGAAACTTGTATGTTTAAGGCGCTGACAAGAGGCAAATGATAAAAGTAGGCTTGTCTTAAACAAAAAAATTGCCAAATCTATATAGTTTGTGGTAGCGGAAAAAATATATGTTATTCTTGAACATACCAGCTGAACACTGTCTCTTAAGATACAGGTTATCCTAGTTTAAGTGGCAGGGCTCACAATATCTGTATACAGATTTCTGCAGCGAAGTTAGCATCTTGTTAATCAGTGTATACTAATGTATGTTTCTTTGTAACAATAAACTATTATTATTATATTTCTCAGAACTTAGTAAAAACACGTTCAGAAAAAAAATCTCGATTCAAATTAACGGTAAACTAACCCTTTACTTTGAGTTTCAATCCAAAATATCTGTATTAAATATCAACATACGGTTGGTATTTAATTAATAACAACAACGTCTTATTTGTATGCAGAACTTGGTTGTTTTTTATTTTCGATTACTCAACTCATTTTTGAGTAAACAAATAATTGCTTCATATTTTGCAATAAATTACAAGCGTTGTGTTATCGCGCTTCTCATTCTCATGTATGCAGTCTGACAGTGACAGCGGTTTACCTGTTGTCAGCGTCTTAACTAGGAAATACTCAATAAGCGACTCTCAGACCATTTTCCCCTAAAATGATAGTGCCTTTTTAGGGGTAAGGTCAGATTAAATTTGTTAGCGAAACAAAGCGAAAACTCGTTGATCCAGAAAAAAATCAACAAATCTAATTTTTTTTATCATTTTTATACATAAGCTAGCGAAATTCCACAGACGTGCTGTGGAGTTTTGCTAGCTTATGTAATTTGAGCCTGTATAAATAACTATCTACTTAAATATTGAGTTCTAAATAATATGAAAACAATTTCTATGAAAGCTTTAAGGCTTCTACAGACCAGCGCGACTCGCGACACAAAGGCACCGCTCGTCGCGCGACACGCGGGGCGTTTGTGTCGCGTCGCGTGTCGTGCCAGTATGTAGAAGCCTTTCTGGAAAGTGTCGTGCTGCCGGTCGCACCCGCGATACGCGCATGTCTCCACGAGCCTGGAGTACAAGTATTTCTACCTCCACTACTCCACTACTTCTTACAGAACACCTTGTTTTCTCATGTGCATATCACCAGGCATGCATTCCGTCTTTGTCTGGGAAAGTGGCTTCTAGACCCAACCGCTGCACTTGTTGCTGCGTCCGGCTAAATCTGGTTATAGTGCTCGGTGGGCTAAATCCACACAATGGCCAACCTGAGCACATATGGATACTCCGTTAATATCACCTGTTAATATCGCACTGGAGCTTCAGAACACCTCTAAACTATTCCGAGGTTTTAATCTTAAGTCAATTATATAATATTAAATAAAAATTCAAAATAATTTATTTCATTTTTAATAGGGCAATTTTGAAACGTCAGAAGTTAAGTGCACGGTTGCAATGTATCGTTTCCTAAGATAAAGAATCAGCAGAAAACTCCAGTTTTACTATTCTAACTTTCTTTAACATTTTGCTTATGGTTCCTTTCAGCGTTTTGCTCTAGGACCTACCCAAATGGCTTGAAAAAAATCAACCTGTATAACAATATTATCTAACTTTTACAGCTGATTATTTAATCTTCCAAACATTTATATTTGACTCAAACTCAAAGCATTTATTTCAATTAAACCATTGACAGGCACTTTTGAATTGTCAAGAAGTCGGTCAGTTACAAATATGAAGCTAGTTGCCAATTCCAAATAGTAGGTTCCTATGGAGAAGAACGGGCAAGAAACTCCACGGACACTATTTTAAATTAAAATATTGATACAAAATATTGGTTACATCATTCATATTGAAGTTAAACATGTGAGAACGATGCAATTCGTCAAAAGCGACTAGCATCTGCCCGCGGCTTCGCCCGCTTGGCGTTTTCTGCAATAAAAATTGCCTAGTTACTCCCTACAACATCAGCTACCTGCCAAGTTAAAGTCCCGTCACAATCGGTCCAGCCGTTTCGGAGATTTTCCGAAACAAACAGACAGACAAAAAAAAATTGTTTTTCTATTATACGCACCGTATATAAGTACTGTCATTTGTGCATTTATTAAGGAGCCGTTATTTTGACATTACCAACAGACACACCTCAATTTTATCTATTTGTATAGATTTATTAAGCTTCAAATCGACGCAAACCAAGACAATTAATATGTACGAAGTATATACCTTATACTAATTTCTAATTTATCTCAGTTCGAGGGCAATGACCTACATAATTTTGTGCTCCCCTTCCACAAGCTTACTAAGCTTAGGTCTCCTCGTGAAAGGTCCAAGTAATCCTTTTAGCAGACTATTGGAATGAAGTCCAATACACAAACGTACTTCTTGGCGAATTTCCTATTTCCTTTACTCAATTACTTTGGAAAAGAAAAGTTTTAGTGTTTTTTCTAGTAACGAAATTGGAATTATAGTAACCAAGTAATCATTTTATAATGTTATCGTTACTGAAAGTAGAAATATTATTTTATAATTGGAGATAAAAAAGACAAGTTAGCTCGAATACCTACCTACTTAGTAAACAAATATAGATAGATCAGACATAATAATATAAACATGTATACATAGACATCATCAGATTTGTATACAGATTATTAGGTATATATATTTTTTTTTTTTTTTGTATAGTAGTGTGTGCTAGCTAACATAAGGCAAATAATTTAATTTCATGTTTTGTGTTGCATTTTACATTTTATTGTATAAATTCAAGTTTTATATGTGAACAGACAGCTGTGCTGCTGGGGAGTTTGTTGCGCCACTTCTTCCCAACTACAGCACTAGGAAGTGGTGAAGGGTGGGCGTTTCTGGGGGACTGTCTCATGTAATTTTTGACGTTCGAAAAGTGCTAATTTTCAGCCTAGTTTGAATAAATGACTTTTGATTTTGATAATTTCAGCTGATAGATGTCCACTGCTGTATATAGGCCTCCCCCAAAGGGGATTGGGGGGAGGAGGGAGAGGGGGTGTGCCATAATCACCACACTTGGCAGGCGGATTGGCGATCGCTGTCGCGATAAAATTAATAGAGAACGCTGCCCATTCTCTAGTATGTCCCCTAGTCGCCTTTTACGACACGGGAAGAAATAGGATGGTGCTATTCTTTACGTCCGGCACCACACGGCCATAATACAGGTACCTACTTACGAGTATAATCAAAATTAAAATCATGGAAAGAATGAGAACTGTTAAAATAAAGGCAAGTAAATAAAATAAGTATTTACAAACAGATTTTGTTGTATTTCCCAATTTTCTCTCATTACCTAGGTAAATCCAAGAGAATTGGGGACAATCTTGATTTTTTTTTATACCCAGTTAAGTTAAAAATGACGTAGGTACCACTTTAGCTTGGGTTCCCTAGGAAAGCCTACGGTCCCGTCATATTCGGACCGTCATGAAACTCTGTAATGTTCACCAGTATTTGACATAGAGTCCATAATAACACTGTGCTACCTCACGCTTTAAGCAAGCGAGCAAGGCGAGACAGGGCGACAAGGAGAAGGCTCCAAGGCGCCGACAGTTTAAGTAATTTCTTTTTACGGTGGAAATAAGGGTAATAAAAAAAAATTGTGAGCCGTCACGAGACGCCTGGCAGATGAGAAACATCGAAATCAAACGTACAAACATCGAAAAAAGGTTAGGGTCGCGTAGCGGGGGGACCCCGCGCGCGGAGTGAGCGGTGAATCGCCACGCGGCAAGCGTCGTCGCCCCGCCAGCAATCGGTTTTACGTGCGCTTATAGATGTTTCATATCAAAAACATAGTAAGTATCTGCTTCATTACTGTTCAGTTACTACGTAAAGCTTCATGATCTAATTTGTAGTATTTTTTTTTTAATATTAGCGGTTTATTGTTCGGTTTGGAGGTAACTTAGTATTTTTTTCACAATTAGATTAGATAAGAAATTAAAAGAGTGTTTTATTCGTGCACGAAGCATTAAAACTTATCCAAGTGAAAATTTAGTAGACAAAATAATTATTACCCTCATTACAAACTTTGAGAGATAAATAGCAGAGTGAAAAATACAGTCATATCTAAGTTAAGATCCTGAATGATTACTTCTATGCCTATGTTACTTGCCCAACTCAAAGCTTCTACTATAGTTGTCGCGTTTTAGCATGGCATTAGCGGTAATTGCCCTTCCCCTAATATCTCTTCGTGGGAACCCACACAATAAACTATGTATAATTTTTCGTTATTGGAACATGTCGAAGATCACGAATTCACGATAGATATTGCTTCAGGACGTTAACGGACTTTATTTCAGTTTTTTAAATAAAAAAATGCTAGAAAATGTAAGTGGGTCAATGACCGCTAATGCCACGTTAAAGGCTTCTACATACCAGCGCGACTTGTCGCGCGACGCGACACGGCACAAAGGCCCCGCGTGTAGCGGGACGAGCGGTGCCTTTGTGTCGCGTCGCGTCGCGCGACAAGTCGCCCCGGTATGTAGTAGCCTTAACGCGACAACTACAACATGCCCCGAAATTAACGCACAACCTCTTAAGGGGTAATTGTACTCATCATTATGAACAACTTTTACTATGGAACCAAACCTGAAATTGCGAAAAAAAATCATCTGTTCCTACGTTTTGACTAGTTATTCGAACATAAATGTAGGGAACAGCTGATTTTTTTTCGCGATTTCTTGACACTCGTCAATAGTGTGGCTTTCTATCAGTGAAATAATTTTTTATGGGTTCAGTACTTCCAAAGATTGCCTTATGCCTTTTATATTATACCCGCATTTCTCGCCAGCGTAGATTTTTCAAAAATAAAAGTAGCCTAAGTTACTCCGTATAACATCAGCTATCTGTCAGTGAAAGTCCCGTCAGCCGTCCAGCCGTTTCGGAGATTAGCCGGAACCAACAGACAGACAAATGAAAATTGATTTTTTGTTTTAAATACGTTTAGACTTTCATATGCATTTCGTAAAAAAGTGTTATTTTGACAAACAAACAGACTGATTGACCTGTAAACAAAACATTAACTAGGATAACTGATTTCCTAGAGTTTTCAGGTACCATATTACTACATAACCAAACTAAATACGGGTACACACTCCTACATGATATCAAAGAAAATATTGTTTGTCAAGAAGTGTGTAGCGTTACCGTTTTTCCTTTCTTCGTGAATAGTTTTGACGCTAACTTTGCTTAAGGGTCGTCCATTAATCACGTGAAGCTTTTTAGCAATTTTTTAACCCCCCCTGGTGATATATGATGAAGTTTTAGACTAACACCCCCCCCCCTCCCCCTGCTGATACATGATGAACTTTTAGACTAACCCCCCGGCCCGTCTTGGTGATACATGGTGTGGTTTTAGACTAACCCCCGCCGCCCCTGGTGATACATGGTGATGTTTTAACTAACGGGGCCCCCCTAACCAAAATTACGTGTACTTTTTTGGTACAAAGTATCTTAAAATATTTCAGAATAATTTATCTTTAAATACATAATTATTATAATATATTTTGTACCTGTATTTATAGTCGGCGAGTTTTCACCGCATCGGTTTTCGGTTCAGAAATCGCGCGTTCAACGAAAAATACATACACTTGATATCTCACTATCCCCCTTGTGATATTTCGTGATTTTTTCCGAACCCACTGCCCCCCTTTCGACCCTCACGTGAATAATGGAGATCCCTCGACAAGTAACAGTAGCTAAAACTGTTAAAGTAAGCTGTCTACATGTAGGCATGTAAGTACCTGTAAGCAACAAGGTTTATGAAAGGAGAACGTAGATTATTTCCAGAAGTCACGTTCCAAAGCCGTTTCACAGAAAAAGCTTCATTTCATCCTTTAAAAAAAAACAACGCTTCGTTTTTTAAAAACGATATTATGAGATAATACGTCCATTGGCCATACACATTGGCCTAGCGGGAAAAGCCCTGATTTACATGTTGAAGGTCGTGGGTTAGAACCCGGCCAGGCGCTTTAAGGCTTCTACATACCAGCGCGACAAGTCGCCCCGGTATGTAGAAGCCTTTACTTTGTGTAAATAATTTCATCACGAGGACCTGAGCCAACCTAGTGGCGAAACTATTAAAAGATGCCCCTCCCATAGATAAATATCACCCGTCTCTCCACTATTCCAATGCTTAGGTAGGCTCTAATAATCCTACCATATCCCATGGGCACGTCTTCCCTACCATTACCGCGCCCCGCGGTCTACTCTTTGTCTGTAGTCCCATGAAACATGACGCTTCAGGGACTAGGGTAGACTTCCTTGGGTCCATTCAAGTAATCGAGCCTGGTTCAACCATGCTGGGTCGGTGCATTTCATTTATTTATTCATTCACTGCTCTCAAAACGGTGAAGGAAAACATCGTGAGGAAACCGGCATGACCTAGAACCAAAAATACGAAGACGTCTACCAACTCACACTGGCCCGCGTATTGGATTACGGCCCACTCCCTCTCAGAGAGGAGGCCTGTGTCCCAGCAGTGGAGTCTGCTGGCTGATTATGATTCAATCACTACAGCTAACGAAGAGTCATAAATTGTCAAGTTGTTACCACGACCAAATAAGACGCTAAAATTATAAGTCTACACAACACAGCCACCAAGATGCGCTTACATTGTAAAAGAAAGTAGTTGAGAACAGCTTGGAATAACTCAAGCTCTCGTATTATGGTGTGTTAATGTGCAAACCGGCACTAAGGCAATAACAGCTATAAAGAAACAAGACTCTTGATTGTTCAATCGACGAATAAATCTTCAGAGCGATCAAAGAAGATAAAAGAGCTCTTCAAGGGCACTTGCCAGATCGATAAACGCCATATACGTAGAAATTGCTTTGATATAACAATATGAGAAATACATACAAATGTCAGTGTTATTTGTAGCTTCTTATTTTGTATCTGTTATTCTTAACACTTTTTTATTTATTTTCCTCAGTCCTCAATAGCCATTTTTGCGGCTTTTACCATTAAAAGTTAATAATAGATTCGAGTACGTTCAAAATATCAGTTCCAATAAAAAATACGATTCGTTAAATGTAAGTTCACGACTCGTGTTTTGCTCAATTGATTATTCTGTGGAGACTGCTGGCAACTTGTTTGATTTTCAAAGCGTAATCTCCAAAGGGTGGCGTAATATTCTCTTATCCGTTAGTGTACTTACCGCAACTCGGTTATAGTAAGCTTTCACAGTTGCTTTTATACAGAAAGGGATGATTTATTAGCTACTAACAAAGAATAAATAGTAAACACAACAAAAATCATAAAATTCAACACCAATTACTTTAGCCTCAGGTACACCTCGCATAAAAAGAACCTTACGGCACACACAATACGAACTCAAGCACTATTGGTTCTTTCATAAATCGAACACGACTCACGCACCGTTAGTTTCAAATCGCGCGTTTTTCAATCGAGTTCTAAATTCAAATAAGCACTGCCAATCAATTAACTGGCCAGTTCGGTGTTACACGGAATTAGGGCAAAGCAACGCTCCGTGCACATATTAGATGAACGAACAGAATGTACTACAAATTATGTAACACAGTAAGTACGCTTATACGGGAACATTATGGAATCGACGGTTTACGGTAGATTATGTAATTATTGATATGCAGATATTGAGCCTTGGGTGAAGGATATGTGTGATTTTTTTTACAAAGAAAGGAGTTTCGATTCTATATTTATTCTCTATATTCTACATTATATATTTTTAAAATTCTAAGATTCCATGGAATCTTAGAATCTGAAAAATATATAATGTGGCCGTCCAAGCAAAAAGGGTCCAGCAGTGGAGTATTGAGTTAAGACTAGATTATATTACTACCTACAGACCTATCTAAAATAGTCAACTGATAATAAGGGTTAAAAAACATCCAAAAACTAGCACAGTTTTTTTATCAGTCATTTGAAGTTGATTCCCGGAAAAAGCTTGATTTGAAAAAAACTCTATCAACATATAGATAATAGAGATATAGAATTAATAATAAATTTAAATCGCGAAATGCAATTTTTTCACCTAACTTTACAAAACTGCATATACCTCGGAAACTAAATGCCGAGGACTTGACCCTTATTGCTTGGACGCCCGTATAGCCTTAAAATGTGTCCAAATTTAAGGAATATCTTACCTAGAAGGTATGGGAATGTTCAGGCACTCAATAATTCAGACTAGTACCCTTAAACAACTACTTACTTTCATCGACAAAGACCGATCGATGTTATTCGAAGTTAATTCCTGAAAAAAAAACCGGCCAAGTGTGTGACGGACCACGCACAATGAATGGTTCCGTAGTTCGGATGAATGTATCCCTAGAACATTGATCTTAAATTGAGTAACTTTATTAAGTAATAATAATAAAAATGCATGTGATTTTCTTACTGCACGAAGTAGATCATATTTAAGGAATGTATTAAAGTGTAAGTGTTATAATTTGTAAATAAATGGCTTTATTATTATTTACTATCTGTAGCCCGAGGCCTTGCTCACGTGGCTTTTCCTAAAATAAAAAAAAGATAGGTAAGTATAAGGCATTTTATTTCTGTCTGCTCCCCGCGACTTTATCCGCGTGGGTTTCAAAGAAAAGCCTAAGTTACTCCTTATAACATCAGCTATCTGCCAGTGAAAGTCCCGTCAAAATCGGCCCAGCAGTTTCTGAGATTAGACAGAACAAAAAGACAGACAGACAAACAAAAAACATTAAGAGTTAGTTTTTTGTTATAAGCACCGTATATAATTTCATATTGCATTTAGTAAAAAGCTGTTATTTTGACATTACAACGGAACAATCAATGTTATTTATTTGTCAAGTATAGATTTGTTTTAATTATTCTTCTAATTCTATCACTGAACCCGGTGATGGATGCGTAGTTCATACAAACGTAATACTATTCTTAAGGCAACGATAACCGACTTTTAATGATTTTATACTGAAGATCACGTCTAAACGAGTAGTGTTAATGATTTGAAAAAGAAATATGTTAAATTAGAGCATTTTCTCAATAATTTAATATGTGAATATTTTAGATTAAATGTTTATATTACATAGTGAAATTAATTTGTAAAGTTATGTCTAACGCGGATAAAAATCTGAGAATGGCGCAAAATCTACGAAGCGTATTTTTCTAAAACCTTCACCAATATAAAGATAATTTAATTATTGATCTTTTAGTATACGCGTTTTATTAAAATACCTTTTGTTTTGTGTATAATAAATTAATAATGCGTCAAATTGGGGACTCCTCCTCCTTGATGGGCGAGTCCTATTACTGGCTGAACGTACGACGCGTTGCGTGAGCTCAGTACAGAACACGCAAGCTAACCACTCAAGGTCACTGGCATATATCTGCGTCTTAAAGTTAAAATTAAAAAAAAAAACACATTCCACCAGTTGCACGTAAGTCCATTAAATTTAATTCTCCATTAAAAGTAAGACTGTCACTTTCTGATACGTTCCGTTAGATAATTAGTCACTTACATGAGAACAAAGCTTCTAGGATCCTTATTATCCTAACTTCATAAATCGTAACTAATATTATAAACGCGAAAACGCTGTTTGTTACGGTTTCACGCTAAAACGGCTGAACAGATTTGGATGAAATTTGGCACATGGGTAGACCATGACCTGGGTTAGGATATAGAATACTTTTTATATCGATATTAAAACGAGATCGAGACTTATGGGGTAAAACCGCGGGGCGCAGCTAGTCTTTGGTAAAATCAGAAAACTAGTTCGGCAGTGCTACGTTGGGTAACTTGATTTATTTTAGTAAAGGATAAATTAGTCAGTTTTACACCATTCAGTCACTAGAGAACATGGCATGAAATAAAAACCGGGCAAGTATTGTTTGGGGTATCAGAATGCCGCTGTGGGGGAAAAGGGACCCCTTTGTCGTCCCCTATCAGAACTCTCGTACGGCCTACAGATACATAATTGTTTCGATTCTCAGGGTGTTGTGAAGAAATCAATAGTTTACTTGTGTTTTTTAGGGTTCCGTAGTACACAGGGAACCCTTATAGTTTCGCCATTTCTATCTGTATATCTGTCCCCGGCTTAGCTCAGAGACTCTATTACTAGAAAGCTGTATATTTGGCATGGGTATATTATATTAATCACGTAATTTTTTTTTATGGTACCTACCTTGCACGTTTAGTGGGAATAATATTTACTTCTCGTCTATCCTATGTGTCCTTGGATGGGCCGTTCAAAAATATTGCGGGTCAGTAAAAAACATTTTATCGATTCAGGTATACGTTTGCGTAATATTAAGCTTTAAAGTGCTTTTTTAGGGTTCCGCACCTCAAAAGGAAAAAAGGAACCCTTATAGGATCACTCGTGTGTCTGTCTGTCTGTCTGTCCGTCTGTCACAGCTAATTTGCTCCGAATCTACTGGACCGATTAAGTGGAAATTTGGTACACATATGAACTTTTGTGACCCAAACACGGACATGTTACGTAAATAAATTAATTTTGATTAAAAAGGTCACTTTTGGGGGGCAAATTAGAAAATTAAAAATAAAAGTTTTGCTGACTACAGTCAGCAAAACTTAAACCCTCTCTTTTGATGTCACACGGTGTACCGTGTGACATCAAAAGAAAGGGTTTATTTTAAGGATTGTCGGACATGTCGGCGTCACCATTGTAAACAACACGTGCAACGGTCCGAGTTACGCACTGCAATGTGTCACTTAGGCCTCCCCACTCTCCCCACTACTCGAGCCGCTCTATATAAGCGAGCGCGCAGCAAGGAAGGGATCATTCTTGTCGCAGGCTCGGCCCGGTGCACATGTTGTAGCGCTTAGATACTATAGTCTGAATTAAACTATTATTACAGTGAATTAATAAGTTGTGGAAATAAAGGCTGACTTCTGCTATATCTCTTACTTTCATTTAAGATGTTGGACCCTCTGCCTTCATCAGAAGTGGGATACGTTCCACCGTCCACTAATGATAGCCACAGTAATTTAATAAAAGACCAAATTTCATTGCTTTCTGCTGGCATAGACGCTATATTAAAAATAAAAAAATAAATTGCGGATGCCATGATTAGTTGTCAAGCTGCTCCAAGCATGGGGGCGGCGCGAGGACGCGAAATACCGGGGTGAAACTCCGCTACCGCGAGAAATCACGGCACAGCGGACAAAGCTGCGATGGGATCTCATGGCGGCATGGAGAGTGCGATTGTCGCAACCCAGCGCTGGGCACGCCACAATTGCGGTGATAGTCCCCTCTTTGAGTGACTAGAGAGGCGCCACGGCGTCCTTTCCTTCCGCCTGACGCAGGTCCTCACCAGACTGGGTTGTTTTGGGAGGTTTCTGTTCAGGATATAGCGGGAGGAAACGCCCGGGTGTCACCACTGTGTGGATCGCCCGGAGAACATGGTGTGGCATACGGTGGAGGTCTGCCCGAGTTGGGTGGGGCACTGCCGTGTCCTCATGGAGGCGATTGGCGGCGGCGATCTCTCGCGTCCGGCCCTGGTTCAGGCCATGGTTCGGAGCGAGAGTGCACGGACTTTGTGGCACGAGGATGTTGTCGTGCAAAGGGTGTCGTGTGTTTGATACCAAATTGGTTCTTCCGCTAGAGCTTGCCACCACTCTGCGAACTACTGGTGCCACTATTCCTGCTGAGTTGGTTTTAGGACGTTTCATTCAAAGCTGTGTCCACTGATTCTGCATGGGCAGAACGACTCCACACGGGCCACGCGAATTCACCCGCAGGAAAAGATAATACCAGCCAGTGGTCCGCATAATGGTAGGCACCTAGGCAAACCACTCCACTTTGATCAGACGAGTCGCTGAAGAATACTGTTGGTCGTTGCTGTGCTCAATGGACACACCATCTCAAACGGTTTTAAGTTTGCGGCACGAGTCTCTATTGCGGAGATGAATTAAGTAAGACTGGGTTTGGCTCGGATTGGGCCCGAGTCAGTCAGCGAGTTAATACGGACCTCAACTTCTTCAAATTGTGACAAGGTCGCCTGCATAGAGAAAGCGTGATATGTTCGGGCTGGATAACTGGTTGTTGGTTTGGATATTTAAAAAAAAGAGGTGTCAGGACACTACCTTGAGGTTGGCCGTTTTCCTTTTTTTTGTGAGAGAAGGTGGCCCAGAAAACGGCGGTTGTGGAGAAATTCTTGAAGTATTCGAACAACATTCTGATCGCTGATCAATGTCTCCACCTTACACAGCAACCGTGTGAGGTTGACTATATCGTATGCAGCTGACAGTTCTACAAATACAGCGCCTGTGACCGTTCCTTGTCCCGAAACCATCCTCAATATGTTCAACGAGTTTGAGGGTCTGCAGCAAAATTTTACGGTCTGAAACCAGCTTGCTCCGGGATTAACTTCGGGCCAATAACACTCGCTAGTTGGTCTAGCAACTGTCCCTCAAACAGTTTGTATGTATGGCAGAGCGAGTATGGAAGAATGTGTGATATTGGACGAAAAGTTTTTGGATCGTCTGGTGCTTTACCTGGCTTCGGATTAGCTACGACCTTTAATGTTCTTCAGAGACGGGGTATCGAAGCTGATTCTAGACAGTTTTTGTATAGTTGCAGCCACTACAACTCAGCAACTGGGCCAAGCTGTTTGATTTGCTCAACTGAGATGTCGTCTAAGCGTGGCTTTACCACACTTTAGACCCCTACCTAATTGCCGCGACGATATCAGATTGGTCCAAAAATTCTATAAACCTATGATGATGCAAGACTATTTTTACCAGGTTATCAAATTTCAGATTGATAATAAGAAAACTGCAGCTGGAGCGGGTATGTGTCCATGGCAACCCATTGAGAAGATTCCAGAAGCAAATTGGTCAGAAAAAATGGTGACGGGATTTACCATTTCAGTTTTGTCTCAATCTCAATGTGATGATAAAATTCTGAACAACTGAAACCAGCCGTAACGTGCTATGCCCCAAGCACTGAAAGAACGAAGGCTCCACACCGAGCACCAGCACCAATCAAGTGAACCTGTGCTCCAGAGCAGCTGGTGGAGTGTGACACATAGGAGGTACAGATTTCCCTGTTATATTTGACTCTGGATCAGAATGCCAGATAGAGCATAGTAATTGAAATCTTGTTAATGATGAGTAATTTCATGAACAAGTGATCCTTAAAGGTATAGATGTGGGGAACGTAGTGTGCTCATTACAAATTAAATGTCCAACCATGGTACAAAACCTCAAGCTTGAAATAATTCACGTTGTATTGCCGGAAGTAAACCGGATATATTACAGGATAAATTTATATCCAAGTTTTTCTAAATTAAAGAAACCACCATTACTTGGCACCACAGGCGATCATGTTGGTTAAAATTCATGTTGGTGGCCGCGTTAGTGCGCCATGCCCGATTAAGATAATCGCGTTAAAAACACGTAACATAAGGGGTTAAGGGTTGTCGTTTGTACAATAGCTATGACAAAAACTACCTTAAAGTTAAGACTAGTCGGGTGTTTACAAGCGTTATACAAATTTAGTATTTTTGAGGCAGTTAAAATCCAGTTCATTTGTTTGGTGTCCCGAAATGAATAATGACTGATCACGGGCGATCGTATGAACATTCTGCTTTTAAGATTTTTTTTTTTGTACCGTGTAAGAAAATAACCAGCACGTTTTTTTTTGAAATATTAAGGGGAGAAATAAAGTCTATAAATATTCTGACAAAAATTTACGTAAAGTAAATTGTGGTCAAACAAAATCTGGTAGATATCATATCATGGAAAATTACTATGACGTGACGGCGGGCAGTAATGATGATGATATCCTTATTCACGAAACAAGTCACGAGAATAATGCCATGCCTAACAGCAATATAATTTTGGCAATTAGTGGTACCATGTCTGTGGATAGCAATCCTGTATCGATTAATAATGTCTGTCTGTGAATAGCAATCCTACATCGATTAATAGTGATACAATGTCAGTGAATAGCAATCCTATGTCGATTATTAGTGATAAAATGTCTGTGAATTGCTATTATTACTAAAGCAGTCATAATAATTAGCAAAAGACGTGATCCTGTGTAGTCTTATATAAATTCTTATATGAGCAGTACTTATTGTATAAATTCAAGTATTATATGTGAACAGACAGTTGTGCTGCTGGGAAGTTTGTTGCGCCACTTCTTCTTCCCAGCTAAAGCACTAGGAAGTGGTGACGGGTGGGCGTTTTTGGGGGACTGTCTCATGTAAAAGTGCAGATTCTCAGCCTAGTTTGAATAAAAGATTTGATTTAGTCGGCAATGACTGGTCCAGGGGATAATAGTTTTGAAGGGTCATTAAGTGTTAATGGCCGGACCAATAAAATAAAACAAAAAAAAAAAATAATAAGAAAAAAAACAAATGAGAAAAAAATATAAGATAAGTCCTGAAGGCTCAGTAACGAGCGGTCCAGAATAAGTAGCACTGAAGGGATGAACCGGATCAGTAAGCTAGTAAGGCTCAATGTTGAGCGGTCCAGAATTCTATGCAAACCCTGAAAGGATGAACTGGACCAGATTGCTAGTCAGGATGAACGAACATTAATAGCATCGTTGTCTTTTTAGACACTGTTTGATGAGACTATGCGCACGAGGACGTTCGCACGTCAGTATGGCCGTGTCGGCGTCACCATTGTAAACAACACGTGCAACGGTCCGAGTTACGCACTGCAATGTGTCACTTAGGCCTCCCCACTACTCGAGCCGCTCTATATAAGCGAGCGCGCAGCAAGGAAGGGATCATTCTTGTCGCAGGCTCGGCCCGGTGCACATGTTGTAGCGCTTAGATACTATAGTCTGAATTAAACTATTATTACAGTGAATTAATAAGTTGTGGAAATAAAGGCTGACTTCTGCTATATCTCTTACTTTCATTTAAGATGTTGGACCCTCTGCCTTCATACATATATTTTTTTATAATTTTAAAATAAATACTTTTTAAATTATTTAAGAAAATAGGTGAAAAATTACCATTCCCCTCCCCCTTATCTCCGAAACTACTGAGCCTAAAATTTTGATAAAAATACAGAAAACAGTTATTTACCTATAGATTACGGGAAAACCTATAAGAAGTCTGTGATCTTAAAATAACATTGTAAATCACTCAATATTGTGCGTACAAACTTACATTTGCAGTTGGAATGTATGGGGATATGTTTTTCAACTACAATGTTAAGTTTGTTCTTGGGATAAATTCATCCCAACTACGGAACCCTTCATTACGTGGTCCGACACGCACTTGGCTGGTTTTTTTTTGTTAGAGTCAAGTGTGGCCCCATACCATACCAGCTAAATGGTTGTTTTTAGATAGGTATGTGAAAAAATCATGGCAGTAGTACATATACTTAACGAAATTAAATGGAAAACTATCACAGCTAAGTAGGTTTTACAAGTTAACGAGTAATTCTCGACCAACTTTCATTTGCAATTGTAGAGTTGTCCGTGACGTATATCGATGTATGGGAGAACATGTTAAACTTTCAACTAAGTACAATGTTAAGTTTGTTTTTGGGATAAATTCATCCCAACTACGGATTCTTTCATCGTGCGTGGTCCAACACGCACTTGGCCGGTCTTTTTCTATTTCCGTTTATTTTAGAGGGACTATAAAATAGGTAATCTCTTTAATTAAGACACTTCGTACAAGTACCTGTAGTTATTTACTTTCCTTATTTATTTCATCCAATATTAGGTATATATATAAACTCTTGTTATACAGTATGTAACAAAAACCCTGTTGTTCCTTTTAGGGACGTATACTTTTACCTACAAGCACAACATTCGTGGAATTATAATTTAAAAAAAAATAAGTTAAAAATAATAAAGAATGAAAGAGGTTAGAAATCAGTTAAACATTAAGTACAAATATTTTTTTTTTTTTTTTTTTACATTTTTTATAAATGACTTGCTTTATTACATATGTAAACCGATTCTTAAAACGTAGGTAGAAGGAACAACAGGGTTTTTGTTACATATTGTATAAACATTTACCTATTATTGTAACCTAAACAAAATACTGTATAATTTTTTAAAAGAAAATAAACAGAGAACCTTTTGCAGACCTTTTGGTATTAGTACCAAAAATAAGTTGTTAGCATTTACTGCTTGAATTTCTAAATCTTCTATGCTTATTTATATGCTGAAAAAACAGTAATTTATCCTTTATGAATGTTAGGAAAGGAAGCAGCTGCCACATTGGGCGTGGCAGTATGGGAGTATTCTATAGGCTCCGTCACATCGTAGACTTGACATTTGATTAATTATAGCTTTTTACGTCGTCACATTACGCCAAAGATATTATTTGCTTCGGTTATTAGGTTCCAATCTCGTTAAGCCTCCATTTATCAGTTAGATACAGTATTAATTTCGATTTGTTGTCCCATTTTCATATGACATTCCCGACATTAAACATTTCTATAATATCAACCGTTTAAATTAATTTATATATTTTTATTTCTTTTGATTATTTCATATACTTACTTACCATCATTTTAGTTATTCATTATTGCAGTGTTTATTATTTAATATTATTTGTCATTTAGCGATAAGTACATTATTTCAAATAAATAGAGAGAATTAAAATAATCTAAACTTTTGTCATTTTACTGTACTACTTATACTCCATTTGAAATAAGATTAGACATTTAAATAAACTTGTTTACAGTCCGTTCAACCGATTGTGATTTCTATTCGGTAGGAATAAGGATGGCATTGAAAGCAAACACGTGGTTACAATACCAACTGTTTATTACAGCTGTCATTGGTCATGCCTCCAACGCAATAGAAGTCAAAATCGATTGAACGAACTGTAAAAAAGGTTTATTTGAATGTCTAATCTTATTTCAAACGGAGTATAGTTATGTGCAGGATAAAATGTTCCTTCATAATATTTCACGTAAATTCTCCAACGTTCCAGAAATATGTATTCAAAGAAGCGAAGTTTTCGTCGTACCTACAAAATATGCATAAAGTGAGACTTGTAGGATTTGAAAGGCAAAAATTATAACGACTCGCCTCCTGACATTTTGGTGTGTCCTTCACTTTCTTTAGGCGTTCTACCACGCCCTAGAATTGCTGAAACGACTCTAATTTATTTAGAAATGGTAGTAGTCGAGTAGCAGCTACGAAGGCTAGTAGCCTAATTGTTAATTTATAAACGCTTAAAGCTACGTTGTGAACAATACGCCACTGCTTACCATTACGGTCGGAATGTAGTCTAAACTTATGTTATGATACCAATTTGTATTTACAGCCATTTTTTGAGTGAATTTATTTAAACCACCTCTACGCCGTTAACGTAGCGTTTACAATACTTTGAGTTCGCTCCAAATCGAGTTTCGCGGCGGTAAATGTAAAGTTGTATTTACCTAAACACAGACTTGGGAAGTTTGACACTTGGGAAGATCTTTATGACTTAGCAATAAGGGTGATTTTCGTATGTTTTCGGGTGTAATTGAGAGGGTCCTGTCAGAACTTCGTGGTGGTCACTGATGAGATGACTCACATCACTATCGCAGCGCACGCATTCTTGGGACGTATCCGTTTCTAAGTTATTTTTTATTTGGTTACCGTTTGAACTTGTGTCGACGCGTTTAATAAGGTCATCATGAATGTAGTATCTTTATGCTTTACTTGAGTTTTTGTAATGTGAAGCTTTGATAGATTTCTTTATAAATAAAACGAAGTCGGTTAAAAATAAAGTAATCACTACACGTGATGAACCGTTATGTGCTTTATTTTGTATTTAATTTTTATTGTAATATTTGCTATAAAGTTAATATTTGCTATAAACTTAATAAAATGACAATCATGCAGATAATTAAGTATGATTATGAGGATAAGGTCAGTATCAGTTATCATTTACGAGTGTGAATGATAACTAAGGCTTATGAAAATCTTTAACCATGGATCCAACCCTTATTAATTATTATGTATAAATAACCTACAGTCAACTGCAGCTACCTACTCACACACTTCATCATAATTAAATAAAAGATTTTGTCAGACTTCAGCGTAGGTAAATTTCCACATTTGTATCTGTAATAGAACAGATTATTACAATAAAAATATAATATAATATAATTTTCAAGCGGTGTAAGTATAACCTAATCGGTAATCATATTTTCGAGCCATTTGGGGTTGAAACCCTCGGGCCGTGGGTCCAAGTACTCATGGTTTGTTCAACGAAATCTCCAAACGGCTGGTTGGCACTTCCCGTAACCCAAAGCCAGCCTTTTGGTTTTTACCTTGGCCAGAGGCTAAGCATTGCCATACAATACAACATGGCAATGCCGCCAGTCTCTTGGTCTTGGGTACATTACCGGTCGACAGCGTTGCGGAGGAATTCTGACGCCATATTTTAGTTTGTTAATTAGGATATTATTTTTAAGGCTTCTACATACCAGTGCGACTTGTCGCGCGACGCGACACGGCACAAAGGCCCTGCGTGTCGCGGGACGAGCGGTGCCTTTGTGTCGCGTCGCGTCGCGCGACAAGTCGCCCCGGTATGTAGAAGCCTTTATTCCGGTGATATCCTTCTGCGAAACAGTCGTGTCTCAGAAGGAGGCTGCGGAAAGGGAGCGGGAGATCTCGTCCGCTCACCCGTCCCGCAGCAGGCGCATTGGGCGTCGGCGGAGGGCAGACAATGCCCTCTTCCAGCCCCCCTAAATGGGTTCAGGGACGGCGGACGTCCGCCGTCCCCTATCACACTGGACCCGAGGTGGCGGCGCGTAGTGTTCCACGCGCGCCCCTTTCAGACGTCACAGGGGTGGGCACGCCACAATTGTGGCGATAAGTCCCCTCTTTGAGGAGTGGCTAGAGAGGCGTTACGGCGTCCTCACCTTCCGCCTGACGCAGGTCCTCACCGGGCACGGTTGTATGACACGCCCTCCCGCTCAGCCCAGAGCGGGAGAAGTTATTTGATAATTTCCAACCCAAAAAAAAAAAAAGACGTCGCGGGGGAGGTCAAACACCTCACCCCCCACACAGACTAGAGGTGGCCCGCAGAGGCGGATATACTAGCCGGGGATTGCGGAAGTAATAACAGAACCCAAGATCCCCGGTGCAAGTGTGGGAATGGAACACTTGGGTGGTTTTTAGTCAGTAAGAGTCTGACAGACCCCTCCGCCCGCCCCAGGGCGGAGGACATCCATGAGGATTTTCCACTCCGTGAACCAAAAACAAAAAAAAGGATATTATATTCGCAAGGTGTAGGACATAACAAAGAGTATTCTATTCTATTCTACTTATACTAAACCACAAGCTTTGGTTATCACCTGCATAGTTACTTAACTCAGCTCAGTAACGACAAACGTAAACTTGTAACTAAAACACGCTCAAATAAATATTTATGTCTACCAATATAAAAATTAATATGCATAAAATAAACTATACAAGGTAAATCCTACGTAAATACAAAACTAATTAAAAAAGATTAAAAAGAAAGAAAGAAAGAGAAAGAAGAAAGAGAAAGAGTATTCTATTCTATTACTTAATAGAAGTAAAATGTTAACAAGATCTAAGATAACGATGCTAATTATCGATTAATTCTTGTTGCGATTAAAACTGATAAACATATTAAAGTACCTACCTAATCTATTTATTTGAATTTAAATTACTTAATTATTTTTTATAGTAGGTATGACCGTCACAGTTATTAACTGAATCACTAGTTTATAACTGATTTTTATCTTGCACCAAATCAAAAAACACTTTTTAGGGTTCGTACCTGATGGGTGCTAAACTAAACCCTAGCTATTACTAAGACCACGCTGTCCGACCGTCCGTCCGTCTGTCTGTCAGGGGGCTGTATCTCATGAACCGTAATAGGTAGACAATTGAAATTTTCACAGATTGCCTATGTATTTCTATTGCCGGGGTTTTTTGCTAAATATTGTAAGGTTTGTGTTCAGCTCGCATTTGGCCGGTTTTTTAAGTAAACAATTTTTTTCAGATTATTGTGCTACGCGATTCTGGTAGAAATATTTCCATAAAGTTTTCATAGGCATTTTTCTCCTAGAGTCGCGCCGCGCTGTCACTTCGCACTGTCACGTCGCGCTTTCACGCAGCGCTGTCACGTCGCACTGTCACGTCTCACAGTCGCGTCGCGCCTGCATGTTTGAACTAGAAGTTAAGCAACATCTAACTCCATTTGACATGCAATAAATAGAGTCAAATCAGCATACAGAGCTAATAATGTTTAGGTGGAATTGGAACTATTAAACAAACTTAGAACTGCAAGACATTGGTTTCCCAAAGGTAAGGTAAATATAAAACCGGCCAACTGATGCGTGTCGGACTACGTACAATGAAGGGTTCCGTAGTTGGGATGAATTTATCCCAAGAACAAACTAAACATTGTAGTTGAAAAACAAGTTCCCTCATACATTCCAACAGCAAATGTAAGTTTGTCTTTTGTGTTTGGTCTTAAAAAAACATGGTAAATCTCTTAATATTGTGCGTATAATATTGAGAGATTTACCAAGTTGTTTTAAGACCATAGAATTCTTATTGGTTTTCCTGTAATCTATAAGTAAAGAGGAAGGTATACGGAAAGAGAGGATTCTGTAGGTTTTTAGGGTTTCGTAGTAAACAAGGAACCCTTATAGTTTCGCCATGTCCGTCTGTCTGTCTGTCTGTCTGTCTGTCCGTCAGTCCGTCTGTCCCCGGCTTAGCTCAGAGACGCTAAGTCCTAGAAAGCTGTAATTTGGCATGGGTGTACATATTAATCACGCCAAGAAAGTCGTAAAATAAAACCATGAAAAACATTTTTTTTAAGGTACCTCCCTTGCACGTAAAACGGGGATGGTATTTTTTTTTTCTCGTCTAATACATCGTGTGGGGATATCGTTGGAAAGCCCATATCAAAAAGAAAAAACAGGAACTCGATATTCGTTATAAACGTTTGCATTGGTTACTGGGAAGGAAATCCTGTTTATCAATACATAATAAGCTGATAATATACAAGCATATTCTGATGCCAATTTGGACGTATGGTATCCAACTTTGGGGCTGTACTAAGCCAACCAACGTCAAAATAATTCAACAGTTCCAAAATAAAGTACTCAGGGCTGCTGTAAATGCACCCTGGTACATAAGAAACGATGACCTCCACCGTGACCTCGACATGGAATTCGTCACCACCATCACACAAAAATTTGCTGAAGCCCACGAACACAGACTCCATCGACACGTGAATGTTGAGGCAATCCAGCTGTTAGACAACACAGGCATAGTGCGTAGACTAAAGAGAACTAAACCATTTGAATTAGTGTAGTGTAAGTGAATCAATAATAGTAACAATGTTGTGCTATTTATATAACACATGAACAAAGTGTTTTATCAATTTTACCAGACTCTAAGGAAGTGTTACGAACGTGTGTAAAAGTGCATACCTAATTATGGACACTATTCTTAGCATTAACATAATTTATAACGTAGCATAATAAGTTAGATTTAAATTGTTTATTAGTCTTCTTAGGCTAGATTGCAATTAACTAGTAAGAACTTGGTTCTTACTAATAAGGAAAAAAAAAAAAAAAAAAAATTGTGCGTGGTCCGACACGTACTTGGCCGGTTTTTTTTTTATTGTAGGCTCGGTTTCTGAGATAAGGTTGGTAAATTTTATTCCATTTTCTTAAATAACTGAGTGTTTATTTTAAAATTATAAAAAAAAAATCTAAAATCCTTACAACAAGCCCTTTCATTTGATCAGTCACACGGTACAGTATGAAAACTTTATTTTTTAATTTTCTGATTTGCCCCCATATTCAAAATTCATTTATTTATTTATTTACGTGACACGTCCGTGTTTGGGTCACAGAAATTCATATGTGCCCCAAATTTCAAGTATATCAATCCAGTAGATTTGAAGCAAATTGGCTGTGACAGACGGATTAGACAGACAGACACACGTGTGAATGAGTGATCCTTAAGGGTTCTTTTTTTTTTCTTTTGAGGTACGGAACCCTAAAAAATAAGAAACACGTTGTCAAACTCATAATAACCTATTTTAATTGCTATGATTTCACACACATCACTTGACGTACGATAAATCTCTAATGGGTGTTTTAACCGGAGTGATAAAGTTAAACCAGAACAAAATATTTTTAATCTTAAATAAGTGGTATTTTTAAGGAAACTTCTAAACGGCTGGTTGACACTTCCGGTGATCCAAGGCCTGTCTTGTACCTCGGCCAGAGGCTAAGCATTGCCATACAACGTGGCAATGTCGCCAGTCTCTCGGGTACATTACCAGTCGACAGCGATGTGAATGAATTTTTCGACGCCATATTATAGTTAAGTTAGGATATAATTTTGTTATTTTTATTAATTAATTAGGCACCTATACGTTGTTATTTATTTACATATCATTTGAATTCTGAATAACGTAATAAAACAGCATCTAAATTAATAACCTAGATAAACGTAACCTGTCTCTCCACTATTCCAATGCTTGCTCAAGGATGCATATGCGGTAGGCTATAATAATCCTTCCATATCCCAAGAGCACGTCTTCCCTACCATTATCGCGCGCCCCGGTCTACTAGGATATGCAATGGTCTCTGTGGGCCTGAAACATGAGGTTCCAGAGTCTAGTGTGAATCTTTGGGTTCATTCGAGTGATCGAGTCTGGTTGGTAAACACGCTGGGGTCGATGCATTTCATTCATAGAATAAATTAAATGTACAAATAAATAACATAAAAGAAGTTGGAATTCATCGCAGTTCAAAATGAAGGATTTCGACACAGTTACACTGATTATGCTACTGACCTGCTGCTCCGTGTGGTGCTGCACGTAAAGAATAGCACCATCCTATTTCTTCCCGTGGCCGGGTGTCGTAAAAGGCGACTAAGAGACTTACTAGAGAATGAGCAGCAGCGTTCTCTTTGCATTGTAACACCATACTGCGATTGCCAACCCTCCTGCCAAGCGTGGCGATTATGGAAAACCCCATTGGGAGTGGCCGCTATGTCCAGCAGTGGACGTCTTTCGGCTGAAATGACGATGTTAATATTAAAGTCCTACTACATTACAAGTACAAGCATCTAGTTATAGCAAATCAGGAGACTATTGAAAGACCATTGAACAGTGGTTTGGTCAACATCTGTCAGGTTTACATGTGCGACAAGGACAATTGTATGCGCTCTACTGACTGTGATGACTACAGAAGATTACCTTACGATGTGATGCTTCTAAACCGAAACCACAGATAATGTAATACTACGGCCCGAAACCCCAAATAAATCGAAATAAGGGCAGGAGAATGATAATTATTATGATGATCTATATATGCACGAAAAAATATTGTCTGTTATTTGGACACATTTGAATATTTTGTTCTTACTGGTTACTCCCTCAAGTAATTAGCGAAATTGCAGCAACAGCTTATCTCTTCCCATGGGATGCATATAGGGCAGGGATGGCGAACCAATGGCACGCGTTGGCACGCGGCAATATAATTTGGGCACGGCATCAATTTTTTTTTTAAACGTTGTTGCCCCACACTAGGAATTTCTCCTGTATTGTGGGTGCGTTTAGAAACATTTAAATTCACTTACACAAACAGCCAGACCCGGAACAACTACTTGTAGGTCATACAAATATTTGTTCCGTGCGGGAATCGAACCCGCGAGACGCAGCGCAGCACTCAATCGCTATTGCGCCAACCGTGCCGTCAACAAACAACAATTGAACAATAAAATTTAGGTACCTAAGTCACAGTAAAATACTTAAAAATCTGAGCGTGCACGGCTACGACAGGCGCTTTCGACTATCGTTGCCGCGTAAATGCAAAGGAAAATGCAAACAACAGCAGGATTCCCACTAATTTGTAAATTTTGTTTCATTTAAATAGATTTATAATTATTAGCTTTATTTTTATCCCTTACATATTAGTTCTTATCTACTGTTTTGTATTGTGTACTTATTTATTTATTTGTAAGTGAATTAAAATAAGTATGGAACGGAAAACGATATTATGACTGATTAACAGCAAAAGTCTAATTCTATTTGCGAATAGAGTATTATTCAGAAACTATTTAGTTTTTTCCAGTATTCAATGTCAAGATTGATTATTGGCACGTCTTGGCCACATTCAATATTTATTTAGAAAAAAATGGCACGTGGATGGCTTCTACAGAATGGCGCGACTCGTGACGTGACACAAAGGCACCGCTCGTCGCGCGACACGCGGGGCCTTTGTGTCGCGTCGCGTGTCGCGCCGGTCTGTAGAAGCCTTAAAAAGGTTCACCATCCCTGATAAAGGGTATATGTATAAGCATATTATCAAGATTCACCATGCCCACAAGATACAAAATGCATCATTCATTCGTAAGCCAAAAAAAACTGCTAATCCTTACTAATAATATATAAATGCGTCTATTTGTTTGTTACGCTTTCACGCTAAAACGGCTGAACGGATTTGGATGAAATATGGCACATGGGTAGACCATGACCTGGAGAACGACATAGGATACTTTTTATCTCGGTATTCCCACGGGATCGAGACTTGTGTGTGTGTGGAACCGCGGGGCGCAGCTAGTTACTTATAAGACCTGAAAATGGAAACTTATGAAACTAAAATATGACCCGAATGAAAGCAAAAAGAAGATGAATCACGGATGGAAACTCCACTCCAACTCAGATAAAACTGCTAATGAAACATACTTGCATACAAACAATGTTTTTTACAAGTTAATTCACGAATTCTAATTATACAATGTGTAATTGAATTAATTCATATTAAGAAAGTAGTTTGTACTGGGGGCCTACTCCGAAGCGTTAAGGCTTCTACATACCGGAGCGACTTGTCGCGCTGGTATGTAGAAGCCTTTCAACCGAATGTTCAACCATTTTATAACTTCCATAGTTTCTTTTTTTGACTTTGAATCCTTACCCGACATAAGAGTCACATTTTTGACTTTGGCTTATCTCTTTGATTGTCTTTTTTTTACGCTCTAGTGAGCCATAGTTAGCCGTCGTCAAGCAACGACCGAACATTCGGTCGATACTTCGAATTTATGTTCGGAGTAGACCCCCAGGTTTACTGAATCGATTTCTGTCATTAAAAATATTAAAAGAATATCCCAAAAAAAAAATAAACTGTCTATAATACAGTCACTATTTCGCTGTACAGTCAAAATAAATGAAAATGGACGAAGTACCTACTACGCTACGGCTAGACCCATAAACGTATGCGACTAGGTGCGTGCGTAGATTTATAATGTGACCATTTTCTCTCACAATCAGTATAACTAATTTAATAAATAAACAATGTTTTATACATAATTATCAAAATTCAGAGTATGTATTATGATTATAACATAATATTCTAATTGGGATGTGACAGTGTGCGTTAATTCTACATGTTATACCTAGACATTAACATGTGAAGTGCAACAGTCATAGTTAACAGGTGGCCGGCGCTGGTTAAACGCTTTTAAAACAACCGATTACCTATCACAGCAATTCAACTTTGTTATAATCAAATTTATATATCTACACATGAAATTATATCTTGTAACGAAGGAGCAAGTTTGAATTTTATTTGATGTAACCACCCTAGTTAAATAACAGGGAGCCCTATTGTTGCTTACGCAAAGATGTTATCTCTTATTTTATTATTACCTGACTGGAAAGGGACACGGGAGACCCTTTATTAAATATTCGACTTTATCTTCTATGACATAAAGTACATTGTACGTTGCTCCCATTTTAATTACATAAGGTTCACTTTAAATACTTAAACGCTGTGAAGCGGTCTATACCGTGACATGTCAATTTTTCTCAGCTTTGGTATAAATTCTGTGACATATAGCGAGTGACGTCACTGGCGATGGTGGGAGATGATATAATTATGTCTGGCGTGTACACAATGGCGGATATGGGCCAGTATGTTATGTCCACTGAGGGTTCATAATTACTGACAGACTTCTGGTATAGGTAGCAGTAACACGATGTATGTGGAATCGTGTCCAAACAGTGGCTACCATTGATGTAGGTTTCCGTTGTGAAAATACTTTAATCAATACAGTGACAACTGGCATATGTTTAGCGCTTACTTAAATAAAACAAATTAAATGTTTAATTCAATAACTTACAATTTGTTACATTAAAACTTTTAGCAATGTCCTTTTATGCTAAATATATGCTTGTGTTAGGACATTCCGCCCATTCAATGGTTACAGTTTTTATTGTATTTAGGTTACTAAATATTAGAAAATCCTCAACTTCAAAGAAGGAGTTTAAGTAAGAGGGTAAATTAAGTGAGCGCGCGCACTCGTATGTGTGTGTGCGTGTGTATGTGAGTGTGTCTGTGTGCGTGTGTGAGTGAGTGTGGGTGTGTGTGTTAAGTTTATAGCATTATAAATATGGTTGTTTACAAAACAAGTTATAATACAATGATTCAGTCGATTCAGTCTCACCTATTTACAAGAAGATCAATATTACTACACAAAGTACGGCCCGCAGATGAAGAAAAGTGAAGAATATCTCCTTTTTTCCCTAATATACCTTCCAATATCTGGAGACCTAGTACAGGCTCCAGTCTCCACAACATCAATGTATTTTTCTATACACATTTATGTAGGTATTGTACCAATTTTGAGAAAATAAACGTATATTTATTATTATCTTAATGTACAGGGTCAAATTAAATTAGCTAGCAAAACTCCGTGGACGTAGTGAGTATCGATATTTTTGTTTTATCGTATTTAGATATGACTTCTCTAGCTAATTTAATTTAACCCTGTATATAATTCTTCTGTACGTGTGTTTGTCACCTAACTCCTCCTAAACGGCTGGACCGATTTGGTTGATTTTTTGTATTTATATTTCAACGGATTCCTGGATGGTTTGAAACAACAATTGGACCCGGTAGGTGGCTTTGCTGTCGGTATAAGGCGGTACGAAGTTCATCGGGTCAGCTAGTTATTTTTAATATTCAAACGATATCCCAACAAAAACACACACGACATAATCATATCCTTCTTCTATTCACCAGTTACCAATTTCCGTGATACGATTACCAGGGCTTCAGCCGCTTGAGCAGTTCGCTCGCTAGCTAATAGGATATTAGATATTGTAATACTGCAGTCTTCGAGACAGATTTCTAAACCGCACACAATAAGCCTTTTTGCAGAGTTTTCTTAAGTATTCTACAACTTTCAGGAAGAGATTAACGCTTGACACAAAATTCCCTTTCATTGCAGAAACCAAACGTAATTACGATTGCTTAAAGCGAAAGCGTCAGTGTAGCCCGCAAAATTCAAATTTTCTTACGTTTTTTTGCAATTTGCAGGTCAGTAACAGGTTGTATAAATATGATTCGCGGCCGTAACAAATGTGGCTTTACAGAATTATAATCACTAAGATCAGCAATAGTACGCACACTGCACCAAATAATATTGATTAATGTCATAGTGTCACTATTTCTTTAAGTATGTTCTTCTTTTTTTTTGCCTAGTTTTTTTTTAATTCTTTTAAGTTCTTATCTATTATTTTTTTGTGCTACCTGTGTCTTTTGTGTGCACTGAATATGTTTTATCTCTCTATCAATAGTGTAAGTAAGTATTGCTGACTCTAATGATTAAGTATAATTCTATAAAACTAGAAAAAAAAAAAAAAAGAAAGAAAAATTGTTTATTCTGCACAAACAAAACACACATTACAAAAATAAAATACAAATTGACGAAAAAAAAAAAAAAAAAACACACTCTAATACAAGTAACAACAACAACAACAACAACAACAACTATATTTGTTATGGCCGCGAAGCATAAAGAACGAAGTATTGTATTTATTTTATTTCTTATTTTGTTTATTTTTACCTCATTTAATGCTGCACCGGTTTGACGTCATCACGTCAACGCCGGCTATCGCTGAAAACCCGCGCTTGGGCGGCTCTGTCTCGCATAGGGTCGCAGCATTATGCTGAGCGATGGCCGTGTTGCGTGAATGTGACGCATATTTTCCCTCAACTTGTTGTTTCGTGTTTGTGTTTTTTTTTTCTTTGCGTCATGTTTACCGCAAATAAACGTATCTTTTTTCTTTCTTTCTATATTTTAATTAACATACGATCTGACACAGACCTGCAAATTGCAAAAAACGGCGGATGTCCAGCAGTAGGACGTCTTTCAGCTGGAATGATGAATGATCTACCCCTGCCTGTTCCTGTTGGTTTTTTTTATCGTAATTATTTATTGATCAAGATTATGTCTGGACTTTAAAAAAGATTTCTGCCTTTCTTCTTGACGTGTAAAAAGTGTTGGTAAAAACTTTCTGACATACATTAAAATATTTATTATTTATTGAATTAAAGAAAGAAAGAAATAAAAAAAAAATATTGGGACTCAACACAGGTGATCACAAAATTAAACTAAAAACACTCTTAGAAACATATAAAAAACAAAAACAATTAAAAAAATAAAGTACGTAAAATGAAAAAAAAATTGCGATTAGTTAACTAATAATACAACTAATAACACAACATTTTATTTACTAATTAGCTGCGCCGCGCGGTGTCACCAGCATATTCAGCGTCATTACGTCAGCGCCGGCTGTCGCTGAAAACCAGCGCTGGGGCTCTTCTTGCATAGGGTCACAGTATAATGCTGAGCGATAGCCGTTTTGCGTGGATGTGACGCATGTTTCCCCCAACCTTTTCTTATTTTTGTGTTTATGTTCTTTTTTGCGTCATGTTTACCGCAAATAAACTTATTTTCTTTCTTTATTTCTTATATGACTCGATCCCGTAGGAATATCGGGATAAAAAGTGTCCTATGTCCTATCCCAAGTCATTGTCTACTCATGTGCCAAATTTCATCCAAATCTGTTCAGATGTTTTAGCGTGAAAGCGTAACAAACAAACAAACTCACTTTCGTATTTATAATATTTGTTAGGATTAGGATGCATTAGTAAATTGATATGATTGTGCGTATGAAATATGGGTAGATACTTACGTACTTACATAGTTACATGCAGGGACCGTTTTGGTTACCCATTGAAAGGGTTTTCGATAGGGTTTTTCTAAGCGGTTAAACAAAAATCCATACGATATGGGTAACCCTTATGAACGGCTTAAATTCAATTTTGGTAACCCATTGAAAGAGTTTTCGATAAAAACCCATACGGTGTGGGTTGCCCTTTTGAACGGCTTAATTTAAGCCATCAGATTTTTCTAAAATGGCAACCAAAATGGTCCCTGGGTAGAATAAAGATAGAATTGGTCATGCTACGCGTGCTGGGCGGATATCGAAATAACATAATGATTTTTTCATGTTACTGGGTTCAAGTAGTAATATATAACCCACTGAGTCCTACCCAACTATACTCCAATTATTTATTACATTAGATAAATAACGATTCGAGATCACCCTCTCGTTATTTCGATATAAACTTATAATATACTCCGTTTTTCACGATAAATACAAAACAATGTAATCTATTTACCATTTAAATAAAAAAAACGACTCTAAAATGCATTAATTTCAACAATATTACGCAATAACTGTCGTTATTTTGCCGTTATTTTTCTAATGCTATAAATAAATGGAGTTTATAGATAGAGAATACAGTTTACGGCCATTTAACACTTACATACGGAACTAAGGAAAATATTTAGCTGATCCACCTCAAAAGTATTGATCTTCTAATGATGCACACTTTTTTTCAATCATTGAGCCTCTTTTTTATTTTCTGGCCATTTCTGGCGACCAACTGTGTGTAGCAGTAACTAAGCTAACCCCAACCAATAATAGAGCTGTTTCTTGGTTTGTATAATATGTATTTTTTTTTTAGGCAGCGCAAGGTAAGTAATAACAGGGAAATTAAACACCTAAAAACACAAAACTTTCCCACTTTTTCCACCGGACTCATGTGATCAAACATTTTATTTTGGAAAGTGCGAGTGCCCCGGAGGGTAATTTGCTACCCGTACCGATGAAAAATACACCCGATCCATACACATTGGGACTATAAAAACTGGCAAAACGCGGGTAATGCCGATGTCAAAGTTCACCAATATTGTTTGGCGTAGCTAAGGGAAACACAACCTATCTATACAATAAAAGTTTGAAGGCATCCAGGAGTTGTATTCAACTTTGCTCTTCAAAATGCGCAATAATATTAATACGAAAGGTTAAAAAGAACGGCATATAAAGTGTGAACTATCTTATAAACCTACGCAGTTGCCTCTACAGTACATTAGGTACACAACAAACGAGACGTTAATCATTTTATGGAGGCGTCGTTTAACACCTAGCGCCATCTAGTATCGGATAGCAGAAGCTTTTAACAGCTTGGTGCATGATGTTATTTTATTTTTATTTGAACTGGTAGTATAATAATATGATATTTAGTAAAGATCATATTATACTCGGTATATCGGCAACCATTGGACAATTTTGACAACCTACCTAAGTAAACGAGTATAGTAATCTAGATAAATAATAAGATAAATCGTCATCACTGATACAAACGAAGGCAGATAACGTTAAAGGAGGAACATAGTCTCTTAATATAGTTTTATCTTGCATGATAAAAAAGCATCAGTTAAAAACTATATGTATTGAATAATAGAAAATTAATTCTCAGGATCACGTTAACTTTGAAAAAGACATTCATACAATGATTTCAAAAGGATGTACTATCTATGTCAATGCATTCATAGTAGGAAATTGACTCTCACTTTACCAAGACACCGTATACGACATCAGAAATCCAAAATGAAACAGAAACTCACATAATCAAACAAATTAGTTAACCTAAAACCCTTACAAGAATTATTTCCCCGAAGCCGTGCTGCGGTTCGGCCAGTCAGCCGACAAGTTTGCCGACCGATCGGCCAACTAGTCGCAGCTTCATTTTCTCAACGAGGGACGTGTGTTGAACATCGCCTGTGAACACGGTACAAAATGTATTGTCATTGGACGCAAACGTGTTGCTTTTTTATGACAACGGAGAAGATTTACGCTAAATTATCTTGTAATCTTTGTGAATTTGCTTTGAATGCTCCTATTTAAGGTAAAGAGAATCGCTGTGTGTTCTATTAAAATAAAGTAAGACTTTTTGACAGAAATAACATTATATTCTGTGCTCATTTTCGCATAATTATGGACTGTTAGACTGACCTTTTCGAGCATTCAGTACGTATTTTTCTCCTTTACGAAATGGTGGTTAGAACTTTAAAAGCCAACTCTAAAAAGTTCTAACCAGGGACCATTTTGGTTACCCATTGAAAGGGTTTTCGATAGGGTTTTTCTAAGCAGTAATCAAAAACCCATACAATGTGAGTAACCCTTTTGAACGGCTTAAATTATAAGCCATTCAAATTTTGTTTACCCGTTGAAAGGGTTTTCGATAGAAACCCATACGGTGTGGAGGGTAACCCTTTTGAACGGCTTAATTTAAGCCATTCAAAAGGGTTACACTGTCAACTCTTAAAAACGATAACAGCGTAACATTCCGACTCGGAGTAATGTAACATGATCTCTCGGTGATGGGTATAACTGGCAAAATGGAATAGCACGCGTTAAGGCTTCTACATACCAGCGCGACTTGTCGCGCGACGCGACACGGCACAAAGGCCCCGCGTGTCGCGGGACGGGCGGTGCCTTTGTGTCGCGTCGCGTCGCGCGACATGTCGCCCCGGTATGTAGAAGCCTTTAAGCGGCCGTGGCGGCGCCTTTGTGGCTACTTACCGGGCGGCTTGTCAACAGGGATCTATGATCAAATTGGTCATTATTGCATGTAATATAGAGTTAATTTTATGTTTTCTGGGCGGATATCGAAATGACATAATATTATGATTTTTTCATGTCACTGGGTTTCAAGTTGGTATAGAACCCATTTAATGGGTTATCATGTAACTTTTTCACTGGGTTTCAAGTATAGAACCTATTCAACGGGTTATTCATATTGAAGGGATTAACCCTTTTACTGGGTTTCAAGCGTAGTACCCATTCAAGGAGTTACGTCATGATAAAGGTAACCTCATAAACGGTTACCTTTTCGAAAGGCTTAACTCTTAACTGGGGTTGTACGGTCTTTGGTTCTAACATGTTAGACCCAACATTCAGATGCGCGAACTCTGCTCACTGACGTCATGATCATCATTAGGTATTATTATGTAAGTAATATACCTTATGTAAGAGGGGCTTATGGCCAACCAATATCAGCGGCACGAATCGATCGATGAGGTTAAGATACGCTTGCCACGGTTGGTCCGTGGATGGGTGACCATCTTTACATACCAAGACCCCTCCGTGCCTCGGAAAGCACGTTAAGCCGCTGGTCCCGGCTGTCATTTGTAGTTCATTGAAAGTTGTTACGGGTCATCGGAAATCCGAAAGTCTGACAACCAGTCTTACCAAGGGGTATCGCGTTACCCAGTTACTGGGTTGTGGAGGTCAGATAGGCAGTCCCTTCATGTAAAATACTGGTATTCAGCTGCATCCGGTTAGACTGGAAGCTGACCCCAACATACTTAGGAACAGGTTAGGCAGATTTTGATGTAAGTAAGAAAGAAAGAAAGAAAGAAAAAGAAGAAAGAATGAGATAGATTTCTTCTTTCTCTATTCAATTCCAGTATACGCTGACCTCTCATTGTACGGAAATTCTGTACAATGCGAGATCAGCTTACAATGGAAATGTGTAGCTTGATGTGTAGCCGTGTGTACATTAAACAAATGAAAACCACTCTAACATTGTAGCATCAGCTTTCAATGGAACCTACGAGAGCATTAGGGACGCCATTGACTTAAGGCTTCTACATACCAGCGCCACTTGTCGCGCGACGCGACACGGCACAAAGGCCCCGCGTGTTGCGGGACGAGCGGTGCCGTTGTGTCGCGTCGCGTCGCGCGACAAGTCGCCCCGGTATGTAGAAGCCTTTATTTAATGAATGCACGGTTTAATATGGCTCCCCTACCGAGCATTACATTTAACGATCTATTGGACGAATCACAGAGCTTATAGCAGATGCTTAGAATATGTTACAAACTTACAATACTGGGGGTAAATATAAATCCGAAGTATCGGCCGAATGCTCGGCCGTTGTTTGACTACGGATAACTATGTCTAACTACGGCGAAAGAAGAAAAAATACGACAGTCAAAGAGATAAGCCAAAGTCAATAATCTGACTTTAAGACGCAGATATATGCCAGTGACCTTGAGTGGTTAGCTTGCTAGATTTCAGGTTGATAGCATTAGTAGTTTTTGAGATATCCAGGTGTGACAGACAGACAGACTTAGTCTCACCATAAGGGTTCCTTTTTACTATTTTGGTACGGAACCCTAACACATACAAAATATTCAGCCTTTATCAAAACGTTCAGCAAAGAAAATTATATTCTCAGACCTCAGAACCTTAGATCAGGGCCTTATTGGAAAAGAAATACCCACATTTATTTTCTAGGGTCCCTCATTCCTCAGTCAGTCGTCTCTCTAAGTTAAAATGAGGGGAAAAGTAGATAATATGAATTATAAAATTCCGAAATTCTGCGCCAAACTGCAGTAATTCAATAAACTCGTTTAAAATGGAATAGTTCTTCAGTTCAGTGTTTTAAGAGACCGGCAATGGATGCGTAGTTCATACAAACGTACCTAATACCAAAATAATTTTTAAATCAAACATATTCTTAACAAGAGTTATGAGAAAAATAACTTTTCTATAGAAATTTTATATTCCTCACAATTGTCCTTTCAAAATATATATTTGGGAACATAGATATTCTGTAATCCAATCGAAATAAATACACACTATCTTAAGACTGTTTGATTTACAAATTATTTTGGTACCTATTACGTTTATATGAACTACGCATGCTACGCCGGCCCCTTAATCACTCAAATAATATTATATATTGGCTTAGCTTGTATAAGAGTATGAGAAATACATTAATGGTGTCTATATGTAATTAAAGACAACAACAACAATCAGCATAACTAGTCTCGATCCCGTGGGAATATCGGGATAAAAAGTCGTTAATCTTATGTCTTAATCCAGGTCAACCCATGTGCCAAATTTCATCCAAATCTGTTCAGCCGTTTTAGCGTGATAGCGTAACAAACAAACTCACTTTCGCATTTATAATATTAGTCAGGATAGTAGGTACTATCGCGGACACTGCCGCCTGACCACTTTTCAACCTTATGCTTCTACCTTCTAGTAATAAGGTTGAAAAGTGTTCAGGCGGCAGTGTCCGCGATGGTACACATCTAGCTATACATTTCCACTTCCAGTATACGCTGACCTCTCATTGTACGGAAATCCTATAGTATGCGAAATCAGCTTATTCTGGAAATATATAGCTCGATGTGTAGCCGTGTGTTCCAGTGAAAGGCTAAAGGTCTCTTCTCCAACAGAGAAGGCTCGAGCACTGATGACCACGCTTCGGTATTCGAGGTTGGCAATTTCAGAATTTCATTTATTATTTTTCAGTCATAATTTTCTCACAATGCTGTTTGCATTATGTCGATTGCTCCAAGATAAACTCCGAAAGTAGGTACTTCCTTATTTCTTCTTTTTCGTGTGGCTAGTGACGTAACCTAACCTTACCACTGGTGTCAGAGTTTAAATGCCGCCCATGGGCCAAGTAGGTACGAATAAGGTTTTACTCCAGCTGGCATATTTCTCTCCCTATTTATTTCACTATTTCATTAAAACAATAATTCAATTTTGTTCGAAAATAAGGGAAACTCCACAGACGACAGCTGAGTGAGTTATGAATCTATAGCCAATAGGAAATGCTTGGAAATTGAGGATTAAATAACCAGTCCGTTAAAAACGGGAGAAACCTTAGATTTTATAAATTAACTTATCACCCCAGAGCTAATAGCAAATCGTTTTGATAACCAATGGGCTATTATTGTAACTAAACTAGTTTTAATAGCCCCTGAAAACCCTGAAATATAAGAAAAGGTCTACTTTATAAAGCTACTGCTACCTGGCTTTATAAATTATGAAGATACGAGAGTCCCAATTTCAAACAAAAACCGTCGTTACTATGTGTTGAATTAGTCTTCCGTGACATCCAGGACAGGACAAGACAGGACAGGACATCATCAACATAGGAATGTAGGACAATTACCCAATGTTTTTGAAAAGTAAGTAAGGAGCTACCCAGTAATCAAACAGATGCAAATGAATATTACTTTCTTACTATATTTAACACGTGGTAACTCCGTACTGCCATCTGGGGTCCTAAAATGGACGCTTTGGCTGAATCATAATATGATCTGTGGAGTGGAGACTGCGTATCAGCAAGCGTAGCGTGGGACGCCCCCCAGCTAGATGAGCCGACGACCTTAAAAAGGTGGCTGGGACACACTGGATGCAGAAGGCGGAGGACAGGGTGTTGTGGCGCAGCCTGGGAGAGGCCTATGTCCAGCAGTGGACTGCTATAGGCTGACTTGAATTCATCTGTTTGTCAGTTTTGTATAGAGTTTTGTAAAATGGTCCACAAATTATGAATTGCTTTAATGAAGTCTAATGTCAAATAGCAGCTGTCAAACAAATGAATTGTACGCAGATCATATTATGATTCTGCCAAAGCGTCCATTTTAGGCCCCCTAGTCTCCGCACTTCAATTATTGAGGGACACATAATATTCCTAGCAATCGTAAGACTTTTGAACTTGATCGCATGGTTTGCCCTTAAGGCAGTGTGTGTTAACGCATTTCCTATAGCGGAAAAACACAATTTGGGGCAGTAATTAAACAAAAGCTGCTTCTAGTCCATCTGCCACCGCATATTTTTCTTAAACTCAAGGTCTGAAAACGTTTCAACTCCTCCTGCCTCCAAAACCTCGCGAATTTCAGTTCCCAAGTAACCGCTTTTAGTCGAGCAATTCAAAAAATGAGCCGTTGTCTAGACATCGCCGCTAACACAGGAAAGAATAAAGATAAGTTGTTTTTTCTTTTCTTTCTTAAGGCGCAGCTTTCTTAAAAAAAAAAAACAAAAATGGGTTTTTTTAAAGCAGTGTATCTCTTAAACCGTAAATATTTTTTCCAAAACAAAAACTCTTTTGTGCATACGGTGATGAAACTCAAAACATAATTAAATGCATCAAAAAAATCTTCTGAGACAACCCTTAATTATTTTTAAAAGCATTTTATCCCTTCGTTAGTAGATATAATTATAATTAAAAGTAGAAAGAAAGAAAGAAAGAAAATACATTTATTCTGCACAGACTAAGGCACACAATATAACATAAGTACAGCATGTAAAAATAAAAAATAAAAAACAAGTAAATAGTGTAAAGTGCGATGTAAGAAATTTGCGGGTAAGTGTGCCTCACGGCTGCGCCAAAAAGGCCCAGTTCAGCATAAATGCCAGACAACTAGTGCCTGACGCTGGTTTTCAACTGGACCTGAAGTATGAGGTGACGGATGTGAATCAGTTTTATACTGCATACATAAATAAATAAATAAAATAAAATTTGTGTCAGATATAAAATAATATAGTGTGATTATAGTGAAAACTGTAAAAAAACAAAACAAAAAAGACACTAATAAATAAATGAGAAGGACACATCAGGACCTTGTTAATATCTAATGAAATCTAACATAACATGTAATATATACAACAGCGGCTATTTGCATTTTCGTGCAACTTTCACCGACAGACACAGAAACACTAACACATACCTAAGTTGGTAGGTACCCACATACATCATATAATTGAGACATTTAGTGCCACCATGTCCAGCTCCCGTTGCGCTTCTATAAGGTACTGCCGTAAGCGTCGTCTAAAAGTGTCTATGCTGTTAATTACTCTAACCGGTGGTGGGAGGTTATTCCATACTTTGGAAGCCGCATAACGAAAGCTACCCCTAAAAGCGGCTGAACCCTGAGACTGTGTCGAGAGTTGTTGTGAGCATTGCCTTCTCCCGCATTCTCGTCTACTCGTAACCCAACTTAGCTTGTTGAATAGGTAGTCTGGTTTCTGATATTTAACCACACACAGTACATATACTGTAAAAGTATATATAAATTGGAAATGCCAAAATGCATCCGGTGATGGATTAATTTTTATTAATTAGTTAATAGTTTTGTAGGTATGCAATCTGACTGTGACAGCGGTTTACCTGTTGGCGTATTAACGTTGAAAATAATGTTAAATTACCACCAAACCGGAGAAAACGACTAAACAGAGATGTAAACGACATAGTACGAGTAGCTATACATGTACGGTTTGCAGTATTGAGCCCCATTGTGGAGGGGGCGACCCTATTGCTATTTATTGAACACCTCGAACAATACGATCCCGGACTACGTTTCCTAACAGAAAACCCGACTTTGCTTGACGGGTTGGCCGTCAGAAACAGACAGCTTTATTTGTTGCCAATGGATCTTGGTATATTTATTCATCACTTAATTGATGAAATGTCCCAACAAAAAAAAAGACCATATAACAGTCTATCCAAAGCTTAGCCACCTTTTTCAGGTCATGGTTCATTCGTAACAATATATTTACGTCAAACGAATAAAAGTAAATAAATTGTTCCATACACACTCATACACTTGAAGGCAACACCCATATTAAGGGCGTGCCAGACAAAAACAGAATTGTTCGGCAACCCTCGTCATGTGAACGCTAACTTATTTATTTCAGCCGGATAATCGGAGAATTATTTTCAGCTAGGCACCTATTCTTTTTCATACGGATAAAAATCCGGTCAAAGCGAGATAAACTTGGTATAGAACTGGTTCATATGTTATAAATGGATATGTACATCCGTTTTTACTCGGCATTTTGGTATAGGTACAGTAAGTATTCCAAACTTAAAAGTTTTACGCTCCGGTATCATTATTATTTCTAAACGACACATTGATCGTAAGGATTGGAAATTCAATTTATGAATTATGTGTAAATGAACTCGGGCCTAAAATGGACGCTTTGGCAGAATCATATTATGATAATTATTATGAATAATAATTATCGTAAAATGGTCACAAACTGACAATTCATAATTATTATGATCTGCGTACAATTCATATCCCGCAATTCATCTGTTTGGCAGTTTTGTATGGAGTTTCGTAAAATAGTCCACAAAATAAGAATTGCTTTAATGAAGTCTAATGTCAAATAGCAGCTGTCAAAGAGATGAATTGCAGGATGTATGAATTGTACGCAGATCATATTATGATTTTGCCAAAGCGTCCATTTTAGGCCCCCTGGTTCATAAGTTGTAAATGTGTAAGTAAGTATCCGTTTTTACTCGGCATTTTGGCATAGGTAGTAGAATTATTTGCAGCTAGGCACCTATTCTTTTTCATACGGTTATAAATCCGGTCAAAGCGAGATAAACTTGGTATAGAACTGGTTCATAAGTTATAAATGGATATGTACATCCGTTTTTACTCGGCATTTTGGCATAGGTACTCGTACAGTAGGTATTCCAAACTTAAAACTTTGACGCTCCGATATCATTATTTCTAAACGACACATCGATCGTATTCGAAATTCAATTTATGAACTAAGTGTCATGAACTCATGACATTAGAAATAATTATGGCTTATTTTACGGGCGCTAACCATGCAAAGGCATTCTTCCTACAAATAAGTAAGCCGGCCTATAAATAAAACCAACGTTCTCAACAATTTCTCAGCTAGGAATTTTCTAACAATAACGTCGTTGTTTACATTGAAATTAACTTAATTTAGGAAAACATTTACATTACACATTCTCGCACATAACATTCTCTTATTATAACCGCAACCAACTCAGTATAATTGGTATTTGGAAGATGAACGCACATACAAACAGACAACGGAATGCGCCAAGACTTTTGTTATCCTCTTTCTGTCGGATGAAAAAGCTTTTTGGAGCACGTAGCGTATTTAGAGAATGCTATTTGGCTAATTAGTTTGAAATTGATTTAAATAATCTGTATACTTTTGTGAATAGCAATCTATTGAAGAACTTTTGGCACTTAGTTTACTGATATTTACAAAATGATCATCATTGTGTAAAAAAAGACATGGCAAATACGAGTTTAAAATCTTTTAGGGTAAGTAGGTACCTAGTTATTAGGAAAATATGTTTTAACTTAGGTATGTTAAAATATTATTTGGGCTTAAATTACGAAAGACTTGCTTGCCGACGACGCGACGTCGCTTCGATATGCCTAATTAAATCGGCTAGGTACTGAAAACAGTTATAACAAGTTGACCTTTGCGGTCAATTTCAAAAAGGAATTACTCCAACACACCATCACAGAACTCATCTAGTGGCTGTGAATGATCGGTCTAGGCAATGTTTGTTTTTTTTCCATGAACGACGTTGTTTTGGTTGCTGGCATTACTTTTCCCACCTAATACATGGCACTTAAACATAACTGGGGAAATGTGTGTGGGGGTGTGTGTGTGTATGTATGTGTGTGTGGGGCTGTACTTACTCTATATTAAGAACAACCACATCTCGCCTCTGCCTAACGCTTCGAGGATTACAGGCGTGATGGTGAGTTGTTTTTTTTTTCATCAAACATTTTTCTTTTTTCTCCTTAAATGAAGCAAAGGAAAGTTAAAAACATTACCCTGATTTTGGGTTCCGCCGCAGTCGGGTCAAACACGTCAACAACAGCAGTTGTGATGCTCATAGATCCATGTTTCACTCTATAATTCAGACTATATTGTAGTCAAAGCGACGATAAACAAAGCAGACAGGTCGCATAACCACAGCAACCGCATTAGATTAATTTTTGATCAGGAGTCACGGGATTAAAGCTCCCAACTTTCTAAATTACGACGGATATTCATTTTTAAGACGCCATATTGTTAAATAAAAGTAGCGGAACGAAATTTGAATTAGGAATTTAGATACGGGTGCGTACATATATAAATGTATCCGTAAAAAAACGAAATTTTTGAGGAATGGTCCTAAAAATAGAGTTAAGTTCGTAATAAGAAGCACTTATCTAAATTAATGAATTTAGATGTCCTTCTTATTATGAACTAATTAACCCTGATCGTACATTACAATGACTCAACACACCTGTACCCTTCAAGAATCAACCAGCTTGTATTTATTTATTTATAAAAAAGATCGTTTAAATACGAATGATGGGAGAGAAAATGTTGTCTGCAATATTCCTATAGGAGGGTTGGACTGCTTAATAAAAACTACTTACTTAATTTGTAGTTAAAAGAAATACTGTATGTCTTGAGGTTTACAATAGATGACGATCTCGCTCGCCGACACCTTTAGCGAGGCGCACACAAGGGTACTTACTCAACCTACCCTTAGGCATCTATTCTTGTAGGTAGGTATATATTTTAACTGCATGCATCTAAACAATAAACTTAACTTCAAAATAAAATAAATCGTCCATTACATAGAATTAAGTAGTTCTTACTGTATGTAGACACCTATACGTTTCAGGAAATATTTTAAAAGTTTAAGTTTGGCCAAGACAAAATCTTTCCTGAACTATTTGCCCTAACGAAAAACATACACTTTAATTAGGCATAAAAAGATTTATTTAAATCAGAAACGAGGCGACAAAAACTGGTCATTACCGATTATTTCTGGTTTTCACACCGGCTTTACCTCAAATCTATCTTCAGTTTCATTCCGACGGTGATCGCTCTTGACGTTTACAGGGAACAACACTCCAAACATCCACCCTCGGCGCCCCCCCCCCCTCGCACAGCCCCTCCACTCCCCTCCCTCACCCCTCACTCTACCTACTGGAAATATTTCCTTTACCACGAAACATCTTCGTTCACGAGAAATTTTCGCTACGACCTTACCATTACTCCTGGTTCCGAGTGTTCACCATTTACGACTAGTTTTACGCCATTCGTTTATTATGGGAACCCTTTTAGTATGAAATTCTTCTATGGGATAGTGAGTTTTCATAATACGATTCTAGAGCATCGGGAATTATTGCAGGCTGGCATTACATTTTGTGGAACGTGCCTATGACTAAATTATTCTGTGTATTGCCTCGCGTGTAGAACCTTCTCGGTATCTTGTTAATAAATATAGCGGCTGTCTAGCGACCTTTGGATATAATTCCCGACATATTCTACAGTTCGACGTTCATAGTTAGATTTGTACGTGCATTGATGAAACTCATTCAAACAAATGGAGAGATGGACGTTGAAATGGGGCTAATTTCAGGGGCGGGGAGGGCGTTATGCATATTAAAGTATTGTGACTGTTTATCGTAGCTCGTCTCTTTATTTGCTGTGGTTTCCGACGAATGATGACATTAAATCTAATTGATCCCATACATGATTGATTAAGGCGATACCAAAATAAATTGGGTATTTTTTCCTAACCATTTTTTTTCACTTACAGCATGTCTTTCGGATTTAATTTTTGGATATATGTTTATTGACTATTTGATTAATACTCTGACTGAAACCAAATGTAATAGGGTTAAATATCCTCGACAGATTTTAATTCCGGAAAGACCTCTACTTTTTTATATTTTTTTCTGTAATTTTAAAATCCGTAATGTTATTGTAAAATTCAAAATGTGCTTATTAGGTAATTGAAAACTCGGGCTGAAAATATTTTAATAAATAGCTTAATTTATTAAAAAAATATTTGGTTTGGCGCTCTTACGTTGTCTTATTTTGGTTCCAGCGCATTGTTGCGTTCTCTGTTTTCGCATGTAGAAGTAATTAACTCTGTCACTTTCTTATGCCCGCCCAGTTCACTATGATTTATTTTTTACGTATCACCTTAGTTAATTATTATGCCATTTTGTATGGGAAAAAATCTGATAACATGTAGCCAAGAGGTGAAATATCTGAAACCGCATATGAATGCGATAAAGAAGAGAACGAAAACCATATTCTTCTTAGCGTTCGTTAAAACTGACACGTTCGACTGAACCAAAAAACCGTACAACCCAAAAATTTCGTTCAAATTCAGCTGATTGAAATTTAAAGCACACTGTGAATTTCCAGGAATTGCTCCGTTTTCGACTTGTTATTTCGTTTGGTATCGACGCTGCATGTTACGAAAAAAGAAACAATTTACTTACTGAATTCGTACTGTAATATTTTTAAAGTTTACATTTTTATGAAATGTGATAAGCTTTCATTTCATAAATGGTATAAAAACCACGTTTAAAATTACACTGAATACTGCAAATATTCATCATCATCATCATTTCATAATCGCCACGCTTGGCAGGCGAGTTGGCGATCGCAGTATGATTCTTATCCGGGATTCTTGTAGGTGCCTACTTTACATTACCGATTAAAATGTGTTCAATACTTACTGAGAATTGTATCGATTTTCTTTCATAAACTTAGCGTCCGCTTACATCCTATTGCGTCAACTTTTATTTCATACTTCAGTTACATCGTATTTCTCTCTATAATATCGTGCAATATATAGTAAATACGTTAGTCTATTGTGTAAATATTAAACTTTTTATCTCCTTTTCTTAGCCGGGATTCTTGTAGGTACCTACTTTTTATTACCGATCAAAATGTGTCCAATGCTTACTGAGAATTGTATCGATTTTCTTTCTGAAACTTAGCGTCCGCTTACATCCTGTTGCGTCAACTTTTATTTCATAGTTGAGTTACATCGTATTTCTCTCTATAATATCGTGCAATATATAGTAAATACGTTAGTCTATTGTGTAAATATTAAACTTTTTATCTCCTTTTCTTAGCCGGGGTTCTTGTAGGTACCTACTTTTCATTACCGATCAAAATGTGTCCAATGCTTACTGAGAATTGTATCGATTTTCTTTCTGAAACTTAGCGTCCGCTTACATCCTGTTGCGTCAACTTTTATTTCATAGTTCAGTTACATCGTATTTCTCTCTATAATATCGTGCAATACATAGTAAATACGTTAGTTAATTGTGTAAATATTAAACTTTTCATCTTCGAGCTTCTCGGGATTCCTGTAGGTACCTACTTTACATTACCGATCAAAATGTGTCCAATGCTTACTGACAATTGTATCGATTTTCACACTTCCCTATTACAATTATTACATAATGGACATTCTTTGGGGGAGGCCTATCTCCAGCAGTCTTTCGGCTGAAATGATGAATGATGACTTACATATTCCCTTCCCGGAGCACATAACCCCGGCCCGGGGTACCTACTTAAATTCGTTGTATTTAGCATTGCAATTACATACTAGGTACACACGGCTACACATCAAGCTATACATTTCCAGTATAAGCTGATCTCGCATTGTATTGGATATCCGTACAGTGCGAGATCAGCGTAAACTGGAAATGTATAGCTTGATGTGTAGCCGTGTGACGTATAAAGCTACGTTTTTTTTTTTTTTTTTTATTCCGCGTATAATATTATAAAGCTCTCGCTCGGTTACCGGTTCTATGTACATGGAGTTTATTGCGGGCGTATGCACCGAATGTACGTATGGAAGTATTAACTTCTTCAGCAAAGTTAGTTAACTGGCTCATTTTAAAGAAAGGTTTATCTGAGAAATACCTTCTCAGGTAGGTACTTACTTAGTCCTGCCAGGGTTGCGAGTTTGTCCGAACGGGATATCGCGGCCCTGGCACATAGGCAATGGAAGGAACACGGGTGGGTTTTAGTCAGTAAGAGTCTGACACGCCATCCGCCCGGAGTGGGAGAAGTTATTTGATAATTCCCACCCAAAAAAATTAAAAAAAGGTACCAACTAACTTATTAGTAATGTGTTGTAGTTGTGTAGATACTATGAGAGTATGGGCACACGTAGGCCAGTTTTGTACGAGCCTACGGCTCACGAGGCTGCGGCTAATCGAGGTTATGGACAATTCCACACCCGTAATATAGGCTCGTACAAAACGGGCCTACGGGTGTGGAATTATCCATAATCTCGATTGTAAATATCACGACAAAGCAGTATCCCTCGCTGTAATACGACAAAATATTCGTAGAATTCAATTACTTTATCACTTTACTATCACGCATTCACGCCTAGAAACAAAGTCGTTTGATCAATTCCGAGGCATTGTGTAAATGTCTTTCCTTTCCTCCTTCTTTCACCTGTTCAATTATTTCACAAATATTTAAGAGATTCAATTTAATTCGATAGGTACTTGTTTGGAAGGAAAATGTCTTTCTCCATCCAGGATTAAATATTTCGTAGATACTTTAAATTGTTTAGGTACTACTACCACGGCCGTACATTTTCTTTTATTGTTAAAATTGTTGTACAAATTTTCATAAATGAAGTATCTGCACTTAGTTACTTGATTTACGAGTTCAGAAAATCAATTTTATCGTGCTTACATATTGATATCATCACATACCTATGTGAAATAAACACAAAAAAATTGAGCCGTCACGGGACGACTGGCAGATGTGAAACATCGCACTACACACACATTACACACTACATATAGACTGTATAGTGGCCGATCGCCACGCGGCATGCGTCGCCCAGTCAGCAATCAGTTTTACGTGCGCCTATAGATGTTTCACATCAAAAAACAGATTTTCTGAACTTATTCTTCATGTAACAACAATACTTGCGGTCGTCGACCCAAAAAAACACATTTTTTTTTTTATGTTAAGATATCGATTCTGCGGAGTTTCGCTAGCTAATTTTATTTGACACTGTATATGTAAATAGGTATCTCCATCAAGATCAAGTATGAAAACCTTACTCTAAGATGAAAACTCATATACTTAAGTCGTGTAATTTAAAAAATACCGGCCAAGTACGTGTCGGACCACGCACAATGAAGGGTTCCGTAGTTAGGATGAATTCATCCCAAAAACAAACTTAACACTGTAGTTGAAAAACATGCTCTCCCATACATCTATATACGTTACGGTCAATTCTTCAACTGCAAATTTAAGTTGGTTGACGATTACTCTTTAACTTGTAAACCCTACTTAGCTGTGATAGTTTTCCTTTTAATTTCGTTATATATACTACTGCCATGAATTTTTTCACATATCCAAAACCAACACCATTTAGCTGGCAGGGGGGGGGACACTTGACTCTAACAAAAAATTGCACTTTAAAGTTTAATATTACGCAAACGGATCTCAGAATTGAAAAATGTTTTTGACAAACCCACAATATTTTTGAACGGCCTATCCAACGATACTCCACACCATGTATTAGACGAGAAAAAGAAAATGATTCCCGTTTTACGTGCAACGACTTTCTCGGCGAGATTAATATGTACACCCATGCCAAATTACAACTTTCTAGGACTTAGCGTCTCTGAGCTAAGCCGGGGATAGACGGACGGACGGACAGACAGACAGACAGACAGACAGACGGACATGGCGGTATCAAAGATTTTATTTAAATTTCGAATAGCTTGCAATTAAGCTGTATAATACAATAGAAACAGATGAACATATTGGCGCGTGAAAAATGATCGTTAATTCGCATTGATGTTGTTCGTCATGGAATCTGGAATGTATAAATAATTTACTTAGTTTGAATTTCCGCGCATTATTTGAGAAAAGCACTACACTTAGTGCAAACCTTGGCCGCAACCAGGCATTGATGGACTCACGTATGAGTGCCTCGGCTTCGCATCGGCCCACATTTTCACGTTCGTCCATCAATGCCCCTTTTGCAGGCCGCTGCAGTAATGTACTATTGCTAGCATGGTGTGCCTGTATAGGAACACTATGCATGCGTGCGGACTGCGGAGTGTGGACAAAGATCTTACGAAACAAAGGAAGTTGCACAAAGCGTCCTCCAGATATTGCAACTTTACAAATATAGCTATAGTAGGTACCTAGATGATGAACTATAGCTATCTACATGCATTATAAACATGAGTAAACACAATAATAACACCTATACTTCAATCTAATGACGTAATACCCAGATGTCTATTAAAATACAACATAATGACGTCACTATACACGTTTACGTATCCATACAGCACAAATGCCTGTTCTACATTCATCTCACAAAATACGCCAGAGCGTCATAGTAAATGAAGTTGCAATAATTCACCCCCGGTTACCGGATATGTGCCTTTCGTGGCCCGACTGCGGCGTTCCGACTTGTCGGCCGACTGGTCGGTCGACGAAGCAAAGGCCTGTCTCCGTAGGGAATTAAATAGATAATTTAGATGCTTAACTAATCGTTAATTACCTACTCGCTGGGCTTTGTCAGTGTGATAGTCATTTTTATTGCAGTGAAAGTTAGATTTTCTTCGTTTAGCTAGGACATTTGAAATAATATAATGAAATTGTTTAGTATCTGGCCTGACGGCCATTATTTTTATTTCTTGCTATGTTCGTCGGAATGTTTTTCCTGCCTAAGCTAACATCAGGGCCGGATTTAGGGCAGGGCAACAGGGGCTCTAGCCCTGTGCCTCCACAATTTGATTTTATTAGATAAGAAAGAAAATACATCCTTTGTAAGGATGGGTCGTTGACGGTTTTTCAATGTTGATTTACATTCGTCAACTAGTTAGTTAAATTCGTCAACGAGTTAACATGTATCGTAAACAGTTCATTCATTGAATTGTTTTTCTTCGGCGCTGGGACATTCAACGAGTCTCCTTTGTGTATCAAAGAAAAAAAACCACAAGTCTGACAACCAGTCTTACCAAGGGGTATCGTATTGTTGGTGTCAGATAGGCGGTCGCTCCATGTAAATACGGGTATTAAGCTGCCTCCGGTTAGACTGGAAGCCGACCCCAACATAGTTGGGAAAAGGCGGGCAGATTTATTGAGTATCAAAGAAAAAAATGTTCACATTCAAAAGGTACCTTTTTAAGTAGTTTTTTTTTTGTCTGTTCTTAGTACATTTTTGGGACCTCCTCTTCTTAGTTGCCCCAGGGCCTCCACACCTCTAAATCCGGCCCTGGCTAACATCCTACTACCGGTTTCAGTTCCTAATGCTATTTGCAGTTAACGATATACATTCTCGTGTTTGTTATCCCTGAAATATTATAAGCACTTGACAATATAGGACTTTTCTTCAGCATTTTTCATTCAGTCGTAGAACAACTTCTGCTAGATTTCTATTATGTAGATCTCCTTACCATTCCTTTTATGACGTCACTACAAACACGGATCATTTCATTCAGTAGTAGCACATGCATTGCCCTGTTTACTCCCGGTAATCTAACTTAGGCCGTTTGCATGTTAGATATGAACTCGTGTTTCGCACGTGTTCATAGGTTTGTGTTCGTGTCGAGCTCGTGTATTGGGGGCTTACAATCATTGTGAGTTTGTAATGTTTTCGGTTGCCCGTTTTATTTGGAACTAGCTTTTGCCCACGGCTTCTCCCGCGTGGATAATACAAGGAATAAGGTGCTAGGTAATTGAGCGGGTGGTTTTTGTATCAAATTAAATCGATTCTATAGAAACGTTTTTTGAAGTAAAACTTCTTTACGCACGTTTGACTTGGGGAGTATACCTACTGGGTAATGCGTGACGAGAGCGTTACGGAAGCGAGCGAACGGAGGTTGAGAGGGAGATAAAAGTTAGTGAAGATAGAAAGAGAGAGAGTTACGTTTCCTAAATTACTGTAGGTAGGGGCAAGAGGGGTGCGAGCACATATTTTCTTTCTCTCATAGCCAGTTACGTTTCGTGTATCTAAGACACAGTGCAGGCCAATTGTTGTAAGTAAGTAAGTATAATTAGTATTAATATTTGTAAAAAATTACTACTGTAAAAATCATGGCCACTACCATCAAAGCTACGACCTCCTTCGATGTATTTAAAAATTTGTAATGTTGTCAGTTATTTTTTCTCGTTAAAGACAAATGTACGTCAAACACACATTCATCCACAGAGAACATTTATATTCAACCCGGCTCAAAGATTCCAAAAAAAAAACACCCAAAAATAATAAGTAAGGAAAGTTATGAAATCACTTAGTATTAATTATCACAATCTACAATGAAGTATGCAAGATATATGTCGCCAAGCTCTGTATGCTCACAATGTTTGACTTGCAGCGACACGAGCAGCGTCAGGACCCATGCTTGCAACAGAAAACCAGGAGTTAAAAGTAACGAGAGCCATGCTTACAACAGAATCAAATCAGGACTAAAGAAATCTAACCCTGCCGCGATAGTGCTGTGGGCATTCCACAACCTCCCTGCACAAAATGGCTTGACTTCCAGAAGAGTGATCGGGTTCCTGAAGAAACATTACAAAGTGAAGGATAACCCGAAAAATACTGGCAAGTCTATTGGAACGATGATGAGGTGCGCTGTAGACTTTGGCTTGTTGGAGAAACGCGGCAACAAATTTTTCCTAGTTTCCAAAACACGATTGTAACGCTAGTGTACAATGTATTACATATTTTTTCGATGTCAAAGGGTTTCCTTTTTTTTTTTTCATTTGACGAACCTTTTTTTTTTTTGGATTGAAAAATTATCAAATAATTGCTCCCGCTCTGGGCGGAGCGGGAGGGCGTGTCAGGTTGTCTACTCCGAACATAAATCCGAAGTAACGGCCGAATGCTCGGCCGTTGTTTTACTACGACAAACTATGGCTGACTACGGCGAAAGAAAAAAAAAACGACAGTCAAAGAGATAAGCCAAAGTCAAAAATGTGACTAAGTCGGGTAAAGATAAAGATTTATTTTTCAACTAGGACTAGATGACAAGGTAATATATAAAGCACAAGCATAAAGTTTAAATCTACTTAGTGGGTGCCGTACTGGTCTCCTAGATAGGTTAAAAAATAACCTGTGTTTAGGAGAAACAGTTCCGATCCCCTTAATAGATGGTGGACTTATGATAGCACGTGTTAAAATGTATCTAATAATCATAACAGCAAACTAAGTTAGGTACTTATAAACAAAAAATACTAAAAATCTTTAAATCTAAAACAATAGCAATTTTGGAAAAGACTTTATAAATAGTAAATAAAAATAATAATAAATGTTGAATAAAGTGGTGTGGTGAGTATATTGTTAGTGTGGTGAGTGTTTCGTTCATGTATGTTGTGTGTGATGCATGTACCTATGTATTTTAGTGATTGAGTGATCACTTCTTTAGGAATTCTTCGGTTTCGTCGTAGTTTAGGTTTAGAAAGAAGGAGCGAACAGTCTTTTTGCATTTAAAGTTTGTTAATCCGTAAATCGAAATTTTTGCGTTAAGTTTATTGTAAAGTGAAGGGCCAAGGTAGAGGGCAAACTTTTTTACAAAAGCTGTGCGTATATGTGGTATTGTGCAGTTAAGGTCTTTGCGGCGTTTGAAGATTTTTTTGAAAGGTGTTCTTCGGTGTTGCAGAAGGACTATGTGTAAAATAAATTGTTGCCTTACATTAAGTACGCTACATGACTGATACAGGTCGATAGTTGGAGTTAGTATCGGTCTGAACGTAGCCACTTTTAGAATAGCTCTGTGTGCGACCTCCAGAGGCTTAAGAATGGTCTTTGCAGCACCACCCCAGCATGAGATACAATATATAAGGATAGACTGACAAAGAGCAAAGTACACGTTTCGGATGATAAAAGGGTTGGCAACATATCGCAGGGTTTTAAACACGTAAATTAACTTTCTTAATCAACCAGAAAGAATGTTATTGAGATTTGAAATTAAGGTTCTTGTCCAAAACAATACCAAGATATTTAACCTGCTCTACCGAGGTTAAGGTAGGACATTGACAATTGTGTTGGACAAGAATGAGCTTTTATAGAGATTGCGGCTGCTGGCTGGGAATTATTGGTAATTGAAAAAGTGATGAACTTAGTTTTGCTGGCATTGAGAGTAAGAGTATGAGAGAAAAGCCACTTCAAGGCAGAATTGAAGCCATCTTGTGCAGTCAGTAACTTGGAGTTCCGACCATGTGTTTGCGGTAAATGTGATGGCAGTATCGTCTGCAAATGAAACTATTGTGGCATTTGGAATTTGGAGATTGCAGAGGTCGTTAATGAACACAAGAAAGAGTGTGGGGCCCAAGATGCTACCCTGGGGTACGCCATACTGAATGTGTAGTTCATCGCTCTTGTAACTCTCTATATTGACTAATTGTGAGCGATCATTAAGATAACTCTTGAAAAGATCAAGTGAGGTAAGGATTCAAAGTAAAAAAATGAAACTATGAAAGTTATAAAACGGCCGAACATTCGGCCAATACTTCGGTTTAACGCGTGTTCCTTCAGTTGCCTGTGTGCCAGGGCCACGATATCCCTTTCGGACAAACTCGCAACGCTGGCAGGCATTGGCCCTAATCGACCCCGTCAATTTGTGCTGACATCTCTTAGAGGCGCGCGTTTTACACAACGCGCCGTCGAATGACGGTACCTTGCCTACTTATTTTACGAACCCTGGAATTTTCTCATAATTACCTATCAAGTCGGTAAGATACAAGCCTAGGTACATATATTTTTTCCTGTTTGACATTTCTTACCTATTTTTCGTAGCCTCTTCTCTTTCACCATGATGCAGACAGCATTTAGCTATTAAACATGTCTACAGTAAAATAATACCAACAAATTCAATAATAATAATATATTTCGCTTCACAAACTTGTATTTACATGATTGATTGCTTACCTAAAATATATTTAGTTATGTTACCAAACAACAATTCAAAAACCATAAATACTTAATAGGTGTACTTATACTGATTTCATGCTACATACAGAGTTTAAAAAAGCTTTGAAAAATAAAAACAAAATCGAAATAATGGTGGAATGCTTACATACGACAACACCTAAGCAAACAGCCAATCTTAATTAATCATTTAAAGCCGTTTTAAACCGGAACACGAGGTGAAATAGTAGATTTTTAACAGCACATAGTACATATTTAACAGTGATACAACAATACTGTATTTACAACGTAGGTAATGAACACTGTAATATCATTTTTACTTATAATTCATGCAGTCAAGTCAACAGCTTACTGAGAAGAGTACCAAATTAATTGGGCAAACAATTGCTCAAACATTGTGTTGGGCTTAGATGTTGGCTCCAAGGTTGAGGGCTGACCTGACTGCACACTACTAACAACTGGCTAGATATATGAGTGTCTACTATAGTCGGCGATGCCTTAGAAGAGCAGGTCTTCGTCGCCTTCATCCAGCAAGTTCGCAGAGTCGGCCAGATCCTGACCGGCAAGCAACATCGCCTGTTTGCGCTGAGGACAAATAATATTATTTATTTATTAAAACTTTATGCACAAGTAAAAAATACACTGTACAAAGGCGGACTTAATGCCTGAGGCATTTTCTACTAGTCAACCTTAGGGTGATGCAGAGACAAAACATGGCAGGTGCAACGTACGGGATAGATAGCTCGGAAATAACTTTAAAGTACAAGCATAAATAAATACAAATACATAGATAGATACATACATACATAATATACCAAAATAAACTTTGTCAGGAGAAATAACGACCGGTAGCGAAGAAAACGACTCCAGCAAATCACCGTTGAGATGTCACGAATGAATTACGGTTATCAATACTACTTTTTCTTCTCTTTCACTGTCCAAAAGTAATTGGTAATCCTACCACCATATAATCTACGTACGTCCAATAATAATATTGCATAGGTCATTTACAAATTCTACGATAGTGAAAATTCGTCTATCACCCTCAGATAACCATTACATATCGTTTTCAAAAATCTATTTCATGTCATGCACGGCCGTATAGGGCTACGTCTGCACTGTGCTCTCTTTGACTGTCCATGCATTACATGTAATACATGGACAGTGAGTGTTCATAGCTGGCGAAATATGGATGCACTATAAACGTCTACCTTTAAGCTCCATTTACACGGTACAAGTTTATTTGCCTGTGACATACCATACATTTTAAGGGCAACTAACTGGTACAGTCTAAACAACACGTACAATATTGTTGCACGATACGGGCAAGTTAGTTGCCGTTCAAAACTGGTATAGGACTAAACAGCATGTACAACAAAATTGCACGTGGAATAAAATCACGTTCAACTCTACAAGTACGAACGAATGAAAGAAGTTAAAAAAAACTTGTGAAGACGTTCAATTAAATTTTAATGATATATTTGTCAGCGACAGGCATACAGGCAATACTTGAATCAATTGTACAAGGACGAGCAACTCTGTGTTAGGACGAGGCAAAACTTGCATGCAATAATCGCCTTGCAAATCTTGCAATAAAAGCCTTGGTGTAAGTTGCATGCAATTTTATTTAACCGCAAAACCTGCATTCAATTATTAAATGCTATTTTATGGAAATCGCACGCGTGTAAACACTTGCATGCAATTCTTGAATGGCAATAAAACTGAACGTGCTTTATGGCATGCGATTATTGCTATTGAAGTTCCAGAAACATGCACCGTGTACATGCGGCTTTATACAACATGTCCCAGAATTAACGCACAACCCTTCTAAAAAAAAATCAGCTGTTCCCTACATTTTGACGAGTTATGAGAACATAATGTAGGGAACAGCTAATATTTTTTTCGCGATTTCGTCGTTTGGTCCCATAGTAAAAGTTGTTCATAGTGATGAGTACAGTGACCCCTTAGGAGGTTGTGCTTTAATTCTGGGACAAGTTGTAGATACTTCTTTTTTTATGTGCCAAGCTGTGAAAAAGACCCCCCGTCAGCGAGTCTTTTAGAAGACAATCACACATCTGTCACAACAGATTCCATAAAAAGGTTTAGCGTAAAAGCATGTTTGCTTATTATCAAGAAGTTTTCATAAATGTGGTCTCATTGAACTAATAAGTGGTGAGGATAAATTGAATTAATCAAGCCTACGATGGTCATACTCGGCCGCCTATTGGTCGCAGCCGGTAGATGGTATGAACCTCAATAACAGATCGATTACCGTCTGCCTGTAGACGTCATGTCCAAACATTATTGTTCATTATCGTCGGCTTATTTCATAGCTGCTTAGTTCATATTCGAGATAAACTACGATAACGTGGCGCGCCCCAATTTATTGTTTCAATGTGTGTAGTCACACCATTGGTTAGGTAATTAAATAAAGGTAAACAAATCGTAAAAAGGATTTTTATCGATGACACTTTCTTGTTTCAAAATACGTTGTAACTTATTATAACCAAAGTAACTTACTATTGTTTTTTTTTTTACGATAGTTTCCTCTTTTATCAATGTATGTTAAACTTTATAATTTATTCCTAAACTACTCTTCGTAGATGTAACTGCTTGAGCACATTTTTTTTGTTAAATTTTAATAATACTATAATATTTTGTAATGTGTCTATTGTAAAGAGCCCAAAAAGACAGGTTCTCTACACGTCAACGAATTATAACGTTGCTAAATTGAAGAGTACAACTGAAGTGACAACTTGAAAAGTATTACGTTTAGTCGGTTACTTGACAGCTCTCTCGTCACGGGTTTTGTTTGTTTACCTTTATGTAACTACCTAAACCAACGGAGTATAGTTGTATATTTTTGTTTGACGGCCATTTCAGTATGCACACATGAGTTTTGAGTCTTGGTGGCGCTTTGTAAATAATTTCACAAATATTTACAATCGTTTGAGTTTTGGAGGGGCAGGCCATGTTCGTAGTTAATCTCTACCTTATAAGGAAGTAAGTTTTAACTTGAGACTGCCTCGTTGGCCTAGTGGCCGCGAACGCTACTGCTGACCATGGGGTCCTGGGTTCGATTCCCAGGTCAGGCAAAGTGTTATAGGGATTTTCCATTAGGAATTTCTCGGTGGATGGCAATAGGCTCGCCCCTATTACGTGGGACTTAATTAAACATAACTGGCGAAATGTGGGTGAACTATAGGTACACCTCTGCCTTACCCTCTGGGATTACAGGCGATGTTATGTGTAGTTTGACAAATTCAAAAAGCAAGAAAGGTTCTCCAAGTATTTACGGTAGCTCGCACAATTGAAGAAGAAAAAAATTTAAGAAGTTCAGAAGTAATGTCAATAAAGAAAGAAAGAAAAAGCATTTATTGGGACTTGCACAGATCACAAATTAAAAAAGCTACAAACTCACCGCTTCAGCCTTGTCCTTGATGATCTTCTTCTTGTCCTGGATCTTCTTCAGCCGGTAGAACTCCTCGCGCTCCAACTCGTCCAACTCAGAGATGATGTACGCCAGAGTACGCTCCAATCGGGGGATGATTACTGGAATACATTTTGAGTTATTAATTTTTCACCGATTTTTATTAGGGCATAAAGTGAACATTATTTAGGTGTGATCCACAGTTCTGCATTTGCTGAGACAGATTTTCATGACGGCCATACATGATGCATAGATTATGCTACCAGTTTAAAAGTCCACAAGGATTACGCGCGCGATTTTCAACGTTCCATAAGTGCCCATGTAGGTTTATTTATTGTTAATTTAAAAATGAATATGCTAAACAGTGCATAATTAATTAATAATAATAACATTCTACAAGACTAAATAAAATTTTAAATATTTATTTTATTTTATTGTAATTTATAATATTAATAATGTAAATCGTGCAATATATAATATAATAAAAAAATATTTAAGTACATATAACTTGAAACCAACTATACAAATATATAAATACTTATATAAAATATAAATACCATAAAAGCAAATGATACTATTTTAATGATACAATTTTAATTTTAATTTTTTTTTTTTTCTTAGCAAAAAGCGCCTTCATCCTTTCTCCTATTAAAAAATAACTGCTGTGACCGACAGGGTCTATAATTGATTCTATGTTTTAACATACCAACTGTTTTGCTGTTGTGCTGTTGTTGACACATTAAGGAATGCAATAAAGTATTGAGTATGTGAAATAAAATATTTTGTTTTTTGATGTGAAACATTGATGGCTTCTACAGACCGGTGCGACTCGCGACGCGACACAAAGGCACCGCTCGTCGCGCAACACGCGGGGCTTTTGTGTCGCGCCGGTCTGTAGAAGCCTTTATAGGCGCACGTGAAACCGATAACTGGCGGGGCGACGCATGCCGCGGGGCGATCGGCGGCCTCGCCACTATAGGTACAGTCTATAATATGTAGTAGTGTGTAAATTTGTGTGTAGTGCGATGTTTCACATCTGGCAGTCGTCCCGTGTGGCATTTTTTTTTTTAATTGTTTTTCTTAATACCAAGGTCTGAGGGTCAAACGCGATTTAAATATACTTAGTAAAATAAAAAAATATATATATACTATTTGCCTTTTACCTTTACTAGATATTTATTACAATTTCACTTATTAATGTATTAGAGTAATTACGGTAACTAATTAGAAAGACCACTAATCGTATTTATTAGGATAATAATTTTAAAAAGTTTCCCCAACAGAATAAAATGAATAATGAACTCACGCGTGATAATGCAAGAAATTGAAATTGTTAAATCGTCCTGTATGTAGCCTAATGTAATTTAATGTTAATTTTACCATAACCTTATATTCTTGTTACCCTTAACTACAAAATAAGAGTGATGTTTCTTGATTTGAAAACACATAGACTATTCTAGTTACATACCAACTTTGGTTCTAAGATACCTTATCAGTATAGTTGAAACCACACAATATTTTCTTATCTGTTAGATATGCATTTTTACAAATATTAAAAATCAATAAACTCAATCAATCATGTGCATCAACATTGAAGTAAGTAACCCAAACATACTTTAGAAAAACTTAGAACATCAAAAAAATTCAAAATACAACCAAATTGAGAACCTCTTCATTTTTATTATGAAGTCTGCTATAAGAGCAACTCAATACATGCTTTGCAATCAAAATAAGAATAAACTACAAGACATATTTAAGTGGACAAGGTAGGTATTATATATGGATCTTAGCAAGTGAAACTCTATTTTAATCATTTTTACATCACTTTACTCATTTTAAACAAAACCCAAGAAGTGTCATGTTTTTCCTCGGAAGCTGGGTACAAAAGGAGATTTTTTTTGTATGTATTTTACTTTAAATTACTTATTACAACCACATTCAAGATTTTTTTAATTTCCCTTTTTAAATACAGTGATTGCTACATCACATGTAAACTAATACTTAACACAGTAAAAATCAATCAGCTGTTCACCATTATTATACCACAGTGAAAAACTTGTTTCATAAATTCATTACTTACTTGTTCTGTAGCTTGAAACCTTTGCAATAAAGCCTTTTTTTCCTAAACCACACATCATCACAGGCACTAACAGCCTAAAGTAAACCTCAAAAATTGCATTAGAAACCAATGATCTCCAACTCACCGTGCTCAATAGCGTTGACACGCCTGTTGGTAACCTTGATGACCTCATCAAGGGTCACAAATGACGTCTGCAGGGAAGCCAACTCAACCAGCAGCTTGACAGCACTCTGGAAGTTCTTCTTGAGCTTGGTCAGCTGCTGACCTCCTCTGGCCAGACCAGCTAACTCGTATGTATCAGTGCCGTCCGTGTAAGACTCGAAGATTGGGAGTGTCACACCTTGAATCAGAGAATAAGATGTAAATTATAAATTAATGGTGAATTAGTTAGTTGAGATTTTTCTACAGATATATTAATTCATGTTTTACTTTTGCTTATGTTTTCTGCATGAAAATTATCAAATGATAGATCAAATCAAAAGGAAAAAGAAATATTATTTCTTGAGGGACAATCTAATTAGAAACAAGTGTTAAGATAATAGCATTATAGGCCATAATATGGCAGTGGAAAGCAATAAACGGATATGATTTTTAAATGAGTACCTAGTAGTATGTAATGTATAGTAATATTATATTATTAAGATGAACAGTAAAATATAATGATAAAATGCAAACAAATTAATAAACTAATTCTATTTGAGAATGGAACTTAATGGTTCATTTGAGAGTTTCACAAGCTTCATTTCACTTTGCTACATTAAATTGACTATGTTACATAAACTAAATAGATTGAAGCATAGAAAACAAAATGAATAAATACAGTGATTGCTACATCACATGTAAACTAATAACACAGTAAAAATCAATCAGCTGTTCACCATTATTATATCACAGATCTGAAAAACTTGTTTCATAAATTCATTACTTCAACTGTAGCTTGGAACTTCTGCAATAAAGCCTTTTTTTTATGTCAAGGGTTCAAAATTTAGGTCAAGGGAAAAACAACATGTAGTACTGGCTGGTTTCCAAATTCAAACAGCATTCTTTTACCCACCAGCAACATTGTCTTTCTTTGAGCGAATCTTGATCTGGGCCTTGGTAACGTTTTGCAGAACCACCTGATTGAAGTCTCCAGTTGTGAACTTTGCTTCAGCCAATGAGAACGCTGCTTCCTTCATCACCTCACCCATAAGGGTTTTTGTCTGTAAATGGCATAAGATTCAAATTAATTATGTTTAGTTTCTTGTTGAAGCAAAACCTAGAACTTTATTATTTATCAATTCAATCAAAGGAGGTCACCATAGTTCCATAGAAAATTATACTGTGCAGTACAATGATCTTATATCAACAAAAAAAATATTATTTCATCTGAATTTATAATGAATAGGTACTGATTCTTGTTTTCAAGATTTAATCACTAAAGCAGTCAGCAAAAAAGTTAATTCGCTTACCTCAATAATTTTGCTGAGAATCATACGGAATCTCACTTGGAGGGCGTCTGCCTTCTTTTTCAGGAGACCATGGCCTTTCTGTGCACCCGCCAGACGTGCTTTTATCAACATCTGAGCACTACAACCAGGACAAATTACATCGTGAGCCAGGCGTAAATGGAACGCAAAAGTTAACAAAATTATAAATTAACTAAACAACATTATTAAAAACATAACTTACCCCCGAGAAGGGAAAATCGCTAATCTATCTTTTCCAGACATCTTGATTTAGGAAAATATTTGGCGTTTTATCCCTTTTCAGGACTTTTTTACTCCCAAACCTAAATCACCTGATGACAGAAGACAAGTGATAAAAATTGTCTATGAAAGGTCTTGTGATCTCGCTCAATGAAAATGTGAAAATGACTGGAGTCGATTTTTGTAAACTAAACAATTTAATCGATTTCGTCAAAGAGTAAAAAGTTTTTAATGTAAATAAATCTTGTAAAATAGTAGAATAGAAACCTCGAAGTAACTAATTTAGTTTTAATTCAACTCAACTAGGACAGGCTATCCATTAAAAGTTGCCTTTAGTTTATAACCTGCTCGCTCAGTTTAAAATTCAATTACAAACGGATGGTTTAATTATAATGCACAAAGACGAAGACGAAACGCGGGGACCCGAGCGAATTTTGACACCTTACTCCTTGTGATGATATTTATACGGAAAATATTCGAAAGAGGTTGCCGATTCCGCTGAACCTCTCTGTTGCTTACGCCAACGCCTGAAACATTATGACAATAATACTTCTGTCTTAACAACCAACGCTTGTACCCTCAGAACGTACTATAATTATGTGATCGAAGCTCAGAACTTATTTCCTGCTGAGCTTGTACCTTATTGCCATGCGACACCCTGTGGACACCCAAGAAAGCAAGAATCGTCAAAAAAAGAAACAAAACGTCAAAAACCTGTCCCAGTGTCAGTCTGACGTAATAGTGTTCTGTGGTCTGACGTCTGTGTCACAGTGTCAGACGTCAGTCAAAAACAAAACATCGAAAACTAGAAAATGCCATCAGGCGCTGGGAATTTTAATTTTTGTTTTTAATTATGCAAGTTTACGTGTGTTTGTCATGAACGCATTCCAACTTCTTAAAATACCAGACTTCGTAGAAGAGCTTCGTAATTCCTGCGGAATTCTTATTAGGATCCTTTAAAACATAAATTACAATGGACGACACAAGCTCAACAAGTTTGTGTAGGGTATGTCTGCAGGATGGGGCCACACTACCAATATTTGAGCAGTTAGAAATAGGAGACAATATACACTCAAAACTAGCTTCCTGTTTACAATGTGAAAAAGTTTGTATTTGAGTCATTTATTTGTAACCCAGAAATGGTATCTCTTTTTACTAATAGGCGCTCTTATTGTAAATTGCAGATAGAAGACATCACAGGATTACCACGTCATATATGTACAATGTGCAATAATACATTAGAAACTTTATGCAATTTTATTAATAAGTTTAGGGAGTCTTGTAAAGTATTAGAAAACGGTTTGTTGATTGTGAAAAAAGAAGATTACAACTATGATAACAATGACCTTATGACCGAAGTAGAAATAGATATAAAAACGATAAAGGCAGAATCAAATGACCACTCTGATGATGGCTTCGATGATTATGAAGACTTGTTACCATTAAAAATAAACAAGGAAGAGAAAGTTAAAAAGGAACCCAAACGACTCAAACCCATTAAGACAGAACAGAGAACTCAAAAAACCAAATCGCGACCTGGCAACATAACAAACAAGATAGCATCTTCTATATTAGAAGGAACCTTTGCATGGAATGGAGATAGATGGTGGTAATATTATTGATTTATCATTACTTTTATTGGGGGCTTGTGGCTAAGTAATAACAGCCACATGGATTGACCAATCAGCTTAAGCTACGCTTGCCATTGTTGGTCCATGAATGGGTGACCATCTTTACATACCAAGATCCCTCTGTGCCTCGTATTGCACGTAAAGTCGTTGGTCCAGGCTGTCATTTGTGGGTGTCATCAGAAGCCCAAAAGTCTGACAACCAGTCTTACCAAGGGGTATTGTATACCCAGTAACTGGGTTGTCGAGGTCAGCTAGGCAGTTGCTTCATGTAAAATACTGGTATTGAGCTGCATCCGGTTATACTGGAAGCCGACCCCAACATACTTGGGAAAAAGCTGGGCAGATGATGATCATTACTTTTATTGCTCTGTGTGATAGCTATTTACAAGGTGAATGACTAACTACAATATGTAACAAAAACCCTGTTGTTCCTTCTACCAACATTAAGTCATTTGTAAAAACTGTGAACAAAAATAATTAAAATAAATATTTAATTATTAATATTTGTTAACTATGTTTAACTGATTTCTAACCTCTTTCATTCTTTGATTTTGACTTCTCCACTAGCCAATACTTATTTTTTTTTAATTATAATTCAACCAATGTTGTGCTTGTAGGTAAATGTATACGTCCCTAAAAGGGACAACAGGGTTTTTGTTACATACTGTATAAAGAAAAGTTATTTGTTTTCTCATGACGTGAGTTTCCAAAGATTTCTTATAAGTTTACCAGTCTAGAAATTATTTTGCACAATACAATACTAAAAAATATGTTTTTTTTTCATTACAGCATGAAAATTGGGCAAACAACCTTAAGAAAAGTAGGCTTTGATGATATGAAAGAATTAAAACCAAGACCACAGACAAAAATCAAAGTACCAAATGTTAAGCAAAATACTACAGAGAAACTATGTGACCTTTGTGGAGATGTGTTTCAAAGCAATGATAAACTTAAAATTCACAAGAAAAAAGTACATTTTAAGAATCCTGTAAAATGTCCAAAATGTCCACGAATTTGTGTCTCAGATTATTATTTAAATAGACATATAAAGAGAAAGCATGAGGTTCACAGAGAATTCATTTGCTCATCATGTGGCCAAGGCTTTGCTTTTAAAGGAGAGCTAACGAGTCACTTCAAAAACGTACATGACAAACTAGCTCGTCCTAAGAAGGTCTTTTCATGCAAATTCTGTGATAAAACATATAAATGTACAAAGTCTGTTATTATTCATGAGAGATCTGTTCATACAGGTAAAGTATTTAATTTGTTTTATATTTTGGTAATAACAAATGTTGCAATATAAGAAGTCACAATATTTTAAATCATGATTAACCCTTCGCATGCTGGAATGTGGATCCACATGAGACACAATGGCTTTTTAATTGTTACTGTAATTACCATTGTTACATTAATTATTTAAATGAGTTTTTAAAGACATGGTAATTAGAATTGAGTATAAGAACTGTACTACATAGTATGAAACCTGTCATATTTCTGTAAGTAAAATCCAAACCCTCAGTCAGTCAAAGAACATATTATTTATGAATTTTCGAACAGTTCAATTGTTTAATAATTCAGCAGAACCTTTATATAAACCTATAGACCTATATTTAAACGAATGGTTAGACAGAGTGCAACGTTTAATAAAATCGTAGCAAAGTCAAAATTGTACATTGAATATTTTTGAAAAAAGTTATTGCTACGAGGTCTGGGATCGATTCTAATGCCGAAAATATAGTTTTTAGAATTTTTGTCTGTTTGTCTGAATGTATGTTCCATTATCACGCAAATTCTACCAGATAGATTCTGTTCAAATTGTTGCATAGATATTCCGTATAAATATTTCTGGTCAATAGGTAGGGTTTATAATATCACGCTATTTGCTGTGGGGGATGACCAATATTGCATTATCTTTTTATTCCTCTATAGTTTTCAGAAAATTGTAAAAAACCGGCCAAGTGCGAGTCGGACTCGCGCACGAAGGGTTCCGTACCATTATCTATAAAAAAAGGTAAAAATATCACGTTTGTTGTGGGAGCCCCCGTTAAATATTTCTATTATCCTGTTTTTTAGTATTTGTTGTTATAGCGGCAACAGAAATACATCATCTGTGAAAATTTCAACTGTCTAACCATCACGGTTCATGAGATACAGCCTGGTGACAGACGGACAGTCAGACAGACGGCGGAGCCTTAATAATAGGGTTCCCGTTTTACTCTTTGGGTACGGAACCCTATAAACACGAGCCAAACGGTTAGAACATTGCAGATAGTTACAGATTTAATCGTCACGCTATGTCTTTAAGGGGCTAAGCTGTCAATCATCATGACATAAACAGAGTGGATTTGTGAGATGGGGCTGTAACCCTACCTAGTTAGAGCTCTAAAAAACTCAAGCTTCTTAGTCAACGCAATAAAAACCAAGTGCCGGGACCACGCACAATGAAGGTACCGTAGTTGGGATGAATTTATCCCAAAAACAAACTTAACATTGTAGTTGAAAAACATGTTCTCCCATACATAGATATACACCCCGGTGAATTTTACAACTGGAAATGTATGTTTGTAATTGTTTTTTTTTTTAACATGTGATTGTGAATTTGTGACCAACCAGTTGATGCCCAAAAAGGCTCGACTGGCTGTTCACAATAATGTACTTGGTGCCCACGCTTATGTATGGAAGAAGGAATGTTGGGTGTGGCAAAAGATGCCTGAAAGTAGAATAAATGCTGTGGAAATTTATTACTTGCGATACATGTGTGGCGTGGCTATGAATGATAGGCTAAAAAATTATGTGATAAGGCAACGGTCCGGTTTAAAAGATGTAGTGACCAAAATTGAACAGAGTAGGTATGCTTAGATGGTTTGGTCATGTTGAGCGGATGAATGAAAGGAGACTAACAAAAGGTATTTACAAGGCAAATGTGAGTGAAAAATGCCCTAGGAGGACATATTCATATACCTTATTGGTGATGTTCTTCAGAAAGGTCAGGTGCGTAGTACTCGCAACCGGCGTGAGTGTGTGACCAGTACCCCGAGTGTAAGTTTACAAGTGAGGAAACGTAACTAGCGCGTTCACTCGTATACTCTTAGCATTATGATCTATCGGTCAAATTTTAACGCAAACGAAATAGTTACGTTTACTCTCTTGCAAACTTACACTTGGGGTACAGATGTGTGAACATAAACGGAGTAAAATGTAAGGAGCGTAGCAGGTGGCGTTCTATAGTTTCTGCTTACCCCCATTGAAAGAATGTATGAGTTTATGTATGTATGTTTTATAAAAATAACATAGCATCACGTCTGTATTCCTCGAAGGAAAGGGTAGGCAGAGGTGTACCTACCTGTAATACACCCATATTATATTTCGCCAGTTGTTAAGTTCCATGGAATAGGGGGCGAGCCTATTGCCATTAACCGGGCACAAATCCAAACTTCGGACTGTTAATGAGAAATTCCAGATGGAAAACCCAATAACACTTTGGTTGACCCGGGAATCGAACCCAGGACCTCATGCTCAACAGTAGCTCTTGCGACCACTAGACCACCGAGGCAGTTTTTTAGGGTTCCGTACCCAAAGGGTAAAACGGGAACCCTATTACTAAGGCTCCGCCGCCGCCGCGCCGTCTGTTTGTCTGTCTGTCTGTCCGTCTGTCACCAGGCTGTATCTCATGAACCGTGATAGTTGAAATTTTTCAGATGATGTATTTCTGTTGCCGTTATAACAACAAATACTAAAAAACATAATTAAATAAATATTTAAAGGGGCTCCCATACAACAAACGTCACTTTTTTTTTGCACGTTTTTGCTCTATATTGATAACGGTCACAGGTAGACGCTTGAAATATTCACAGAATATTTAGTTAAATATTCACTTTAAAAATAAATAATACGTATTTATTTCTAAAGTGAATATATACATACAATAAACGTGTTTTTTTGCCATTTTTATAGATAATGGTACGGAACCCTTCGTGCGTGAGACCGACTCGCACTTGGCCGGTTTTTTATAAACATATAACTGTTATTTTAGTATATTGTGGTGTCTTATGACTTCCATGCGAACGAAGTCGCGGGCGGAAGCTAGTTAATAATATGTAAGGATGCTTGATTTCAGGTCTAAGGCCAGCAGAGTGTTCTGTCTGTAACACAAGTTTCTATCATGAGGATTACCTAAAGGAACACATGCGGTTGCATACGGGGGAAACACCATTCAAATGTCCCATTTGTGGAAGAGGATACGCCCAAAGAGGTAACATGAAGAGTCATCTCCGCATCCACAGGATATCTGAACTTGATGCCATCACATTGAGTAAAATGAGACCGAATTACCTAAAACTACTGAAAGTATGAAGTTGTTATGTCAAAGATATTGTTTTGTTAAGTCATTGTAGTTTCTGGGATGAATGACTTCAAGCTATTGAGTCCATTTTGTCAATTTTTGTCAGAGCTTATTTACTGTCAATGGAAAGATGTATGTAGTCATGAGAAGTGAATACAGGGTCAAATTAAATTAGCAAGCGAAACTCCGCAGACGTGATGGATATCGATAGCTAAACACGAAAAAATAAAGGATTTGATATTTTTTTTCAGGCTAACAACCTTTGGTAGTGTTGTTACTAGAAGTACGAATTCTGTTTATTTTTTTATTTTATCGTGTTCAGTTATTGATAACCAAGAGTCTGTGAAGTTTACTCAAAAAAACTGAATATTTCAACTGACTACACTACCGGCGGTTGACGACCCCAAAAAAAACTCCTCAAATTAATTTCTTTTTTGTTTTATTATAATTATTTAGATATCGATACCCATCACGTCTGCGGAGTTTCGCTAGCTAATTTAATTTGACCCTGTATAAGAGCCCGATCACACGTGGATGGGCGCTATTTTTTATAAAAACGAATTGCTTATTCACACGGACCATATATTTTGACTGTTGAAATCAACCATGTGAGCAATGCAAACACTACCCACAATGTAACAAGAAGTTTAGCGACACTATTCTCGCGTAACCACTGCTGCATATTTTGTGGTGTGGTTGTGGTACGTGTGACGGGGCCATAGTTTATATTATTATAAATTTGCGGACCATAACAATTACTTTGGTTTAAAAGTTGTTTTAGCGTTTATGTTGAGTATTTCACTCTATATTCTACACTATACTCCGTTGGTTTAAGTAGTTAAATAAAGGTAAACAAAAAAACCACGTCAGAGAGCTGTCAAATAATCGCGGCACAGCGGACGGAGCTCCGGCAGGATCTCATGGCGACATGGAAAGTGCGATTGTCGCAACCCAGTGCTGGGCACGCCACAATTGCGGCGGTAAGTCCCCTCTTTGAGGAGTGGCTAGAGAGGCGCCACGGCGTCCTCACCTTCCGCCTGACGCAGGTCCTCACCGGACATGGTTGTTTCGGGAGGTTCCTGTTCAGGATAAAGCGGGAGGAAACGCCCGGGTGTCACCACTGTGTGGATCGCCCGGAGGACACGGTGGAGCATACGGTGGAGGTCTGCCCTGCTTGGGCGGAGCACCGCCGTGTCCTCACGGAGGCGATCGGCGGCGACGATCTCTCGCGTCCGGCCCTGGTTCAGGCCATGGTTCGGAGCGAGAGTGCATGGGAGGCCGTCACCTCCTTCTGCGAAACAGTAATGCTCGCGAAGGAGGAGGCGGAGCGCATGAGGGTGAGGCAGGGTGCCCGCCCTTCCGCCCTAAGTCGCCACCGTAGGCGCGGGCTTGCGGACGGTGAGCGATGGGTAGCTCGCCGTCCGATAAGGACCAGGCCCGGGTCGACGGCGCGTTGTGTTCCACGCGCGCCTCAAAGAGACGTCAGCACCAATTGACGGGGTCCGAAAGGGCCAATGCCTGCCAGGGTTACGAGCCTGTCCGAAAGGGATATCGTGGCTCTGGCACACAGGCATCTGAAGGAACACGGTGGGTTTTAGTCAGTAAAAGTCTGACACTCCCTCTCGCTCCGCCCAGAGCGGGAGAAGTTATTTGATGATTTCCCACCAAAAAAAAAAAAAAAAAAAAAGAGAGCTGTCAAATAACCGACTAAACGTAATAAGTACTTCTTCCTGTTAACATGTTACGTAACAGTTGTACTCTTCAATTTAGCAACGTTATAATTCGTTGACGTTTATAGAACCTGTCTTTTTTGTTTCTTTACAATAGACAGAATAGTATAGCATTATTATAAATTTAGCAAAAAATATTGTGCTCAAGCATTAACATCTACGAAGAGTAGTTTTTAACATACATAATAATACTACTCTTCGTAGAGTAAGATTAACATGCATTAATAAAAGAGGAAACTATCGTAAAAATTAAAATAATTAATTTGGTTATAATAAGTTACAAAGTATTTTTAAACAAGAAAGTGGCATCTATAAAAATCCCTTTTACTATTTGTTTACCTAAACTAATGGAGTGTAGGTGAATTTTTGGTTCAAGAGTTAGGGCACGATTATTTGACACGAATGTCTTCATGGTGACTTCTTTCGACGGCACGCGCTATCATAAAAATCGAGTCTTTTTATAGCAAAATTTTAAATTAAATGAGCGGAAATGGAAACGGAATGGAAGTGCATCCCGGCAAATTGAATTTGATGACACGGCGAGGCTATCGCCTCGATTTCTCGCCCATGTAGATGGCGCCTTAGTGGTCATAATGTGACGACCATGCCGTTAGTTATAAGCAAAGATTTTTAACTTTATTGCCCAAATAATAGAGTTCACACTATTGGTGAACATAAGAAGTTGCGTTTTCTAACTGAAGTCCTAAGGATCGAATTGTTCAGTAGCCATAGTAAATGCAGCATTTCTGCTACAGTTGTTATTTATTTAATATGTTGGTTGTCAAAAGTTATATTTATAAAATCTCTTTCACACAAAAAATTGTTATGGTTTTAGAGAATGTACCGGTTTGAGGGTGCTACTACATTTTAATAAGAAGATGGTTATTTAAAAATATGTTTATTGTTCCAAAATATGTGCCTAATTATTTTTAAAATAGTTTATTCATATTAAATTTGTTAACACCTAATTAATGTTGCACCTAAATATTATTTACAAGTTGTTAGCATTATTTAAAATGGTTTTGAAACCTTGAATAATGTTTCTACTTTAGAAAATACTTTTTTTTATATCATAAGCATGCAATGGGGTTGTTTTCTGTTAAATTTTAGAAAATAATAAGAAAGAAAAGTCTGTTTTAATTTTTTTTTAATATAATTCATATTACAATATTTAGTTTTCTTTTTCGTAACAAACACAAATAAAATATTTTTGTGTGACCTAACAACAATTAAAGGACATTGTGATAACGTAGGGCGCCAGCACTTCTGGTCCTGTCTGATAACCTGAAAATTAAGAAACATTTGTTTAAAGTAGAATGAATTATTAGATACTAGCTTTTCCGCGCCTGACCTGCGTAGAGACCATAATTATCCCACGGGCAGTGTTGGATTTTGTATGATAATTATCGTATTTGTGCGATTATTTGTCATAAAGTACGATATACTATCCACAATCTCATTTACTTAACTAGTTAAGTGATAATTTACCCCTTTATTTATAATCGCTGCTTATTTATGTAATAATTAGCGACTGTTTAACCATACATTTTTGACGTTTAAACGTCTCGTAACTTAATCGTTGTGTAGAAAAAAGTCGGATGATAAAATTGTGTCCTTTATATTTTCTTGGTTCCTCTATTTATGCTTTCTTTATAGTGTTATACTGGGAGAAATTACCGTGTCTGACTTCGTTTTTCCAAGACGTACGATATTTTATTATAAATACTTAATATATTTTGACGAAACGTACGATATTTTTGTATCTGTCCGATTCCAACACTGCCCACGGGATTTTAATACCTAAAAGTATCCTATTTGAATCACAATCCGGGAGTTTTGAAGGATATTGCTAATGAATTGCTTCATAGATTAAAAAAAAAGCTTGAATAAAAGTCGTCTCAACAACGTAAATAACGCAATGGACGTGTGTGAACTGTCAAAATTAAACGCATTGCGATCAAAATGGTCATTTTATGTGTGTTAGGCTGCGTTCGGACGTAATCAAAAAACGCCCTTGATCACAGGCAATAAGGCACTAGCCGAAGCGCGGGCATTAGGCGGACGCGGAGCGAGCGCGGGTCGACTTCGAGAAATGCAATTTGAGATCTATTGATGTCATAAGACTCAAATTATATACAACAAATTTCAAAGCGAGCGGGCCGGGAACGAGGTGGACGCGGAGCGGGCGCGTGTCTTCTAAACGCAGCCTTAATCTGTTGCCCTACAGGTCCTGGTCTACCTGTGTGCCAAATTTCATCGAAATCCGTTAAGACCAGGCAGTCTAAATCAAATTTCCACGCAAGCTCCGCCCTATTCTCCCCACCACTCCGTTATGTGCGCTAACACATCAGTAATAAAGTTGAATACCGCGTGCGCTATTTGATCGTGTTCGAGCACGAAACTAAATAAAGTCTCAATTGTTATTTCGTTTATAACTAAAGTAATAATTGATCTAGAGAAAAATTATCTGGTGTGTGGATAATCCTATCCTACTAATATTATAAACGCGAAAGTTTGTAAGTATGTATGGATGGATGTTTTTTACTCTTTCACGTAAAACGGCTGGACCAATTTTGATAATATTTTGTATCGAGGTAGCTGACACCCTGGATTAACATATAGGCTACTTTTTATCCCTATATTCCCACGGGATCGAGACTTACGCGGGTGAACCCGCGGGGCGCAGCTAGTTAACTATATTTTCTTGCCGTGTATATTTATTTTAGACATAAAAGCCGAACAATCTTGTTTGTTTTTATAATTATCCATAAAAAAAGACATGATTTTCAAATAAAAAATGTATAGAGCGAAAATATTACAATTACTTAACTGTCTCAACATGGAAAGAAAAAGATCACTTAGATCATCTACTTAAGTTTAATTTTGATGGTATGTGTGACTGTTTCAGAATATTCATGCAAATTAACATAAAAATACATACACGAATTTATAATATTAAATATGGATTAATTAAGAATATGAATAATTTACGGGTACAGTACTTACTCTTTCAATGATGACGATATCTCTTTAAAACACTTCAGTTTCTCCTCTTCAATACTTGTCAAATAGTTAATTTTGTTCATCTCTATTTCTTTCAGTCTTAATTCTTCTCCTTTCAGTTTCAACTCTAGTGCTCTAAGTCTTAACTCTTCAGTCTTCTGCTGAACTCTTTCTTTTTCAATTTTTAATGTCGTTCTCACTTTATATTCTTCTAATGAAACCTTTCTTTTCTTGAATACTTTTTCTGAAACTGTTTGAAAGCTCATTGTTTAGCTATTTGAGGCAAGCTCAAACAATACCGTTATTTGTGGTCTATTTCAGTGCCTATGGATAAGTTCTGAATAAAAATATCTTGAAAGAGATGGTTTTAATTCACTGGTGTGTTGTGCTATATATCAGGGATCCTCACACACTGACATATTACTGTTTAAATTTTATGAAATTCGTCTAATGTTTGTAAATATGTGAGGACCACATGTATCTATCACATAATTAATTTTCAATTCAATTTATTCAGTAACAATTTACATTGCGTTCGAATATAATACAGCATGAAACATATGTATTAGATGTACAAATAAAAAATAAACAAATAAAAGTTCAAACAAACCAAACATGCAACTCAATTTAAATGAGAAAATATTATAAAAATTGTAAAATACCATTCTAACATAAATTATAAAACCATATTAAGTCAATTAAAAGCAAATTAAACAAAACAATAATCAATAAGTAAAAGACATAAAACCATAATATGTCAATCAAATTAAACATTAAAAAATAAGCAATAAATAAAACACATAAAACCGTCTCATGTCAATCAATTAAAAGCAAATTAAACAAAACAAAAAACGATAATCAATAAATAAAAGTCATACATGAACACAATGAGGAGCAGTGGTAACGGCCCCGACTTACGAGTCATAGGTCGTGGGTTCGAACCCAGGCAGGCGCTTTACTTTGTGTAAATAATTTCATCACCACTGCTCTCAAAACGGTGAAGGAAAACATCGTGAGGAAACCGGCATGTCCTAGAACCAACAATTCAAAGACATGTGACATCTACCAACCCGCACTGGGCCCGCGTGGTAGATTACAGCCCAGTCCCTCTCGATAAGAGGAGGCCTGTGTCCCAGCAGTGGGAACATTATAGGCTGATTATGCTTATGCTATGAACACAATATAACACCATAGACAATCAATGACATGTCAAGTTAAGAGCACTCTCTATTATATCTAGAAGATATTATAAATCATCCAATGAGTAGTGACATTTTTCTAACAGGAATGCCTTGAGTCGTGCCTTGAATGAGCCTGTATACAGTATGCTTTTTAACTCAAGCGGTAATTTGTTAAATATTTTAACTGCCTGATACTGTGGGCTATGTTTAATTATTCCAAAAGCCGGGATGATTTTGTTACCAAAGTCTTTTCTACGCGTGTTTTCCCTTACCAGCCTATTCTCGTCTGTTTCGTAGTCATATATATATTTTTTAAAGTTATTTAACAGTACTATTACGTAAAGGCCTGGTACTGTGAGAATACCAAGTTCTTTAAAATATAGTCGGCATGTATCACGTTGAGAAATGTGGACAATAGTTCGGATCGCTCTTTTTTGGAGAATGAATGCCCTGTGCCAGTTATACTGGTAGCTGTTTCCCCAAAACTGTATGCTGTACCTCAGTTTGGACTCAATCAGCGCAAAGTATACCATTTTTAAATGTTCTATGGTCACTTCATCCCTAAGAGTTCTTAAAGCATAGCAAGCAGATGATATAGATGAATCCAATGCTGCTAATTCTTTTTTCCAATTTAACAATTCATCAATAAAAATTCCTAAAAACTTGACTTCCCTGACCAGCTCAATTTTATCTTCATTTAATTTAGGAAAATATTATCATTATTACGCGCAGTAGTTTTAAATAACATAATGTTAGTTTTAGTCGTGTTTAGCATAAGCATATTCGCACTAAACCATGTATGAAAGGCCTGTAGAGCTGCATTCACCTTAACAGTATGAATGTCATTAGCTGCAACTATGGCATTTCTCCGCAAACACCACATGTTGTAAAAGTATACGTATGAAATTGATTAGGTCATTTGTGAATAATATATATAACAAAGGGCCTAAAATTGATCCTTGAGCCACACCGGCTGTAATATTTAACATAGATGACCTGTAGTTGTTTTGATACCCGTTTTGTTGTGTAGAATCAAGTTCAACAAACATTTTTCTATTTTTAAGGTATGAAGAGAAGAGTCGTAAGGCCTCTTACGCCATAGTGCTCCATTTTTGTGATAAGTAGTTTATGGTCAATAGTGTCGAAAGCCGCGCTCAAATCCAAATAAATACCAGCTACCCTCAATTTACAATTTATTTTATTAACTACATCATTCAGTAACTTGTAAATGGCATCTCCTGTACCTACATTCTTCTGGTATCCAAATTGTCTTGGAATAATTACCTTATTCAAATTAAGATGTCTACTTTAATACTTTTTCGAAAATTTTAGCCAAAGTGGGCAACAAAGAAATAGGCCTGTAGTTTGCCGGATCAGTTTTTATACCCTTTTTATGAATTGGGGCGATCTTAGCAATTTTTAGTTGTTCCGGGAAAATGCCTTCCAAAATGCACTTATTATAAAAAGTCGAGAGTGGCTCAGATAAAATTGGTAAATTGTCTTTAATTACTGCCTTGCCTGCTACTGTCTTTAATTTTTATTCATCATAGCCGATTTCTTATTTTGCATGCGAAACACGATTTTTTAAATTTCATTCGGAGAAGTAAGTGAGATATCCATATCGTTTTCCACTCTTGCCGTGCTTTGCTGAAGAAAAACGACAGCATCATGACCATCATTACCAGGCATGATGCACTTGTGATCAAATTGCTTTAGTAGAATGTCAGCTACTTCCTCTGGGTTATCTATTATTTGGTTATTTATTTTAAGTCGAATTTCCGCCCGCCTTGCTTTAACCCTATTTGTACTCTTATTTATAACTTTCCAAATTTCCCTACTTGAATTTTTTGATTGATTAATTTTTTCACTGACTGTAAGTTTCTTTGCATTCGAAATTACCCTTCTAAAAATTCTTACATAGTTGTTTTTGTACTTAAGGACACTAGCGTCAAGTTTATTTCCACTAGAGCATAAAAGTCTTTTCATCTTACTCGATGTTTTCACACCTCTTGTGACCCACTTGAATTGAAAATTACGTCTTAATTTAATTTTTAGTTCGTTTTCTAAAACTGTACTGAAATACCTTACCAAAAGTCTTCAAAAATGTGTTGATTCCCATAGCACTCCAGTTGTGTTCAAGAACTCGTTGTCCAAAATTTACAACATTCTTATAATTAAAAACTCTTTTATTTATAGTAATATGATTGTTATTATCAAAGTTATCAATAACATTTTCCAAAGCAAATTCACCCTTCAATTCATCTGTCATTGCTTCATTTTTAAGTCTTTTTACCTATTGTGATGTAGCAATTTTATTGTAGGTGCATCGTCTTCACAGTTATTTATTTAATGTACTTATACAAAATATTATAAAACATTTTAAATGAGTAATGGTGGAGTTTCTTGCCCATATTCTTATCCATACGAAACTACCTTGTGGAAGGGGCGACTAGAATCACTTATTTAAAAATTTCCTGTAAATTTTGACACTCAAAAGTGCTTTGTAAGTACCTACCTATTTGAAATAAATGATTTTAGCATTGATGTATAATATATCAATGGATTTTATTTTGACTTTCATGGTGAAGCATGATGATTAAAATACAAAGTCAAAGCCTTTATAGGTTTTATCCTTTTTTCAATTAAACCATTTACAAGTACTTTTAAATCAGTCAGAAAGTATGGAAGCTCATTTCAAAGTGTTACTCACGTAACGCTTGTATTTTTTTTTTTACAATATCTCAGGGTATGATGATATCAATATTGAAAAAATAAAGATTGTGTGAACAATATACCCAGAAAGAGCAGGACGTTAAATGTTTTACCTCTTGATTTAACTTTTTGCCCATAATCTGATGATTCTACATCTGGTTCTTCCTCTTCTTCTAACTTATCATCTGTAATAAAGGGTTTTATTTAATACGTACCCACCAAAAAAGTATGAAAAATTATTTTATTTCCGACTTTTTTTTTGGCAGTGAAAACCGCACTACGCTGAGCTTTGCTAGATCACCGCAGGTCCTTACTGTAAACTTACCTTGTAAAATATCATCAACATCACAGAATTTACTCTCAACTCTGTCATAGCAATCTATAGACTTGTGTTCCTCTTCTTCTTCTACATCAGTTGGTGTTTTGTCCGGAGAGTGCATGTCTCCATCACCATAGTCATTATTTATGAATTCCACATGAAAGTCATCTGTTGCCTCTGGTACCTCTTCTTTGCTTACTACCTGTAAATAAAACCAACTTTATAATATGCCTAATAAGAAAATAGATTTACATATTGTGGTATATTATCTTTTCCACAGAAGATGTTTAAAAACGATGTGACCCATTTTTCGATCAATAGTAGGTATTGATCGAAGGATCTATCTATCATGAGTACTACGATCCAGTGCCGGACTAACCACGTAGCAAAAGTAGCAATTGCTACGGGCCGCGCGTATCCAAAACCTACCTCCGCTTAAGCGTAATTTTTTGTGTGAAAACTTATTAAGACATGGTTTATTGCATTTACTTGATGTCACAAAAACGTGAAACATAACACATTTTCCGACTAAGACAATCCACGTCAGACAATCGGTTATTTCGTTGGCCAAAATAAAACACAGAATTCTTACGGTCACGCACAAGTTCAACCAAAAGTTGATTGTATTGTATAGAATTTAAATCGGCTCGATAATCGGCTCTACAAAAAGTCTGACGTGTGCGAGCATCCTTACTCGACACTCAGTGGGAATCACAGAACACTATTACTCCTAGCGGAGGTGGGAATGCGTAGCGGAAATGAAATGGCTCGATTCAAAATGTTGAAATTGTCTATTTATTTGTAAGACTTTAACGGCCCCGTGTCATTTTTTAACTTCGAACGTTATTTCGTCTGAGATCTGATATAAAGTTGACAACTTAAGACTTGGGTTTAAACTTTAACTCAGAAGGAATCAGGTTGGAAATTAAAAAATGACACGATGGTTTAAACCTGGCTCTAAAGATAAACCTTGTTTTGTAATATGGCTGTAAAAGTCTACATTATTCTTATTATGATTTTGTAGTCATATATTAAAATTGTATTTTCTTATACTTATCCAATTTTTTTTTACCACTTTATACATAAGAACCCATAGCAGATCAAGGGCCCTACGATAGAATTTTCTACGGGCCCCGCGTTTGATTTAATCCGGCACTGCCATGATCATTCATAGGTAATCTAATCTAATCCAATCCAACTAGCCAGTATCGTCCCACAGCATGGCAAAGGCCTATAAACCCTTAGGTTTAAAAACCCAAAATAATATATAAAGTTTACATAAAATAAAATCGTAGCGAAGTCAAAACTGTAGGTACAGACGCCAGCACATCAAGCTACCACAATCTGTCAAATTTCTTTAATAGACTTTCAACTTTATCCCTACAGCATAAGGTTCAAGGCTGATTGGGAAAATTTGACAGTTTCGGGTAGCTTGACCTGCTGGCGTCTGTACATTGAATATTTTTGAAAAAAAAAGTTATTGTTACAAGGTCTGGGAGCGATTCTAATGCCGAAAATACAGTTTTTAGAATTTTTGTGGTTGTCTGAATGTAAGTTCCAGCATCACCCAAATTTAACCGGATAGGTTCTGTTCAAATTTTACATAGATATTCCATAAAAGTCTGCATGGTCAGTCTGTAGGCTTTAAAGGGTCAAATTAAATTTTAGCGAAACTCTGCAGCCGTGATGGGTACTTATCGCTATTTAGGCACGATAAAATTAAAAAGATTTCATGGATTTTTTGTGGGTCAGCGACCGCTGGTAAATAAATAAATGATAAATGATTCTTATCTCTGTAACGGCCGAACCCAATAACTTATTTTCAGATAGATACAGATCGCTTTTGATGATAGACAGTATAATTATATTATATGCTCGGATGGCGTCTCACAATCAAGGCTTCTACATACCAGCGCGACTTGTCGCGCGACGCGACACGGCACAAAGGCCCCGCGTGTCGCGGGACGAGCGGTACCTTTGTGTCGTGTCGCGTCGCGCGACAAGTCGCCCCGGTATGTAGAAGCCTTCATTGATAAAGGCTATCTATCTAACGAAAACAATAAGTAGGTTTCTCTACTTCGCCCTCCCGTGCGTTCCATTACAACCAACATCACTTTAAAAAACAACATGTGTAATTAGGGTTATATTAAAACTTCTTTGTTTCTTACTTCTAAATAAGTTACTGGGCTATAATTCTGTAGAGCCATATTTGTTATGGACGCGAATCAAAATACAACCTGTTACTGACCTGCAAATTGCAAAAAACGTAATAAAATTTGAATTTCGCGGACTACCTTAGCGCATTAATGTTGTTTTTTTTTTAACTCAAATTCATGTTGGAATGGTGCTTGCACGGCGGTGTTAGTAAGGGGGGGTTAAATTTCTGTTGTTTTTTGCCTAGGGCGCACCGTTTTCGAGATATTTGAATTTAATTTTTTTTTTATTACTTTAAATAAAAAAAAACATCTATGATCATTATTGCAAGTACTAAACAGTTCATTTTAGCTTGGCTACTTTACGTTTATCCCTGCAATTCGGGGAATAGCCAAATCTGCCATCTGTAGTACTGTCCTGTCAAACAAATCGTATAATGGGACGCATACTTTGGCATTTTCATACAAAGAGATATCTGTTGTAGGCGATATACCCTCTCATCAGTAGATAGCGTGGGCCGGTATGATTCCTAGATTATTAGGACGTTAAAACCATCGATAGATATATTTTTATATCTCCAGTAGGCCGAAACTGGTGATATATAGATTATAGGGTTCGGCCGTAAGTAGGTTTGTACAAACACGTTTACACGTCAATCATAATTTTAAAAACTAGATGAGGTCGGCGTTTCCTATCTGACTACTCTGAGAAGAAAGGCCGAAACAAACTCAGAGGTCACAGTCTCTTCTAAAGTCCAGACATAATAGGTAAGAGACATAGTGTAATTGACATAAAGGTAGTGTTGTTACGGGAAGCATTTCGTGGGAAATGAGATTCCAACTTACTTTTTAGGGTTCCTTACCTCATAAGGGAAACACGGAGGCCTTATAAGATCACTTGGTTGTCCGTCCGTGCGTTGTCTGTCTGTCAATACCTTATCAAGTTGAAATGAATATCAAATACTAGGTCAACGGTCCCCTCCCTGCCAGGATTGCGGGTGAGTCCGAAAGGGATACCGTGGCCCTGGCACACAGGTAACTGAAGGAACACGGGTGGGTTTTAGTCAGTAAAATTCTGACACGCCCAGAGCAGGAAAGTTATTTGATAATTTACCACCCCAAAAAAAGGTCCTTTGGAGCTTACAAAAATTGAAATCAACAATCAACTCAGCTTATCGCAGTCCACTGCTGGACATAGGCCTCTCCAAGGCTGCGCCACAACACCCTGTCCTCCGCAAAAACGGAAAACCCAATAACAATTTGCTTGTCCCGGGAATCGAACCCAGGACCTCATGCTCAACAGCACTTGATAAAAATGTGACAAGTGGCAAGAAAGATGTCGAGCATATGAATTAGTTGCTGTCCAAATGATGCTGATCATATCCAAGCTATCTGATACAGTATCAGCAAAATAGTTTTAATGAATAGTGACTAGTATTGTTCCAATACTATAAATCAAAAAAAATTGTCCTCCAGACCCAATTTCGGCCATGGCGACCAATCTCACACCACACAAGGCGACCAGCCTTCGGCGGGGGAGATATTATAGTGCACAAGTGTGTCACACCGACACAGGACAGGAGCCCTCTCTCTTCACTCGCTCTTATAGCCCCGTTGGTCTCGAGGTCGCAAGCGCGACCGCTAAGCGTGGGGTCCTGGGTTCGATTGCCGTGTCGGGTAAAGTGTTATTAGATTTTTCCATCAGAAATTTCTTAGTATAAGCCCGGAGTTTGGAAGTTAGCGATGTTATACTCTCATGCCTCGGAAATCACATTTAGCTATTGGCCCTGCACTTTATCTCTCTCCAGTCATGTCGGATTGCCGTCCCATCAAACTATGACTATAATAAAATAAGTGCATAAGACACAGCACCATTGTCAGCAGCAGGTTCACTCAGGCTTGAAAGACTCCCCCAGACTTGAGGTGGCCCGCAGAGGCGGGCCGGCACTAGCCGGGGATTATAATAGAGAGAGCGGGAGTAATAATAGATCCCAAGATCCCCGGTGCAAGTGTGGGAGGCGAACACTGGCGTGGTTTTTAGTCAGTAAGAGTCTGACAGACCGCCCACCCCAGGGCGGAGGACATCCACGAGGATTTTCCACCCCATGAAAAAAAAAAAAAAAAAAGCCTTGAAAGACTCATTATGTTTTGTTGTAACCCAGGTACCCTCTGTGAGATTGTCAGTAACACTAAGGCGTTGCTGGCTTTCCTTAATAATCAATTTTCCCACCCGTACGCAAAATACGCGCATATTGACGTGGAGTTGCAGACACCAGCCCGTATTACCTATCACCTATATTTTGTTATTACCATTTCCAAAGTAATTGCATCCTCCTTATCATCAATAGGGTAGTTTACTAACTTCAAAAGTCTAAGTTCTAAATTGGTCAGTTTTGGTGTTGATTGTTCAATGGAGTAGCTCTTCCTGCTTAACAATATGTTGGCTTTTTTCTTCGTTTTGTTCTTCCAATCAGCCCACATCTGAAATTCGAAGTATTTGAAATGAAAGTAAGTACCTTAAAAAAAAAAAATATTTCTAAAGACTCCTCTCCAGATCTGAAAAGGAGTCTAGCTATCAATCATCTGGAAAGAAGATTAAACTCAAACTCGATCCCCCTTATTACAAAACAAGGTTTATCTTCAGACCCAGGGTTAAAACATGGAGCCATTATTGAATTTCGAACTTTATTCCGACTATGGTACAGTTCCTAAACACAAAACTGACAACTTAGTACCAAACTAAGTTTTCAGTTTTGTATAAAGAACGGTATTTCAATCACTGTAACATTCTTATTACAAAAACTGGCTCCATGGTTTAAGCCATGTCAAAATATAAATCTTGTTTTGTAATAAGGTGGAAAGAATTTCTTTCAAATAAACCAATAACAGGCAGTTTTGAATTGTCAAGGGGTTGGTCAGTCATAAAGATGAAGCTAGTTGCCTATTCCAAAGCTTAGTAGGTACCTATGGAGATGAATGGGCAAGAAACTCCACGGACACTCTTTTAAATTAACATTATATTATGGTTACATCATTCATGTTGAAATTATACATGTGAGAACGAATTATTATTGTGTGGTCATAAAATAATAATAATATAATATATTATTAATACAGTAAAGCTGAAGAGTTTGTTTGTTTGAACGCATTAATCTCTGGCACTACCAGTCGGATTTGAAAAATTCTTTTTGCATTTGATAGCTCAATTCTTGAGGAAGGATATAGGCTATTAACATAACGCTACCACCTTTAGAAGCCGATCAAAAAGAAAGAAGTCGGAAGGAACAAAGAACGCTAAGCGAAACCGAAGTAAAAGCGCGGATGGGCAGGCGGGCGATGCGACGCGACGCGGTGTGTCCGGGGCCGAAATTTCACGCGTACGAAGTCGCGGGCAGTAGCTAGTCATTGTTTATGGGCTTACTTTACACCATTTCCAAGTGTTTTTATAAACACCTCCTTCGACGCCGTTAAGTTGATAAGCCATACTCCTCCAGAAGTTCTGTTTGTTCGTATTGGTGTACATTACTTTGCCATCGACCAGTACACCATCCTCGCTAAGCAGGTCCAGTAGTTTCTTCATCTGAGCTTGACTTACACGACTCATGTTTACAAAACAATAAGATATTTCTGTATAATTACAAAAGATTAGGTATGAGTATAGAACTTATAAATTTAGTCTTTTACTACCTATAGAACAGTTACTCATTAAAATATCCTACAATATTTATCTAATTTAATTAATTTTATCATCAACTCTTGATTTTATTTCTAGTCGAATAGTTCGAAATTTCGAATTTTATGGAATCACAAGAGTGCACAAGAGATTTCAAAATGAAATGAGACGGGTACAGAACTACAGACCTAATCAATGCGAGTGATAAAGATAGCTGTCTCAAAAAGCTATAGATATTTTCTTTTTGTGAAATGGAACGCCAAGCAACATCCAACAGTTTGACAGAATTGATAGATTGGCTTAACGTAAATTAGGCTGCATTCCGAATTAAGACCATAATCGCTGTAATCGATTATAGCGCGCTAAAAGGTAATAGGGAACGCGTATAAGCGCGCTAAAATCTATTACAGCGATTATGGTCTTTAATTCGGAATGCAGCCTTAGATTAGTGTCGTCTCGATCCGTCACGATCAAACGAGATAGTACCTTCCTTTTCCGCTTTGCCGAGCCAGCCAATGCGTGGCCAATGCACTGAATGCAGAGCGTCAGCCTAGGCGCCCGGTTATACTTGGTGAATGTATGATGTATGCGTGCGGTGCTACTTCTGATGGTTTTCTCTGTTGTTTTTTTCACATAATCATTAGAATCAGCATTACAACTCTCTAAGTTCAAAAAATCCTACTGAATGATAATTTCAGAAATAATAATAATCATTCAATGATTATAATTCTGGAAAGCCATATTTATTATGGCCGCGAATCATATTTAGATCATCATACAACCTGTTACTGACCTGCAAATTGCAAAAAACGTAAGAAATTTTTAATTTCGCGGGCTACCTTGCAAATTGCTTAAAAAAAGTTTGATGGTTTTATTACAAAAATATCCTACTTCCTTCCTTCAGCTTCCACTCAAACTTGTGAGCAGTATTGCCACCTTGGTTTTTGAAAAGGGGCAGTCGGACAAGCTAGAAAGAGCTAGATTTAGCAAATTTTGCTATGAAAAGTGCTAAAAAGTGAAAAAAACATATATACAAATGCAAAGGGTTAAAAATTGTTTATTTGAAACGTATTAATTTCAGAACGTCCAAAATCTAATTAAAATTAAGATATTAAATTGTTAAAAATCAGAGTCTTCATTGGAATCTTCCAAAATCATATCCGCCGAAGCAGAAGTTGATGGCTGATTGACATCTGTGTTCTTAGCCAATTTGAACGAGTATTTCAAATTACTCCCACACTTTTTTATTATTCCAGCGTTACCAATGTTACCATAGCAAAACTAAAAATATACCCAATTAGTGATCATAATGTGTAAACTGACGAAATCTATCTACATGACACGCATTGTTTCATAACTTGGTAATCGCGGTGCGAAGTTTTCGTCTCGCTCGAAAAGGGCTAGATTGCTCTTTTCGGGCTAAAGCATGAAAAAACGTGTTCACCTACAGTAAAAAGTGCTAGATCTAGCCCGAAAAGGGCTAAGGTGGCAACACTGCTTGTGAGTCGTTTAGAGCATTCACTCATTCAGTCATATTAAAAGGTCATACGGTGGTAATCGTACTATGTCACGATCTTGCGATCTTGTTACGATACTGGAACATCACTATTTAGTTGGTAGTTTTTTTATTCTGACTGACTGTTGCCTTGCCTGACAGTGACAGTTTTACAGCTGTGCTCGTAAATAAATTGAACGAACTTAATTACGCTTTTTGTTTTCGTCTAAGAAATTAATATTTGTTGTTAGCAGTCGAATAAATATTGTGATCAATATGCTGCGTGTTAAAATTCATATAGCACTAAGTGCTATAGGGGCCTTTTTAGGCTTGTCTGCGTTTATATGTTTCTGCATTGTTTATGCAAACATTGAAGCCGGAATGTGGGCGCTTTTATCTGGTAAGTAAGGCGAAAAATATTACCTGATATACAAGCAAAGAGCATTCATACTAATATCACGGCAGAGGATGTGGTAGGTAATCCCCCTAAGACGACCCAGTGACCACATAATGGATGGATGGATGAATGGATTAATTATTAATAAAGGCCTGAAACTTGTTCCATTGTTTAGAAAGCCTTCAATTGACCTCGGGATTCTTTTACGATCCCGCTGTTGCTACAATGACACTATTGACATACATAATCATAATCTAATAAAATAATAATTGAACTCTGATTTTGTAAATATTTTTCCTTTACCTACCATCACACTAATATTATAAAGGCGAATGTTTGTGAGTGTGTGTTTGTTACTTCGTCACGCTCAAACGGCTGGACCAATTTTGATAAAATTTTGTATGGAGGTAGCTGACACCCTGGATTAACATATAGGCTGCTTTTTGTCCCTATATTCCCACGGGATCGAGACTTACGCGGGTGAAATCACGGGGCGCAGCTAGTATTCTATTATTTCTTGTCCATACTTTTCATTTCCTTTGTGATTTGATATGCCTGTTCCAATTTCCTCATAATTATTATTTTAAAGTTATTCATTGAAGGTAGGTAAACTAATTAGAATGAAATATAGAAAACCTAACTTTCAATCCATCCAAAAGCAACTTAGAATAACAAAATGCTAAGTACCAAGTATTTTCCATTTCCAGAACTCATGTCATGCATGTCCTTTTTTTTTTTTGGGTGGGATATTATCAAATAACTTCTCCCGCTCTCGGCGGAGCGGGAGGGCGTGTCAGACTTTTACTGACTAAAACCCACCGTGTTCCTTCAAATGCCTGTGTGCCAGGGCCACGATATCCCTTTCGGACAGACTCGTAACCCATGCATGTCCTGTGTTTATCTTTTAATAAATTCTATAAAAATAACCATATATATCTCTATTACAGGCATACATGCATCATTGGCGTTGATGCTGCATTGTCACTACCTCAAAGAGTCGCTACACGTAAACTTCTCAAGAAAAGCGTTGCAGTATATTGGAGACTTTGGCATTATTGGTTTCATCTCAGGGGCAGCGCTGACACTCTTCTATCTGTTCCTGGAGATTTATTATAAAGCTGGTATGTATACTTAAAATAAAGTAAGAGCTCTAAGAAATGTTTGGTTTAATAAACTAGTAAAATATAGTTCATGGTAGTGTTGATAATACAAAAAAGAGGTTTATGAAACTAGTTCTGATAACTTTTTGACATTACATGATAATATTTCTGCGTAACAAATCAAAGTAGGTACATAATTATCACCTTTGGGTTACTTTGTAATGTGAGGAAAGTTTTGAGTATGAATGTGGAGCGCTATAAGAGTAGGGGAACCATAGAAATTATGGATGGACTGTGTGAAAGATGATATCGCTAGAAAGGGGATGACAACTAACAGGAAAGAGGAGGATGAAGAAAAGACATATTGCGCAAACACCAAATAAATTAGGCTACACGCAGTATAATTATGATGGTTACTTTGAAGATGTGACCTAAACAACCAATAATTTTCAGTTATTCTAGCACGATTTTAATTTCAAAATTATAAATTGTTGTGAAATGATTTGTCACATGATAAGGTCGTCAACTACACATTAATTGTTCATTACTCATCCCCTTATCACTATTCTTTACATTTACATAAGTATAGCCTTTATAATATAGATTCTTATATAAAAAAAAAATTGTTTATAAATTGTTTGAACAGTTGCTTGCTCCGTTATGATACAATAATCATTCAAAAACTGCACATTCTTTTTGCATAACATGTTTACCAATGACAAGTGCATTTGAATATGAGTGCAATAATAAACCGTCTAATACTGATAATATTAGACAGTAAATTCCAGAATGATTTGTTAAGCAAAGACAGATAATATTTGGTTTTGATAAAATATAAAAAATCTTTTTATAAAAAAAATTACCGTCTTCCATAAAAACACTACAAAGTGAAAAATAACTTTTATTTCGGAAGTCGGTGTCTTTGGATCTGTATTTTAGTTTTATGCCACCGACTTCCGAAATTAAAGTTATTTTTCACTTTGTAGTGTTTTTTTGGAAGTCGGTTATTTTTTTTTGTAAAAGATTTTGGTGCCGAAAAAGAATTTTCCAAATCGGTTCGTAAATGACGGGAGCTATGCGCGAACAAACAAAAAAAAAAACCCCCCGCTCGGACAAAATATTTGTATGACCTACAAGTAGTTGTTCCGGGTCTGGCAGTTTGTGTATGTGAGTTTAAATGTTTGTAAAAGCACCCACAATACAGGAGAAATTCCTAGTGTGGGGCAACGTTTAAAAAAAAAAAAAGACAAAAAAAAATGTAAGTTTGTACGCACAATATTGAGTGATTTACCATGTTATTTTAAGATCACAGACTTCTTATAGGTTTTCCTGTAATCTATAAGGAAAGAACTATTTTCTGTATTTTTTTTCAACATTTACTATTATTATAATTAATTTTTCATCAATTTTCTTAAATTTCAAAAGTAGTTATTTTAAAATTAAAAAAAAAATATATGAAATCCTTAAAACAATCCCTTTTATTTGAGTCACACGGTACAGTGAGCAAATTCTTTTTTTTTTTTTTTACTAATTTGCCCCCCAAAAGTCACCTTCATATTCAACATTAATTTAGTTACGTAACACGTCCGTGTTTGGGTCGAAAGAAGTTCATATGTGTACCAAATTTCAACTTAATCGGTCCAGTAGATTCGGAGCAAATCAGCTGTGACAGACAGACACACGAGGGTACCTTTTTTCCTTTTGAGGTACGGAACCCTAAAAATCATCAAAATTGGTCCAGTTGTTTAGGAGTTCAGTGACATACAGACGTAAAGAAGAATCACTACAAGTTCCCCGCCGCGCCTGTCTGTCGGTCTGAACACGATAAACTCAAAAACTACCGAACATTCATGAGGAAGGTTTAAGAGCGTTTACACCTTACGGCATTTCATACAAACTTTCAAGCCCTTGTTTTTCGAAATGACTGAACCGATTTAATGAAACTTCATACGCATAAGCAAGATACAAAGGTTTAAAAAGTTAGTAAAGAACATTTCCTAAGGGCCTAAGGCCCGGTTTCCACCAAAGCGGAGAAGAGCGGAGAGCGGAGGAGATGTTTGTAAACGACCAATAAGATATCGTTATTTCGATGCGATGGTACGGTAACGGTATCTTATTGGTCGTTTACAAACATCTCCTCTCCTCTCCGCTTTGGTGGAAACCGGGGCTAAGAGCGGAGAGGAGAGGAGATGTTTTGTAAACGACCAATAAGATATCGTTATTTCCACATCTCTCCGCGTAGCAATCTTATTGGTCGTTTACAAAACATCTCTTCTCCTCTCCGCTCTTCTCCGGTTTGGTGGAAACGGGGCCCATAGCCTTCTGAGAAGAATTTTTTTTCAGGCTCCACACTTCTTGGCGGTACCATATAGCTCTTGAATAGTTATCAACTAGTCCCAATAAATGCTTTTTCTTTCTTTCTTTCTTTCTTTAACTTACAAGCTAGCGAAAGGTTGCTACCACATCTTCCGCCATTTTCAAACGTCATTTCTATTTTGACTGTTGTAAAGCAGTCGTCGTGGTCTTGATATCTCGTATACTTTGTAGTTTGAATGCTATTAATCCGGAATTAAGTAACTTCAGTTTTTTTTAAAGAACCGGGGGAAGGAACCGAGTATACTTCTCTGGAACCGGTTCTGCAGATACCTGTATAGGTACCTGGGTGCTTGCCCTAGACGCGACATTGAAAAAGTCCTCCACCATGGTCGAAAAACTAAGCGTCAAATAAACTTTATTATGGTACTTTGCCCCCAACTTCTGATCTTCATTGCATAACTTACTTTCGTCCATTCTTCTGCGGCTTATCTAAAAGCAGAGTAGTATTCATCATTACATAAACTACTGGCGACTTTCTCGACGGCAGAGACTCCGACAGGCCCGCATAGTGTGTATGATTCCTTACCCATCTGCAAAAAAAAATAACCCTTGTTTTGTTATAGATGTGATGCCAATAAAGACCAGCATCGTCATCCGTCTCATCTGGTCATTCATGATGATGAAGTGGGGCCTCCTGCTGTACCTCGTCACCAAGAAGTACTTGAGGACCTACAACGACGATCAGCTCTTCTCCGAAAACCCTAACATTGAGGAGACGTAATTATTTCATTTATTGTTAGCAAATTGCTTCAGGGCCTGATTTACCACCTCTAAATTAAATCCCGTTAAGTACTTGGCAGTTTACATATGGCGAAAGCGTCAGGATAGCCCGTGAAATCAAAGTTTCTTACGTCTTTTGCAATTTGCAGGTCAGGTTGAATGTTGATTTAATTAAATATGATTCGCGGCCGTAAAAAACAAAATTTTATTTATAAAATTCTTGTGTCACAAACTCACAATGTTAGTTACCATACTCCTCCGAAACGGCTTGACCAATTTGTATCAAATTTAATATGTATATTCAGTAGATCTGAGAATCGGCTACTATCTATTTTTTATACCCCTAAGTGTTAAGGGTGGCTTTTCCACGGTATCGAGACTTACGCGGGTGAAACCGCGGAGCGCAGCTAATTATTTATAGAATTATAATCATAAAGATCATCAATATAACTCTCTAAGTTCATAAAGGTAATCCTATAGAATGACTATTTCATGAAATCATGACATTTGAGACCAATTCTAACTTAAGAGGAGTTGTATTACTGATTCTAATGATTATAATTTTGTAAAATCATATGTTACGGTCGCGAATCATATTTTAATCAGCATACAACCTTACACTGCCCTGCAAATTACAAAAACAGTAAGAAAATTAGAATTTTGCGGGCTACCTTAGCGCATCCCCCTTAGAATTCTCAGGGGTTACCATACACTCTTACAGTAGCTAATTTTCTATCAGTATCACCAACTGCTGTCACCTTGAGCTGCCTTGCATTGCAAATGTTTATGGGCCCTTAAGACCTCTTCCATTTTTGTTTTTTTTTTGGTGATTTGCTCACGTAGTGGCTATTCGGACATTGGGAAACAGGCCCTAGATCTAAGTGGTATTGTTGGTTTACTTGAATTATCAAAATTGAAGCTTTAAGATTATCACGGTCACAAATGGGCGAAGCTTGGTTATAAAATTGCTGTAAATAAATATTATTGAAGTAATATTTAAATTAAAATAGCACACGTATAAATTGATCATTGGAACAAAATCTATGGTTGAGTTTTTACTCTTTGTCAGTGAAAACCTGATACAGCAAGACGGAGTCCCAGCCGATCTCGAAGAAGGCGAAACTACTACGCGAGACCTAAATTTAATGTAATAAATTGAAAATTGCGGTTTTATTATGCAATTCATTTAGGTGTCCCGTAGTGTTAGTGAAAACGGGCATAAACGAATTTATTTTTTATAAAATTTCTCAGTTTTGTAGCTATCTATTTAGATTTTAATATTAGGATTAGGACTTATCAAAATTATGATTGGGTAAGTATAACTGTTTTTTGGGCACAATATTATAATTTATTTGCTTTAATTTACAATGTTTTCATTTTAACTAAAACCAACAAAACCACTTAGATATAATTATATTATATTATGAATTTATGAATCTATATAATTATAATAACATTCATATTCTTTTGTGATACCTAGTGACCTTTATTGACTGAATTATAAAAACAATTTCGAATTTAGGCCAACATTTGACTGAAATTTTCTACGTACCTATTTGTTGACATTTCTGATAATTTTAATTTAGTAGGGATACACGAATATAATTTTGTCGAAATAGATTTACGATAGTGATATTTTTCTTTTTACCATTTAACATTTTAATTAATTACTTAATTATATTTTTGTTTTCTGCTTTTTACAAAACTAATATACATTGCTGGGAATTTCAAGAAACTGTTTATTATTATTATTTATTTCATACTTAATTTTCTCATAAATGATAAAACTGCCTGTATCTCCTTCTTGTTTATTTCATCATAATTATTCTTACAGTCTTAGCATCTGTTACATAGTTACTTTATTATTATTTAAACAACAAAAATACCAGTAATGTATTAAAAATATACTTAACACATTTCTTAAAATGTAGGGTATTAAATAACTGCGCGGTTTAAATTAACGTAAGTGTTTAATTAGAATAGTTTTAAGTACCTTCTTACATAACCTAGAAATTAATGTACTTAGTGCTAATTCCAATCTAATGTTAACTTATTTGGGAAAAATATGAAATATTATGGTATCGTTATATTTATTAAACAGTTAATTTAATGAATAGTTAACAACTTCTAGTGTTCTAATAAGTTATACTTGTAATTGTGTCTATTCTATTAAAATGATTATTGTCAACCGTAGATAAGAAATAAATAAACGGTTTTATAAAAGGGCGGTGTATTATTGTAAATATAGTCCTCGGTCCCGTGTGGAATTCGTTCTGATTGCTTGACAGGTGGCCGAGCTTATAACTTATAAGCTGTGGTCGAAGCGTTGCCTTTGCCGCTAAGATGGGGGGAGTTCGAATTTGAAAGAAAACATTCAGTCCATAGAGGTGCGCGCGGAGCGCTAGCCGTAGCAACGCAGACCGTTGCATTGCTGCGAACACTTAAAAAACAACGCGCGCGCGTAAAATGATCGACACTAAAAACTAAATCCCGGTCATTAATGAAATTATCACAAAGGTAAATTATTATTTCAAAGTAAATTTGTGCTGTGCTGGAACAAACGTCGATGTGGAAGCAAGGGATTCTGCTGTATTAACTTAAGTAGTGGTAAGTGAAACAGGATTGCTATACTTATTTCTAAGTTTACACCTTGGACGTCGAAGAACATGTTTAGGATTTTAACCCTGTGGACTCTGAAGCTACATAATTATCGTCTCTATATAATTATTTAAGTACAAATTTGTACCTACATTTATTTATATTTATAGAACACCAGCTTCTTATTTACAAAAAAAAAATTTGGTGGATTTATTAAACTTCCGAGTCGATTAGTTCCAGCTTCTGAGCTAGGTATTCTGAATTTGAATGACGCCCCATTTAAATGTGGAGCGGGTTAATGTCCTCTGCCTTGAACCTAAAGAAAATCATCAAGTTTTTGTATAGGTATGCTATATTTTTATTGTTGTACTTGATGGTCTGGTTCTGATTACCAATTATAATACCTACTATAAACATAGCTAGTAGTTGCTTGTTCTCAGAGATTCCTCAAACTTGTTAGAATGTTATCATTATCACCTTCATACATTATAAATGAAACACTCCATCAATATTAATTGTTGTGTGGGATAAAGGCAGTATCCATTGGTTTTAATCAATAGATGGGCACATCATTAATTTGCATTAATTGACAATTTATGTAGGGGCTTCTCGTGCCAACTTGACGACGTGAACTTGAGTTAACGGAACGCGATTTTCATAATAAATCTTTATGGAAGTAGTAACTCGTAGGAGCTCGTAGGTTTAATTAAAGTTGGCAGAGTAATTTCCAATTAGTGAACTATTAAATAAAGTAATATTATGGGGATTGAGTATCTTCTCTAATCTTCCGATGGTTTACAGCCGCAGATTGCAGGAATAATAAAAGCTAAAGAAGACATGGTGTGGGTAGTCGGAGTCAATTTATTCTGACGCCATGTTACTAGAGAAAAAAAAAAGATTTGGACAGCACTGGTTCTACGGTTTTACTACTTGTCTTGTCTACGAGAATAGCTTTTACTTCTAAACACATTAATAACAAAAAAAATAATGGCCTATTGTAGGCCTAAGAAATAAAAACTTGACTTTCAATCACCTGAAAGCATGAGAAGGGAAGAGATTTTATTTAAATAAAAAAAACACTACAAAGTGAAAAATAACTATAATTTCAGAAGTCGGTGTCTTTGGATCTGTATTTAATTTATTACCACCGACTTTGAAGGTTATTTTTCACTTTGTAATTTTTTTTTTTTTGGTAAAATGGTTTTTTATTTTTTACTTTTTAGTGGATCAGTTTGTAATTTATCTTTATTACAATAACCTAATGTCAACTGCTCGTCACCTTTTACGAAATATTGCATTTCCCGATGCAGGGGCGTTATGTTGAGGAGTTCTCCAGGTAAGAACCAGAAGAACTGGAACTGGTGACTTCACCATATGCATTGTGACGACCTGACGAGCATAAATTACTTAGCAACCATATTAAAGTGCCTAATCGAATCGCAACCGTAAAATACTTTAATAAGTAGTTTCGGTGCCCATCTATGGTCTTCATCATCAGTTCCACTTCACCAAATGGTGCTTTCCGAGAGCAAATTCACGAGTTACTATAAAAAATATTCAAATCATTATAGGTGTGCCTATAAAATTTGAGGATTTCCCTCAGATTTCCATGGGATTCCCATATCAGATTGATTTGGTGACTATGGGACCACCTCGAGAGCATACCCTTTCAAACAAAAAAATTATATTCAAAATCGGTCCACAATTGAATGAGAAATCGGTGAATATACGTAAGTAAAAAAAAAAAAAACGAGTGTGCTTTAGACCACACTACTGAAGTAAAACTTACAAATAGGTAATTATACTTCCGTAACGCTCTCGTCACTTCCGTAACGCATTCACCAGCTTACTCCCCAAGTCAAGCGTGCCTAAAGGTTTACTTCAAAAACAAACATACAGCCGAGCATTATAACCTCCTCCTTTTTGGAAGTCGGTTAAAAAGAAATGATATCACAAAAAAACTTAAGCGAAAGTTACGTAGGATTGAATTGTAATGTTTTTATGCGTCTATAATATAATAAGAACCTATTATACCTAAGATTTTCAATTTTATTTTGTTACGCGACAGTGATCTTTGTAAGTAGAAATCATTGTACGAGATCATAGTAGAAAAAATTGACCATGAAAGAGAGAAGGCACGTGTGATTATTAAAATTTCGAAAGTTCAATCCTTCAGAGAGTATGTGCGTACTATCAGATAAATTATAAACTACTGAGTGTAACACCAATAGCTCAACGGTAAAGGCTTCTACAGACCGGTGCGTCTCGCGACGCGACACAAAGGCACCGCTCGTCGCGCGACACGCGGGGCCTTTGTGTCGCGTCGCGTGTCCCAACAGCTCAACGGTAAAGGCTTCTACAGACCGGCGCGACTCGCGACGCGATACAAAGGCACCGGACGTCGCGCGACACGTGGGGCCTGTGTCGCACCGGTCTGTAGAAGCCTTAACAGTGCGAACTGTGGAGTGAAAGGTCGTGAGTTCAATCATCGCCCATGGACTATTCGTCAGACGTGAATCCACTGCATATTAAACCAAGTTGCGGAGGGTAAAACGGGAATACCTAGGTTACCTACTGTACCTAGTGTATTTAGACAACTCACATTAATTTCTATAATTCGGCCGCGCCGAGAGAATGCGATTCTGACATCTGTCAGTTGGACACGATTAGGAACTCATCATTCATAATTTCAGCCGAAAGACGTACAATAATGGACGTACAAGAATGGCCAAAACGGTCAAAAGGGCCAAGGCCCCAAACGGGGGGTTGCTATAATCGCCCCGCTTGGCGGGTGGGTTGGCGATCGCAGTATGGTGTTAAAATGCATAGAGAACGCTGCTGCCCATTCTGTAGTAAGAGTAAGTACCTTAGTCGCCTTTTACGACACCCACGGGAAGAAATAGGATGGCGCTATTTTTTACGTCCGGCACCACACGGCATTAGGATTAGGAACAAATTCGTAAAACGCGTTTTATTTTGTACTCAGCTGACAGTTTTCAGGAATGCCTTCTCTCATCGGCCGAAGTATAGTAGGTATCTATCTATCTAATCTCTAAAGAAATCTGAGATTTCCTGGAAAACCTAGCTCCTGCATTGATGCGACAAATATACTGCCTATACAGATCTTAATTATATAACTACACTAAATTATATTTTAACTTAAAATCTTGCATCAAGAAATTTTTTTTTTAAGTAGTGAGGTGTCGGCTCAATTGCCAAACAAGAAAAAAACAAAAAAAGTAGTGAGGTAGGTAGCTACCTACCTACTTAAAAAAAAACTTATTTCTACCGTACGTGAGATATTATGGAGAATGACAAATTGTTGCTAGAATCAAAGTTCGGTAGCGCAAAACCCGAGTAAGAGTAAATAAATAGGTATGGTCCTCAGATTATAGAAAAGAAGCAGATAGACCGCGCGGAACACCGAGAGTGCGGCCAACAAAGCAAATACAAATTCAAAAGCGAATACACTCTCGAGTCAGTACAGCACGAAGCGTTGCATCGTTAGTACGTCACGGGCTCTAACAGATAATTTCAGAATGATGCCGTCTTGTATTTTTAAACATTGTAAAAACTGTTCCCAAAAACAAAAGAAATAAGATGGAGTATCTTTCATAAGTAAAATATTGATTATTTGTCTATTTGGATTTATTTTACGTGTTTATTGTTAGTGACATCTTGAAACACAAAACCTTAACAAAAATCATTCGGTGTTGCTAGTTTATATTGAAACTTTTACCCCTAAGTTAGGAAATAAGTATAGGATACAGGAGTATCGATTTACAAAAATATTTATGTCGATAATAGTGTTTTATTTATCGCCTTTTCTGGTTAGTATGTTTATAAATAAATAAGTATGTATGTGTCTTCGTAAGTGTAACTAGTTAATGGATTTTATAATACTTATTACATCAGTCGATTTGCTATATCATGGGTTATATGACGTCACCATAAAGTTAATATAGCTACCAAAAACAATAAAATGTTGGTGTCTCAAAATAAAAATACATCGCAAATGTATCGTTTAAATGGGTATTGTTAATTTGACGTATACTGTTAATAAAAACAACTGATTTAAGAAAAAAAAAACTCTTTTTTTTTTCATGTAATGAAATATTATGGCTAATTTTTTCATTCTCCTGGCAACCGTACACACACATAGAGGCACCTGTTCTTATAGTGCTGTCACGTGGCTGTAACGCACACACGTCTACAAACGGGCCTCACTTTATTGTTCCGCGCGGTCTATCTGCTTCTTTTCTATAATCTGAGGTATGGTCTATCAAGGTATGATAGCATACCTACCTATTTATTTAGGTACTCGTCCATTGGGACCTAAAATATATAAAGTAGTTATGAACTAGATAATCGTTATGAGAATACCTGATACTTAAAAAAGCTATAGGCATCTATCTACCTACCTAAGGATATGCAAAGCATTAGATGGGCAATTTCGTTTTATATGGAGTCGTCATTATAAGTTGGCAGCAGTATCGTGGCAATTGCTCCAATCCCTTTTAATAATACCATAAACTTGGGCATTGCATCGTTTTAAGCTCTTGAGTTCCCATGATAATTCTTGATGTTGGAATCTACTGTAGAGCTACGCGATAAGGCGTAGGCGGAATTGACTGAATTATAGCTATTTATTTCAAGAGGACGTGTTCACTTTTACGTGCCTATCACAAAACTGTTTTGTTATAAAAACAGCGTTGCCTTTACAATTTTGAAACTGATTCTAATTTGGCTTGAGTGAGGCCACTCTCTCTCTAACATCACGTAAATATTAAATGGACCCGATGTCGTGCGTCATGTGTTCGACAACCGAAATAGATAGACATAACGCGGGCTATAGCGGGAACGAGATCGCAATAATTGTCACTGTTAACGTACCCATAACGACTCGCAAACAAACTACGATTTGGGTATTCCCCGCAAACCGGGAGTAATGTAGGTCGATTGTGTCCTTTCTCCTAATTTATGCGGTCCACATCGAGGAGCGTATACCATATCTTCCTATTTCATACATCAATGATGCAACCAGAATAATTTTTGTGCCCGCCTGCATGATGTACGGTTTCCTTTTGCATGCAACCTTTACAGCATATACCTAGTTCCCTGGAGTCTGAATGCTTTGAAAGCTCAACACCTTTAGACACAGTTTTAATGGCTAACTTAGAGCTTTAAGTGCTAATTGCACTTGCATATCAAGCTTTTAAGGTAAGTTTAAATATTTAGCACTTATGCACTAAATATGCTAAGCTCAAATCTTTCTTATGGTTTCTCATGCTTTTTATGGTTTCCTGGTTGCAAATTGTTTCATTATCTTTGATGTTCCCTCCTGTATTACCTACCTAACTAGCTTTTGCCCGCGACTACGTCCGCGCGTAATTTTTAAAAAAGTTGCTAGATAAAAATTGTGAAAGCTCGGCCAACATGCATGATAATTATAAACGGGGTGACTAAACTAAATGGAGCCAAGGAATGAACGTCGAAATATTTAGCACGCTGCCTCGAAAAGGTTAGGTCTTTTGGCCATTGATTCAGAAATAGGAGCTACTACGCGAACACTACTAAAGCTAAAGCATCAGACAAATAGAGGAGCTGCCAAAGTTTTGATACACAGCATAGTTTAAATTTTCTATTGAAATAGGAATTACTTTATTGACTTATACAGAAATGGAATGCAAGAGCGAGCTCATTTCGAGCTCGCAAAATTTTAGCACCCTTCCCCGGATAGGTAAGGTTTTCTTTTGACAATTCATACATGAATAGATTTTCCTTTGTCAACTTACGCAGAGAAGTATGAGCAAAAGAGAATGTAGGTTGCAAGAGCGAGCGAAGCGAAATCAAAATTTTCGAGTTCGCTCCGCTCGCTATCAGCAATTCAACTATCAGAACTTTTCGAACGTCAAAATTACATAAGACAGTCCCCCAATAACGCCCGCTCTTCACCACTTCCTAGTACTTTAAGCTGGGAAGAAGACGTGGCACAACAAAGTCCCCAGCAGCACAGCTGTCTGTTCAGTTAGATCAACTTGATTCTATATGATAAATGATGATCATTAGTTCCGGAGAATACCTCCTACATACAAACAAACAAATTTTACCTCTTTATAATATTTGTGTAAAATTATAAGTAGATAACAAATCGTAAGATTGATTCATTGATTGCTATGTAGTTGAGTAAGATAAGATAACTTATAATAACCAGCCTATTTCTACTCTTGTTTTATAGAGAAGGCACGATTTATCTCCACACTTGCTCAAACCGAGGGTTGGCGATTTCAGACTTACATAATTATATTAACAACTAGCTGCGCCCCGCGGTTTCACCCGCGTAAGACTTGATGCCGTGTAAATATCTGGATAAAAAGTAGCCTATAAGTTAATCCAGGGTGTCAGCTACCTCAATACAAAATTTTATCAAAATTCGTCTAGCCGTTTGAGCGTGCAGAAGTAACAAACACACACACACTCAAAACTTTCGCCTTTATAATATTAGTGTGATATAAGTCCAGGGGGCTACTCCGAAGCGATAATCGGAAGTATCGGCCTAACGTTCGGCCGTTTTATAACTTCCAAAATTTTCATTTTTTGACTTTGAGTCCTTACCCGACTTCAAGTAACATTTTTGACTTTGGCTAATCTCTTTGCCTGTCGTTTTTTAGGGTTCCGTACCCAAAGGGTACAACGGGAACCCTATTACTAAGGCTCCGCCCTCTGTCTGTCTGTTCGTCTGTCACCAGGCTGTATCTCATGAACCGTGATAGCTAGACAGTTACAATTTTCACAGATGATGTATTTCTGTTGCCGCTATAACAACAAATACTAAAAAATAGAATAAAATAAATATTTAAGGGGGCTCCCATACAACAAACGTGATTTTTTTGCTCGTTTTTGCTCTATAACGATAACTATTTTTGCTATATATTAATAATCGGCAACAGGTAGACGCTTGAAATATTCACAGATATGTAGATATATATTGACTTTAAAAATAAACAATTAAATTAAAATAAAACAAATATTTAAGGGGGGCTCCCATACAACAAACGTGTTTTTTTGGCCATTTTTATAGATAATGGTACGGAACCCTTCGTGAGCGAGTGCGACTCGCACTTTGCCGGTTTTTTTTTTCTTTCGCCGTAGTTTGCCATAGCTAGCCGTAGTCAAGAAATGGCCGAACATTCGGCCGATACTTCGAATTTATGTTCGCAGTAGACCCCCCAGGTTTCCTCATGAGGTTTTTGTCCCTTCTCCGATGTCAGTAGGTAAGGTCCAAGATAAACTCAGAGAGTAAATATGAATTGAAGAAGTCACATTAATACTTGCCCGGATTTGAACCCATAACATCATGCATGAGAGGCAAGCCATCACATCTAAAATAACTTAATGCAACGTTAACTTTAAAATGATGATGTGTCTACTATTTACTATAAAGAATTTATAGTTAGGTAATAGTAGACACATCTGCTCTCATCAATATTAACGACCGGCTACGTGTAAATTAAGCAATGATTTAGAACAGCAGTGAGTTAATGATAGGCTCTTGAAACTAATCATCGATCACGATCATTATTCTCGTACCATTCATTTGGTTAATTTAAACATAACTGCACCTTGCTCGAATGGTTTGAAATAGAAACAAAGCTTTGAGCAATTATTCAAATTAACATTTTCGTAAAGTCTTTTTAGAATATATCTTTTCGTCGTGTCTCGCGTCATGGACCTAAGCTGTAAGTTATTTTTGTTCTTTTGGCCAGGATCTGTAATTGATTTTCGGCTTTCAGAAATGAGCCCGAAAGAGAAATTTGAAAAAAAAAATTTGTCCACCCAAAATGTTGGTTGATTTATTTATTTATTTCATATTTTAAGCACAGAAATGTACAGAGGCGGACTTAATGCCATAGGCATTTTCTACCAGTCAACCTTTGGGCGATGCAGAGACAAACAGTGGTAGGTGCAATAGTGAGAATTGAGGAATAAAATAATATTATTTAAATATAAAGACATACATATACCTATTAAAACTATAAATATAATATATACACCTAATTATATATATAAATCTGTGCACAAATATATATACATAAATATATTAGCGCATTGATTTAGTTCGCTAGCTCGCATATTCTAAGTATCCATGCATTCTCTGTTCCACATTAACCTACCCTCCTCCTGCCGAGCGCTAGCTTTGACCCTGTATATTGCTTTAAAATAAAATGCAGACTCAGGATTTTATTTTAAAGCAATATACAGGGTCAAATAAAATTAGCCAGCGATACTTTGCAGACATGATGGGTAACATCTAAACATGAAAAAAAGACAAACAAAAAAAATGTTATGATATTTTTTTTGGGATCGCTGGTTTTGTAGTTACTTGAAGTATGAGTTGTTAAAATCATGTTTATTTTTGTTTTATCGTATTGAGATTACGATACTCACCGATTCTGTGAAGTTTAAAGAAAAACCTGATATTTCAATGTAGATAAAATCACCTACGGTCGTTGACCCCAATTTTTTTTATGACGATGGCATTTATTTTTGTTCTATCATTTTAAGATGTCGATACCCATCACGTCTGCGGAGTTTCGCTAGCTGATTTAATTTGACCTTGTAGAGATAACTTATCATTACGCCTTGATTGCCCGAAGGGTTGGGCAGAAGTGTACCTATAGTACACCCACATTTTGCCAGTTATGTTTATATCAGGGCTTTAAATACCGGTAAAATTGCATAACGTTACCTTCATTTGACAGAGTTAACGGTATTATTAAAATAACGGTAATAGATTTAACGTTATTTATGCCAAATTTGACCGTTAATTTATATTAACGTTACTTTTTTTATAACGTTAATTTTATCGTTACTTGTATTTTAACGGTAATTTTATCGTTACTTTTAACGGGTAAGGTGGAAGTGGCGTTGCCCGAGGCGCGCGGTATGCCGCCCGTTGTCGCGCCGCGCTGATGTCCATGCCGTGCCGATCCCAACTTTATCTAATTCTTACGCGTGAGAAGTGCTGGTAGTATAGTGAGCTGATTTGGTCAATGATAAGACAAGTGTGATAGCTGATAATTGATTCAATATCAGGATGAGCCGCCCTACAACCCTACAGTGTACTTTTGCACCCAAAAATCAAACATGTTCATTTTATTCGCATAATCTAAAGAATTATTCAATCTTGGAGGCGTCTCGAAAAAACCATCTCACTATGGCGCGTACGGCGGCACAGCCGGCGCGCGGCGGAGCGGCAACAATATATTTAAAGTGATCCAATGCTACGCAAGCGTACAAAACGGCAACGTAGCTAAATTAACGGTAAAATTAACGTAATTTTTTTTAACGTTAATGAGGTATCATTACGAAATTAACGTTACTTAACGGTTATTATTTCGTTATTTGTTAACGTTAACAAGCCCTGGTTTATATCAAAGAATGTTAATACGATGCAGGTACGTTTTCAATAGAACCTACTTTTTTAATACCTCATTTAAAAATACATAACATTCCATGAAACCATCAAGTAATCATCACGGATGTATTTAAATGAAGCTCGAATACTGGCAATCGGCCACGGGTGATAGTTGCTTCTGCTATGCACATGCGCACCGAACGCAGCGGCTGTTGATTCAAATCTCGGAGCTTTTTATCGCACTTACTACCTACATTTCACGGAAATCCGCTGAATCCCTCAGGCTCATTTGAAACGGTCTTAGATTACAGATGGAGATAGACGTTGAGTAATGAGTGTTAATAACACCTGGTAGAGGTTTGTATGCAAATATTTGGACTTCAAGTGCTCTGTTTGAGTGTGAACTTCGAAATCTTTGGGCAGCTGTGAGCCGCTCAATTTTTAAATGGGGGGGAGATTCGACAAGAGATTCAAAGCCTAAATTAAATAAGAAACAATAGGCTCTTTGTATTATGTAAAAATATAATATTCGTGTAATTATTTATGCTTACATTTATATATAATTGGGTATTTATATTATATTTATAGTTTTTAATAGGTATATTATGTATATCCTTATATTTACAGACAGCTGTGCTGCTAGGGAGTTTGTTGCGATACTTCTTCCCAGCTAAAGCACTAGGAAGTGGTGAAGGGTGGGCGTTTTTGGGGGACTGTCTCATGTAATTTTTGACGTTCGAAAAGTGCTGATTCTCAGCCTAGTTTGAATGATTTTATAGTTTATAACCAGATAATTTATTTATTAAGTAAACCTGAATTATTGCAGACAACTCTAAACATCTACTCTGTTTAATTAATTATATTTCAGATCGCCGTGAAATAAAATTGGGAATCAAACGAGCTTACCTCTTAAGCGAAGTCTTGATTCTAATTTTATGAACGGCGATCTGAAATAACCCTGAGAAACCCACCCGCCACTAGCTAACAACCCCAACGCTGCAATAATCAGTCTACCTAATTCACTTATCCTTTCAGGAAACCCTAGTGAATGTAAGTATGCAGAACAACTCTGTACAGAAAACAAAGCCTGTTCCTTACTTAAGGATCTCTAAAATAAGTGAAGTTTCTGTGTTGCCACTTGCCAACACTGAGATAATAATCCAACTTAAAAAAAAAAAAAAATCTCTAAAAATGCGATGTTAATACGTGTGTGTAAGGAACACTATTTCACTTTTGATTGATTTTAATTTAAATAAATAGATAGGTATTTATTCCACAAATTTCGTCATTGCACTGTCTCTGAATCACCCAAAAGTTGACTGGTAGAAAATGCCTATAACATTAAGTCCGCCTCTGTACATTTGAAAGGTTAAAGTATTAAATACATAAATATTTTTTTCTAATTAAAAGTCAAACAAAAGAATACACAACCCGCATCTTCCAAGTAACAAAGTTCTTTGTTACAACTACAATGAGCATGAATTCATTTAACGCTAGAGTGTTCATAGCATTAATTACCTTACTTAGTTCCACAGTTTTTATGGCATTTCCTGCCTTGCTGGGCCGAAGAAGCATTAGAATAATGCGATTGAAGAGGCTTGACCGGTCAACGATAGACATTACCGATACCGGTAAATCTGAGATACGTAATAGCAACTAAGTACCTAGCTAGCTGCAAGTTCGTTCCGTTCCGCCAGCTAGGGTAATGGTTCACCGTTTTATTATGCACCTCACCATCGCCAGATACAGGAAAACGAAACTTAGGAATAATAGTAATGATCGTTTTAACTCTGTCCAATAGAACACATAAACTCACGCGCGCACGTGCCACGAAACTGCAACAAAATTTCAATTGGACCTAGGCGGTGAATGGAGGCGGACGCCATTTCCGTATTCAATTATTTTTAAAGGAATTCTTGAAGAATATGAATAATACATTTCTTGTAATGGCTATGTAATTGGTCGGTAGCCGATTACGAAATAACATTAGACTACTAAACAATAGGTCGGGAAATACTCATTTATCTTTGTAGCTTCCTTCTTAAAGGTGCTATTGTATTACAAACCATATTGTTAATGATAAGTAAATTAACACATCTATTAGGAAGACGTTCGAGATAGCCTCAAGCACTTCGATATTGTACCCGCATTCGATGCCAGAATAATATGGACGATGGTCAAGAGGCGAGATGAGGGGCTTGTGGAGTTGTGGCTATGTAATAACAGCCGCTCGAGTCGATCGACCAGGTTAAGCTACGCTTGCCGCGGTTGGTCCGTGGATGGGTGACCATCTTTACATGCCAAGACCCCTCCGTGCCTCGGAAAACACGTTAAGCCATCGAACCCGGCTGTCATTCGTGCATCTTTTACAGTCGTTACGGGTCGTCAAAAACCTGAAAGTCTGGCAACCAGTCTTACCAAGGGGTATTGTATTACCCAGTAACTGGGTTGTGCAGGTCAGATAGGCAGTCGCTCCATGTAAAATACTGGTATTCAGCTACATCCGGTTAGACAGGAAGCCGACCACAGCAAAGTTGGGAAAAGGCAGGCAGATGATGATAGTCAAGAAGCGAGATATCTGTACAGACGCCAGCAACTCAAGCTACCCGAAACTGTCAAATTTTCCCAATCAACCTTGAACCTTATACTTTAACGATGAAGTTGAAAATCTTTTAAAGAAATTTGACAGATTGTAGTAGCTTGATGTGCTGGCGTAGTGGCGTCTGTACCTAACTACCTACTGATAGCCGTGAACCCGTGTGGTGCCGGACGTAAGAATAGCACCTCCTATTTCTTCCCGTGGGTGTCGTAAAAGGCTTACTAGAGAATGGGCAGCAGCGTTATCTATGCATTCTAAATTTTTAACACCATACTGCGATCGCCAACCCGCCTGCCAAGCGTGGCGATTATGGCTAACCCCCCTTTGGAGAGGCATTATATGTCCAGCAGTGGAGGTCTTTGGGCTGAAATGATGATGATGATGATGATCTACTGATAAAAGGCAAGCCTAAAAAAATCCACGTTGATAGAAACACTAATGAGGATATTACCTAAAACCATTCGCCCACCATAGTAGCTAGATACAGTGTTAACATTCTAAGACAAGAAAGTTATTTCTAGCCCAGCCCGATAGTTCTTATCCGCCCACAACTTCGTGTAAGCCTCTTATATTTATCCCCGAGCCTTACCACTCCGCATTATCGGTCTAATTTATCTTCGTATGTATTACCATTATTCCTGTGATATAAATTTATAAATTCTACTAAGGTTTCTTTTATGTGAAGCCTGTAATATGAGAGGTGTTAGCTCTCACCAAAAGAAAGGCGAAAACTGTGAAAAAAGAAAAACTTAGTTGTTTATGCTTTCGTAAATAACTTACTATGAAATTATTGGGCTTTTACTTTGCTTACATAACTTGACATAAAAACACTGAAATTGTTTTGTGTCACATAGGCTACATTTTAGTTTTACATTGATCGTAAATCTGCCCGAGTGCTTGCTTAATTCCACATTGTTCGTTTGCTCCATCCATAACGTCCATTCGTGCTAAAAATAAACCTACCTAACCTGAAGAATGTGATAAATCAAAAATGTTCATCGTGTACTATTGTGGGACCTGTCCAATAAACTTAACGAGTTATCATTCAGATATTAAGTCTCAAGAATACTAAGCTAGACAAATGGCATTCGCTTCTGAGCAATTCTATTTCTACAATCGTTATCGTTATTTCACTATTTGACAAGCATTATCGCTAGTTTTCGATTCGAACTCCTTCATACGAATCGAAAACTACCGATAACGCTATCAAAAAGTGTCACTTGGCTACGTATCGCGCATCTTTATGGAAGTTACCGTTCGGCGCTGTCGATTCGTTTCATGGAATGGAATGATGTTATCATTGTCTAGCAAATTTCTATTCGTTGACCTATGATCACGTGACATTTCGATAGCTTATGTCAACCCCATACATTTTGTGGCTTTTCTACTAGCGTTATCGCTAATCGAATGTTACTTTGTCTAGGCCCTCTGAGCTTTCCCAATGCACATGCATGATAAAGAATCGTGAAGAATTGCTTTGCCGCCACCAATCTTCAGTCTGATAACTACAGGGGTTTTTTTTTCTACATTCTCAGTCCTACGAGAGGCAAGGTGTTGATTACTGACAATACATCCAAAGGCCTTCATTCCATCACGTTTTTAACAATCTCCTTCAAGCTCTTCAAAACTAGTTTTAAGCCCATCTAATGATCCGTAATTCCGAATAATTTTCCTGATTAAGTATCGTCGATATAGCACTATGATTAACTGCTTCATTACCAGCCAGAATTAGGCTAACGTTAAGTAATCAGGTCAAACGATGGATCACGAACCGATAATAGCTTGCAAAAGATCCGGCGACTCGACCACCTTCAGCCATTGTACCTTCAACCTAACTAACGCACCACTATTGTACCATATGTTCATTGTTTGTATTACAAAATCGGCTAAGCAGGCAGTAATATATAAAAGTTATAAAAGTTTAAAGAAATACCCGAGTAGGTCAAGATACTGAGTAGAACCTGCACAATGTTTAAGAATGATTAAGTAATACAACAATGCATTGAAAGTGAAGACAAACTGTGGTTAATAACATGTAAGGCCGTCAGCAAATGCAATGTTTATGTTAATTAGAAAGAAGTGTTGTTTGCCATTTTTCGGTGCGCGCGCGTCGAATTCAGCACAAAAGCCGAAACGAGTTCAGGGACTTCAATCTGCACTGTAGCGATTAGATTTGCTAATTCGACATACACTGTATACTAAATGGAGATCGGTTCAGAACAGTAATAGTCATTAGCATAGAAAAAGAAATGTAATGTGCTATTACAAATATTAGCTAACCACGTTTGCGTATGCTTCTTTTGCACTACTAGAATTGCATATAGAAAGATGGGTTTACTTATAGATGCCAAGCTGTAATTGCATGTTTTATTTGTTTTTGCGTGACTTATCATAAGTGCACACTGTGGGCTAGTACCTATAGCTAGTATAACTAGTATAGCTAGTATAACTATTACACAAATAAAATCCATCCATCATTCTCTTCACCACGGTTGAGAGATCACCAAGCTGTAAACTATACGCAAGTTATTATTACCAATACAGAACGCTAAGCTTACTTTAACGTTATTTTCATTCAACTTTCTTAAAACTCGTGTTAATATTTACAGATTATGCATTTAGGTAAGCATGTGCCATAACGACTTACATAATGTGCAAAAAATTTACTTCCCTCAAGTGTAGTCAACAAAAAAGTAAACAGTACTTTTCTAGCATTAAGTAATGGTTAAGGGGGATGCGCTAAGGTAGGCCGCGAAATTAAAATTTTCTTACGTTTTTTGCAATTTGCAGGTCAGTTACAGGTTGTATGTTGATCTAATTATGATTCGCGGCCATATCAAATATGGCTTTATAGAACTATAATCATTTATACGCTTGCCGATACGCGGTCTCCACTCCAGGACCGATGGCCGGTGGAGCAGACGACCACCGGCCATCGGTCCAAATATGGCCAACCCACTGCCACTTCAGCTTGCTTACTCTGCAGGCTATGTCGGTAACTCCGGTTCTCTTCCGGATAACTACACACTAGTTTCGTCCTGCATATAATATTGATTATTGTCAACTTATTTTCTTACTATAGCTGCGCCCCGCGATCGAGATAAGTCTCCTCTCGATCCCGTGGGAATATCGGGTTAAAAAGTCCTATGTTGTACTAAAAAATACTATGTCCCTCCTAACCCAGTCATGGTTTACCCATGTGCCAAATTTCATCCAAATGCGTTCAGGCGTTTTAGCGTGACTCACTTTCGCATTTATAATTATTAATTTAGGTTTAGAATTTTTTTGGTTTTCGTCCACGAGAGACAAATGGTACCCAAATGAATATGAAAGAATAAACATTTAAATAAACCATTTTTACAGTCCGTTCAACCGATTTTGTCTTCTATTGCGATTTTGTCTTCTACATGTGGCAGCTGTAATAAACAGTTCGTATTGTTACTACGTTTTTGCTTTTAATGCCATCCTTATGCCTAAGGAATAGAACTCAAAATTGGTTGAACGGACTGTAAACAAGTTTCTTTAAATGTCTAATCTTATTTCAAACGGAATAAAGAGGATGTGCATTTTCCTCTCTTCTGTACAAATTCAAAAGGCCACGATAGCGAGGCTCACACGCGTAGAAAATGTATCACCCAAGGTGTCTACTCCGAACATAAATCTGAAGTATCGGCCGAATGTTCGGCCGTTTCTTGACTACGGCTAACAATAGCTGACTGCGGCGAAAGAAAAAAAAAACCGGTCAAGAGCGAGTCGGACTCACGCACTGAGGGTTCCGTACGTATATATATGATGTTGATGATTTCTGAAAAACTGTGCTATTTAGAGACATCGTTTTATTTTTCCTGTAATCTTTACATATACTTCTACCACATAGAATAATTTCAGATTTTTATCTATGCAAACTTCGGAGATAAGGGGGGGAACGGTATTTTTTTTAACATTTTTCATCAAAAGTCGGAAACTATCCTACCTAAAAAAAAAAATGTTTGAGAATGTGCAAACAGCGTTCTTTCATATGATACCCCCCCACATGCTCTAGTAGCCCCACTTCAAATTTTTAAGACCCCCTTTCAGTCCTTTTTGCAAAAAAAATAGATTTTTTTAAATTTATTTCCTGTTTGCAAAACAGTTGGGCAAACGTCATCTAAAACTATTCTAAATTTCAGGTTGATAGCATTAGTAGTTCTTGAGATATCCAGGTGTGACAGACAGACAGACAGACAGACTTAGTCTCACCATAAGGGTTCCTTTTTACCATTTTGGTACGGAACCCTAAAAACGACAGTCAAAGAGATAAGCCAGTCAAAAGTGTGACTTGAAATCGGGTAAGGATTCAAAGTCAATTAAGGAAACTTTTTAATAACTCAAAGTCAAGAAACGGCCGAACATTCGGCCGATACTTCGGGTTATCGCCTTGGAGTTGTCCCCAGTATAGTTCTCTCGTCTGCTCTATAGAATTGAAGTCATCATCATCATCATCATAATTTCAGCCGAAAGACGTCCACTGCTGGACATAGGCCTCCCCCAAGCACGTCCACTTCGACCGGTTCTGTGCCGCTGGATGCGGGAAGCACAGAACCGGAGAATTGAAGTAGTTAGATTTATTTATTATTTAGGTTCGGGCTAGCTCCAGCGGCATCCTGAGGGCATTTGCGCAGAGGTTCGATTGCCAGTACCTGAAACATTGCTGTCTGTATGGTTCACATACTGAGCATTCGAAGTCTGTAATACGTATATCTATGATAATCATTGGTCTTTTGTGTTTTTTAATTTTGTAATTTATTGTGCTATGATCCTTTTGCTGGTCGAAAATGTCCAAATAAAGGTTTTTTTATTTGTTATTTTTTTATCACAGACGGAAATAGCCTTAAGGCTTCTACATACCAGCGCGACTTGTCGCGCGACGCGACACGGCACAAAGGCCCCGCGTATCGCGGGACGGGCGGTGCCTTTGTGTCGCGTCGCGTCGCGCGACAAGTCGCCCCGGTATGTAGAAGCCTTTATTCCAACGTTTCGTAATTCTATGTGATAAGTAAATGATGACTACTTTGAATACATTTAGAATGTGATCGACAGGAAAGTGCAAGCATAACAGTATTGTATGCGGAACGAGAAGATATCTCACGTAACGAATGATTTAAATTCAACAGGTAGTCTAGAAAGTAGGTATTCTTTCTTCGGTGAAGTAAATCGTTCACGTAACTGTGTTTTACTGAAATAAATAAACAACTTAAGGTGGTTCCGCAGTGGTATCCCGCAAAATTCAAATTTTCGAGAGTTTTGCAATTTACAGGTCAGTGACAGGTTGTCGTGACCAAAAAAAAAATAAGAGATTTGTTCTTATGGAACAAATCTAACTAAGAGAGATGTAAACGATTCTTAATGTGGGACGCCCCCCCAGCCTGATGGACCGACGACCTAAAAAGGTGGCTGGGACAGACTAGATGCGGAAGGCGGAGGACAGGGTGTTGTGGCGCTGCCTGGGAGAGGCCTATGTCCAGCAGTGGACTGCTATAGGCTGAGTTTATTGAGGACGAAACTGACTCAAGAGTCAAGACATCATTGCATAATAAAATGTCATTCCGGTACCGTACTTACCTACCTCTCTAACTGTGATTGAAATATCCACCACTGTCTAATTTACTATTGGAAGCCAGTAGCCACTCTCCGCTAGTAAAATGTCACGGTGTCAATCGCTTTAAGTTGTATGCAGATACTTGACCGAGCCTCAACAGTTTGCTTGCACTCAATTGCTCTAACAATGTATTTGTTGTTGGATATATTTTCCTTGCAAATCTGTATTTGAATAAGGATGTGTTTTAGGCCTCTCTCCATCTAAATAGGCTAAGCTAACACCATTACCTATTAGCAAAAGAGTATCTGATCCTCGAAGATCTGAGGGCTAATTCACGTAATTTCATGACGCGCCGATCAAGTTGCAGTGCAGGTGCAATGAAGTTTAAGTTTGAGTGATCGCTGAATATATATGGTATCTGACAGCCGTAGAGAATAGTAGAATACGAAATGCGTTGTTTTGATCGAAACTTAATTGCAACTGCACTGCTACTGCACTTCTTTAGTTACGTGAATAAGCCTGCTGATCTATCATCTTTCGCCAATATTTTTGCATCACTTAAGCATATGCCTACCACCGCGAAAGTTCCCGGTCGACCACTTTTCAACCTTATTACTATGGGCACAAGGTCGAAAAGTGGTCGACCGGGAACGTTCGCGGTGGTACATATATTTGGATATGTTTCTAAACCCTGGTTTAGAAACATATCCAAATATATGCACATACAAACCAAACATTTTATTTCCAGATCCTGATCTTGAAATTATAAGTTTTGGTTTTTAGTGATCGTGTCCCATTTTTAGAGTTCCTTTAGTCAACAAGGAACCCTTATAGTTTCGCTATGTCTGTCTGTCTGTCCCCGGCTCAGCTCAGAGACTCTTAGTACTCGAAAGCTGTAATTTTTACGGTGCCTACGTGAAGTGGGGATGATTTTTTTTTTTCTCATCTATCCTGTGATGTGGGGTATCATTGGATAGGCCGTTCAAAATATTGGAGGTATGTAAAGACTATTTTTCGATTCAGGGATCCCTTTGCGTAATAGTGCAAATTTTTATCAGAGTCATGTGTCCCTCCCCCCTGCCGGCTAAATGGCTGTTTTTGCATATGTGAAAAAAATCATGGCAGTAGTACATATAACGAAATTAAAAGGAAAACTATCACAGCTAAGTGGGCTTTAAAAAAGTTAACGAGTAATAGTGGACTTACATTTGCAGTTGGAGAATTTACCGTGACGTATATCGATGTGTAGGAGAACATGTTATTCAACTACAATGTTAAGTTTGTTTTTGGGATAAATGTATCCCAACTACGGAACCCTTCATTGTGCGTGGTCCGACACACACTGGGCCGGTTTGTTTTAAAGGTTCCTTCTAAAAACTCAAACGTGAGTGTTGCACACACACGGAACCTTAGTATGTTAGCAGATACCACCTCTTTTCGTTGAGACGGTTATGCGATATTTTCTCCCAAAAGATTTTAATATACAAATTCATCCAGATGCAGTTGCATTACAGTATTTATGCACAGAGTCACTGCCACTTAACTTTCACGATCCAATAATGACTGCCTGGGATAATCCAGAAATAATTTATTATTCTACTTAAATACTGAATTGCAGATGAGTCATTGCTTTTCACAGACAGTTATTTCAGAATCCCCCGGTAGCAGTTCTCAAGATTTTTATTATAACACCGCTTGTTGTTCCCACAATTGATCATAGTAATTATCTATTCATAAACTCCGCTGTTGCTTTGCTAATAGTGCTTTTTTCCATTATGAGATTTCATCTGGTAAACGATCTATTTGACTTACAGTCATGAAGAATTTATGATCCCTATCACTCCTTCAGATCCCGCATAAACGTACCTAACTTTATGATTTTATACTGAAGATGACGTCTAAACGAGTAGTGTTAATGATATGAAAATAATATATATGTTAAATTAGAGCATTTTCTCAATAACTTAATCATCATCACTCTAATATTATAAAGGCGAAAGTTTGTGAGTGTGTGTGTGTGTATGTTTGTTACTTCTTCAAGCTCAAACTGCTGGACCAATTTTAATAAAATTTTGTATGGAGGTAACTGACACCGTGGATTAAGACATAGGCTACTTTTTATCCCGATATTCCCACTGGATCGAGACTTACGTGGGTGAAACCGCGGGTTGCAGCTAGTATGTGAATATTTTAGATTATGTTTATATTACTTAAGTAGTGAAATTAATTTGTTAAGTTATGTCAGACGCGGATAAAAAACTGAGAATGGCGCAAAATCTACGAAAATTATTTTTCTGAAATTTCACCAATTTAAAGATAATTTAATTATTGATCTTTTAGTATACGCATTTTATTAAAATACCTTTTGTTTTGTGTATAACAAATTAATAATGCGTCAAATTGGGGACAGCGCTCCTTGATGGGCGAGCCCTATTACAGGCTGAACGTACGACGCGTTGCGTGAGCTCAGTACAGAACACGCAAGCTAACCTGAATATACTTCCAAATTATTCAGATTGTCATTGATTGTGTGTTACGCACTTAAGATGCTGCCACAGTTCCTTGTAATTCTGCTCGACTGAAATCCTTTTAGAAATATCCAAACACATTTTTTTTTTCTTTTGGATAACTTCTCTCACTCTGGGCGGAGTGGGAGGGCGTGACAGACTTTTACTGACTAAAACCCACCCGTGTTCCTTCAGATGCCTGTGTGCCAAGACCACGATCTCCCATTCGGACAAACTCACAACCATGGCAGGACACTCTACCAAACCTGGGAATCAAATCCAGATGGGACCGATAAATACTGTCGATTATGGTGGTTTTAAACTATTAACACAAAGGTATAGGTAACCTTATTTTATTAATTAAAAAACACTGTTTCAACTCGACAAGCTAAGCACCTACTGGCACGTAATGCCATTGAAATAGAGATGTGTTATGCGCTCAACATTCGGCTTCGGTCGGATGCGCACTTTCGCGTGTTGCGCAACAAGACGTACATCACTACGGTATTACATAACCTTTATTGACATACAAATAGAGTTTATATTAGAAGTGCACATTGCATTCGTTGCGTGTTGCTTAAGAGACAAGGTCGGAAGGAAAGAGGACAGCCGGTTTGGATCTGACTTTTTTAGTTTTAATTTATTGATTGTTAATTGATATGTACAATTAGTTTTGGTGCTTAACTGTGATTTACTGCGATGTCTGAAAATAACAATTAGGTAAACCTACCTACAACCGGTAATGTACACGCAATGTTATTATCTAATACATATTGATGGTCAGCGTACCTTTAAGTAAGATATACCTACTTACTTTTAATATTATCTAGGAACCTAAGTAGGTAGTATTTCTGACAAGGTAAGTCATGTTTGTACTTATCTATTTTTGATAGTGAAACACCGATGTTATGGGGTATTCCAGTAATCGAGTGTGTCGGTTTAAACTCAAAAGTAAGTAGAATAGAACAATATTTTGCAATAAATTTAACCCAACAGATTAACATAGAGCAGTACTCGTCTAGACTCTGCCTATTTATGTTGCAGTTGCATTCCGATCTCGTCAATTATAATTATTTTGTCTAAAATAACAGTAAGTTACTCCTTATAACATCAACTATCTGCACGTTGAAGTCCCGTCGAAATCGGTCCAGCCGTTTCGGAGATTAGTCGGAACAAACAGACAGACAAAAATAAAAAATTGATATAGGTACCTACCGTATATACTTTTAAAAGCATTTAGTAAAAGCTGTTATTTTTACATTACGGACAGACACTTCAGGCCGTAGGTAACATTCCGTTGATTTGATCGATTACATTTCCTAACAGCTTTAAAAACCCTGTTGTTCCTTCTACCTACGTTTTATGAATCGGTATACATACGTAATAAAGCAAGCCATTTATAAAAACTGTTTAACAAAAATAATAAAAATAAATATTTAATTATTAATATTTGTAATGTTTAACTGATTTCTAACTTCTTTAATTCTTTGATTTTGACTTCTTGACTAGCCAATGCTTAATTTTTTTAAATTAGAATTCCACCAATGTTGTGCTTGTAGGTTAATGTATAGGTACGTCCCTAAAAGGAACAACAGGGTTTTTGTTACATATTGTACATAATGATCTCCAGTCAATATTAAATCCAGTCTCCTCGTCCAGCCCTCGCTTTGACGGTCTCGGATAGTCTACGCAATAAATACTTTGAATTTAAATCGATATCAATATGAAATCTGATAACTACATTTCCGTGTAACCCGCGAGAAGAGTAATAACGTATTAATTGACCAAATATGTTAATTTAAAGGAAGGTAGATATTTTATAAATTGTGTAATCGGCACGCCTGTTTCCAACATAGTAAGTATTACATCTGATTATGACAAACCCAAGAACGGAAATAATTATTTAGATTGAAATGGAAGAAGTATTAGAAAGATTGATTTGATTACGTAGGTAGTAAAATGTAGTAAAATTAGATTATTCCGTAATCGTCAGAACAATCTGGGTGTGTTTGCAGACTCTTATTAATATTTATAAAGGCGCGCCGGTTAATGAGGAGAACGCAATGATATTATAATAAACAGTTATGTTATACACTTACAAAACAACCGAAAAAAGTGTTCCGCACAGCAGCGGCTGCACACATACCCACTTTTCATTAATTTTACATTTCACTATAAGTGAAATGATGGCTCGATCAAAACAAAAAAAAAGAGACAGCTAGTGTTGTCAATTGCGCGTGAATCACCGAATGTTGGCATCAGAGACTAAAAAATACGTCCCAATTAGGACGTTTTCGAGTCTTCACGATTGCGCGCTCACAAATCTGTTTAATATAATATAACGGCACGGTTGGCGCAGTGGTTAAGCGATTGACTGCTGCGCTGCGTGTCGCGGGTTCGATTCCCGCACGGAACAATTATTTGTATGACCTACAAGTAGTTGTTCCGGGTCTGGCTGTTTGTGTATGTGAGTTTAATTGTTTGTAAACGCATCCACGATACAGGAGAAATTCCTAGTGTGGGGCAGAGAACGGATGTCCAATACAACATTACCTACATTTAGGGCACAAACAACATAATTTTCTCAGTCCAATGCTGTGACTCAACAAAAAATCACGGCCAGTGAAGCACATCAACATTTCCTTGAAGCGAATCGAAATGCATAGCTCCCGCTTGGCGTAACGGTGATCCCATTAGGTGCCGGCCGGAGCCTAGGAGCTGCGGTATGTCGCGGCACAGCATGGCATGCGACAGCCGCTAGTACCGGGGTACTGGACTTTTTGCCGCTACCCTACAGTAAGTGCCCATTAAAATAGTCGTCTTTTTACGTATTGTGTGCATCATCGTCGCATTCCGGCCAAGTTCTAGGTGCTTGAACAAGGATCTTCTTTTTGTAAGCATGCTTTCACGATTGTTGATTAATTTGATACTCTTTTTAGGGTTCCGTACCAAAATGGTAAAAAGGAACCCTTATGGTGAGTGAGACTAAGTCTGTCTGTCTGTCTGTCACACCTGGATATCTCAAGACCTACTAATGCTATCAACTTGAAATTTAGAACAGTTTTAGATGACATTTGCCCAACTATTTTGCAAACAATGAATTAAAAAAAAAAAATCTGTTTTTCAAAAGGGACTGAAGGGGGTCTTAAAAATTTGAAGAATTACTAGGGCATGTGGGGTATCATATGAAAGAGCGCTGTTTGCACATTCTCAACCATTTTTATTTTTTTGAGGCAGCATAGTTTCCGACTTATAATGAAAAATGTAAAAATAAAATACCGTCCTGTCCCCCCCCCCCCCACTTATCTCCGAAGTTTGCATAGATACAAATCTGAAATTATTCTATGTGATAGAAGTTTATGTAAAGATTACAGGAATAATAAAACGATGTCTCTAAATAGCACAGTTTTTTAGAAATCATCAACATCATATAAACGTACGGAACCCTCGGTGCGCGAGTCCGACTCGCTCTTGACCGTTTTTATGAACCGTGGCTGGTGTGCTGTTATTCTAAATTTGAAGTGGTTTTAGTGATACCGATACCGTAGAGGTCTCTAGCTTTGACTGTAGAAGATAATGACTTGTCTTGTTTATTACGATATCTATGTGTGTATTTATTGAAAGTTGTATGTGGACTTTTATCTAAAAATAAAAGATTTCATTTCATTTATCTTTAATAAGCTTAATTTTAATTCTTGAATCAGATAAGGATTACCTTCAGTCTTTGAGATTTATATTTCGATAATAGCCCGAATAGATACTAAAATCGGTTACACATTCGCTACTAATCTGATACTAAAACATTTTGATGGAAAAAGTAGCGCAAAATCGCAAAACAAGTGTTTATCGCACGATCTATTCAATAACCCATTATTGTAACGCGAACGTAAAGCTTTCGTTCCGATTTATTTACTATCTGGCTTCGTGCATCCACCGTCAATCGACAAATATATCTAGACCTCCGAGAATCCACTACCTCCCCTTATATCGCATTTGTGGCTGAGCCTGGGGGCGCAGGAGGGGATCTATGTGCAGTGGTGGTGCACTTAGAACAATGAGTTTAAGGTTGATTGCACCTGACTATGAATAGGGTTTACAAGTTCGCTACACCGGCGACTTTGTTCTTCCGCCTGTTGTATCATGTGCATGCGATCACATAAGAAAGAGTTTAATGCCCTTTATTGAAAACCAAGTGAACAGATTTTGCGTGAACAGAGAGATTTCTACGATAGATACTATTTAAAGACTTTGTTTTATATTAAAATAGTAACATTCTTGTTAAGATGGAGATATATGCCAATGACCTTGAGTAGTTAGCTTGTGTGTTCTGTACTGAGCTCACGTAACGCGTCGTACGTTCAGCCAGTAATAGGACTCGCCCATCAAGGAGCGCTGTCCCCAATCACGCATTATTAATTTATTATACACAAAAAAAAGGTATTTTAATAAAACGCGTATGCTAAAAGATCAATAATTAAATTATCTTTAAATTGGTGAAGGTTTCAGAAAAATACGCTTGGTACATTTTGCGCCATTCTCAGTTTTTTATCCGCGTTAGAAAAAACTTTACAAATTAATTTCACTATGTAATATAAACATAATCTAAAATGTTCACATATTAAATTATTGAGAAAATGCTCTAATTTAACATATTTTTTTTTCAAATCATTAACACTACTCGTTTAGGCGTGATCTTCAGTATAAAATCATTAAAAGTCGGTTATAGTCGCCTTAAACAGGCCTTTGTTTAGGATGTCTGTAAGATTTTAGCATGTCGTTAATTTGAAGTGGTTTTTGAGGGTAATTAATTAAAGATTCAAAGGCTGGTTCTAGGTTTATAGAGACTATTAAAATATTTGAACATATTTTTAGGGTTCCGTACCCAAAGGGTAAAACAGGAACCCTATTACTAAGGCTCCGCCGCGCGCCGTCTGTCTGTCTGTCTGTCCCGTCTGTCACCAGGCTGTATTTCATGAACCGTGAATGACCGTGATAGTTAGACAGTTGAAATTTTCACAGATGTAAATCTGTTGCCGCTATAACAGCAACTACTAAAAAACAGAATAAAATAAATATTTAAGGGGGCTCCCTTACAACAAACGTGATTTTTTTTTGCTCATATCTGCTCAATATTGATAACGATAACAGGTAAACGCTTTAAATATTCACAGAATATAAAGTTATATTATATTCACTTTAAAAATAAATAATTAAATTAAAAGAAATATTTAAGGGGGCTCCCATACAACAAGCGTGATTTTTTGCCATTTTTATAGAGAATGGTACGGAACCCTTCGTGCGCGAGTCCGACTCGCACTTGGCCGGTTTTTTAAGAATTATGGAGGAACTATAAATTACATAGGATAGGAAATAATGTTCGGAAGTTTATTCTCCAATATATTTTATGGTTATACCTACGTTGATTGCTACACTACACATCCGTTCCTTGTACAATTACTAATTAACTTAAAGTCTTTAACTGTTCTGCTTGTGTTAATGAAGTAGGTACAGTTACTGTCCCAATTCCCTCCTTTCTGATATTGGGCAGTTAACTTCCAATATGCTTTTTTTTATTGAAATCATAGGTAATGTGGAAACGGGGAGTAAGCACCATAGGTAAGCAATAAGGCCTAGCGCGCACTGCCGTGTGTTTTTTTTTTACTGCATATTTGTGAAGTATGGAATCTCATGGAAGTGCGCCATTGCGTTTAAATAAATGCATGCTCTACGGAAGCAAAAACCCACCGCGTGCGGTAGAATAAACGCACCGCGCAAGGTAGTGCGCGCAGCGCGCAGTCCCTATTCAGTTGAATGACATTATTTTCTTATATACAGGGTGTTAAAGTAACTGCGTGCCATAGCTTAAGGGTAGGTTCAGTATCGATAAAGGAACCCAGGAAAAAAAAAAACATGAAAACACAAAAAAAAAATTCAATATCAACCTAATTACCTACTTTAAATAGCAATCGTTTAGAATTAAAATTATTTTATTTGACGGTTCTAAGCCCGTTAAAGTACGAAAAGACTTATTTTTATTTATTTTTTATGTTTAATTAAATTTTTTGAATGTTTTTTTTTTCCTGGGTTCCTTTATCGATACTGAACCTACCCTTTAAACGTTACACACACCTTGTAACACGGTTACGCTTTTAAAAATAATTGGTGTTTACAATGTTTTCAAATTATAGTGTTAATAGATATGGGAGGACAGTGTAGGCCAACAGTGTACAACAACTACCAGGTACTTAACAAAATAGAAACTGTGGGCCTAAAATGGACGCTTTGGCAGAATCATAATTATGATTTGCGTACAATTCATATCCCGCAATTCACCTGTCTGTTTGTTTGTGATTTTTTTTTGTATTTTTTTTTATTGTTTATGATTTCAAACACAATGTGAATTGTTCCTGAATAAAATTGAATTGAATTGAATTGATAGTTTTGTATGGAGTTTCGTAAAATGGTCCACAAATTATGAATTGCTACAGTGAAGTCTAATGTCAAATAGCAGCTGTCAAACAGATGAATTGCGGGATACGAATTGTACGCAGATCCTATGATTCTGCCAAAGCGTCCATTTTAGGCCCCCTGGTCTACAGTCTATTAAGCCTACAACGTTCTCATTCACAAAATATAAAAGAATCTAAGTAGGTATATAAAATATTATTAAAAAATAAAAGTAAAAACCTATGACATGATTGCCATTACAAGTTACAACTGTAACAAATCTGAATAATAAATTAATATCCTGTCCCTGTTAAATCGACCTTATTGTCCTGCGGAATGATTTTGAAGTACCTTTATTGCTAATCCATTGATTCATATCTTAGAAACATTTATCTGCTCAACAACGTAAATAACGTAATGAATGTTGTTGAACTGTCAAATTGAAACCGATTACTACTGATAGTGTGTTACGTAATTAGCCCGATTGTGATTCAAACTGCGTTACGCAATTAGGAATTAATTTACTGGTTTCTTTCTGTCCAGTGGAGACTGCAGTAGGTTGTCAATGTTGTACTTGTATTGTAACGCTGATAAGCAATCAATAATTCAATATCAAAATATCCAATGTGTTTGCCTTATCGTCACGTTAGTTTTATTGCTTTTAGTCACGTAGGTATGTAGGTATAGCGGCATGATTTGGGTCGAAATAACATAATGTGCGAGACTGGTCCACTTTATAGCTAGATTTGGGTCAGAGTGTACTTTGAAACTAACATATGAGACTTATAAGCAGCGTTGACACAATCAAAATACGCTTGGACAAAGTAGATTTGACGACTACTTTGACGTTTTTTTTTATTGTGGCAACACTGATCAAAGCGCTCTTGGATGACGGCGTCCAATCAAAGTGGACTAGGACTGCGTTCAACTTTACAAAAGCTGTTTTGTCAAAAATGTACTTTGTACAAACGTACTTTCATACTTTGATTGTGTCAACGCGGCATTAGAGTTCTGGCTTTTAGTTCATTTCTTTTCATCGGTCAACTCAACATCTTAGATCGGACTAAAAGATTGACGAACTCTACTTTTATGAAAAAGACCAAACATAATGTCCTCCCCAATGATTTCAAAAGGAAGGATACACCCATCAGAACATTTTACTTACAACTTTTTCATACAAGCAAAAAGTAGCGCCATCTGTGACAATTCACATGAAATACGTGAGTGTCACGTTGCATAGGTCGACGACGTAACCTTGTACGTACGACATGTACGTGCGTAAATGTTATTTTAATCACATTTTATCGGAAATAAGTTAACCACTGAGGCGTCCATACTTTGACAGAAAACGTAATAAAACAAATTAATCTCGATCAGCTTTATTTGAAATTGAAAACAATTTAATAATAATTATTATTAATTTATATATAATAAAACACAAATAAAAAATGACGTCCGTACAAGGTTACTTCGTTACCGTCGCGGGCGCTGCCGGCAGCGCGTGACATGGCCGCCATTGTGGATTTCGAATGTGGATTCAAATGTGTTTATTGAATAATTTTATTGGAACCAAGGCAATTTAAGGTTACTTAACGATGTTATGATATCCCATGTTCCTTTTTAACCTTTGTATTATAATTTTTGCGGCCTTTTACTACGCAACTAGGCATTTTAATGACTGAACTGTACTGATTAACTCCTCCGCGCGTGGACCGCGTTCGACTGAGTCGCATTGGCCCTAAACTGTCATTTTAGGGCCAGCGCGCTGGTGCCTTTTCGTCGCGCGGTTAGCCTGGTCCTTACTATCTATGTCAATGGTCCTCCCGGAATTTATGGCTGTAATATGTTACCTACCTACTAAGTCCTACGTGAACTCCTGAGTTTGTTTCGGTCTTTCTTCTCAGAGTAGTCGAATAGGAAACACCGAAAGTCATCTAATTTTAAAACATCATTTATTTTTGACTTCTAAAAGTGTTTGGACCAAATTACAGAAATCAATATCACATTCATTTTTTTTAACGGGTAAATACTAAATACGCATCGAGATTAGGGAACACTATCAAATCATGTTGTCATTCATTTTTAATTCGGGCCTTGAACTAATCTATGTCCGACCTTAAGTGATACGGAGTAGGAAACGACCAAGACTTCGGATTTTGTGATTAGGGAGTAGACGCCCTGACTTGACTATCCGTCTATTCCAGCACCCTAATTGCGTAACACAGTTTGAATCGGAATCGGAATGATTTTGCAGTATATTGCTAATCCATTGCTTCTTATGGTAGAAAAAAAAATCTGCTTAACAACGTAAATAACGCAATCAATGTGGTTGAACTGGCAAATTGAAACCGATTCCTACTGAAGTGTGTTACGCGATTAGCCCTCAGGATAGACGGATAGACCAATTAGTAACAACCACGGTTACAACTTACTTATGTAGGTACTTACTTACAATTTGCTTGTTAAACATTTTGATCTCTAGGCGATTTACAGCTTAGGCAATTTGCTGTGTAGACATTAATTTTAGGCATTTTGCTTCGTAGACGAATTGAAAGTAACGGCCCTGCCTAGAGGTAATTAAAACATTCGTTACGTAAGATTACCTACACCTTATTTCCTTTGCAGTTATAATATTTATTTACTATTTTACCGGTACAATATTACTTCGGGACCGGTCTAGTGCCGGTTTCATATTAACTCGGAGCGTGATCTTCCGTGAGGCCGGACTAACGGCACTTGGAGCCCTTCAGACCTTGCTACATGCTGACATTTAGCTTGGCGAAAAATCATAGTTCATGCATATCTTGGAGCTTGGGCCCTATTGTTAATATTGTAACAGTATAATGTTTTATCCAAACCCAAGCAGCGCTTTACTTTGTATAAATAATTTCAACAATACTGGGCCTCAAGTCTGCTATTACAATAGTGTCAGAATGGTCGATCATTGATTTCTTAATTGTTGATTTTGACAAGTTTGGTAATCTACTATTATAATGGCGTCATTATGACTTTCCAATGGTCGGCCACTGACACTACATTGAAAGACATTGCATTTATTGGTAATCTCGTACATAATGACAAATGAATGACATTTCTACTAATGGGTTTTATAATAATGGCAATATTACAATGCCATTATAATAACACAATTCTATTACGAGAAAATTGACCGACCAATGATCGACCATTATGAATTTGACATCTACCAACCCGCACTGGGTCCGCATGGTATATAGATCACAGCCCACTCCCTCTCGAAGAGAGGAGGCCTGTGTGGTGTGTCTCAGCAGTGGGAACATTATAGGCTGGGCTGTATGCTGTATTGTTTTAAACAGTCTGCTTACTTCCATAGGTAGGTACTGCAAGTTACACTGGCTATATTGTACAGACGCCAGCAGATCAAGCTACTACAATCTGTCAAATTTCTTTAAATAATTTCAACTTTATCATTAAAGCATAAGGTTCAAGGTTGATTGGGAAAATTTTACAGTTTCGGGTAGCTTGACTTGGCTTGTTTCCGCTGGCGTCTGTAGTAGACTGTACCTAATGAAGGGTTGTCAGTTGTTTGATTCATCTGTGTTTCGGACTGTTCCTTGAGGTTTCTCAAGAGATTGTTCGCTCTTAAATCTTAAATCCTAATTATTTTTATTTTTTGGAATGTACCCACACTATCCGGATTTCTACGTGTATTGTCAATGGTTGTATCCACGGTTGTACCAAACACTTTTCCATCTTCGCCAAGACGGACCTTTTTTATCAGACTCCCTCGCGCACTGTGACGTGCTAGATTTTTCTGACATGGAATTGAAAAATGTTCATTTGCATGTTTGAAAATGTGTGTGTGCTTTAGGAGAGGCACTCTTTGCCACAGTCTGCATTTTCGACAGCTAAAACCAAGAAAAGTTGTCTCGAGTGAACAAGTGTGCACCATCGTGCATAGCATCATTTCTTATCATCAGATGAAATAGTGGTCAAACGCGAGCCTAGCAAAAATAAATTAGGCATTAGTTACCTGACACTTTCGTGGAAGAAATCACGCGTCAACGCCTGTGGTGAACGTGAACCCGTTTCAAATTAGGATTGTTTGCTCAATAGGTAAATAAAGCAAGCACAGTTAAATTCCTCAAGGGTTCACGACGGCTAGTCCTGTTTACCACAGAACACTATAAACTGTTTACATAGAAACTGTTAGCTAGCTACATGGTCACTTCGTTTCACACTATGTAGGAGGAAAATTATGGGTGAGGAAGAGTTGGGGTAAGGAACGCTGTATTCTCTTGAGGTTTTTTTTTTAATGTGTAGGTACTTTGATTTATATTTATGTCCTGTTTCGCCATCTCCGGAAAAGTTCTGTTTCATATAATTACAAATTCTGATGCCCACGACTTTTTATATTTCATAATTTCCATTTTTGATGTGAAACTAATAGCATGGAATTAGTAAGCACTATAAATATACGTAGATTGTAAGTAGAGGGGAGGTGAGATGTTACATATCCTATGCGACTACTGGCAATGCTAGCTCGTTTTTTTTATACAAATATCCAGGCTGAAAGTAATCTCTGTCAGTCCAGGCTACATATCCGTCCATAAAGGCTCCTGCAGACAGACGTGACGCGACGGCGAGAGCCCGTGCGACGCAACTCTAGTAGAACAATTTCTATGAAAACTCCATGGAAATTGTTCTACTAGAATCTCATCGCACCGTCGTGTCGCGCCTGTCTGCGGGACTCTTAACGATCGGTTTAGAAAAGCGAACAGACAGACATACTTAGTTACTTTCGCATTAATAACATTAGTATCGTTGAGCTCCTTAAGTTCTGAGTTGAGCTGCACGACTACTGACAAATGCGTGTACTGACTGGACAGGTCCACACATCAAAAGACCATTTCAAATACCGCAATCTATTATACATGATCTTCGCATGATCTATCTTCATGGTCCGGAATTTAAAAGAGACTGTGACCCCTGAGTTTCTTTCGGCCTTTCTTCTCAGAGTAAGTAGTCAGGAAACGCCAACCTCATCTAGTTTAAAAACATATGATTGACGTGTAAGTCTTTAACTATACCAAACCTAGGTACTTACAGAAATACAATAATTTATCATTTAGTAATTATGGATTAATCTGGGAAATAGCGCCTATCCGGAAACAGCACCCTTAATTGCGTAACACAGTTTGAATCGGAATCGGTATGATTTTGAAGTACAGTAACTGTCAAATTGAAACCGATTCCTACTGATAGTGTGTTACGCAATTATTAGCCCGCTGGCCAAAACAAAGAGTTTGTTTCAGACATCGGGCCCGATTTATAAACATCATCCAACCGTTAAACACTGTCTGAACGTAGGCCTGCCATTAGCTTATAATTAGTGTGGAGGTTGTCTATCCACTTGATATCATTCCTTGCGGGCTTCTCGTCTCTGAAGGAAAAGTAGGAAGCCATGACATCAGTTTAAATTAAGAACCGTTAGAGAATGTTTTCCAACTAAGCCAAATCACGTGCTCGCAATTTTATTTGCCGCAGTGCAGTTTCATAGTCACGATGATTGGTAGATTACTATCGTTGTCGCATCGTGAGCTCGCTAAAACTACCCAAATTATTTTTTTTCACATAACATCACGCCTGCATTCCCCGAAGGATTGGGCAGAGGTGTACCTATAGTACACCCACATTTCGCCAGATAAGGTTAAAGTCTCACGTAATACAGGGCGAGCCTATTGCCATCACCCGGGCACAAATCCAGACTCCGGGAAATTCCTGATGGAAAAAACCAAACACTTTACCTGACCTGGGAATCGAACCCAAGACCACACGCTCAGCAATAGCATTTGCGACCACTAGACCAAAGAGGCAGCCTGTTTTTTTGTTTCCCAGAATTAGCTATTCTACCTCAGCCTCACGAATAACGGTTCCAGTACTCCCAGTACCTTCGACACGGAGTGCTAACGGCATAGACGCTTGTGGATTAACATAAACGCTTGTATTCCTCTTCTTTCAAGTTGTTTAAACTAGGAAATTGCTGGTTGCACAACATGCAAAACTCGTTTAGGAATTCCCGTCTTCGTTCGGAAATTGTGTGCCTATTATTCATGTTTCCCTTTATGTGAAAGGTTTAGTAAATATTTGGGTTGCACTGTTAACTTGTGTGCTTTGTTTGTACATAACAGACCGCGACGGTGGTCTAGAGGAGACAGTGCCATTATCTTCTCGGCTGATCTCAGTACAGTCTGGGTTACTACCCAACGTTGCACTTATTCATGTACCTACTCCATCACTTAGTTTGGCACTATATTTGTCACGTTTTAGCATGGCAATAACGGTAATTGCCCTTTCCCCAATATCTCCGTAGAAACCCGTGTATGGTTTTTCGTTATTGGAACATGCTGAAGATCACGATAGATATTGTTTCGGGACGTTTCCGGACTTTATTTCAGTTCTATAAAATGTAGGTGGGTCAATGACCGCTATTACCATACTAAAACGCGACAACTATAGTTGACTACACACAGTACTATGACAATACTAATCTAAATTAAAAATGCTATCCAGAAGGAATTACGATACAAATCTATTGAATTAATGATTCAAATTACCAGCCTCCGCCAGTATTAAGTGGAAGTAGAAAAAGCAATTTATATTTAATAGGAAAACATATAAACTTATTATTACATAAATTATAAAAGGGCTATCTCCCGCTATCTGATATTTATGTTTTGTTGATATATGCTTTTAATAATAACTGTTCATTTATATCTTGGCGCCATAAACGTGGTAATTAATTTTAAAAAGCTGAAATCAATTCTGTGCTTAAAACGATCTGGTATTCTATATACTTGTAAATCTGTACGGAGTCTTACTCCGAGAAATGTAACCTAAGGCACTTTATGTACGAAATAGGCATATAGGTGACAACTTAGTTCTGTAGTTAGGCGGGTACGTAGACTTTAAAGTTCACAGACAAGAAACTTGGATTCAGGCTTTTTAAACGCCCTTCCTCTATGGAAGTTAATTGCCATTTCATTTACGGTAACGCTAAAGGCATTAAGGCATTCACTGCGAGACGAGAATCAAAGAGCCTCCTAGAATGCTTAAAAGCTTTTCAGTTAGATTGTCACTCAATCAGATTGTGATGCAACGGAACTCTTTGAATAATAATTAATTTGGATTTAGATGTTGTCTTTATAAAAGGCGAAGATAAATAAGTAAGTAATTTGGATGTTAAATAAATGAAATATTTTTTGTCTGCACAACAAATCCGGGGTTTGGGGAACTTGGAGTGCATTAAAATTGCCTCCAGGCGCGGAGAAACCTTTTCAAGCGCACCCTAGCCCATCAGTCTCGCTACCAATTTGATGACAGGCTTAAATTACCACGGCATATCCTATCTCTTAAACTTAGTTCGTTATTCGTGCCTACACAAGAGCAAAAGAACGAAACCGGATCGCTCGTCGACACCATAACCAATTACATAACACAACACGTTACAGAACAAAGTTAACGTGTGGTAAAGGTCAATATTGTACCTTCAAATTACCTGCAGTAACTGAGTGATAAAACAACAAGTCATTGGACTGCCATGCCAGTGGCAGAGTGGCACCACGGTCACGGCCGTGTAACGGACTGCCCTACATAAAGGTCCAAGAGCTTTACTTCACGCTGTTAATTTTCTGTACCTACCTAAATTATTTTTGTTTTGTTTTGTGTTAGAGTAGTAATGGTTGTCATTTGTTTTCTGCTTTAAGGTAAAGAGTATAGCGATACAAGGATTTTTTGGTGCGTGGCGAAAACCGGAACTAATGCCGCCATTTTGTTTTTTAATACATTTCAAGTACTACAGCGACCCCCTTTTTTTTTGGGTGGTTAATTATCAAATAACTTCTCCCGCTCTGGGCGGAGCGGGAGGGCGTGTCAGACTTTTACTGACTAAAACCCTCCCGTGTTCCTTCAGATGCCTGTGAGCCAGGGCCACGATATCCCTTTCGGACAAACTCACAACCCTGACAGGCATTGTCTCTATCGGACCCCGTCACTTGGTCGGTTGACATCTTATTGAGGCGCGCGTGTAACACAACGCGCCGTCGGGCGGCGTCGACCCGGGCCATCCTTATCGGACGGCGAGCTACCCATCGCTCACCATCCGCAAGCCCGCGCCTACGGTGGCCGGGAATCAGCCTGCGACTCCCGACGCCCGACGCGTCTCCCACGGTGACTAGGGGCGTGAGGGCCGAACCTTGCCTCTCCCACACGCGTTCCGCTTCCCCCTTCCATGCACTCTTGCTCCGAAGTACTCCGAACCATGGACTAAACCAGGGCCGGACGCGAGAGATAGCCGCCGCCGATCGACTCTAGCGCCCTCCTGTCAACGTCATTTGAGCGCCACGAAGATCCTTGTAGCAGTGTAGTCACACTGACAACTTCTATAGAGTTGGAGTCTATGATCTTACGGGCGAAGCAACTGACTTCATAATCCTGGCTGAGGGGCAAAGTTGACACCTAAACTAATTAAATATTGCAATAGCTATAAGCCTTATGGCTCGTGCAGACTGGCGCGATATCGCGGCTCGCGACAGACAGAGCGACACTGTCCATAAAGTTATCATATAAATTGTGCTACGAGTGTCGCGTCGCGCCTGTCTGTAGGAGCCTTTAGCAATATAATTAGCCGAAAATAAGTACCTACTAATTTGGAATACTTGCTTCATATTTATCCAAAGGAAAAATGTGTTTGTCGACTACCTACGATGTTGTTTGTTTTTGGGATAAATTCATCACTTGGCCGGTTTTTCTCTTAAATACCTACAATTTAAATTAAATAAAAAAAAAAAAACATTTATTACAGATAACAGGGATCCATATTAACCCATTTCATTTGTGTGTAGATAATTAAACCCATTTCATTTGTGTGTCTGTAGATAGCTTCAAGTAATTAAGACTGAAGCCGGATTAAAACATTCAACCGATCCGATAAGTATCAGTCTGCACTTTCTAGCACTCTGAATATGACAGTTTTAATTGATCAACTCCATCAGAACATCCTGTGTATTAATATTAATCACAAGTGAGTGTGAAGCATTACCAATTTACCACTAATACCTACTCACTGATAGATAAATAACTTCTGATAAGGAACCTACACTTTCTAACACTCCCAATTTGATTATATTAACTAGGTACTTACTTGATCCAGTCTCTACGATCTTACTTCCTACCTTTCCCGACTTTCACCAAACTCAAAAGTCAAGGTTCTGTAGGTCACAGGCGCAGGTCGAGTATGCGGTAGCCATATCAATCAATACAGTATCTCAGTAGCAGTATAAATGTATAAAACAATTTAAACTCTATGCCGGTGCAGTAAGAGTCCCGATTAAAATGCAAGCTATGAATTGAAGTAGTTATGCCGCATTAATACGTGATAAGAATTACGAGTGAAGTAAGTTAGCGGGACACAATATTAAGGCAACAGGGTTGGTCATAACTTGACTTTTTTTAATTTAGAATAGCATTTTTTTTTGGGTTAGAAATTACCAAATAACTTCTCGCGCTCTAGGCGGAGCGGGAGCCGCGGGAGAGCGTGTCAGTATTTTACTGACTAAAACCCACCCGTGTTCCGGAGCGGGAGGGCGTGTCAGACATTTACTGACTAAAACCCACCCGTGTTCCTTCAGTTGCTTGTGTGCCATTATATTATCTGTGCTCATAGTAAGTAGGTACGCATTTTAGCAGTTTCCTTTCTCAACTGGGCAAAAAGATTGAAATTTTTTTGTCTTCGTTCTGAGTGATTCTGACTAACCACCCTTCTTCTGTACATTTTTGGTCTTAGTTTATTTTATCCCATTATATTGATACGTACTTTTTTTCTTTACTACGCCAATTAACCCATAAAAAAGCCTCGTATATTTTTTTATGAACAGAACCACATAAAGGCTTCTACATACCGGGGCGACTTGTCGCGCTGGTATGTAGAAGCCTTAATACCACGTCCAGCAGTTGTGATGTACAACGGTACGTGTTAGGTTAAAGATCAACTTGAGAGACATTTTTCCACTTTGTCGATTATTTCTACATAAAGATTTTTTGTGTTCGCAAAAACGTTTTGCTTTATTGATACTTAAGTATTTTAGAAAACATCACGTTCCTAAATTATAAGTAGGTCCACGGAATATTTAGATGAAAGATTTATCTATTCCGTAGGTAGGTCAATCAGGCTAAATTATATTTTTATGCAAAATTATAATACTTAGGTAAGTATTTTTTCGTCAATACGAATTGAAAGTACTTATAAACATGTAGTATTTCGACAACCCTACACACTCACATGACAGATTTTTTATTCGACGATTTATGAACCTTTATATCAAGCCAGACGGACAAGTTTGTCGGTCATAGGAGTTAATGAATATAAAGATATGCAAAAAACGATTTCCGTTGTGAGTCAGCATAGGAAATAGTACCTTAAATTCTGAACATATCCATCATCAAAAGACGCTCCATCATGAATTATTTAGGCACTTAAGAGTCCAAAATGTTTTTGAAGGAATCTTGGAAGCATACTTTGACCTAAATTGACACTCGGTTTATCCAAAGTACGGTCACTGCACTACTACCCAGACAGGATCGGGTACAGGCTACGTAAAAAACGAGCACAATTCGTAGCAACCTCGGAATATAATAATATGTAGTTATTTCAATGTAAGGAAATGGAGTACCTAGTCACGAGTGGCGTCGACCGAGTCAGGCCCTGCGGTGTACCTGACAGCCTTAACAGGGTGAATGTGAAAGCTAAAATTAGGATATATTATAATCTGGTACTTACCTAGAACAATATAGAAGAAATAGATTGCTGGACGCCAATGCAGTTTGCATTTTTGATGAAGAAGATAATCGTGGAACAGACATGAATTACGAAAGGAAAATATACGGTGATATCTATTTAAGATTAATTTGGTATTACATAGTAAAAACAAATAGCGTATTAGATTGCTTTCGACACATAAACGTAACGTTAGCATATAATATTCGAATACTCTCTATATTTTGTAAGTTTATAATGTCTTTTATCTGAAACATCGCTTCGTAACAATGGCATGTGCTTTGGACAACTAAGCTGAGAAAGGAGAGTTTAATATCCAACCGGACCAGAAACTATTGTCCGTTCTATTTTGTATCAAATGAGTAGTGAATATTAGTTACGTAAACCAGAAATAACTGATGACTATCAAGCGCAAATACTTACCAGTTACTGTAGATTAGATATTGATTATGGTCCGGGAAAGACAACGTTCTTAGGCTAGCAAACAAACCCTATAACTCCCAAAAATCTACTGTCAATAATAAAATAAAAAGTTTCCGTTTTACATAATCATTCATGGCAGGCTCCAAAGCCGTCAAAAGCCGGAACAAGGTAAGTTTATTTTATCCTTTCACTGAACGTTCCTCTTATCATAACAGTTCGATAAACCATCTGACCATTGCAATTTTATGCCTTCAGAGTGACGTGACCCTGGTTCTCATTGAGAGAACCTTCGCATACTTTGATGACATTACAATAATTGCATATTTATAGACGCTGCTCAAATTACCAGGCATAAAGCATAGCATAATCAGCCTATAAAAACTTCCCACTGCTAGGGCACAGTCCTGTCTGTGAGGGAGTCACCACTCACCACGCAGGCCCAGTGCTGTTGGTGGATAGTTACCACGCGTTGTCAATAAATCCAGCACGATGGACAAGAGTGGAATGAAATATCCAGGAAGATTTTTTAAATTTTTGGCGAGAAAAAGAAGCTGGGGTTTTACTATATGAAATTCTGTCATGTTATTGAAAGTGCTTTTAACACTATTCTGATCCGTGCAGTACCGATCGCTTGCCTTGCCTTGTCCAGCAAGGGCCTCACCTGCAGATAGAACAGCGATCGGTGATCAATATACCTGAGTAATTTTAAGCCATCTGTCTTGTAACTCCCCTACTGTAATTGAAGGTCACTAGTAATAGTAGGTATGCCATTGACATTTCAAGTAAAGTCTATTGGACTAATATGTCCGCCTCGCGTGACCTGAAGTGATTGTATAACGTTGATGGCATGAAACACAATAGCTTGTGCATTTATCACACAGCGTAGACATACAGATAAAAGTGCTCAATATTTTACTCGTTCAAATATTTAATCTGTGAAATCATAGCATTGTTTTTTTTATGTAAAAGACTATGCCACTTTTCTTTCACAAACTTTTTAAATTAATTTTGTTGCGAGGTTGTTGAAATAGACAGTAACGACTCTTTCTAACTCTAGGGAGTAAGAGACGTTCAGGGGCAATTTAGTCTCATCCTTTAGTCTGATTCCATATCTTTTACAAGACTAGGGGAAGAAGACATAGCGGGTATACTATAGGTAAGTATATATCTGCCTAACCTTTCGGGAAACACAGACATCATGATGTGTTATGAGAAGAAGACATAATCACTGACAGCCACAAATACCTACTAACTTTCTGAAAGACAAAACTGGCCAAATTACTTCCTTCCTGAATAGCCGACGAAAGAAATGTCATCAAAACTAGTATCTAGACTTCTCCTCACACACATGACATAACATCAATGACGACACTCAAAATTAAACAACAATATAGCCTTAATGAAGTGTGGGTGACATTTTCCAGCCTTCAGCGCACAACAGTTAGATAAGAATCGGAGGCGCGAGAGTGAAAGCGTTCCGCCGGATTCACATGTGATCTGTCTCGCTCAGACGCTAGTTACGTCAATGTTACTGCTCACCTTCACATACATAAACAGTATGTAACTAGATAAGAGGTAATCGTCGTCCAGAGAAGCAGGTAGATTCTACTATCTACCTACCTACTTCTTTGAACGAGCTCCTTCACAAAACTCTTGTTAAAATTTGTATGTTGGAAGTCACCATACCAATAATTGGCCGCCAAGCAGAAGCTGCGTTGACTAACACGTGAAACATGTTAGCTTTGGGATTGCAACGCATCTGCGTCGCCTCTGGTATTGCAGATGGTAGTGATCAAACGGTAGACACAACATTTAGGAGACGAGAAGTATATATAGTATATAAGTATATATAAGCATTTATAGCTTTTAAGATCATCTGCTGTGCGCGCTGTGGCTGATTTATGGTCATCGTCAGTAAATCTTCAATGGTACTAATATGAACCCCTGTACACCATAAGTAAACTTTAACACACGCAGCTGAAAAGAAGATTTGTACCAAAACACTGCTCGCACTGCACATTTTAGCAATTTACCAATGTCCGATCATAGATTTCTCCGTGCGATCACCCACCTAGTCGCCTATCTTTACGTGGCGTCCATTCGAAGTGTCCTCTCGAAATTGCCCAATAAGTATTACTTCATCAAAACGATAGCATATATTATGTTTAATCAAACTAATGAAATGCAGTGATTGCAAAAAAGTAAGTGCGTTCAACTCTTCTTCCCAACGTAGCTTTGCTTTTTTACATCATATCATATTGCACCTGAAAATTTGAAACAGTTATGTAACGGAAGCCGTTATTCATTTTCCATATATCTGGTAGAATTGATGGCTACCATTTACTTTTAACAGACAGAAGTATTGAGGGACATTGTGGATATTTTCCCGGCGTCTGTGCTTTAAATCGTCTGACCGTGATCATCGACGGTTTCGATCCCGTAATGATGATGAGTATGATGACAGATGGAATATAAACGCATTGACTACCGTACGGTAGTAGCAACAATGTGTCAGTACCCTAATGTGCAAGTCAAGTTTATAGCTAGTACCGCTGGCTATGCAGTTATGCCGAGTTGATTTCATGTGGGAATACGTACGGTAAGTAACTGTCGACGCATTACATATAATAATATTATTTATTAGCCATAAAATGTTTATATTACAGCGTAAGCATTAACGGGAGTCGCCATTAACGGCCATTTAAACGTTGGTTTTAATTAGAATCTATAAATACAACATTTCAGATCGAATTTGCTTTTATAAATAAATGCCCAGTTAAACTAATATTGTTTTTAATAAATAATCGCGTCGTCGCGTCGTCTATATATTTATATTTCTATAGGTACTTATTATAAAATTTATAAATTGAAGTCGCTTTTAGTGTCTGTCTTATAAAAGTGACCGCGTTATTCTTCGACACTTCGCAATGGATTTTGATGCGGTTTTCAACATCATTCAGAGAATTTATTCTGGAAGGTTCATGTGTTTATTAATAATTTTTATTTATTACAAAAAAGTGTGGTACATAGGTACACAAATATGATTTAGTGGGAAAAATCGTAAAGATAGTAAGTAACAACATAATTTAATATGGCGTCCTAGCTAGTTTACATGGTAACCTGGGTTCGCCAGTTATTAGAATAATCTTTAACTTAGAAATAATAAATAAATCTTCATGTTTCAGTCGTCGAAAACTTTGGGGCGGGTCGGCACGTTAGTCGTTAAGGCACTCCAACGACTAATTCACTAAAACATTTACAGAGAAGTTAAATCTTATTATTGTATAGTGACTACAGTGAACTTATCACTTAATGGTGTCTTAAAGTGGATTTAAACGTTTAATGCCTGTGCTCCTCAGTTAAAACGTATAATGTAAATTTTCGTAAGATTTACTTTGATGAGGTCGCGTAGTCGACTTGAACTCAATCTATTGGTGTTTAGTGCCATTTTCACCAATCAAACTGAACGCGATCAGCACATCTAAACCGAGTTCAAGAGCTGTCAGTGTCAATATTATAAAGAAAATAATGACACTGACAGCTCTTAAACGTAGTATGTGCTGATCGCGTTCAGTTTTCATTGGTGAAATTTGCCCTTAGTATGTGTGTTAATCGAGCAAGGTGTTCAGTTCGTTAAAAAAAAAGTAGCAACGTGGCTAGCAAGACATAAATGGCGCTTGAGATAAAAAAACGTTAGATTTTATATAATACAAACATTATCTGACTGTGCTTGAAGCTAATTTTTCATGATCACGTCATGTAATCAAAAACTTTGTGAAGTGAAGGATGACTTAGTGGAGATTAAAGTATTTAAATCCTTCAACCCTTTTTCTTAGGTGGCTATCTATTTCTGTCCCCAGCCTCGTTAACTCTATTTAGCTCAAAACAAATGAATATGAGATGCGGCGATACAGCTTTTGTGCACGTTCCGTTCATCCGCATTCCCGGTTGGCGTCTTTTACATCGTCGTCGTATCGTTATGTGTTACTGGCGTATAACGGAACGCCAGTAACTGTAGCGTTCCACGACGCTCTTTGCGTACCACTTGCTATGTTAATAGGTTCACTGTAACAATTTGACTACCTATGTTGCCAAAATATTTGGGTTACTGTTACGAGTATGACTTGGACTGCTATAAATAAATAAAAAACTTGTTTTGTTAAAATGCTACGGCTCAATGACTCTACATAATTCGCTTACGTGATCAATTAGAAAAAAGCCAATAAAAGTAAAATATATAATTTCAACGAGATTGTAAATTAAAGCTCATAATATCCAACGGGTTAATTAAATATTATACAATAGAGATTTAATTAAAGGTATAATTTCTAAGATGGAAATCCCAAGATTCATAATACTTTATTTTACCAGAATCAAAACGTTGTAGGTACCTATTAGATGCAAGTCATTGTACTACTGGTAAAACTGCACTTGTATAATACCTACTGGCTTGGTTTTATCTCAGTTAAACTAAGCAGAAAGATAAGAGCTTTTGCGTGTTAACATCATAATTGTCCATCAACGTTACTTCCTCGGAAAAGTAACAAAGTACAATTAGCGTCTCCTGCAAACCTATGGAGCTAAGTAAACCATACCTCGAGTCGAAACAATAAGGTGAAACTCATCGATTAATTTCCACTAGAGGAAACCTGGCAGATACAATGGCTGTGGGAACATCACACATGCTCTGATATACGATTAAAACAAATGTAATGAAAGAAAATTATAATAAATGTCTCTTTCAAACTGTTCTTATCAAATAATTACTTAATTTTTAATAATTAAGGCATTTTATTTTAAGTTTATGTTTTCATCTCCGTATTATGGCATGTTTAAATTTGAATAATTTACTTCCAAGTTTTTCATAAATATTTATGTCAGACATAACATAACGTCCAAATTATGTATAAAGAGCGATGATACTCGTATTTACAGTGAATGACCTCAGCAATTCATATAACGATCTTTAAAATAACAGTCGAAGGGATTTAAATAAATATGTTCTCTAATAGGCTGGTCTGGGCCTCAAGTCTGCTATTACAATAGTGTCAGAATGGTCGGTCATAGATTTCATAATTGTTGATTTTGACAAGTTTGGTAATCTACTATTATAATGGCGTAATTATGACTTTCCAATGGTCGGCCACTGACACTACATTGAAAGAAATTGCATTTATTGGTAATCTCGTACATAATGACAAATGAATGACATTTTTACTAATGGGTTTTATAATAATGGCAATACAACAATGCCATTATAATAACACAATTCTATTACGAGAACATTGACCGACCAATGATCGACCATTATGAATTAAGCAGATTACGAACTTTTAGCAAAATGACAATGGCTTGACAATGGGATCGTGTTGGAATGACTGAATTTATAAAAATAGCAGACTTGGGCACATAGCGAAGCGACAAGAATAATGTACTCAGGATTTTGTAATATCTTGATTTAAAAGAGTGTCCTTGGAGTTTCTTGCCTGTTCTTCTCCATATAGATCTACGTTCTGCAAATAGCAAATAACTTCAACTTTCTAACTGACCGACTCTGACAATTCAGAAGTGCCTGTAATTGGTTTAATTGAAATAAATGCTTTGAGTTTGAATCAATATTAACAATTTTAGCCACTAACTGTTTCATTGCAAGGCAAAGTAGGTCTTTTTTTATGGAGTGGAAAAGGAATCAATACAGGGTCTAGATAAAGATAAAGTGACGTTCTATCAGCGATGACTTACTACATATATAGTAGGTAAGCTAATCTGTCGTTTATTACGCCTGGACAGGACCTGACAGGACATGCTAAATATTCCAATTCCAATTTAAGCTATGGCTAATTTGGATTTCTTATTTTACTAGGTATCTAATGGCTGCAAAATAGTAACTTTTATAGTCACCTATTTAGAAATCGGTAAACGACAACAAACATTATAAACAGTACTATATTTTATGCAATCTGGTCGTTGTCCTCAAGCCTTAGCAGCTCAGAATGGTGAATTGAATGAGGCCGTGGGCGAGGAACTTAGTAACCTGTCACTATACACCATTACGGCCCTTAAGCCCAGCACTTTATTGCTGAACCTGGCTCACGCGATGCGGACCTCGTGTTCCAACCATTTGGAGTTTTGCTAACTCAAAAAGATATTGGGTGAACGTTTAGATTAGATATAGAACAGATTAGGTACCATTTAGGTACCAACATTGTACGCTCATGGATGTAGGTATTATACGTTTATTTTGAATCAAATTCATGTAACATGTTCATCCTGATTGGACTGGAAGGCGACCCAATTTTGGGTAAAAAATCATAAACTTTTTATAGGCATGTGCTCTCACAATTTCTACATCTAAATAGTGCGCTGACTTGACGAATTTGCAGGGAAATTAATGGGAACAAATCTTACCGAGAATGTACCGACGCCAGCACATCAAGCTACTACAATCTGTCAAATTTCTTTAATATATTTTCAACTTTATCGCTCTATCTTAAGGTTCAAGATTGATTGGGAAAATGTGACAGTTTCGGGTAGCTTGACCTGCTGGCGTCTGTACAAAAGAAAACGAATGAGGGTTAACTTGATAGTGTTTTAGAACTGTTTTTATTTTTGTTGTTATTCTCAATCACGTTTCCGCCAAATAACCGCCTTCTCCGGATATGATTCTTTTTTATTAGGCGCAGTCTACATTTGAGAACATTTGTTATAACTTAATTAAAACAATAACTTATATTTTCAATCTTATGCTGAAAATAATAGTTAAATTTATTCTATTTTATGGTTCGAAAATAGAACCCTGAGGAATTCCAAAACTATTTAACATTGTGACAAATATCAAAAAGGCAGTGACCGATAAATTATTCTCAATCAATCAGTAGATAAGATGTCAGGCAACAGATAAATGATTTATAACAAATAAATAAATTAAGTCTTGTGTTGTTTTAACAATCCTTATGATTTTGATCATTTGTGTAGAATGCTTCACATAGATTAAATTTTAGATTTCACTAACTACTTTCACCTGTTCATTCAAAATGATAATAAAAAGTTGTATTCAAGTCAAGTCAAAAGACAGGAACAGTTTTTGTAACGGCACATTACATTTAGACCATTTTGGCTAATGACACAGTCGACATAATGTGAAACGTTTATCTTATTTTTTGTCACCATTCAGTACATTTTTGTGTTACACATTGCTTTTTCCTGTCTAAATGAGATTAATGGTTTAAGGTGACCGTTCGTGACATTTTACCTACACTGAAATAAAAGAATGTAATAAATACAAGAATTTGAACGAGAACTTGTCTAAAGCGGTGCTAACCTTAACTGTAACTGTTTTAACAATTCGGTTTATAGGTGAAGTCCATTTACTTTCGATGCAATTAATATCTTCAGAAGCAATCAGTTTCATTTGGGTTTGATGGAGAAATATATTTTTATTGACAGTTGTTATTATATTTAAACGTACTCAGTTTGTAATCATTAACTATTTGAATTTTATTGAGATTTTGGAATGAATTTGGGCCTGTAAAGTTTCTGCCAACTGTCTGAATTTCATCAAAATAATGTTTCTGATAACATAGCTTTTTTTTTTTTGGGTGGGAAATTATCAAATAACTTCTCCCGCTCTGGGCGGAGCTGGGAGGGCGTGTCAGACTTTTACTGACTAAAACCCACCCGTGTTCCTTCCGTTGCCTGTGTGACATATCCCTTTTATCACCTCCAAGAATTGCGTCATTTAACCCAGTGATGTGACGACTTTATCGCTTTCAGCAAAAGTTTACCAAGGTGACGTTTAACTATATCAGCAAGGTAAGTATTCAATAACGGTCCCCTATAAGGAGTGAACTCAACGTCTCGAGCTAGCAGGTATTACGGGATATTTGACTATTATCCATAAAGATCGTTGTTTAATTCGTTCTAAAACGACAATGGCATAACGGGTTGGCTCGGTCGTGAATTCTTGTGATATCAAACACGGTTCACTGCAGGAAATCAATTCGTAGCAAGAACTTAATTTGCTCATCATCCATATTCCTCTTAAGAGTTATATGGACTGTTAAAAATATCTCACTGTACCTAAGTTGTTTTATCTAGAAGCACTTATTTGAAGTTTAATTAGGTCTTCAAATTGTCGTCTTGAAAAGTAAAAAAAATATAGATAAGTTTTCTGCAGGATAGGCCTAACTACTGGAAGTCATTGAACATTTTCTAATCTTCGGATTGTAATGTTTATTTCTTAGGAGTAATCAATATTGACTTGGGCTTGGCTTTGTTTCTATAATTGGATATATAAGGATTGCTTTCTATAATTTTAGCTTCTAAAAACAAAAAGACTAATAGGTCGGTATTGTATCTACCACATAATCGATATATAATCAAAGCATAATCAAAGATATCATAGTACAAAGGTAATTGAAACTTATAACCGATTATGTACCAGTCCGCGATCTCATCACAGAAAATTGATCATTATGGCGTAAAAAATTGGAAGTCGATGTCGACGAACTCCCACAAATAATGATAGGAGCAAATTATGAACACAAGTTATTACATTTCGTCTTAACGTTATGTTAAATTCATATTAAGTACAATAGTGTCCGCACTACCACCGCCATCTTTGAATGTGTCGGAAGATGGAAATGAAATGAAATAGGCGTAGCGACTAAGAAATAGATTATTACAATTTGTGTCCCGTTATGTCTAAGTTCTCATGATAACAGGGAATGACAGTGCGTGACCATGATTGCATATTAGCCTGTGTTATTTTTAGATTTGAGAGGTTTTCTTGTTTTGGTAACGTAGTTAATATGTAGAAGACTTTCCGATACGAGTATGTCTAAAAGTTCAGGATACGAATAGTTGTCAAAAAATAGTAGGCCCGTTTTGACATTTAACTTGGTCGCGATGGTCAATCGCGACGTAACTAGTGAAGTAACCATACGACTCGGTACTCGATAATTACGATAAATAGATTCAAGTTAAAATTTAACTTGAATCTATTTATCGTAATTATGTCAAAACGGGCCTATTATTTTTTGACAACTTTAATAACAATGCGAACTTAAAAAATTGTAATGCTTCTTATGCATCCCCTTGTTTGGTCTTTACATAGAGAGAGAGATGTTTAATTTTCATAGATTTTGACTTTTATGCTAAGTGGACGCTTAGTCAGGGACACCTGAAATAGGATGTTTATTGGGCTGAAAGAACTGGCTGTAGAATAGTCCCTTTTCAACGGAGGGATTTCGCACCTCCTCTGAAGATAGTAATATTGAAACATTACCTAGAAGAATATAGCTACAGCAGGCAAAGTTCTGCTATTCCCTTTGTCCCGCGTGTCTAGCTAATGTCTGCCTTTTCTCATTATCTAGTTTTTAGACTTTAGTGCAAAACTTCGGAACATCTTACATCACTTTGGCCTGATTTGTAATTGCCATACAGAAAGTTGTTGTTGAAAGAATGTTAACTGTTGTACCTTATTAGTGATGTTCTTCAGAAAGGTCAGGTTGGTAGTACCTACTCGCAACCGGCTTGCATGTATGACCAGATGTATGAATGAACCTAAACGAAGCAAAAGGAGTAGGTATGTAAGGTTCGTAGCAGGTGGCGTTCTATTGTTACTGTCTCCCCCCTTAGGAAGAAGGCGTGAGTATTTATGTATGTGTGTAAAGTAATGTTGTTAACGTCGAATTTATGGGTCTTTGTATCTCCTGTCTTTTATTATCATTTACGGAATATGTACTTATGTAGGTTTACGCTGTGCGCAAAGAATTGCGTTGTTTCTTATGATTGAACAAACTGCTTTCTGCTGTGAAAGAACAAAATAAGCTCAATATTGTTCATGATTTTTATAGGATTACAAAACATGGTAAATAAAAGAAGACAATGTGGTAAATTCGCACAACGTCCATTACCATATTTGGCAACATTATTCGGCTTTGGAAAGGCGAATCTGATAAAATTATCCGTGCACCAAACCATCAGATCTCACGGTCAATAAAAATAGCTTTCACTTCAATTGATAATTTTATCTATTTCATCTGTAGTCGTGTGTTGTGTCCATCACTACAGAATGATTTTACGGCCTTTGATGTTTGTGACCTGCTAGTCTGCTACAGTCAATTTAGATTTCGTTTTTATTAGGGCACACCAATTTTTTTAATTAAATTATCTAGTCAGAAGGTTTAAGATAAGTACCTAATAATTTGGGTACTTATCAACTTCTGTCTCTATAATATACATTTTATCTTTGAAAAGATACAGATCAAGCTTACTACTAAATAATTACCTAGTCTCTACCTAGTCTCGGTTTCTATCAAGTCTACTTCTTCAAAAATGACGTCAGCAGACATTGGGTATTCTTTAATTCATGTAATAACCCTTATTTTCACACGTGCGACGTTGAAGAGCAGGTCGAGATCCCACCGACCGCGGTCCCACATTCTTATACAGTTGTAATTGCCCACTAATTGTCAATTACGCAACACTTTGTAGCTGTTTATGTAATTGTTTTTGTTTGTGATAATCCCTGAGAGTTGGATAACTGTAAACAGAAGCGCAGGCGCACGTCAACCACTCGCTTCTGTCACTTTGTGTTATTAACGATAACGACCTCTACCGTTGCGTAAAACAACCAATCCATTATCATAGAATTTTAATACTTGGCAACATATTTTTTATTCCTACAAAGAATTATTCGAATCGGTTCGGTTTGCGTGAGAAGATGCAAGTTCATATGATGATGAAAACCGTATATTATTGAAACTAGAACTAACTACTTATTCCCTTTAAATTGCTAACCGCGTCTTTGCTGTGTAATTTTATTCATCCCATCCTGCGTAATGTAGCATTAGCGAAACCATGACAATTTCAACAGGACTAGAATAGAGTAATAATTTCTTGTAGTCATTACTTACATTATTTTCTTGTGCACAATCTACAATTACCATAGCTAAATATGATACTCTGAGACTATAGAGACAGACATGGCAAGGCAATGATCTTAAAGCTAATGGCAATCATCACGCACAGCTGGCGGTTTGATGATCTTTACAGGTATGACTCTGAAATGGACTGCAGCGTCATTTATTGTTAAAATAATCCTATAGTCATGGTTCATAGTGAAATATTAGTTTGAACGTAACTGAGATTAGATTTAGAAGATCCATCTAAACTTCTAAAGAATGGCGCCAACCGCAGTCTCAGAAACTAATACAGCTTTTGAATACCAGCGTTCATCATTAAGTTTCTAAGCCATTGAAATAATTGTAGCCGGCTTAAAAGAAAACCAAGTCACCATAACCGTCACTTCAACACTTACGACTATAATTTTGACTAAGTATTAGGTACCTATTCGTTGCATGCAAAAAGTGAAAGAAAATCACTTCAAACAGTAATTAATTTAGCAGTCCACACGACAGCCGAAAGTAAGACTTCTTTATCTCGCCCATAATCAGACCCAGTTTAATCCCTCGTATATACAACTTAATTGTCTTCAAATCGTTTTCTATCTAATTGTACCATCGGAGATCGCTGACAGAGAGCGGAAATATAACCGTATATTTTCCAACAATATAAATGTAGGTAAGTAATAAGATTTTGCAGATTAATAGGAAGAATTAACTATAAATCGTATGCTAAACGCCTCGATGGCAAAGCACAATGGATTGCTTTTTCAAATATACTTAGCGCCCCTTTCAATATATTACTGTCCAAGATTATTCTAGTCGTCTAGCTCGTTCAACGCCCTCTAAGATACGAGCCTTTGCCGACATGTCCGGTTAGTTATTAGTGTCAGGGGTTAAAGGAAATATGTTTGGATTAAAATGGATAAAAGACCTGTCTATTATTCTAAAGGAACTTATTTATACCTTGATATTTAAACCAGAACTTATCCTTCGAGCAAAATCGAAACCGACGCGACGTTATGCAACCAGAGGGCCTAAAATGGACGCTTTGGCAGAATCATAAGTACAATTCATATCCCGCAATTCATCTGTTTGACAGTTTTGTATGGAGTTTTGTAAAATGGTCCACAAACTATGAATTGCTATAGTGAAGTCTAATGTCAAATAGCAGCTGTCAAACAGATGAATTACGGGATGTATGAATTGTACGCAGATCATATTATGATTCTGCCAATGCTTCCATTTTAGGCCTCTAGGGTGTGTAGGTTTGATATTCTACGTAATATTGAATAGAAACAAATCTAAAACTTCAATTTCGTAAATTGTGGATTGTCTCAAATTGCTTTCATATCCGCCGCCACAACCGCGGTATTGACCGCAAATTGTCGATCAACTCGGCTAGATACACTCCTGGCGCCGCAGATCTAGCGCGTCTAGTCCTGGCAAACACCTCCGTATTTTATTATTAGAACGCTGTACTTTAGATACAAGTTCTATGAACCTTACTTTATTACGTAATGAAAATACCTGTATGATATAACTTTACGACGCTCGTTATATAAATAACTTTTCACTTAAAAGCTAAACCGGATTAATTTGATTACTTATACTTATCAGCGTAATATATGACTTATAGAAGTGTGAGTCTAGTAGTGACCGCAGAAAGGTTTAATTTCTGTGTCCTTTAAAAGTTAATAATGGCGTATCACGAAATGATTGTCCAGCCCTTAGAGACATTCTACTTTTATACAGTAGATATCTTATTAAACATAATTATACCAACTATTGTACTTTTGGCAGCCTTAAATCCTGTAACCACGCTCACATAACAATAAAAACCCCCAGCCAGGCGTTAAATTAACGAATTTTCTTTATCTACCTACTCATGTCTCATATAACAATTTTGCATCTTTTCAGGGCGCGCCAAGATGTGGCGTGCGATACTGCTAATGTGGCTGGCGTCACAAAGCCTCGGTCAGCAGATCCTGCCAAATAGGGTGTCCAGCGTGTCTACGATCTGTGACAAAGCGTCCATGACAGTGCAATTGGAGATGGCACAGCCATTTAAAGGACTTGTCTTCACTAAGGACTTCTCGAGGGAATGTCGAATTCAAGGTAAATAGAATCTGTATAATATGTTTGACAAAACGATATTCGTTCCAGTTTCAAGCTCGTTTCTTTTCTCAACCTCAGTCTTTTATCTCCAATACGAGATCTTATCTTATACACCCTCTGATAAAAGATTATTGTTTAATTATACATTCGCATCTTAATGAAAAGATCTCAAAATGTTTCTTTATTCCAGAATTTTAATGGAAATGTTACATATTCCAGGAAACCTTCAAAACAAGATAAATCTAAATCTGCCATCAAACGCATGCGGCGTAAGGACATCAACCATGAACACAACAGTTGAAGAACCTGACGATGAAGAGGACCTGTACTACAACGTTGAGCTGGTCGTGCAGATGGACAGGCAGCTGCAGCAGTCTTCCGATCAGGAACTGTTAGTCAGGTGGGGAAGAATGACTACATAATAAATTAATACATTTATGACGACCGATCTACGCGATTGTACTATCATCAACCCTTGATCTCCAAAAGGGCAGCTGTAAAAAAACAGCCCTGTATTCTCATGTTTTTTTTAGCCTACAACAAGCGTTAAACCAACGCCTTAGTCAAAGTCAAATAATTTATATCATAAAAAGGTATAGCAATGTCAAAATTTTAGAAATGCTTTTAAATGTTAAAATTTACAAGAAATGCTGTTAAATGTCATAGTTTACAAGAAAAAAAAGAATTGATTCTAGTTCGTAAAGAGTAGTTTCGTATGGAGAAGAATGGGCAAGAAACTCCATCTAGATTCTAGCACTATAATTTGTTAATTTCCAACACTAAAAACCAATTTAATTATGTATTGAATACAAACACCTACATAACCGGCATGCATTATTTATAAAGCCCTTGTTTAATCTCTAGATTTTCTAATATCATTCACAAACATAGATAGGGTGGAGTCGTCAAACTTGATATCTATGGGAAAATATTACCCAAGTCCGAACAAGGATCATGTAATACTCGCAGATAAGTATTGGAAAAAACCTTACGTAACCAGATTCTACCATGCACTGGAAATTGTACACGCAAGGCGCAAGGACATTAAAAAATCTAGTTCCATGTGGAATGCGTCAAGTGCTAGGTAGATAATAATTGCGAATCCTGAATTCCTGATAAGGTCCTAGGTTTCATGTTACCTCATTTAATAACTAGTGGGGAGCGTTATCCAAGATTACTAAGAGCCCGGCTGCTTTCATGTGAGCAAAATTTGCAGTCATGCAATATGTTCTGCGAATTATTTTTCCTCCGTTTAAACCTCTCCCTATAAGTTTATTTATGTAAAAGCATCTGAGTAATGCTGTGTTTTATTTGGAAACCAGTTATGAACTAGATCTAATAATACAAAGGAAATGCATTAGCCTGCGAGACATCAGACCACTTCAATTTTAAAGTATAAAAATTAAGAGTGGTCTCATCGTAATTTAGGAATTACCGAATTTTTGATAATCAATCCTGTCGATTTCTATTTTAGGGACTTGTTTCACTACACTATTCAAACAACCTTAATTTCCATTTATAACTAACAGTACTTCAAGAACTACTTTTCATAACTAAAGCGTTCATGTTTTGAATTTCAGATGTAAATTGCAACCTCGCGCGGTTCGCATCGACAGCTCGGCTTTGGAGACGGTAATCAACAATAAACTACGCGAAATGACTACCAGGGAGGCGAAGAAAACGAGGTAAAGTTAGATTTATTTCTTTATATTGCCAACATGTTTCATTTTTATACCACGAGAACAAGTGTGTAGTCATCACAAACGAATAATGTAGCTACTTACCTCATAGTGGCTTGTAGTCATCTATCTAGGTTCATCATCATCATCATAATTTCAGCCGAAAGACGTCCACTACTGGATATAGCCCCCCCCCAAAGGGGGGGTTTGCCATAATCGCCACGCTCTTGGCAGACGGGTTGGCGATTACAGTATGGTATTAAAATGCATAGAGAACGGTGCTGCCCATTCTCTAGTAATTGTCTCTGCCCATGCTCTAGGTTACATAACTATTTATTTGTACTTTTTTCCAACACGTCTTTTACCAGTATTGTTCATTCCTAATTTTTATGATCCGTCAACAGAACTGGCCGCAACCGTCAAGGGTTTGCCAACGCGGCAGAAATAGAGCAACGCGAGTGGCTTATGGCAGCAGCACGTGCCTGGATGGAACTGGCACCCGCAGTGTCTGCTGCAGAGCCCGCCACCGTCGAAGTGGGACAGCCTACTAGACTACTCATACAGTGCACATTGCCTGGTAAGTTTGACCATGTATTCTAGGTAGTGAAGCTGGCATGTATAAAGTTACTAGAAGTCATTTTATAACGCCTTCCCTACGGAAAAAGCAATGCATGCCAATGTGACTCAATGCTCAACTTATTAGTGGACATCTGAATGTATTTTGCTTGGTTACTTCTTGTTGGTGAATAAGACAATGCTAAAACTGACGCAAGAAAGGCGGGGAAATAAGGTGGTAGGCGAAAAAGCGGCATTGGAGCTGAACCAGATTAAAAGTTGACTCTCTTGGAGAACTTACGGAAGGAACTTATGTATGGAAATTATGACTTGTGTGTCTGAGCTAGATAAAACATTAGCAAGATTAAGTTCCTACTAGGAAACAATATCTACTCTGGGTAATAGGTACTAGGAATATAATTATGTCAATGATTCATCTCCTCGGCATCCTGCATAACAGATCGTGACAGCTTCTCATAATTCAATTGAACAATTGTATGATGACTTAACGTATTACTCAATGTCCATCTTTATATTCCAGTGGGCGTTGGACTCCGAGTAACTAACTGCGTCGCCCACGACGGCTTGGGAGAAGCCTCGCAGAAATTACTGGACGAAGCCGGCTGTCCTATCGATGAAACGATCTTCAACAAACCATCAATCCATCATCACAAGCACAAAAGCGCTGAAATTGACTTTTCTGACTTAGAACCTGTTGACCTACAGAAAAACATTGATGAGAAAACAAATATCAAATTGGAAAAATCTGACCCTGACAACATGTTTAAGAATATCATGACCTACCAACATGCTATCACCACCTTTGCTGCATTCAAATTCCCTGATAGAGCTAAGCTACATCTAACTTGTGGTATTGAATTGTGCAAAGGTCAATGCCCGCCGGTGGACTGCAAAGCTTTGCAGAAACCACAGCAAACTAGAGATGGATTACTAAGAAAGGCTCGTCTAGATAAAGATGCTAAAGGCATAGTGATTGATAGACTAGAGGTGTATAACAGTATAGAGGTGCACGCCCCCAACATAGAGTTAGAAGACGAAGCTTCAATAAGAGGTAAGATTTAAAAAAAACCATCATTTTCGATAACTTCACTCCATTTATTGTTCCCAAAGCAGGCCAAAACTCTTAATTTATCACTTCTGAGTTTTTATTAAGTACCTGCTCTGTTACAGGTTCAAGGAGAATAGAATCGGAAGAAGATGAATTCGTGCGAGGCTTCTCACCGGGAGATAAGACTATCTGCTTATCACCAGGCAAAATGGCCCTCGCATTTTGCGTCCTAGGAATCATATTCCTCTGTGCGATCGCCGTGGCTTTCATCTCCTTAGTGCGAGCAAGACGCCGTCTAGGAAGAGAGCCATTACACACGTCTCTCTCTTTCTACACAGGAAGCAAGAGCATGTTCTCATCAAGCGAGAGTTCCAGCTCTGGGCTTAGTGGTAGCAAGCTCCTTCTAACTGATAGCCCATACTTAGACCACCACTCATCTTCTAGCAATAACTGGCCATATTCAAGGGCTTTCTGACAAGACGCTCGTAGGCGAGACGTACGTTTACGCGAATTTTAGTGAGGCGAGGTTGTCTCGCCTATAATGCGATTTCAAAATCAATGGGGCTTGCTTAAAACTCTTTACATAGTCAGTTATGGCATTATATCTGTGATTCTGCGCCCTTTTTACTGGAACAAAAGTTAATTTTAACTGTGGAAACGTAACTTCCTAGAGCCCCTGGATTTCTTTGTCCAGAAGTTTTATTACAGTAGATAGTTCTCTAGAACATTTTGGTTTTCTCTGAAGGGTTGTGAAGATTTTGACAAATACAAAAGTGTGTCGATTGGTCTTTTTTGCGATCTCAAGCGACTTACTTATATAAACAAAAGCGGAATCTTTTAACCTTTAAATCGCGAACAAAATTGTCTTACAGGTTTTAGGTTGTAAGTAATCAAAATGCCAAATCAAAATTATTGTTGGAAATTCTCAATGTCCGCAATCCACAAAACTTTATTCTTGCTACAGCAATAATTGTACTTAGCAGATCATTATTATCAACGCAAAAAAATATGTAGCTGTTAAATAGTACAGATAATGACTAAATTATTGCCCTGTACCTCAGTCTGAGCACTAGCTCAGGTCCTTGAGTTCGTGAAAGAAGGAGGCTTATTTCCATTAATGTATTAAATAGGAAGATAGGCCACTCTCTAACATCACGTAAATATTAAATGGACCCGATGTCGTGCGTCATGTGCTCGATAACCGAAATAGATAGATATATTACGCGGGCTATAGCGGGAACGAGATTGCAATAATTGTCACTGTTACGTACCCATAACAACTCGCAAACAAACTACGATTCGGGTATTCCCCGCAAACCGGGAGTAATGTAGGTCGATTGTGTCCTTTCCCCTAATTTATGCGGTCCACATCGAGGAGCGCGTACAATATCTTCCTATTTAATACATCAATGCTTATTTCTAAACTTGCAATTCGGGGACAGAAACTGTCTTCTAATTGCGAAAATAATATTAGTACCTACCTACTCTATTTAATTGATTGAAGACTGTGCTTCAAAGTACCTCCCAAAGCTTGTCTATTTCTAGCTTCATAGTTGGTAAGGAGCTATTTATTTTTTTAGTTATATTATCGACTTTTTTGTCGTTTGAGGCGGTGCTTCTGAAGCAATGTTATGTGCATGATAATGTTTCTCCATATATATCTCATAAAAAGAAGAATTCATCAACAAATATTTTTTTTATAGTTGACTGTTTTGTCACAAAAAAAGTGATGATTGTATTTAAATATAATCACAAATTAATATTTATACCTATGAAACTCTCGTGCGTGCTGTATTATGTATTATGCTATAAGTAATCATGATACAAATTCATTAGCACTTCCTCGAAATAAAGATACTAGCTGTAATCTCCTATTTTAAGAACATTCAAACTAAAGAATGTGTAATGATTGTGATGTGATGATAAAAAATATTGTTTATCATGAACTTTTGGATGGAAATTTTTTATGTTTATTATACATTTTGTATTAAAACAATAAAATATTTTTTTTGTGTTTTAATTTCGGTAGTATACCTATGCATATATAGAAATCTAGCCTAGGATAAGCACCACCACCACAGAACATGTAACCACTTGACTTTGACTCTTCTCTTAATACATCAATGCTTCTGAGTAACTGAATTGCATTTTAGACACCGTGCTTCATTACTTAAATAATGACACAGGGTAGGTGTAGGGTCTCGCCTTTGTGTGTGGGGCGTACGAAATAGCAATATCAGTTTAAGGCCTGATAAATTGAATGATAAGTTTTGAAAGATAACCTACCACCAAATTTCACATTTTGGAATGAACAGTTTTTTACAAGTGTAGAAAACTGGTCTAAGTACTTATCCGCAGTCCCACATACATACCTTTACCTGGTCTGATTACGTAATGAAACTAATATCTAGTTTTTACAAAAAGCTAATAACTTTACGAACTGTTTACAAATCCCGCCAATCCGCCATCCTGGCAATGACATTTATGACATTGACAAAACGGACAAAACTGTCCTGTCTTGTCAATCACTGTGATGTTGACTGTCTGTCAGCCACAGAGTATACTGAAACTGTCAAATGGCTTTTTGAATTTTTGAAGATCTTATTTAGATGCTTGCTTTCGTCAACTATCTCATCTATTATTATCTATCGATACGATCTATAATCATGAATATTTGTTTAGTTAGTGAATTTGTTTCTATATGTGAAAATCTTTAGAATAATTTGGAATAACTACAAAATAAACTTGCCATACTGGCCACACCCAAAACTTTCCTTTGTCTATGGTATTAGTGATGCGCTCAATGGTGTGTTCATGAAATAAGAAATAAATTACTTTAATATTTGACCAAAATGAACATAACGCAATAATATCGGTTTTAATTCTGGTTGTTTTTCTCTCAAAATCATCACTTTTGCAATGTTTGTAACCATAGACAAAACTTAATGATGGACGTCACTTGGTAAACTTGTAGATGATGTCATACTCGTCATAGAGTAGTAAAAAATTCGAAGCGCAAGTAGACTGGACAAGTCAAATTATCTTTACCGCATAATGCCTACACAGTGATAGAATAGTGAAGATATAACCAGAAGGCCAATTCTCGTAATTTAAAACGTTCAAAATCTAGTCGCAATCTCATCTTGGCGACAAACAAACGTCAAAAAATTGTCAAAATGTAGGGAAATAAGAGGTATTTTTGACAGATTGAGACTGAGATCAGACTGTGAACGTTCTTAAAATTAGTAGAATTGCCCCTCTGAATTCAAAGTTTGAATTTAGCGGGTTCCAACTACGGAATCCACATTAAAAGATAATATTAAAATTCCTTGATAACGTAAGTTTTATTTAGTACTTTTTAGCTTGTTTTTAAAAAGATTTTAACTAAAATTTTAACTTGAATAAAAAAAATTACAACTTTCTACTTTGTCTCGTCGTTTTAGTAGTAGTAGTAATTTTATTTTAGGTTTTAAAGTTCTACACCAAACAGTTTTATTTTTGCGTGTTCAAAAATTTGAAAAAAAAATCTTATTGTTCTCGTCGGCCGTCCCGTCTGTTCAGGTGCGGTCCTATGTGGGATCACGGGGATAATGAAAAAACCGGTTTCTTCATTACCAAGTTTATCTTGTATCAATAATTTAATATTACTCTAGTTTAGTATTACTTTACTTCACTTTATTATTAGTAGGATTTGCTGAGCAAGTGAGCAGCTAAGCAGTTAAATAATACAGTAAGAGTCGACCTATATTCTATCTTTTAAATAATTTTTATTTATTTTGAAATAGGTAACTTGTTGATGTGTTGATCATTGTCGCATCTGTTAAATACCTTGTTCTATGAGATGAGCGGCGCGAAGGTGGATGCTTTCGCGGTCGGTCTTTCGCTTCGCCTTCGATGCCGTGTTCGTACTCGCAGTCACGGATGATATTCCAACAAATTCTACATGAATAGCGATTATTTATAAAATCTAAATCACAAGTGTTATGTTAAATATTCACCAAGTCTCTTTGAAGACTGTTTATCGAGTGTATGTGCTGTGGGTTTGAATTGGGTACGATTGGCTACGGTCCCGCATCCAAAGTGATATTTTGTGTGTGCCGACAATTTATGTGTATAACCGGGCTGAAAAAGCATTCCTGGACCTATAAAAGAAGGTATGTGGAAGAGTTATTTCATAAAACTGATTAGATTCTGTTTTGAAAGTAGTGGGTCGATGTCATCACGAGCCCGAATTTAGGATTGGTCTGTGCACTTTGCTCTTTCTTTTAGTATCTTAGTACCTCCTGTATGTGCTGAGTTATTTACGTCGACAATTTATTGCTAAATAATGTATTAATGCCCTAAATTTCAAAATTCGGGGCTTGGTTTCTTTCTCTAATTGCTTTCAATTGGCTTAAGTAGTCGCAGACGTCGTAGTTTGGTCCCGGTATCTTGTTTCATTTGGGACTTGGGTAACGCCTTGAATGAGTCGTCGCCGTCGTCGCTTGTACCCGCCAAAGCTGTCAAGTTACTTGGAAGACTTTTTCAAATATTATGGCAGCCTATAAAACTATGTGATAGGTATATGTCCAATATAATAAAAGTTATTTTCTAAAAATAGGGTATTTGGTTTGTTAAATTCCTTTGGGTACATGCAGAAGACAACTCCCGGTCTAAGTTATTTAATTAGGACTGGCCTGGTAATTTAAGTTGAAAACCATTTTGGCCAATCCAATTACTTCTTTTTATTCTAGGCAGAAAATTCATGACTTTTCTATACTTTAGAAGTTCAATTATTGAGATAATGAATATTATCAACATTTTATCTCAAAGAATTAAATGTTCTGAAAGTGCCTAAATATCTTATCATGAACTGAATAGAATCAGTAGATTGCTGTAGTTAGTTATTTGTTCCACTAGTGTTCCCAACACAAAATGTAGAAAATGACAAACGGTTGACAAAATCATTAAGGTGGATGGTGGGTGGTGGCCTTTTGAAAACACCAGTCTTATCAAGAGGTGCTGTGTTGCCCAGTAACAGGGTTGTGGAGGTCAGATAGGCAGTCGCTCCATGTAAAATACTGGTATCCAGCTGCATCTGTTTAGACTGGAAGCCGATCCCAACATGATTTGGGAATTGGCTGGGCAGATGGTGGTCTTTTTAATATACAATTTCTTTAAAAACACAATCTATCATATTTTATTAATTTAATAAGTCACACTGATTCATAAATCTACAACTAATTTTATCATCAACAATAATATAAATTAATAAACACCATGCTTATCAGATTTCCACTCAAAAGTAGGCAGCTAGATCTTGGTTGCCAAGGAGGCCTTACATTTATATCTGTAATTTTTATGGTGTACATAATAAAGAGTGTTCTATTCTTTTCCCTATACCATTTATTGAGTACAAGCCTATTGTAGTGACGTACTTATTAAGAGCACAACCTTTCTTATAACCTAAATTGACCTATTGCTGGGCAAGGTCTTCCCCATATCTCATAGTATTGCTGACTCTAGAGTCTACTCAGTTCTGATTGTAGGCGTTTTACTAGCTTATAATTATGCTATCTCTCTTCTGCATTCTGGGCAAACGCTTCCCCAAAATTCTTTAATTTACTCTTTTCCTGTACTTAACTTAAATCCTTCAGCCTGTTTGAGAATAGGCTGGAGGATTTAAGTTAAGTAATTTTTATAAGTTACTTAATATAAATAAATTGCTTAAAAATAAATAAAAATATATGTTTCTTGTTACATAATCATGTGTTATACCTACCTATTTATAAAAGATATAGTTAGTAAACAGGTGAAGTGTTCAAGTAATTATTTATCTTGCTCAGCCATTACGTTATCAGTGTGGCAATGCAAGTGGGGAGTGACTTTGTGATAAAGCGTTGAAATATTTACAATGGAGTACCACTCCCTTGATTATCCATTTGTGTTAGGTTACTATTAATAATAATATGGATCAATAATTATATTATTCCTTATTCATTATTAATTAGTTGTATTCAATTAATTAAGAACTACACTAACCATAACGAGAGATTAAATAAATTGATAACACTGTATGGCTTTGCTGTTGTTGTGTTCATTCAAAAGCATTTTGTTATATTATAATAATTGCATGCAAAATTTATTATTTTGAATTATATTTGCAAGTGTAATTATTGCAAAATTGTTTTTACAAAAAGTACTTACCTAGGCATTTTTTTCTCTTAAATCTATGACTGTAAACACAAAATATAATCATTAACCGTCAGTGTTTGCTCATAGATTGTAAATTTGTAAGCAAAATTACTTGAGCAACCATTGTGTAATTCTTCAAGGTTGACTGAAAAGAGCAATTATTGGTGTTTACTAAGTAAACATTACCTTGTGATGCATTGCTCATCATCTGACAAAAAGGACCAAACAGCATTTTTAGTGGCAAGTTTTGTATGAGAACATAGGAATGAAGATTGATGTGCCCCATGAAGGGAGCAAAATGCCTCCAGCTGTGTGTGATTCAACAGAACTTTGATCTTCAAAGTCAGCTGCATACTATGGACTTTTATTCAGTGTCAGCCTGCATGTCTGACTGTTAATGCATCACAAAATTTTGATTAGGTGTGTTCGTTGGTATTACTGTAATTTAAACCAACATCTGTTTTCTGTTTTGATATAATAATACTAATGCCACAAATAAAGCAATTTATTTCCTAACTCATCTCTTCATGAAGTAATTATGTTAGTAATTCATTTGAAGTGGAATAATATGGAATGGTACATCTTTGATAAACAATCAACCGATAGTCTTGTACATCTGTTGTGAAATGTCTGTCCTTGTAGCCATATGCTTAGTGTAAAACGCATTTATGTGCTGAGTGGAATTTTCTACTCATTATGGTTCAACTAAAGAACACTAGAGGGTCTTTTAACTCTCTAACAATCCAATCTAAACCCAGTTCTGGGATTTTTTTAAATTTTGTTCATAAAGCGAAATGTAGGCTAAGACACATCTTCCTAAAGACTTTTTCCTGATCTTTGCATATTTTGAAGTGAAAACTTCTTTCCATATGCGGTTCTGCTGATCGATTTTTGTTAGGGGAAAAACTTATGGGTTTGCGTCACCGACATGCCCGCGCCGACATGCTGTAGTACCAATAAGTGAAGTTAAATTGCCCATGAGAAAAGTTCAATTTGTGTATACTATACTCCATTTGAAATAAGATTAGACATTTAAATAAACTTGTTTACAGTCCGTTCAACCAATTTTGAGTTCTACTCCTTAGGCATAAGGATGGCATTAAAAGTAAAAACTTAGTTACAATACCAACTGCTTATGACAGCTGCCATTTGTCATGCCACCAACGCAATAGAAGTCAAAATCGGTTGAACGGACTGTAAAAAAGGTTTATTTAAATGTCTAATCTTATTTCAAACGGAGTATATTATACTGTGCATTGTTGAAATTATATTATTTTATTTAAGTGAAAACATCTTTAGGCGCGTTGAGCGATAAGTTTTCACTTTTGTCGGCAGTCTCCATGACTGCCTATGTTTTTTTTTTACAATGACTTTTGTTAGGTATCATCGGTCCATCAATCCAGGTTAAGACGCTGACAACAGGTAAACCGCTGTCACTGTCAGACTGCATACAAATGAAAGAGAATCGCGATGACGGAACGCTTGTAATTTGTTGCAAAATATAAAGCAATTATTTATTTACTCAAAAATGAGTTAGTAATCGAAAATAAAAAACAACCAAGTTCTGCATACAAATAAGACGTTCTTGTTATTAATGAAATAACAACCGTACGTTGATATATTAATACAGATATTTTGGATTGAAACTCAAAGTAAAGGGTTAGTTTACCGTTAATTTACCCTAACGCGTCAGACTGATATCATTATTATTGTCATGACCACTATCACATCTTAAGGTAGTCAGAAACTCACCGGAAGCATTTGGGTGTAATGTAACTGTGAGTATTACAGTGCGAACCTGTAACATGTACGAATACTCATATTTCGAGCCGTTACAAAAGTAAATAGTCAGTGTGTCGAGCTAGCGCAGTATTGTAACGGTTTGCTCAAAATCAAATCATGGAACATTATACACTAATACCCGGTGATTGACCACCTTAAAAAGCCCAAGCAACATTCGTGATTTACCTATTTAATTTGTATATCAAATCAAAAATCTAAAAACAAATGACACGCCAGTGACGTCATGCGTGAAATGAAAAGGACAAAAATAAAATTCTTGTTCTTCTATTAAACGAATTTAAAGACGTGTCATTCGATAAAAGTCGTATGACGTTGTCAGTCTTGTTTACCTTGATCTAGAGCTATCACTGTGTGTGTACACTGTTTTGGTCATAGGGTGTGATATGTTTTGGGACAAAAAGTTTACTTTGTTTTGGTAAAATAAATTGTATACTTACTATGTTTTGTAGTCAGGTGGTCAGTCAGGTGGATACAATGTTAAGGAACAAAGTTTGTTAACAATGAAATGGTTCCTTGTCCGTGTATACATCTTTTTGGGGCTGACTGCACCTACATAAACTCAGACTTTCATCGAACAAGGTTAAAACTTCGCAAGCCATTAGTCCGATTCTGACAAAGCCAGGAATGGCTCAGAAACACAACCAGAAGTTTAACCGAGTCAAAAATATCGAAGATAAATCTTATCTTATTTCGACAACAGCAATACCTTATCCAGATACAGATACTTATATCCATGTTTTCATACAAAACGTGCCTCCCACAGTTTTCAGTTAAGACACGTATCGCGAGTCGACAGTTACATCAGCATCAACATTGTAATATTGTATCACAAATATTACAATGCTATTCACATCGTCTATGTAGATGTGAGATACTTGTATTGCTGTTTTCAATGTAAACATCCATTGATATACCTGCTTCTCAAAATTAACAAAGTAATGACGACCTGTGACGAATCGAGTTTTAACGTAATTAAGAAGCAGGTAGGTTCCTAGTAACGAAAAAAAATCTAAGTAAAATACTGTTGCATGAGGTGATCCCAACCCCCTCAAATCAAATTCCAAGAGTGTAATACAATGACGTATTATATTAGACGCGTCATTCACAAACATTAGTGCACTCAAAAACAGCGTGAGCCATGAATGTAGCTACATACTTGCGTACAATCATACAGTGCGCGAAGAAAAGGAAAGACCTATACCGATAACTGTTGTTAGAAAGAGATGAAAATACATAATTAGTTACGTCACTAGCTGCTGCATATTCATTGGCGCGTACGCGTCCGTCGCAGCAGTCAGGAAAAAGTACAGAACAAAAAACCTTTTGTTATAATAAAAAAATACATATGCATGAAATGAGACGTTTTTCTGTACTCCCACAGTAGTAGTGTAATTTGTACCTACATCGTGTATAGACACGGGAAGGCATTTTCTTCACAATTAATTGCTGACAATTGCGAGTGATTGTGACGTGTAGCCGCGTCACTAGATGGCTCGTGACTAATTCCGAGTCGGGCAATTGCCTTGCTTTTACTTTGGCCATTATTACACTAATTTTCAATGTTAATCAAAAACATCGATTCTTGAGATGTGTTATTTATTATAACTTATAAGAAAGACCCCCACGGTTTCCCGGACGAAAAAAGTCTTCATGAATATCAAAATATTATCTTGACATGTGTATCGACGTGCCCCGAAAAAATATGTGGCATGTCAAATGGGCAATGTCCTCCAGTTCAGAAATCGGAATGAGTTAAAACATGACGATTCAAGTACAAGAATATCTTATTCCACCCAATTAATCACCATTGTTCTCGGTGGTAAATCCATCCCTTAATTTCATAAGAAATTTCCTGTGTTGGCAACTTTAGGGGGTAACGGGGTTTGCGTGGCGCGTCCCACAAGGTCGGTCTGCCAGTTTACTAGTGGGAGGGGGAGCCAGTGTTCCCAGCCTCTTGACACAGATTTTCCCAAAAAACAATCTGAACAATAAAAAAATATAGGGACCGAGTGTCAAATATGTTCAGATCGTCCACAACCATCATCAGATCTGATATAGTTAAATGTTTTGACTATGAAAAAGTTCATTGTAGATAAATATTCTAACTACTCGAATGATTTTACCAATCTAGAAGTCTATTTGCTTCCCCGTTATAAAGGGTGTATTACACAGGGGTGGTAAGCTGGCGGGGAGGGGCGTGCGTGCACTAGGGATATGCGGCCCGCCGGCGCCAGGAGTTGGATCGATATTCCGTTCACAGCTCACTCTGTCGAGTTGGAGTCGCGACGCGCTTGTGTGCTGTGCCGTTCCCCAAGTTCCGTGCTCGTGTGTTCGTACCTTTAGAATTTAATAGAACCTCTAGTGTTGTGGTGGATTTATACGTTTGCATAAACGTACGGAGATGAGATAGTCCTCGCTAGCTATTGGTATGTGTCTTTGCAAATTTTTATGAATGAGGCCGCCGTTCCATTTAGAGTTACAGGTTTCCGGTGTTTAGTGTCTGTGTTACTTGTTAGAGGATCAATAGTGAGGTTTACGTGGTGATGTCACTTTTACGTGTGTTTTAAGGATATTGATTAAAATGTTTTGCACCGTTTCGTTCTGTTACTTGATACAGACATTTTGCACCACAATCTATAGACATCGATTCGTGTTTGTTTTTATCGGTAGCGCGAAAAGATATCGATAACCGATTACATTTTCTTCTGCAAGAAAATACAAGTCTACGAACATTTATTTTATTTTAGGAAAGGTTATCAAGTGTTACATAGCCGGAACAGGCCTACCTGCTCTAAATACTTACACAACTTGGTAAAAACGATTGCCAGTTACGGAAGAATAAAGAAATTGTTCTTGATTCCAGGCTTAAAATACTAGACAAGATTGGTTACATCCTAGCATTAAAATGTCTTGACCTATTTTATTTCCCAGCCCGTCTAGGGACCCCAAGTAGCTGAATGCTGCAATAAGTGTCTCCCACAGTCTGTTAATTAGTCGTTCAACCTCTTGACCTGTTCTTTACAGCATGCATTTGAGACGTTGATGTCGTTTTATCTAGACGGATATTCCAGACGGAATTCACCGGGTGCGTTCAGAAATCTGTCGTTATTTGTAGAGCGGTTGCGCCCCGCCCCCTGCCGTCATCGAGGTCACTCGCGCAGACGTACTGAATCAACTGTCCGATTATTCCGATACTGTTTAATGTTAGGATTATAATGTTGTGTATCCCCGCACTGTATCAAACCCAAAATATTTTTTTAATCGTTCACCTGTCTAATTTATATTTTTTGGCAATAATTTAAACACATTTAGCTGCGACGTTATTCCCCATATTTTGCAAAGGTGTGTCGAACTTTCAGCGGAATTCCGTGTCATATGGCACATTTCAACATATTCTTCATGGTCCTTGAATATAGCCTCAAAAGATAAAACCTAGCGCAATAGCGGTCACAATGTTACATCGTATGATATCATACATGAGAACATTAATTCATCGTGTTTGTTATGATGTCATTGCTAACTCAAATGTTTGGGTGTGCATTTCTGGAGGAACTAATTTTCAAAAGAATACCTATGATAAAAATGCTTGAGATATTAATGCCACGCCCTTCTGTTGTGAAGCGACACAAAAACATAGTTTTCTAGAGACCCTGCAATGACTCAATAGTCTAGGAATGCTTGCCATGATAGATAATACAGAAATGTGCGTGCGTCGTTGACTTGCATATTGCATCTGCTAATGACAAAAAATTTAAGGTGAGGTCATAGTCGACCTGCTCACATTCAGTTTCCATTTATCGGCACAATTTTAAGTTCTCTTTTTACTCCGAATTTTTCGTAATTTTTATTGATATTTGTTCCAACCTGTGGGCGGCGGACATCTAAATTTGTACGATGATCGGTCACTTCGCCGCAAAATGTAGTTTAGTTCGCTTTATAATAAAAAGCAAATCTTACGTACAGTATGATTGGCTTAAGTAGTACGGTAATGATAAATTGCTGACCTTAAATATCTCGCCTATCTCGACTTATCTGCAAAATTCTGATAACAAAAAAAATATAATTGATCGGAGTTGCAGTTTTTGGTTCAATTCTTATTTGACCTTATATGCAATTAAATTGCGCAAGAGTGCTTTACCGGTTTCCAAGGATAAGAAGTTCGTGGGTACTTTTATTTCGTTTGTTTTATCATTTCAAGTGGCGCATACAGTTATCTCCCCCGGTCTGCTATATGACCTTTCAATTGACCCAAAAGCGTACCATCTTTGTGACATAATGGTTGAACAAATTATTTGAACATGTTATTAATAGCTTTACAAATTAAGGCTCGTACAGACTGGTGCGATAACGCGGGTGCGACGCGACACTAGTAGCACAATTTCTGTGTCGCTGACTGTCGCGCCCGCGATATCGCGTGAGTCTGTAAGACCTTTTAAGGCGTAATAAATCGACAAGAGAAACAAATAAATGAAGACGTTATAATTATCTCATATTACTGAAAACTTAAAAAGTTAAGAACCACATCCTTGGGTGTCAACTTCTGCTCGTTTTGCTACTGTATGAATTGAACGTTGACGTTTGTTTAGATAGACAGTCAAAGCTGTGAACTCCTCAAAAAAAAATGCGTCCAACTGTTGGCCGCAAAATGCAAGCACGCTAGATAACACAATGACGTGGCGTGAGTGTATATGACGTATCTGTCACGTACACCAACAACAAAGCTGGTCTGTTTGTTTTGGTTCATTTGCAGCACACTACATATTATATCTAGACATATAATAAATAAAATCAAAGCATTCAAGTCTACATAGCCATAAGTGAAGGCTGGTAATTAATTAATGAAATATAAATATATGTACTTAAATAAAACATAGTTATTTATAGCTAAGCTAAGCCATACTTCTATTTGTTTACTCATAAGTAAGTCTCAGCTTCTGATGACATAATAAACCTTGAACGTGACAGAAATATTGTGAGTCATTAATAATGTCAGTCAGTAAATGCTTTTCAAAAATCAGAAGACTTCATCGATCAGAGTTATGATCACGATAAATAAGAGTCATACCTTCAGAACGTTTCCCGAACACAGAGATACGGCTTCTGAGGAATTCAACAGCACTTTTATAGAAATCTATATTTAGAGAGTTATGGCGAGTACGTTCAGAATGGAGCCGTGAACTACTGGACAAAGGTAGGTATTCGTTAATCAGCGAACACTTTAGAAATACTTGACAATCAACGAGAAAATCATATTTTTCTGGAGAAGCTCCGATAAAGAAATTTTGAAATCCTAGAAACTATGCTACACTTGAATCGTGTATATGGAGTCGATTAGTTGATACGATCCGGTATTTCCCCTTGGATATTAGTACTACAACCATATAATTAGTAATCAAATTCAAGGAAAATATGGTAGACAATATCTTTATAAAGATAATTGCTTCAAATTGAAGTTGATACTATTATGAATTGTAAGCTTAATAATCAGCGAACACTTTAGAAATACTTGACAATCAAAGAGAAAATCATATTTTTCTGGAGAAGGTCCGATAAAGAAATTTTGAAATCCTAGAAACTATGCTACACTTGAATCATGTATATGGAGTCGATTAGTTGATACGATCCGGTATTTCCCCTTGGATATTAGTACTACAACCATATAATTAGTAATCTAATTCAAGGAAAATATGGTAGACAATATATTTATAAAGATAATTGCTTCAAATTGAAGTTGATACTATTATGAATTGTAAGCTTAATAATTTCTAATTGATCGTAGGCTAATTGCAGAACTTACCAAATAGGGAGTTCTATTATATTTCCATAGTTATTGAATTTATCTCAGGTTACCAAGTTCTACCGTCCGTCAGCATAAGACTACTAAGCTAAGTTTTCGAAACGTGTCGGAGGCTTGCGACTGCAAAATTGTTAAAAATAATTCCCTTCCCTTCACATTTGATTGCATCTCAACCGAAATTACAAACGTTCGAAGTCCGAGGCCCTTTCACGCTTGAGTACCAAAAGGCGTTAATGCTACTAACAAAAGGGGCATGCTACTACTGGCTTTCTACTCTTTCTGTCAACAGTGCTCATTGTGCTTACCTCTTTGTTTATTATTGTATTCGATTCGAATTTGACGTGTTAATTCTACTTTTACGTACATTTCTGTTCGGTTTGTCATATGTGGCTCAATATTTGCATCTGCTTTTGCCAAATCTTTAAAATGCCTCTCTACGCTTGTCTAAAGTTTCAGTATTAATTTAGTATGCTATATTTAAATTAATTTGTGATTCAGCAAACTGATTTTAATAAAGACCTTCATCCTTTTCAAAGTAAGACATTCAAGCAGTTGAAAATCGCGTTTAATATTCCGGCAGTAGAGTCCTGAGTCCCGCTCTACCGGGGTCGTCGACCTCGAATCCAGTCCATGTCTTGCACTCGCCGACTCACGTAACAACCGCTTTCTGAACATACGTACACATAACGCTAGTACACGTTATGTGTTGCATGTGCTACCCAAAGAGCTGCGTTAACTTACCCACCGACAAGTTTATTTCAATAATTTTCCCTTTGTTACGCAATGAGGTTATCTGGTCTGGTCTAATCATTCATTTATGATACAAGAGGTTGGTAAACTGCAGATTTACATACAATCCCAATCGATTTTGCGCTTGCTTAGCTCAATAAATCGATGTTCATTAAATCGAAGTAGACAGCAAAATGTAAAAGTTAGGCTTGCTATAAGTGATTCCACGGAAGGAAAAGCTCATAGAAATGTTATGTTGCAGTTGGCGATCAGAATCAGATATGGGTACTTCAAATCTTACCGGCAAAACCGGTTACATTATACTCAGTTGACGGCTTGCCAATCTGTTCTGTACATTAACTGGGTAGGTTTCTAATTTCAGTTTAATAATGCTGTAAATAATAACGTTGTCCCATTATTATTCCTATATTTCTGCGGCAGTTACTAGTATCTTTATCGGTAATACTGTTATCTGTGCATCGTCATGTATGTCCCTTGCAGTAAGAGCGGAACGTGTCCATTGCTTCTAACTTTGAACGTTTTCTATGCTTTTACCTACATTCTTGTTCCTAGGTAAGTACGTAGTTGCAGTTGAGAATTTAATCAAATTAATTTTAAAATCGCTAACAGCGTTACGGATACCTCGTTAGGTAATGTAAATGCTGTAATCTGTATGTGTAACTGTCTAGGTACGCTTAGAAAACATCGGAATGTCATGAAAATTGAATGGAGTATTTGATTCACCGGAACAATCTGCGGTTGTTGAACGTCAATTTGAAGCAATCAATTCGGATTGTTAACCAAGTCCTGCTCTTCAGATACATAATACATTATAACATAGGCATGAATGGACTGTGATGTAACAGATTTTGATATGGAAAAAAACCGGCTAAATACGTGTCGGTGTAGTTGGGATGAATTTATCCCAAGAAGAAACTTAACATTTTAGTTGAAAAACATGTTCTCCCATACATTCCAACTGCCGCACAATATTGGGAGATTTACCAATTTATAAAGACTTCTTATAGGTTTTCCTGTAATCTATAAGTATAGAACTATTTTCTGTATTTTGTTAAAAAATTTAGGCTCAGTAGTTTTTTCGTATTTGTCTCCCAAAAGTGACTCCCATATTAAAAATTCATTTATTTACGTAACAAGTCTGTGTTTGTGTCACAGAAAATGATATGTGTACAACTTAATCGGTCCATTGGATTCGGAGCAAATTGGTTGTGACGGACGGACAGACAGACAAACACACGAGTGATCCTATATGGGTTCCGTTTTTTAATTTGGACATGCGGAACCCTAAAAACACTAACCACAATTTGAACCACTGAAATATTAGGAAACCTCCAGGAGGAAATATAAAATTCATAAACGCTAACTTAAACAACGTAAAATTTTTGACGACGTTGGTGTAGTTTATTCAGAAAATATTCACAAAGTCAAGGTTATGCAAGGTAATATTATATTAGGCATGCTCTGAAACTGAAGTCAGTAAAAACTCCCATGTTAACGGTTGCGTTTAAAATGTTTTATGTTTACGGTGCATTGTGCTGTTTTAACGTTAATTATTCTGTGTTGCATCACTCATACTCACCATTTTAAATATCGCACCGAGGCCAGTGTTTTACATAGATAGAGAACTCGCAGTTATGAACGCAAGCTTTATTTTGCTGAGACAATGGAAGTACTCATTGCTCTCAGCTTTCAACTTCTTTCTTGGAATTGCAAGCGTCGGAACCAGCTTGACCCACATTGATATTATCTGCTTAAATTTTTTCTAATACTATATTTTTATAATAATATTGAAGAGCTTAGCTGAAGAACGAACGGCATTAAGGGTAGAAGAAGATGGAGTCCATAATGATTTAGGTAAAGTTTCATAAATTATAAAGGCTGCAAGTTGCAGTGAAGGGATAATATCTCAAATACGTTAAACACAATAGTTGCCATCTACAATGAGGTCATCAAGAGATCTTAATAACACAAAGTGTAACGGTACTACGGCTTACACTTCACTAATACTTTCGACAACCAAAAGATAAAATCATTTTTAGTGCTGGCTGTCATATCTTCAAGTATTTCTCGCCACAACATATTTTTGGGCCAAGATTAAGCAATTCCTTTGAACGTTTGTATAGACGATGTTGTGTATTGACTACAGATTTCTCTACCGGTAAGTATATGAATGTTATGGAAAGTGTGTTCACGTGCATTTGCACAAAGAATTTCATTGCAGAGTCATGGCTTCTGAATAATTCATAATGCATTATTAACACGAACGAACGGCTTCCATACAATGGTTACCTATTTTCTTTTATCAGAATGGATATAAGTGCCGTTGATTCTAATAATGCGACTGTTTGCAATGCTTGCTAAAGAATCTTAATAGCGGATTAATTTGGCCTAATTGTTGTCGTTAAAATGATTGGTCCAACGCACAATATTGAACGGGCATGCTGAGATGAGTACGGACAGCATATAGCATGAGCATTGAGCATGAGACAGCATAGAGAGAGTAATTATCGTAAGCAAAGCAAATGTAAGAGCCTGTTATTGGAAAAGTTATTTAAAGCACTAGCTGGGCTCCGCGGTTTCGACCGCGCAAGTCTCGATCCCGTGGAAATATAGGGATAAAAAGTAGCCTATATGTTAATCCAGGGTCAGCTACCTCGATACAAAATGTTATCAAAATTGGTCAGCCGTTTTTACATGAAAGAGTAACAAACATTCATCCATCCATCCATCCATACTTACAAACTTTCGCGTTTATAATATTATAAGTAGGATAAAAGAGTAGAAGCAGATCAAGGAAAAAGTGATTGAATTTTTTTGGAAGATAATGGAATTAACGCTAAAAGTTGAAACAGTTGGGACTGCAATCAATTGCTACAAATGATAGAAACGAGTCTGATGAATTTCACAAATACAAAAAAGAAAAAAGAACGATTTGGATGAGTTTAGCCTATCTGCATCTAGTCCACTCATTTGTTGTTTTAGTTAAATGATAGTTACTCGTACTAAGTAAGGAGCTCGTAGCTAATAAAAGTCTCGTGGGTCTATCCATCAGGTTAAGCTACGCTAGCCGGGGTTGGTCCATGGATGGGTGTCCCATCTTTACATACCGAGACTCCTCCGTACCTCGGAAAGCACGTTAAGTCATTGGTCCCGGCTGTCATTCGTGGGTCTTTGACAGTCGTTACGGGTATTCAGAAGTCCGAAAGTCTGACAACCCGTCTTACCAAGGGGTATCGTATTACCCAGTTACTGGCTTTGGAGGTCAGGTAGGCAGTCGCTCCATGTAAAATACTGTTATTCAGCTGCTGTCGGCTTCCAGTCTAACCGGATGTTAGACTGGAAGCCGATCCCATTATAGTTGGGGCAAGGCTAGGCAGGAAGATTAATTGAGTTACTCGTACTTCATCGACTCATAACAGGATTGCCCGATATCTGACTGAGCCCAGACTGTCCTGTACTGTGTTAAATTAATATTGATTGGTCAACAATCAGCTATAGATTAGATTTATTTTCCAATTTATGATACTGGCATTCCTGTTCGTACACACGGCTATACATTTCCAATATACGCTGACCTCTAATTGTACGGAAACCCTATACAATCCGAGATCAGCTTATACTGGAAATGTATAACTTGATGTGTAGCCGTGGCACCACTATCACCATAAATATAAATAATAAACAATACAATATGGGTTTTGGCAACGTATCAAGATTATGGGATTTCAGGCATTTTCAGCGATCATCTTTTTATATTCGTTGTATGAATTACCTTTTTTCTCTTCCGATGATGTGTTCATGGGATAAAGCAATATTTCCATCACAATTGCTCCTTATTTCGTATGATGTCCATTTTGTCTCGTAAAATTAACGAATATAGCCCAAGATAATATCCAAGTTGCTGATTCTGCCGTCTGTTTATAATTTTTATGGCCGCTGCGAGTTATATTGACCTAAATAGGCGATAGCGTCATCGCACCACCGAGGCTAACCTCTTGCATGTAGGCGTGGCAACTGCACATTGCGCTGCCTGTTAAAAGAAATATAAAATAATAATAAAGAACTTAAGAATATTATGATAGAGTTCATAATTAAGCAAGCTTTGAATGTAGTATGTTTTTAAACTCACTGTTTAACCGCTTCTTTTCTCACAGTGCTTTGAGTGGTGCTGTAGACGTATCGCGTGTTATATTCGTAGTGGTGGGTTAGATGGTAGCGTGCAGTGCATTTGTTGCTATAAAACTTCTCGGTCGCGCACAAACAACAGAGCCGGCCTTCGCTACAGTTGCCGACGCCCGGGGTGACGTCACCACGCTTATGTCATACCATTACCGACTATGATTGTATGCTGGCCTGTAGCCGAATTGACCTGCAAAACTTAACACGTATCTATGCGAAACATTCTATCAAGAAGGATTGCTTCATTGCCAATAATACTTATCCACGTCAGAAATAAAGATAATTTCGACCGTCAAATATTCTCATCGATTTAAAGATGATTCGTTCTGCATGACTGTATACTTCTGACGCCAAAAGGTTTATTTAGAACAATGGGTAAGCAATATCGGTCAATCTCGTCGGATGCGTTAGTAATACCGATTTGTTTACGTCACAAATTAGGTCTGTTTACAGCCCATTCCATTGTCGTTAGTGTCATGATTATACCTATCAACATTCTTGATCATGTGATCAATAGGCTGGTCAGACTTATAGTATTGCACCATAGTTTGTCACTTGATACGAAGAAGCACTGTAAGTCATTGGGTTCAAATTATTTGACGGGTAGAGGTTTTTAATGAAGCCCTTCAGGTAGTCGCGTGAAATATGGCTTGTTTTATCCGCTGCAAAAAAAAGAGAAAGGGCAAATTAATACTAAAACTACAAGTTTATTATGCCCCTGAATGAGAGTGAGAGCTGTAATCCAAACGACGTCGTTGGTATTACAGAATAACAGAATACATTCGTTGTTGGCAACTGACAAATGAGCCGCATCCTACTCTACAAAGTTCAGTGGCGACTCCCACGCACTATACTCATTGACTCCTATCTTACCAGAGGTGATGGTGCAACCATAATAGTGACAAAACTTTGTCATAGTAAATTGTAAGATTGGACCCTTAATAAAGTAAATGCTGGCCTGGTTATGAAGTTTTAAAATCAATTGGATACAAATGTCGTGAGGAAAGTTTTGAGTATGAATGTCAATGGCTATAAAAGTAGGGGAAGACCGAAGAAACGATGGACGGACTGTATGAAGGATGATATGGCTGGAAAGGGGCTGACTACCGAGATGACGACTAATAGAGAGAGTATGGAAGAAAGGGACTTGTTCCGCCGACTCCATATAAATTGGGATAAGGGCAGGAGAATGATGGTGGATATAACTGACGTGAAATCTGTGCGTTGTCCAAATCGCTTATTATTATTATTTATTAAATACGTTTACAAAAAAACTTTACATAAGGACTTTGCCCCGCAAAACCGTTTTCACGGTTTGTCTGTGGGAACAGAACACAGTTTTACAATTTTTGTTTATTAGTGCGGACACTTAAATTTCACTAACTGCACCTAAAGTTACTAACAGTTATCTAATCTTATGAATTACATCTTCTAAAATATATCTAATCACTCATCTGCTCTTCCCCAACAATCTACAAACCATTTTCTAAGAACATAGTTTACAAACTCCTGAAAAAGAACTGCTTAAGTAACTTGGCAAATTTACCTTTTATTTCCTGACTTCTTATATCAGTAGGCAATTGGTTGAGAAGGTATGGAACTCTTTTATCAAGCGTTCGGTCGCCAAAATAGTTCCTTATTCTAGGTACATCAAATTTACCTCCTGATACCATCCATTATTTTGAACATTAACGTGATGACCGGAGCATACAATTCTGAAATCATTGGCCCCGATCCCTCGATTCGACCAACTCCAAGTTCCTAAACACGCGAAGTCTAAAAATAAGCAGTAATTTCGTATAGCCGATCTATCTACAGATACGTGCTTTCCAATGTCCGGTCAGTGACGTTTGGTCGAATTGCCGCGCCACTCGCCACCCTTGCTCGGGCCATCCCTGTTCCGAGGTATCGATTTTTGCACCTAACACGATGGTCTATACTTAGTGTTTTATTATATTTACCCGGCCTTCGATTTGTTTACGCATTACTATGATTGGACTTATTTCCTTTCAACATCAACTTTGGATGTTTTTCAACAGCGAAATGTTTTGTTCAGTATTTTTAGACTCTTGATTCCGATTTCATCACTCAAATTAGCAATCTGATTCATAGACAATTAAAAATTTCTCTATTAGAATCTGGTTCAGGTACTATGATGATGTGGACCGGATATCCTTTTGTTTCTGCTGCGTAGTCATGTTTCGTGTCAGTGATGGTTTTGTTTATTATTTAGAACATGCGGTTGTGGCTCGCGTAGGAGGGGGAACGTTTTCACATGAGGGAGCGTTTTGATTACGACACCTAATTAGCCGTGAGGTCGTGAACGGCCAGGCGTAGCGTTACTAGCGTGGTATAAGCTTTTAAAAATATACTTATTTATTCAAAATGAACTCCATAAAATAAAACAGTCCAACACTAGGATACCGCTGAGCTCAGTACTAAAAACACTTATGGATATCGTCGCTTTGAAAACATGACGTTACCTAAAAAGCAGTACGGGTTGCAAACAACTTTACTTGTATGGCAAATTACCAGGTACTGAACGCGCACTGTGTGTGCAATCGTGAACCAAGAAATGTGTACAAGGTAGAGGGACATTGCTACTTTAGTTTTGGGAGCTTTGCTATAATGTTGGCACTCTTTGGCTTTTAACAAATTTATATGTGCAAAAATAATAAGTATATTTGTATATATTTTTATAATTCATTAGTTAGCAGAGCTGTTGTGAGTGTAACTCACGCGATTCGGCTTCGGGCGCGGTTCTATATTTGGGTTAATGGATTCGTCCGCGCACCGCCACTAGCATGGGAAGTGCCTGTTAGCTGGTCCGTCCGCTTTACCGGTTCCAGGCCGCATGATCAAGACCTACTTTACCTTTGACGAAAATTGCAATCACCTGCATTTTGAAATACGTACGTAACCGAACGTACGTAACCGAAAAAAAAATCCCGTTATTTTCGAAGGTTTCGTTCTAGTGTCTTAATGTATTACATACAATATCATTTTTCACAAGATCAAACCATTCCACAGACTTAAAGAAAAACACATGACATGTGTGTCTTCAGATCGTTTCCCAGTGCCGCATACGCATACGTGTTTTTGTTTCGGTGAATAGTTGAGTTCATCTCGAGCCCACTTTTGCTGAGTTAATGGCTCTAAATTTAGAGGCAGTCGTGATGTCAGCACACATCCGAAGCTGGAAAATGTGTCACTGCAGATTTTACTTCATAACTTGTTTACATTGATAATTGATCGCTGTGAGACTGTTGATCTAAGAAATTTTTATATTGTTTTATTTCATTACAAGCAATAGAGCATCCTACGACAAATCGTTGTAGTTTGAGATTGCTAAAATTAAAATAACAGTCAGTATATCTCAACCTAGTGGCAAATTAAAAACAGACTAATGTAACTTTGGAATAAAACTGAATGTTGATTAAAAAAACAAACAAAAGCCTCGACTGCGGTTAGAAATGCAGCACGAAGTGGCAGGTTGTACGCGAACCGCAACCGTCCTACTGTGACTGTGACGGACCGTAAATACATCCGTACATAAAAATTAACAGTTATTTTAAGCTGATTGAAAATATACTTTATTGTCTTCAAAATAAAAGCCACGTTACATGTTAATTTTAACGGGATGGAAATGATAGAAATCGCAACGCTTCCTGCGGTTGTAGAATGGGAAATGAAAATGAATGCACATAATTATGAATGAGTTGTGATCTGTGTGTGTGTATTTTGATGGAGAGATTGCTCATACTTTATTCAGTCGGATTAGTACCTTTTGGTGTTTCATCGTTATCTACTCAACAAGTAAAATAAACAATTATTTAGATTTTCGTATCTTGATGAACTTCCAAGAAGCTTATTGCTAAACTGTTGGGTTTTTACCCCTTATGCTTATTCCTAGAAAATATCATTATGTTGTTTGCCCCCTTTTAATTTCTTTATTTCTTCTATAAAAAATATTGTGAAAATCATTTAAGTACCTCAAGTACATCTTATGAGGAGTCAATCTACCTTTTCTTCAAGTTACTTGATTTTTTTCGAAACACTTACCTCGATGATCTTGTATTCATTCCATGTTGCCTAGAGACATTCGCTGAGCTACTTGTTACTAGTGCACTAACGGTTTTCTCGCTGTTACAACGCTTTACATAATATAAGAGTAAACATGAAACCGCATAACGTAAGCAGTACGTAATTACTTACTTGTAAATTGCTTGCCATTTCAGTACTTTTTACTTTGTATGTTAGTACTTGAGGAAGTCGTAACTTCTAAGATGTTACAGCTAATTTATTAGATGTTGTAGTTACTACAAGTTTCTGAAGACAAGTTAACAGGTAAACTGACGGCTATAAATTTTACCGTAGAATTTTATTAGATCGACATTGTGGCTGTTTCAAATGATAAACTAAACTTATGTAAAAAAATAGAATCAAAGAAGTTAGTAAGTCTACTGTTTGGAATAACAATGATTTAAACCCTGCTTTAATACCACTTGAAATTTTGTTGTGAACTCTCTCTACCCAACGTCGCTGCCGTTTGATTTGGACTTCGAGTCGTCAGATCATGAAACACCCAAATAAATTAAAAAATGTGCAGACGTCTAAAGCATGTTCACAAATATTTGCATGCCAACTTTTAAAATATTCCTTTGATTCAGAAATTCACATTTTATCATAATCATCTGTTCCATCTTTTGACATATTGCTACCTTTGCTTTTATTATTCATACTGTTCAACTGTGAAACTTGTCCGGCTTCATAGTTATCTAAAACAGCTCTTAAACGACTTGCAATTTAATGGAAGTCTTTAAGCATGCTATTCCAAACTTTTAAAATATTCCTTTGATTCAGAAATTCACATTTTATCATAATCATCTGTTCCATCTTTTGACATATTACAACCTTTGCTTTTATTATTCATACTGTTCAACTTTGGAACGTGTCCGGCTTCATAGTTATCTAAAACAGCTCTTAAACGACTTGCAATTTAATGGAAGTCTTTAAGCATGCTATTCCAAACTGACACAGGAATTAGGATATCCGCCGCCCAAAGCGGTTCATCCACTTATGAATGTATGACGGCACTGCGTGTCCCCTCGCAGTGCAGATTGCGTGTCGTCTAGTCATTTACCAGACGCGGTAAACATTGGGGGAGGGTCGATGCCAGTACCTGGGCTATTTGTTACTGTCTTAGTGTCTCGCCATTTCACCACGCTCTTTATGACTCAAGATAAGAAACGCGACGGACGGCTTGTTTAATTTTTTTGCAAAAGTTAATGCGGGAAGTGAACCGCTTGTTTTGGTAAAAAATGGCCTTTAGTTAGTCAGCACTTCAGCAGTAAAATGTGATGTTGTGATTTTGGTCAACTTAACACAAGAAAAAAATATTTGAACTGATTGCAAACCTCTTCGAACCTGAATTCATTTCCCGTTTCATTTACCTTTGTAGAAATTAATTTGGTAAGACGACCAATCCCATTCTATGTTGCAATCCAATCTAAAGCAATATTACTGAAGGCTTCTGTATGTATCTATCATAATAATATAATTAATGTATCTGTCATTGCTTCATTTTTAATTATTTTTACCTATTAAGATGTAGATTTTTTTTCTAGGTGCTTCGTCTTTAATGACATACAAAATATTGTTCAACATTTTAAAAGAGTAACGGTGGAGTTCTTGCCCATTCTTCTCCTTACGAAACTACCCTTTGGAAGGGGCAATTAGAATCACTTCTTTTTTTCTGTAAATTTTGACGCTCAAAAGTGCCTTTTATGTGCATATTTGAAATAAATGATTTAACTTTGACTTCGTTGACTCTACTCCTAAGTTTATCTCCGTTGTATCGATGATTCTCTTTTATTCTTTTCATATAAGCTTCGACTAGAATTCAAGAGATGAGGCATCGTTTGTGATGTGGCTCCGCAGTCGCAATTTGGCGCATCAAAAGTACCCCCACCTGACTAAGGCCCGTATTACAGAAGGTCACTCAATACTCAAGCATTACTTAAAACTAGTTTCAACCAATCAAATGGCTTGAATCTAGTTTTAAGTAATGCTTGAGTATTGAGTAACGTTCTGTACGGGCCTAAGTTGTGCACATGGCTTCTTAGTCAGTTAAGAGATTTCCAGGTGGGCCATGATAGTTCACCAACTATCATGGCCCAATAGCGGGCCACCGCCCGCTAGGAGCTTTTGTAATTTGCTGAAACGTGCTACGATTCCGACCTTTAAGGCTGGGTTCATAAGCGCGCTATAGTTTAGGTGTGTAGACGAGTTCAAGGGTAGACAACGCCCTAAATCGTCGAGGAACGACTGAATATCAAAGGTTAACATAGTATACATAATTATATAGCGTAATATAGGAAGCCTATGATTGATGTTTTGTATATTTTATTTTAAATTTTGGTACATGGAGGACTTACAGCTAATAAAAACAGACAAAAAAAGGAAACCATAGTCACCAAAAAGCCAACTACTACAAATCCTCACTCATTTAATGTTCTTTGGTTCTGAATAGTTTATTTTAACTTTTTGACAACCTTTTTTGGTAATTTTTCTGGTGGTTCACAGAGTTTAGAAGTTACATTATTTTCATATTTGTTTGATTCTAGGGTCATACAGATTCCTGACTTGTACAGGAATCTGTATGACCCTAGAATCAAACAACAATGAAAATAAGGTAAAAAAAAATATTTGCGACTTAATAGCAGTAATTTACGTTGTTCCATGACTATAATGGCATGCCATGGTGTGCTGTGTGCTATGGTGTAACGACGACGCCATGTCTGCTTGCCGAGGTCATCGACCGCGCCGACTTGCCTATTCGATACACTTGCTTTGTTCGACTTTTGTTGCTTCTTTGATTCGTGCTAGCGCTTAATCTAAGTTTATGTAATGATACCAACACTATTTCGTATCTAAAGATAATACTATTGATAGGACTTGAATTAGTTTTATTTTCTTTTTTATTAGCTCCTCAATCTATACAACTACTTATAAAGGGTTCGGTGCATGTCTTCACCCGTTTTCTTCTTCTTCTATTTAAAACTATGTCTAAAACAAGTTGCGAGACAAAAAATATATTCAGCGATTCTCGTTGTTGAGTTCCAGCCTCCACAGTCCACAGTGATCGTTGAAATTCAATCATAACCGTTCGTCAATCAAGCGTGGCACTCGTTTGCTGCTTGTATGGTACAGAATATTCAATGGATAAATTGCATCCTATACACATGTTTATGGAACGAGGCGAAAGCGTATCAGAGGTGAGACTAAAGCAAATTAAGAGACAATTTCCAGTATGACAGATCAACAGCTCATATATGAACCAGATCACACTATGAAAATGAATTATGTAAGATAGTCTTGCAGAACACAACTAATACATATTTTGTTGATGAAGGATCTACCATAATTATGTGCCAGAAAAATATTGCGTGACAACCACCAGTCATTACTTTTAAACAGCGGGTTCCCTTTGCATTAAATCCCTTAATAGTATATTACTGCCGCGGCCTGCAAAAGGGGCATTGATGGATATACGTATGTGTGTAGGCTTCGCCTCTGCCCACATTTTCACGTTCGTCCATCAATCCCTGATTACGGTCAAGACTTTTCTAGTAGTTTTCTCAAATAATGCGCAGAAATTCAAGTGAGATCATTTTAAATTTCAGAATCAATGACGAACAACAATAATTTTTCACGCGCTACTATGTTCATGTATCTATTTTAATTTCCATAAAAACCATTTTGTCAAATATAGCAATGATTGTATTCTGACTGACAAACGACGATGCTAGATCGCTCAACCCACCATCTTGAGCAGCAAGTCATTTATGATTAGGTGTTACTTGCCGGGCAGGGCATTAAAATGCAGTTAACCTGCCATTAATAAGATACATTGACAAAACCGGTATTGTTTGAGCTGTTCGATTTACAAAGGTTTTTATCTTCCAATTCCAATTAGCTACATCAACCACTAGAAACAAATTCTTACTAAGTTAAGCCTTTAGTAGGTCCAAAGTTAAAGTTGATGATAAAACATGAAGAGAGTGGAGTTTTTTTATGAATTTTAAAACAGGTGCAGAACTTTGACCTTCCCTCCAACCCTCGCTTTTCCATGCATAGGTATCGTTATTCTGATCTTTTCGTTTCTCCTTGATGTAAATGCTTCGTATCTAATCGTCCTTATTAACTGTATGTAGGTAAATGGCGTCATGAGAATGGGTGTTAGTTATAAATAGAATGCTAATTATGTAAATAGGACTTCGTGACGGATCCGCTACGTGATGGAAAGTGCGAAACCCCAAGCAGTTATGTTGTAATGGTGTATTGTTATTGATACCCAGTGGAACAACTGTTCAGCTTTTTCTCAGAAATATTGTAGACGTGCTTTTATAATTGAATTGGCAGGCTCTGTTATATTATGCTTAGGAATTGCACTTTTAAATCAACGATTTAGCGGAACTGTGAGTTTTGGAAATTCTAAAAGTTAACTTTTTATAGTTACGCAAACTATTTTATCGTCAATGATATCTCGACTGTTGATATTTTTTTGTAGCATTCAAAGACACGTTCTGAATTTTATTTCGGTGTAGTTCAGTACGGTCTGCCCAATTTAGACTGATTATATGACTGTGATAAGAGTTTCACGTAAAGTCAACGCCATGAGACGAGATAAATTTCATACTTTGGGATTTAAAACTTTAACTGAAATTGCGTATGGTTCAGTTTCCATTGCAACTAAAATTATTTTATGACGTTTAGCGATAATTTCTTCATTCATAAATCAACTTAGATATCTTGAGTTTAAAGTTGATAGTTGTATAATTTGCAATTTTATGTATTTATAGCTTCTCATGACGGTTACTTTAGGTATTTACTTATTTTTGTACATGTCCCAGAATCTTGACTGATTTCACATTAGATTATGTCTGTGTACCATTGTTTATTCACTGTTGCGTTTGTAACAAAAACTGTGTGAATTGTTAGCTTTGTTTTATCAAATCGACGTCTGTCTCGAACGCTGTGCTCGTTCAGTTGGGAATATGAGATGATGTAAAAAGCCATTGTATCCGTTCACAAAACCAGAGGTTTATAAATGTTATATGATTGAGATCAGGGACTGAAATGAATATGAGTTCAATAAACATTAGGAACATATTCCTGATGAATGATGAGTACCTACTAGAAGGGCTTTTTTTTTTTTTTTTTCTGGGTGGGAAATTATCAAATAACTTCTACCGCTCTGGGCTGAGCGGGAGGGCGTGTCAGACTTTTACTGACTAAAACCCACCCGTATTCCTTCATTTGCCTGTGTGCCAGGGCCACGATATCCCTTTCGGACAAACTCGCAACCCTGGCAGGCATTGGCCCTATCGGACCCCGCCAGTTGGTGCTGACAACTCTTTGAGGCGCGCGTGGAATACGACGCGCCGTCGACCCGGGCCTGGTCCTTATCGGACGGTGAGCTACTCATCGCTCACCGTCCGCAGGCCCGCGCCTACGGTGGCCGGAAATCGGCTTGCGACTCCCGACGCCCGGGGCGTCTCCTGCGGCGACTAGGGGCGCCTCCTGCGGCGACTAGGGGCGCGAGGGCGCGAACTTTGCCTCTCCCTCACGCGTTCCGCCTCCTCCTTCGCAAGCATTACTGCTTCGCAGAAGGAGGTGACGGCCTCCCATGCACTCTCGCTCCGAACCATGGCCTGAACCAGGGCCGGACGCGAGAGATCGCCGCCGCCGATCGCCTCCGTTAGGACACGGCGGTGCTCCGCCCAAGCTGGGCAGACCTCCACCGTATGCTCCACCGTGTCCTCCGGGCGATCCACACAGTGGTGACACCCGGGCGTTTCCTCCCGCTTTATCCTGAACAGGAACCTCCCGAAACAACCGTGTCCGGTGAGGACCTGCGTCAGGCGGAAGGTGAGGACGACGTGGCGCCTCTCTAGCCACTCCTCAAAGAGGGGACTTATCGCCACAATTGTGGCGTGCCCAGCGCTGGGTTGCGACAATCGCACTCTCCATGCCGCCATAAGATCCCGCCGGAGCTCTGTCCGCTGTGCCGTGATTTCTCGCGGCAGCGGAGTTTCACCCCGGCGTTTCACCTCCTCGCGCCACTCCCAGACATGCGCGAGGACTTTTGCCTCCAGATCCCATGGCGGTAGTCCGGCAAGGAGGCTCGCCGCCTCACGGGAGACCGTGCGGTATCCTCGGACCAGCCTGATGGCCATGACCCTTTGGGACGCGTTCAACCGCTGGGCTGGTCGCAGCCTTATGGAACGCGCCCACACCGGTGCCCCGTAAAGGGCCATGGACCGCACGATCCCCGCGTAGAGCCTCCGGCAGGAGGCGTTTGGACCCCCTAGATTGGGCAGGAGCCGCTTTAAGGCAGCCCCGGTTCGCTCCAGTCTGGGAGCCAAACGTCGATAATACTCTACGAAGTTCCACCGGCTGTCGAGGACGAGTCCCAGGTATACTAGAAGGGCTAGTGACTAATTAATAACAGCCGCACCGTCGATCGATCAGGTTAAGCTACGCTTGCCGCGGTTGGTCCGTGGATGGGTGACCATTTTTACCGTCCCGGCTGTCATTCGTGGATCTTTGACAATTGTTACGGGTCGTCAGAAGCCCGAAAATCTGACAAGCAGTCTTACCAAGGGATTTCGTGTTACCCAGTTACTGGGTTGTGGAGGTCAGATAGGCAGTCGCTCCATGTAAATTACTGGTATTCAGTTGCATCCGGTTAGACTGGAAGCCGACCCCAACACAATTAGGTATGTAAAGTATTTTCAGGTATCTTTTTTATATTTGTATTTTAATGATAAGAGTATTTGAAACACAATTTCATCTTTTTGTTTTTAAAAGCTGTAGTTATTTTTATATATTTTTTTAAAGTATTGTTCGTACTGACGTCATTAGTAGCTGAATAGCTTAGGATCTTTGCCACGTTTAACACTTATTTAAAACCAAAATTCAGTAAAGTCAAACTGTCAAATTTGACAATTAATTTGTTTACATTTCATACTTTAGCTATTTCCGTACTTTAGTTTAAAGTTATGGCATATTAATAAAATGAATGGATTCAAAGACTACTTCTGCTAAGTTCTTCATACCTTCAAGTATAAACACCACAACAAATAGCCGACACAAATTGATTGTTAGTAAAAGAAACCTTAAAAAGGAAATGGTGCGAGGAAGTAAATGTTTAGTACAAGTCTGGGCGGCGACTGTTTTATTGTGAAGATCATTTTAACGTAAGTTAAGTTTTCCTGAGGCGATACATCGATGTGATTCGACTTGTACTGTCCGCCGATGGTGAAAAACTACACTATTTACATATCTGAATAGAATAATAATAAGTGCTTCATGTAAATTTGACGTTGGCATGACACTTGACATAAAGAACAACTTAATTACAAGAGGCACTGAAAGTTTCCAATTCAGGCTGCTTTGTGACGACATTAGAGGTCAAATAAAAGTCAAGTGATTTTCAGTATTTTTGTGAAAATAAATACGATCTTATAATTTTAAGACCTATTAATAGAAAAATAAGTCTTAGAAGCTTAAAATCTCGAAATGGTTTTGGAATCGGCATAGGTTAATTTTTACTTTACATACCGAATTGGGAACAGGATAGGCAGATGGATGATCAATAAATTCATTGATTCATAAAAAGTCTTCGTAATGCTCGATATCAAATGATCAACATCACCGCCATTTTATTTTGCATTAATATTATGCTTGCTCATAATACTCTCTTGAAAGATAAGCATGCCCTCATGATAACACAAGAGGCCTGAGCGTGTAATTCATGTGGACACTGGCAACGACATAGATTTCTATTGTGGCTGTCAGCTCGACGGACCTTCGTTAACCGAGCCATTATTCGAGAAGGTCAACCTCACTGCCCGAATGAATTATACCCATATTACCAAATACGTGAACACTTTGCCGGCTTTATGAATAAAACTCGTAAACTTTTAATAGCAAGATCAGTCGCCTTTTTTATAGCTAACAGTTATTACTTTTATTAACGGCCTTCATTTCATGCCACATTTCTTTACCATTGAACAGTATATCGCAGCCGTAATACATCTACGTTTACGGACACCGCTATCAACAATTTTGACGAATAAAAAGTAGAAGCGCTTAAGTTATCTTTAATTTATCAAGGTTAACATCTAATTGTAACCTTAGTGAGTATATCATCCATGAACTACAATTTACAAAGTTGGTGTATGAGGAGGCTATTCATAACCTTAAACAAGAAATCGGAATTGTTGCGGATTCCGTGTTGGAGTGTAAATGAGTCACTGGTTACGTAACCTCACATTATTGATCCTGTTGTATAAAGAAAATGCTTTAATTTCGAAACCTGTTCTGTTGCAAATTCCTCACACTTGTGTGTGCTAAGAGAAGTAACTTCTGAGGACATTAGCTGCACTGTGTCATAATTATTGTTGTGTGTCTAAGTAACGCATTTCGTGTTTAGGACGTAATCTGCTTCTTATCTAAGATAGTCTCCTAAACTTGTCGTCTTTATAATGTACCTTTTTTTTTTCTTGGTGGGAAATCATCAAATAACTTCTCCCGCTCTGGGCGGAGCGAGAGGGAGTGTCAGACTTTTACTGACTAAAACCCACCGTGTTCCTTCAGATGCCTGTGTGCCAGAGTCACGATATCCCTTTCGGACAGGCTCGTAACCCTGGCAGGCATTGGCCCTTTCGGACCCCGTCAATTGGTGCTGACGTCTCTTTGAGGCGCGCGTGGAACACAACGCGCCGTCGACCCGGGCCTGGTCCTTATCGGACGGCGAGCTACCCATCGCTCACCGTCCGCAAGCCCGCGCCTACGGTGGCCGGGAATCGGCCTGCGATTCTTTACCTGCTTGTTTATTTGATCTAATTCAAATAAAATGGCACATCGACTTGGTTCAGCCACTTAGGTGTGGCTATTAGTCTTGAAAGCGGCTATCTAATCTTATCACCGGCCGGCAGCGTGATGTCATTTGTAATAACAAAAATATTATAGAACACTCTGTGTCTTTATATTGTGTATGCGATTTGTATATTAGCTATGTTTTTGGTGAAATCGTGTTCCTATTGCTTTACGGTTATTATTCGGAAAATTCAAGGTAACTTAAAAGATTTAATTAATTGTTTCAAAACTTATATTTTTTCGCTTTTGACACAGAAAGCAGAAAACCATAGTTTCAAGGACTAAAATAAAGATTCGCAAATTTTAATTCCTATTTCAACAATTAATAAAAATATACACGGTATTGAATTAAGTTTAATTTGAATAAGCAACAAACATGAAACGGTCACTTTTTTATTTAAATATACTGACTGACTCAGAATTCAAGGTCCATTAGTCTATATTTGGTATCCGTTGTCATTATCAAGATCATCATTTGTGTCTGTGGTACAAAACTATAATGTCCTGTGGTTGTCTATCTGTATACAGTGTCTGCATACGGTGTGGCGTAAATTAAGGGTGTGGTACAGTGGTTTGTACCACACCACGAATTACGATTCTGCGATTACGATGTTGGTCTCCGGGAGAAAGTTTTTCAGTTTGATCTTCTTTACCACACCCTTAATTTTCGCCACACAGTATACTTTATCGATCAACAACGGTTGACTGATTTATTTACTAGTCTACATCAATTTATAAAGGCCATTTAACACTGGGGAATTAAAACATGAATACTGATCTAAGTCAATTACGGACTCATTGGGCCTTATAACAAAGCAAGGCTTATCTACAGACCCAGGTTTAAGCCATGGAGCCATTATTGAATTTCGAACTATATTCCGTCTAAGATGCAGCTCCTAATACAAAACTGACAACTTAGTACCGAACTAAGTTTTCAGTTTTGTATAAAGAACGGTATTTCAATCACAGTTACGTTCATATTACAAAAACTGGCTCTATGGTTTAAGCCATGTCAAAATATAAATCTTGTTTTGTAATAAGACGGATTATGTGTAATTCGCATATAACTTATAGCATAAAAGTCGTTATTTGATATGGTTGGATGAGAGCCAAAAAGGATATAAGTCAATGTTAACGCTAGGTAAGCGGGTTGGTGACCGGAAAGCCAGCCCACTCGCACCGCTGACATTGTCACCGGTCACTGGCTTAGGGTGGTTCAACACCATAATCCTGCAAAGGCAGTTATTTCATAATACCCGTATCTTTATTATTACCTGTTTCTGTTACAAGTTTATCAAAAAACCAGTTTGGTTTTAGTTAACGGCCATTTTAGCATCTAGGTGATGCTTGACTTGAGTCCTCGAATACGCAAAAATAACGTGGAACGCCCTTCGGCTGAATGGATTGACGCAACGGCCAGAGACGGCCAATTTTGATGAATGTTGTTTTGGCTAATGCAATGTTGCAACAAAATGATGCTTATATCTGTGTTTATTAAGTCGCTAAGGAATGTCTTCTTGTCTTTCCAGATTGTTGAGCGTGGCGGCGAGGTAGAGGTTGGTCGCGATGACGACCGACATATCGGTGTCCCGCTGGGACCCGTCCATTGGCCACGGCCAGGAGATCATCGACGAGTTCGAGTACGATGGCGGCAATTCGTCGTCGAGGCTATTCGAACGATCGCGCATTAAGGCGTTAGCAGGTGAGATATCGATTGCGAACTTCATAGCCCTAAAGTCATTCAACAGAAGATCTAGGTATTGCCCTAAAGACTGCACTGCCCTTATTACAATCTCCATAAGATATAGGAACTGCCATAAAGGCAATTTCGTCTTGCATACAGAGCTTCTTCCTAGCTCCTTGCATTTGTCAGAAATCCTCACTCATAACTTATTTCGCTGAAAACTCCTATTGGGCCTTATCATCATGAATCTTTTGGTATCCACAATTTCGCAGATGACGTATTTCCGCCAAGTGTTTCATTGGGCTAAATAAAGCGTACACTAAACCGGTTGAATACCAACTTCATCTCTATTCTTAGTGCATTGTATCCTGCGAGACCTTTACCAAAATTTTCCCACCTTCACCGAATACCTTTTACCTAGCTGAAAAACTACCTTAAAACAAACCTTTTTGTGTGGTATACCCGTCTATGAATAGGAAGGGTGGCCTTTCATCCACCCCATCGCTTTGCGTAGGTGTTGTACTCAACAGTAAAAATTTTCCGGCTGGCATGGCACGGGAAGCCTTTTGTCTACACAGCTTTTAGCAAGCCCATAATGGCACTCTTTTCTTACGTGTAACACGTAAAAGAAAAAATGGCAACACTTAAGTTTTCAACAATAGCTCTATTGAAGAGTAGGGACATCGTCTTTTCCAAGTACGGCTTCGGTTCTGCAGTGGATTTCGATAAGTTGTTGAATAATGATGACATTTTCCATGATGTTGATAATTAGTTATCTAGTAGTATATAAATTAATTACAAGTATCATGCAAGGCGTTCTTATTGGAATATGTGTCAGTACACTTATCGATAAGATTTGAACGGATTGCTATGATATAGTAACTGAACTAGGGCTAATGCTACGATAAAGCATATATTATTTTAATTCAAGAAAACTATGCACTAAGAAAACAATGTTAATTTAAAGTAGCCAAACGTTCGATGACCCGCGGATGCAAATAGACTTATCTAAAAATGTAGGATTATTATGTACCTAGTTTTAGATAACACCTCAGAGATCGGAACCTTGACACACTATTAATATTTTATTATTTAAGCTATATCATCTATTATTTGTAGTTCATAACACCACGCAGCAGCTTATCGGACATCGCAAACCGCAGCATCCGTTTTTCCGTATGAAACAACGGGGTATTAAACCATTGGTCAGAATTTGTCAAAATGCGTAAAATTTACACATGTCCAAATAACATTCAGTGAACTATCAGATAGTCTTCGATACCTCACGCTTATCTATTGATGAAAAGTGTTATCTATTACTTCAACCGAATCTTCTCGTTGAACCAATCACAATTTACCGTTTTAGCCGTTACCTGGGCAATATTTGTAAAAAAATTGATTATGTGTCATATATTTTCAGTTGTTAACACAAATGTGTAGCAACACTATCAACAGTATATCGAATATGCTAATAAATTAAAACCTGCCCTGTGTTGTCGACATCTGTCGCAGTGGTATCGAATATCCTTGTCCAGTGGTAGTTGAATTTTGTCGCTCTAATTCTTCTCGTCTTTTGCCTGGTACGTTGGTTCAGTCGCCGCTCGTCGCTGGCGACATGACATCCACCGAGGGATATGAGCTGATAAAAAAAGGAGTAGACATTGATGTGCCCGGTTTAGAATTGTATTATGACAAGGTCGTAATAGAACTCCGAGGTTTGTAGTGTTGTGTTAACAGTGTTCCTCAGTGTTGTGCCTCTTTTGGATTGCATCATTTTGGATTTTGTTTTCTGCTTCATCGGATGACAGATAAGTGGTGGTGGTGCATTTTTAATTCCCCTGAAATTGTAATTTTTTTTAATACCTGATTCTGAAAATAACATTATGTTGTAGTAAAATTCTTAATTGCCTACTCCATTTTCCTTATGAATCATTAGCTTCAGCAATTGTTTCATGCGAAAACGTTATAACTGGGATTAATTTGATGAAATTCCTTTTAAATGTTCCAAACTAGATCATTTTGTAAGATAGGTAATTGACTATTTTGGCTTTGTCATGCCAATCATCAATCTATTTTGCCCGACGAACTAATTGAGGGGATAACCTCATTTTAAGGGAGTGACCACTGACCTAAGTTATACGGTGCTCCGTTAAAGGTGCGTAGATAATGCAGATTCTTATATAAAATCCATTGATACTGCAGTACAACACCCTGCACATCTAGGACTGTACTTTCCGCTCTGAAGCGTGCGAATAGCAATCTGATCCATATCTCGAATTACACATATTATTTTCCGAACCCAACACCTTATTGGAGTATTGTCGTGTGAGTTATTACGATGTCGTCTGCTGTCCCGGACGGGCTGGACCCTCCACTCCTGAAGACTCGGTCCGCGAAGCCAGCTATCTGGTCGCCGCGGCGCGGTCGTCCCCACTGGCGGTTAATGTGTTAACATTCCCTACTTTGTTTTTATCGTTTTCCTTTTGATTTGTATGAGTGTTTATTATGTGCATTACTTTTGGTATTCAGGTCCGTCTTTTAGAGAATTTGGTTACATAAGTTGCTATCCTTTGACTCTCTTCTCGAGTCGTGTGTCCTATGGGACTATTATGAGCATGTCTCAAAATAATGTAATTTCTGTCCTGTTTCTAGCTTCTATTTGTAAGTCTTCTTAGAGAGTTCCCCAGGGGATAATTTTGGGTCCACATAAATTTTATGCTTATCCCTTACTAAAATTGTTTTTTTTTTCATTAGCTATGTATGTAGAAATAACAACTACTATTTCTTGACAGACGAACGAGAAAGCGTGCAGAAGAAAACTTTTCAAAAATGGGTGAACTCTCACTTGGTGCGAGTCGGGTGCCGTATCGGCGACCTGTACGTCGACATGCGGGATGGCAAGCAACTCATCAAGTTGCTCGAAGTGCTCTCTGGAGAGAGATTGGTGGGTATCTTACTTAAAATTTCATGAATCACTAACTTAGATACTTTATTAAATATTACCCTTGTAAGCCTTGATTCATAAAAAGGTGCACTATAGCAAAGATTTTTAATTGACCCAAATTGGCCGAATGACATGAAACTCATCAAGTGGCTCGAAATACCCTCTGGCAACAGATCGGTGGGTAGGGACCCATAAATTAATAAACAAAAATAAAATTGCATGGATGTGCATGGGGGTGAAAAAGTACCCTTTGTTAACAACAAAGGGTATTTTTTCACCCCTGTAAGCTTTGAAGCTTTGACAAGAGTTGCCGAAAGACGTCTGCTGATGGACAGTATCAGGTCTTATTAGCGTATTACCAGTAAAATCGCAGTTACTTTGCCCGACCAACATTATCATCCACAGTTTCCCTTTGAATTCCAATCAGCATCTACCTACCAGTTCAAATTGCGTTAGCGTCACTTCGAGCCATGTTTAGCGCGTCTAGGCGGCCGCGGATGGTAACTGTTGCTACTGCAGTACCTATAAACACATTCCCCCTTATTACAAAACAAGGTTTAAAACATGGGGCCATTATTGAATTTCAAACTTTATTCCGACTATGGTAAAGTTCCTAAACACAAAACTGACAACTTAGTACCGAACTAAGTTTTCAGTTTTGTATAAAGAACGGTATTTCAATCACTGTTACGTTCTTATTACAAAAACTGGCTCCATGATTTAAGCCATATCAAAATATAAATCTTGTTTTGTAATAAGACGGATGAAGTTTCACATAATGTTTTCGATGTCATTACAAACTTATGTTTATTTATTTAAACTTCTCGCACACAATAAGGTACAAAGGCGGACTTAATGCCTTAGGGAATTCTCTACCAGTCAACCAATGGTGGTGCGAGGAAGAGATAAGATGGCGGGTGCTCTTATTGTGACAAAATAATAATATTAAAAAATATCGCACCTCCGCTCAAATAGTGTCATAAGTCAAAAAAGCAATATATTGAGAAAAAGGCATTTAAAATTGATTCTGAATTATTTTTTCACTTTTCGGCTTTTAATTTAAAAACTAACTATTTTTGACATAATTATGAATTTATGACACAATTTGAGCGGAGGTGAGGTAAAACATAATTAATTATAAATAAAATAGGTGTACAAGTACATAAATAGGTTATTAAGTTATAATATACATACATACATATTTACTATAATAAATCCCTACATTATATATTTAGATAATATTTATATACATACAAATTCAAGGAAAAGAGGTACATAATTGAGATGACTACGCTATTTGTTTTATGACTGCCTCGTTGATCTAGTGGTCGCAAGCGGTACTGCTGAGCATGAGGTCCTGGGTTAGATTCCCAGGTCGGGCAGTGTTATTGGGATTTTCCATTAAGAATTTCTCAGTAGCAGCCCGGAGTCTGGATTTGTGCCCGGTTGATGGCAATAGGGTCGCCCCCTATTACATGGGACTTAATAAACATATCTGGCGAAATGTGGGTGTAGCTACTATAGGTACACCTCTGCCTATCCCTTTGGGGATTACAGGCGTGATGTTATGTTTATGTTGTATTTGTTTTGTAAATAACTCTGCAATTTCCGCTTAAATGCATACCGTCTGGTAGCCGTCCTGATATCAAGAGGAAGCGCATTCTAGAGAATAATAGACTGAATATGAAAGGAATAATGAACAAAGTCAGAGGTATGAGAAGGACAGAGTATAAGAAGATTCTTGGAAGAACGCAGATTCTTAGCGTGTGAAGAACATAGATACTGGAAGTGAGACATAAGATAAGAAGGAGGGCTGGGAGAGTTGAGAAGGGAGAAAAGTGTGGTCAAAGCGCGCCGACTTCTTCTTCTCTGGCGAATGGACATCCATTTGAGCTCAGACCTGTAACTCGACACATGGTCATATTTTCTGAGATTAAAAATATGAACCGAATACCATTGTTGAGTAGTCTGTCGAAATTATCCAGCCAAACCGTATTCAAGTCAAAGTAGCACACGTCACCATAGTCGATGATAGGGAATGTTCCTTAGTGGTATAAAATTTTTCCTTTTGCTGTATTATAGTTATGATAACTTTGAGGGGAACAACATTATAACTGCGCAAGTTCCTGTTAACTTTTCTCGTTTTTAGTTCTATGATAATACGAACCGTCTACTCCGAAGCGAACCTAACATGAATCCTTTTTTGACTTTGAATCCTTACCCGACTTAAAGTCATATTTTTGACTTTAGCTTATCTCTTTGACTGTCGTTTTTTTTTTTTCTGCCGTAGTCAGCTATTGTTAGCCATAGTCAAGCAACGGCCGAACATTCGGCCTATACCTCGGATTTATGTTCGGAGTAGACCCCCAGGTTCCTCCCTGGTGTAGTTTACAGAGGTAGTAGTTACAAACCCACTCACGAAACCGTTAACGAGCTTTAATTGGTGCCCCATTACTCCCACTATGAAGCCTAAATCTTTGACCTCAAGTACTGTTCGAATGAGTTAAAATAGCTTCAGCTAATTACCTATTGTATTTTCTGTGACCTAAGTCCAGCAATACCTACTGCTATGTATATAAGGTACAAAGCATGTTTAGTTATTTTTAAGATACCGATTACAAATGCAAAGAGTTTCTAGTGCGTAACTAAAATTTGTTTAAGACGCCAGTGACCTTGAGTGGTTAGCTTGCGTGTTCTGTACTGAGCTCACGCAACGCGTCGTACGTTCAGCCAGTAATAGGACTCGCCCATCCAGGAGCGCTGTCCCCAATTTGACGCATTATTAATTTATTATACACAAAACAAAAGGTATTTTAATAAAACGCGTATACCAAAAGATCAATAATTAAATTATCTTTAAATTCGTGTAGGTTTCAGAAAAATACGCTTTGTAGATTTTGTGCCATTCTCAGTTTTTTATCCGCGTTAGACATAACTTTACAAATTAATTTCACTAGTAATATAAACATAATCTAAAATATTCACATATTAAGTTATTGAGAAAATGCTCTAATTTATAATATATTTTTTTCAAATCTTAACACTACGCCTTTAGACGTGATCTTCAGTATACAATCATTAAAAGTCGGATATCGTCCCCTTAAGCCGTATGTTCTGGATTCTGAATCTACGCTTAAATTAAGTTAGGAACTGAATTCAAAATAATCGCAAAAAGTAAATACAAAACCTGTGTAAAGTCAGGCAAATGATTTTTTAAACAAATTGAATACCAACTTAGATTGTCCGATAAACAAACCACAACGTGTATGTCAATTAAATAAGCAAGTAATTCCCCTGACTGTATTTTGTTTTGTCTGCGTTGACAAAAAAAGAAACAATGGGTTTGTTTATATTCCGAGATGAGTGCCATGAATAGACCATTTTGCGGAATTTAGACCTAGCTAATGAGTCATTTAACTTCAACAGTGCATACTGCATAAACTCAAACTACTTGGTGCACGGTATAACTCTAATGAGTTTATGTTTGCGCCAACTTTATATGTATAAAAATGTAACTGTGTTACTGAATAAATGAAATGAAATGAACATACCAAAACACGAAACCAATATTCATCTCCACGGGAATTTTTAATCATGAAAACTTTTTATGAAACAGTCAATAACAGTTACTGGCTGGAAAGCCCTATTTACAACATTTTCATGTCCTCATTAATCTCATCTTATGGGCTGTTTGCACCTATAAAGAAAGTAGAAAACTGGTACAGGGACGTTAAACTACTTCTGGTAAATGTGTTTAGCTTTAGGTTTTTAATTGCGATAACCTGACAGTATGAAAAGTCCTATATTTATGAAAACCTTGCACCTTCATTACGTGGTACGACGGCGGCACTGAAAATTTCGGGAATCAAGGAAGTGACACAACATTACTATTTAAAAATGTATTAATTGCTTTTCGAAATATTCTCCGCGAAATTTGACACATTTTTCCATACGATGGAACCAATCATTGAAGCAACCATTCCATTCGGAAGTTGGGGTCTCCAAAATGGCCGTTTTGTAGGCGTCTACAGCTTCTTCAGGTGATGAAAATCTCTGTCCACGCAATTTATTCTTTATTTTAGGGAAAGTATAGAAATCATTAGGGCTTAGGTCGGGGCTGTACGGCGGATGGTCTAATAATTCTATGTTTTCTTGCTCTAAAAACTCTTTTGTTCTGTGCGCGGTGTGAGAACTCGCATTGTTGTGATGGAGGATGATGCGGCGGTTGCAGTTCTCTTTACGGAGTTCAGAAACGACCTGTGGCAAACAAATGAAAAGCATACCATTCTGCATTAACCGTTCTTTGTCCCTCAAGAGGAATAGTCGTAACATGGCCGGTTTTGGAGACAAACGTGGCTACCATTTTTTTTGCAACACTCCGTGAACGAACAATTTTTGTTGGCTTTAACTCATTTTCGAACACCCAAACTCGTGACTGGTTTTTTGTTTCGGGTTCGTACGCGTATATCCAGGATTCGTCACCTGATACAATGTTGTATACAGCATTTGAGGATCCTGCGTGGAATCTTTCGAGAGTTCTGACGCACCAAGTAACGCGAGCCGCTTTTTGCTCTTCACAGAGCGAATGCGGTATCCATCGGGAAAACAACTTTTTTACACCTAATTGTTCATTCAAAATTATTTGTATTTGACTCATGC